>OX235273.1:76678863-77282225 GCA_944472155.2 Trichobilharzia szidati
TACCTTACTTTAATCTCGTTTCGTTGTGCTTTCAGTCACTTCCCTTCCCTTCTCGTATTCGTGTTTTTTTTTTGTATTCACTCTTTTATTCTTCTCAGGAGAATTTCAATTCTATTCACGATCAGCATCATTAAAAGTGTTCTATTGACAATTTCTTTTCATTTTTGCTTATGTGTTTTGTTAGGAAACAAAGGCCCATTTATTGCTGAAAATGATGATATCTATATAAAGCAATCCTATTTATTATTACTTTAATTATTATTAGTAGTAATAGTAGTAGTAGTATTAGCAGGAGAAGGAGAATGAGGGTGAGGAGGATTAGGAGTAGGATTAGGGAGGAAAATAGAAGAAGACGTGCTTCTTTATTGTACACACATATGAACAATTAAAACAAAAACGGAGCATGCTAAATAGAATTTTAAATAAAGGTGACGAGAAATAATTTATATACTTATATATAATGTCAATTGACTGATGAAGACGCCTTCACTACTCAAGCTGTTTAACAACAACCTTCACTATAGAAACAATAAATAATCTTAACAATTAAAAAGCAACAACCTCGCCAACAAGAGGAGCAGAAGACAAAAAGCGTTTTTTTTAAACTTTACTCAAAAACGTGAGAGTCAAAGTAGGGTGGGAGGATATTTCAACATGAGGAAAAAAGAGAGTGTTTAGATAATGGAAAAACCAATAAAATACTAATATATTTGTTTATGCAGAGAATAAAAGCGATATCAGAGTGAGTGTAATAAAACAAACTTTATGTTGTTGTTTTTAAATATTTCACCAGTACTGTTTTATTACCATTAGTATTTTATTTTATTTTTTATTAAATTAAAAATTAAAACAATTGAGCAAATATGCTCTTTTCAATAAACTCAGTTTTCCTTTATCCGGTTCTCACACTTAAGTATACGTGTAAAACTTGGGCAATTTGGCAGTAAGTAATTCCATATTAGTTTGTTTATTAAATATATCACACAGTGAGTGAAACAGTATTATTTAACTGGATGACGTTTCAAACAAAATCTATTATTGTTCATAATCATGTCATCAGTTATAATCACATGACTTCGAAATTTGAGTTTTGTAGTTTTCTTTTTTCTCTCCTATTTGTCGTCGTTGGGGAAGTAGAATTTTCCAGGTGTCCTGGTGGACAGGTGTTGAATCATTCCTATTACACGTGTTTGCAGTTGATTCGATAAACAAAGCTTCCGTTGTTATCAGTCTCTCCCTCCAACCTAAAAGTGGCATTCAAACCACCCACAAACTCAATTAGAAGCAAGCTCGGGCGGTTAAAGGATCAATTCTGTGGAGCCTTTAAAACAAAACAATTTAGTTTATCTAATACCATACCTGGAATGATCGTCAGGTCAAATGCATAGGTCAAACTAGTAGAACAGGGTCAGTCGGTCAGACTAACCAAGCATAAGAACCTAGCAAAATCTAGATCAGTTGACCCGAATGAGATAAGAAATCTAGAGAACACTTCAGCTATAACCCTCACTACAAGCAATTACATACAACCATACAATATAGGATGATGGGATAAGATGACAGTTTTAAAGTCTAATGTCACAGCTGGGTGAGGGGAGAGATTGATAACAGGAGCTTTGTTTATCGAATTAACTGCGAATACGTGTAATAGGAGTGATTCAACACCTGTCCACCAGGACATCTGGAAAATTCTACTACCCCAACGACGACAAATAGGAGAGAACAAAGAAAACTATAAGACTCAAGTTTCAAAGTTGTGCGATTACAGTTGATGAAATGATTATGAACAATAATAAATTTTGTTCGAAACTCTGTCATCGAGTAAATAATACTGTTTCATCACTGTGTGGTACATCTGATAAGCAAACTAATAGGGAATTTCTCACACCTAAAATTGTGGCGTGTACTACTGATAAGATTTTCAGTAGTATATATGCAAAGAGATGTTCATCGGCATAAAACACATCATATGGCGGAGAGATAGATTTGATGTCAGAGAAAGTAAATGATACAGTGTTGCGCAGCTGCATGAGAGACATGAAAGGAACACAAAGAAACAGACACAGTATGAAGGAGGGTGAGAAGTAGGACTACTCGGAGGATCCGTGTAAGTGGTGATTTGTAGGATAGCACAACCTCGTATTATTTCGTGGATTCTTGTCACTTGCATTCAAAATATGTAAGTTGCAACATCTCTGAAATGAGCATACATTTTTCACAGTCACACTGTTGAGATACACTCAGAAACTGTAATCAGTATAATTCCCAAAATCATGTATTTAGACAAATTATTCAGCGCTAAAACACTAACTACTTGAAGTAACATTAGACAAGAAAAGGGGAGATGCAGAGTTCATATTATGCTTGGAAACAAGGATAGTCTAGATACAGAATTGGGGATTGAAAGACAGATTAAATTTATACACAATAATAGCTCTATTCTAGAAAAATGTCTTCTCTCCATCCAGGATCTTGAAATAAAAGAATAATTGACAGTAGGTCGTGTGACACAGTTCCATCTGACCTAAAGGATAAACCAATCCATCATTATGATATCTGTTCTTCTCCTACTTCGAGAAATACACGACATTTTCTTGAATATCAAAAACAGAACGGTCAGGAGTACATTTTATGAATAAAGGACACAGCTCAAGAATGGTCATCTCATGTACTAGGATAAGCTGTCATCGAGGATAACGCTTTTTCACATGTTTGATAGAAACTTGTGAATTCGCAGGTGATAAATGTTTTAAATACTCATCAGAGTAAATGGTACTATTAGAGGTCATATTTTACCAGATTTAAACAAATTGAATACCAGAAATTATATGCAGTAATCTGTATTAATGGAGGTTTTCCGATAGCCCAAGTTTTAAGCAGGTCGCCCATACATAATATGATGGAGAGTTTAAGAAGTGAGGTGTGAGTACTGAAAATAACAAACAACTAAGTAAAGTTGGAATATTGAGTTCAACTCAGGGAAACTAATAGTCAAAATTAAGTGGAAGGTTGCACAACAGAAGAAAGCAATTAGAGTTACTAGGATAGTGAGAGTTTTATCACGCTGTTTTTTCTGTTAAAAATTGTTGAGTCGAAGTCTTTTGATAGCAGTGGCTTCTGCGAACTGAAGAAAACATGGTTTCGGTTACAGGATTTCATCATGACATGACATGGGTTAGAGAACCATTGGAAAACCAACAGGGAGTACTGAACAGTCAGTTGTTTCTCCCATCCTGGTTTGGTATTCTTCAGGAGTACGCACCCACCAACAGGGCTCCAACCAACGGCCTCCTGTTTACAAGACGAGACAGTTCTTAGACCATTAAACCACTGTAACCCGCCAATCGAATGACCATTCCATGAATTCCAACTACCGACAATTCACGACATAGCACAAGCATTAGCCACTGTCGTCGCTGGCGAGTAATTGTCCTCACACCCTACTTGCTGTACCCTACTGTTGACGACTTCCCACTAGAACCCAAGTAACTACCTACCTCAATATGGCCAGTGACTAGTGAGCATCTCATTGATTTCTTTGTGTATTGATTATTTACAAAGGTTGACTAGTTTCCACTGTATTTCCTGTGGAGGCATTATCCCAATACACATTTCACCTACACTTTCTTATTCATATAGATGAATGCACTGACATAAAATTAACTAAATCAGAATTGTGTATCCCCTGAGATGTCACAAAAATCTAGATTCAAAGTTTTTATCCCTATCCACCCTCCAGGAGAGTTCCCTTACCGCCTTATTCTCCTCCAATATGCTTCATTCAACAAGTCTTGGTCATAATGTTATATAATTTATACTCATCATTCTGAAATGACTCAAGCACTATTGAATTTCTGCTACATGATTAGTAAGAAGCAGCAGACAAGAAGCCTTCCAAATAGGTTTTGTACTTTTTAGCAGTCACCAGTCAGAAAGGTGTGTCTGCAATCAATGAAGCAATTCATAGTCCCTTCCGAGATTCGAACCCACATCATCACCATCTAATGTTGCAGTCAGAGATATTAATTCATCAGTTCAGTGTGCACTGTAATGGTAAATCACCCAGCACGCTGACCACATTTTAAACTTGATTCTGACAGAATTCAGTCTGCGCCAACAATGAGGACTAGACGCATGCGATTCGTCGCTAAGTAGTTTCCAATCATCAAAGTATTCATTAGAATCTTAGAGGAGTTCAATCACGACTCTCAATAGCAGAAATGGGTGATGACCTGTGTTTGAGCCTCAAAAGGGACATGAATTCTTTCAATGGCTGTAAATATACCCAGCACGAAACCTAAGTCGAAGGCCTCTTTCCAATCACCTCCAACCAACTAACCAACTATCTAATAACAACAATTCAGAGGTCACCTTGATAGTTAGCGACGAAACATTGCGGCCACATTCCAAGGATGATTGTGACAGAAGTCAAACTATTCTCGTTTACTGTTACTATTATCATTAGTGACATTAATTCCTTTCTCACTGGATGAATTCACCTCATTCATTTCGCATATTGATTATTCTGTGATGAATTATTCACTATAGTCTAACTATCTCACTCATTAAACAAGTTTAACAACCCTGAACTAAGTGATCAGTATTCCTGACCCGAAATTCTATGAATGTAATTATAAAGGTTAATTTGTATTTCTCATTGATTATTGAATATGTAAGAGGCCAAATACTCGGTCTCTACTCACATATCCCAGCAACAACAACGTCTGAGAACTAACGCATGATCACTGAGGTACTGAACACTTGTTTCGTCCTAGTTTGTGAATGCTGAGTAGTGAGTACCATTGACCCCGCTAGTAGAAATCAAGCCGAAAACCTCCAGGTTACGAGACCAAACAAGTTGACGACCAGTCACTTGGGCTGGTGGAATTCAATGACCTGCGAATTCGAAAGTGTTTGTCAAGTCTTGAAAACCACAGACTTCAATGTGCATCCAATTTACCTTGAAATGATGAAACGCCTGTCTAACAGTTCGAAATTATTTCCAAATCCTCAGAAATATCATCATATGAATTATTAAAATATTGGTCACCTGTTGAATCATGAGGTAACTTTCTTCACTTATCCGGCTAGGTAGCACGCTTTCAGCTGCACGCAGTCCTACAGCACGCATAAAGATGTCAAAGACAGTCAGTAAGCCAAGCAGACAGCCAGATAGTGTCGGTATGGCAAAATACGCACGCCTTTACCAACCTGAAACCAGTTTCCGAATCTCCTGCTGCAGTGTACTGCACTCCACTCCACCTCGGTATATACAACAACAATATTCGGATTAAGTTCAATACAAACTAATTTGAAGACAGTCAGTCAGTGGGTCACTGAGTGTACTGCGTGTGACTCACGAAAAGCATTTTTTTCGAAGAGCCAGCTGCTTCATACTTTTATCAACAACTGTCTCTCCACACCACTATCTCTCTACTGAAGGTCGAATGGCTGGCCGGTCGACTAAGTGGCTGGCGGGGTGACCGAGTGCCCAGAAAGAATTAACGACAAGAAACTCTGACTGGGGACAGACCAACCAACCAACCGAGGAACGGGTAATTGCTCAACAAATATGTAGGACTCAATGAAGATGGATTAAGCATACTACACTGAGTAAGGAGGTTGTCGAATGACATCGCACGCAATTTAGGTCATCGCTTGAGTGAAATCGGAAAGGGAAGCGGCCACGAGTGAGTTGTCGGTAACGTGTAGGGTGACATGAAGGAGAGCGTGTGACGATGAGAAGGAGGAAGAGGGTGAGGATGATGAGAGATTATTGAGAATCCTGTGGGCGCAGGTGACGAGAACAAAGTGGGAATAGAAGAGAGTGGAGATGTGTTTTTGCAGCTGTATGTTCCACTTGGAACCCAAGGGAGTAAATAACAAATAAATATTAAAAAAATAAATTGAAGCATGTGAAGCATTTCCTTTCAAAAAATAAACAAATCATAAACAAAATTGATGCACCGGATTTAGTGTTCCTTATTTTTTGTTGTTTATCTTTTGTAGAATGACCTCATTTTTGACGATCATTCACCAAAAATGTTTCTTACACATTTATAGAGACTTTAAGGAAATAATGGAATATCCATTATATAATTCAGCCAAACAAGATGAATCACAAGTAAACATGCACACACACACACGCACATTTGTGTATAATTGTGTATGTGAGTGTGCATGTTTATGCGTCTGTATATTCTAACGACTACATAAACATTTGGGGCTGATTGACTGACTAAATAGATGGGTAGATAGATAGATGGGATGTTGAGGAAACAGCTGACTAACTGAATGACTGGCTGATTGACTGAATGGATGGATGGTTGGATAGATGGATCGATGGATGCCAAAATAATTCTGATAATTCTGAAAATAAGGAATGCATATTTCATCCTATTTGGTAGTCATCAGCTAATGGATATTTCGATAATGGATATTTTTTGAACATATTAACTCAAAGGTGTGTGTAATTGCATGCAGTGAGTGCTATAGCTGAACTACTCTCTAGATTTCTTATTTTATTCGGGTCCACTAATGTAGATTTCGCTGCTAGGTATTTATGCTCAGCTAGTCTGACTGACTGCCCCTGTTCTACTACTTTGACCTATGTATTTGACCTGACAATCACTGCAGGTAGGGTATTAGATAAACTAAATTGTTTTGTTTTAAAGACTCCACAGGATTGATCCTTTAACCAACAAAGCTTGTTTCTAGTTAAGTTTGTGGGTTTGAATGCCATTTTTTAATCCTGTCTGCCTTGTTAAGAATTCTGGGTAATGTGGTTTCCGAGGTTCCTTCCTTCTATGGAATTACTACTGGTGATTTAGATTCCTTATTGTTGGTGTTGTCATTATCCTGCGCATGTTTGACATGCATGTCGTCATTAATATTATTATTGTCATCACTATTATTACCACTATCACTACCATCATTATTTATTTTATTTTTACATTTCCTCACATAATTTATGGCTAATTTATCAGGGTAATTATTAAGATTCAAGGCTTCTCTTACATGCCTCACTTCTTGTTACAGATTTTCCTTGGTACTACGTAGTTTTTGTGCTCTATCACGTAAACATGTCACCAATTCTATTTTCACTGACATTGTCAGTTTATATACACGTATACCAATAAATATGGCTATAGAGGCAGTCAGAAACGAACTCATTTCTGACCAAGAACTCGAACTCAGAACGAAAGTGCCATTTGAGGACATAATGCTGGAAGTGCAGCTATGCCTGAGTTTCACACTATTTAAATTCCAAGACAAAATGTACAAGCAAACTGAGGGAGTTGCCATGGGGTCACCAATATCCCCGGTTGTAGCAGATATATTCATGGATAGGTGAGAAAACATAGCGAATGAAACGTTCAACCCCACCCCAAAAGTATGTTGTAGGTATGTAGATGACACATTCACTGTACCAAGAACACAGAATATAAATAGATTAACTCAAAGGTGGAGGCAATTCAATTCACTTATGCCGAATTGGATAGTCAGGAACTCAGGGAACTTCCAGTGGTAGATTGTAGCGGCGTAAAAAGGAAAGAAGATGGGAAGTTAAACACACTAGTGTGTTTACAGGAAACCCACACATTCAAACAGATATTTGGACTTCTGATCATCCCATCCTATGTCAGTAAAAATAAGATTGGTGAAGTGTTTAAGTGACAGAGCAAAAAAACTACGTAGTATCAGGGAAAATCTAAGACAGGAAGTGATACACATAAAAGAAACCTTGGAACCTAATAATTACCCTGATAAATTAGTCAAGAAATAAGTAAGGAAGTGTAAAAATAAAATAAATAATGATAGTAGTGCTAGTGACAATAATTATAAGAATAATAGTAATATTATTGCCGACATGGGTGTGAAACATGCGCAAGATAATGACAGCACAAACAATAAGGAATCTAAATCACCATTAGTAATTCCATACAAGGAAGGAACCTCGGAAACCTTACGCAGAATTCTCAACAAGGCAGGCAGGAATAAAAGTGGCTGGCATTCAAACCCCAAGACAAACTCAATTAGAAACAAACTTCATCGGCTGAAGGATCAATCCTGTGGAGCCTTTAAAACAAAACAATTTAGTTTATCTGATACCCTACCTGCAACATTGATATAAGAATAAAACTTGTGCACTGTGGTAGAGTGTAGTTCCATTATGGGTAAATTTTATTTTGATAGAGTCTCACAATGTTATACAGTAATATTTACTGATGACGTTTCGAGCACAATTTATTGCTCATAATCATATCAAGGTAATCACACGACTTCCTAAATTCATTTATATAGTTCTGTTGTTTTTCACTTGATTTAATTGGTAGTATTATTTTCCATATTTCGGGTATCAGTGATGATTCATTCCTATTGCATGTGTTGGGTGTAGATTCGATGAACGAGGATTCAGTAATCAACCCTACCTGCAATGATTGTCAGGTCAAATACATAGGTCAAACTAGGAGAACAGGGGCATTCAGTCAGACTAGCCGAGCATAAACACATAGCAAAATCTAGATTGGTTTACCCGAATAAGACAGCAAGAAATCTAGAGAATAGTTCAGCCATAGCACTCACTACATGCAGTTACACACAACCATACAATAGGATGGGATGGGATAAGATGACAGTTTGATAACTGAAGCTTTATTTATCGAATCAACTGCAAACACATGTAATAGTAATGATTCAACACCTGTCCCATATACTTGGAAAATTCTACTACCCCAACGACGACAAATTGGAGAGGACAAAGAAAACTATAAAGCTCAAGTTTCGAAGTTGTGTAATTATAATTGATAAAATGACTATGAACAACAATAATTTTGTTCGAAACTGTGTCATCGAGTAAATAATACTGTTTCATCACTGTGTGGTACATCTCATAAACAAACTAATGTGGAATTACTTACTACCACAGTGCCCAAGTTTTATACATATATTAGCTAACGGATATGCTTGTATTCCCCAGTGAGTGATGATGGGGTGTCCGCATTGTGACATGAAACTAGCGCTTATCTTTTCAGCTGTCCAAGTATTGTACACTGAACCACTAAGATCACAATGGCAACCTATTTTGTAGCAGGTATCAGTTATTAGATCATGGGAGGAATTGGAAAGAAAGTTGAAGCGAAGAAAATCTCCATTTTGAACAAGTCATAAAGTAGGAGGCCGTAAATTCGTACATGTACAGTAAAACACGTAAGGAAGTTCCACAACTATTTCCGGTGGATAGTCAAATTGTAATGAATATAAGAATAGATTTCAAAACTAAATAATAACAAAAATAAAGAGAGGGTTCGAACAAGAACTGTAATTGACAAATAGCTGTTTATTATAGTCATGGTAAAGACAAAGAATGGATGTATTTCTTTTGAATACATAATCTTCACCAAAACCTTTGGATCGCTAGTGATTTAGCTATGCCCGGATGTCTTGTACTCATATGCTTTGAGAGTTTTACTGTGATCTCGAGTAGGATTATGAATGTTTTTTCAAATAGAAGTGAGTATTCTGGATACAACTGGATTGCGCAGAATCTCCCATCTCCACGGGGTTTTCCATAGCGGTCTCACTCGCCTGGCACGCTAAATCATTCGATAGTTTCTTAAACGTTTGTCATTTTGGGAGATATGTTGAGCAACAGGTTTTTGACTGGTTCGTTCAAATAGTTTCTTCCTTCTAATTCTCTCTGACCAACCATTTGATCTTCAACGAAGAACGAATGCAGCGGTTGATAAATGTCTGCAGCTGGCTGTTGGAAGTGCTTTCTGTGATGCGCAGTGCAATTCTCTAGCCCATACAGAAGCACTAATTGACCTAACATTTTTGTTGAAAATCTGAATCGTGTTCTTTATGATGAGTGCAGTAACACTGAAGGAAGTCGAATTTTAAATTTTTTCCGTTGACAGTGGTAGGTGCTGGTTGTTGTTCCTGTTAGTTGGTTACCTTCGTCACCTGTGTCGTCTCTGTGTTCACTTAAAGTTCCGTCTTTGCTACTGCCTCTGACAGCTCGTTCGTTTTCACCTGCCTGCCCGCAAGTCTTCGAATTTGTGTGGTATTAAACATAAATCATCTAGGAGATCCGCATCTTCTACAATCTTCTTGTCGGTCCAACGCTTACCTATCTTCTCGTTGCCCAAATACTGTCAATCGTATAATCCAGTTCACCACAGTAAGGAATATCATTGGTGATAGTAGGTAGCCATATTTGTCTTACTCCTGTATTCACTTCAACAGAAGGCCTCGCTGAGTTTCCCGTTTTTACTTACCTGACACGTTCCATTGTAATATAGCCAACTGTTGAATGAAGCTGATAAAGATTTACACACTGCACGCCGTATTGTTGAGGCAGTTTCCAAATTACTTCTACGTCAGCACTATCTGTCGAAGCCATAACCTCTTCGAAGTCGATGAAGGAAGTTGAGCTAGAGACAGGTTTGACCATCATTCTATGTTTTATTGTTCGATGATGATGTGTAGAGTTGCAGTTTGATCAGCACATGATTTGCCTTTTCTGAATCTAGCTTCTTCCGTTTGGGGAGCGGGTGTGGGTGGACTTCGGCATCCATTGCATATTTTATTCTCTCCAGGATGAGGTGACTCAGCATTTTTACCTCGCATGGACAACAGCATAATTTCTCACTAGTTCTTGAAGAAACTTGAGTCTCTCTTCTTTGGTAGTTTAACTAGGTAGCCAGTATTTCTTCCTTTCAGTAGATACCTTTCCTTCTTTCCAAATGTTTTGTAATAGTACAGTGAGCATATCCAATGAGATCTCTGCATCTGTTTTCAGTGCTTCAGGGAGAATTCCATCTGGTCCTTCTGCCTTCGTGTTCAAGTTTCAGTAGCTTCATTGCATTCTCGATTTCTGCTTTTCTAAGAGGATTGGTGTCACTGATTCTGCATAAACACCCATATTCTCCGTTTGCCAGCTAAACTGGTTAGTGTTCTTGTTAGCTTTTTGTAAACGAATCCATAGAACGGTCACCTCACCTCCAAGAGGGCAAGTGAATTGGTATACGCATGTTACAAAATGGCCTATTGGGACAGTTTGTCCTTCAAACGTTGGCTGAATAGTTTCTTAGATGAAAATGTCTCTCGTAGACTGTCAGTGGAGTATCTTTTACTGAAAGATTTTGAAAGCCTTCTTTGGGGGATCTCCGTCTTAGTGTCACTTTTGAATTTGAGACTAAATAGAAGGATCTTTCTGGTGGTGACTTGAATCTGTTCATCAGCTTTCTTCGGCTTCAGATTCTTGGATGTGGAACCGTTTTTCATCAGAATCTTTCAAAGAGTTTTCAGTCCTTTGTGAACAAATCCGTTAGTCGATACTCTCCAGATCCTTGAGGAAAAAGGTAGATTTACAGGATTTCTCTCTTTAAAGGTCGATAAATTGTCCATTTCAATGGATCATCTCAGTGAGTTACCAACATTTCTTCACAGTTGAACACCTAGGATAAAGGAACAATAAGTCGGATTCAACTTTTAGAGTGAATTCAATGATTTGGGTGGACATCATTGAAGATTTGAGTAAAATTATAGGTCATAAATAGCTTTCTACTCCTCTATGTTTTTTCCGTTTAAATAATCATACCAATTATAAAATATCTCTTTACAAAATAATATTGATATTTATCTTGTCATATATATTTAAAAAAAAAGGGTTTATTTGCGTAATTTTTATGCGATAATAATCATAGAATTTGTAGACAATATATTGTCTGATTATTTAGAAATGATGAAAAAAAGTGGATTATCTCATTTAAGCTTTGTTAGTTAGTTTAAAGTGCACTGATGCAATAAAAACTAAAACACCCAACTCACTCAACCATACACACACGCACACACGCACACACACATGCACACACATACAGAGAGATGAACAGACGCATACACTAGGAATGATGTACTCTAAAACAAATTGCATCATTCAGTGCACTCTAGTTATCAATAATAAATAATCTTTTTTTAAAAAAATACTTCAGGCTTAACTATTATATATTTTTGAGATATTTTAAGGGCTAATTAAAAAAATCAATATTAATATCAATAGGAGGAGGAGGCAGTAGGGAAGTGGTAACCGTAACCAATACTTGAATATCAATGAGGTACTCCCTAGTCACTGGCCATATTCAAGTAAGTAGTTACCTCGGGTTCTAGTGAGAGCAAATACTCGCCAGCGATGAAATTGGCTAGTGGTCGTGCTATGTTGTGAATCGGCAGGAGTTGGAATTTATGGAGTTGACATTGGATAGGAGGGTCCCATTGACCTTATGTTCTACGAGCTCGCCTTGTAACCAGAAGGTCCTGGGTTCTAACCCTGGTGGTTGGTATGTGCTGATGAAGACTCCCTGGCTGGAACAAAACAACTTTCCAGTAGTTCCAAGTTTTCCAGTGGTCCTCTAGCTGATGTCAGCTCATGATGAGATCCTGTAACCAATCGAATCCGGGCAAACCAACACTTGAGTAACAATAATAGTTTGTTCATGGCAAAATTTATATTGAAATTAGTGTAAATCAATAATCTAAATATTGTTCTCAAGTGCATTGGCAGCTACTGGTTGGAAGTCCTGAATTGATAGTGTGATACTGTGGCTAAAGTGGTACACCATACCGAGAAGATGATGTGAGTGCTCATCGATGGTATTCGCTGGCTGTGGTGTTATATATTGTTAACTGGGAAAAGTTGAGGAATTCATGCAATTAGATGGTTGGAGGCGATCGGCAGGAAGCCCTCAGCATAGGTTGCGTGATAGTTAACGCTCACCAGCCAGCAAGGCGTATCCGACATCTCGAAGGAACTCATATCCCTTCTGAGATTTGAACTCGCAGTCGAAGTATGCGACAAAGTCCTACAGAAGGTGAATAGCAAACCCGAATAGCTCAGTTGTAACGTCTCTTGGTGACGTGGGTTTGAGTCTCCGAAGGAATATGACTAGTAAGTAACCTATGCTAATTGCCTCCAACCATCTTATATCAACAATTCACATTGCATTGTGATGGTGAGTCATCTAGCATGGTGCCCTCATTACAAAGGTAATTGTGATAGGATTCAATCTGCACCAAACAAAGGACTAGACACATTACACTAGTTACTGACTAGTGTCCAATCAAAATTCATGGAACACTGTATCTCCAACCAAACTGCCTGAACGGTAGAGGGTCACGGGTTCGATTCCAGGTGGTGAAATGGTGACAGCACACTGATGAAGAGTCCTAATCTAGGTCGAAACAATGCTACCTGAGTTTCACTCACTCTCTCTCTTTTTCTCTAGTTGAGATGTTGATTTTATGACAAAATCTAATCTCATAACTGAATATACTGACTTGAAATTTTGTTTGTATACATGCCTGTTTTTACATGTCTGTTGGTTTACTTTCTTCATCCTTCAACTATCTTCTGATTTCTTTTCTTAATTTTAGCATCATTATTTTGATCTGTACACAAAATCAATATAAAACGTTTTGTTATTCGTTTTTCCAATTTCTGTAACCATTATATAGTTTGTTTTGTTTTCTACTTTTTGTAATGCTTGTTTATGTCGTTGTTTTTTTTATTTTATTATGGATGGTTAAATCAATAAAAGAAAGGTGAACTTCAGTAGGCTGAAATTAGTGAATTTAAAAAAAATATTCTTTTCGATAATTTCTTCATCACGTTCTAGTCATATACATTTCTACCAATTTGACTGCAGCTGCGGAGCCAGCTACATTGGGCGTACAATTAGGCAGGTTCATCGTCGTATTTCCGAACATCATCCTGCAACATGGTTAAGCAAGGGACAAACAAGATCTATTCGTAGTTCTATTTTACCACACCTTGTTGACACTGAGCATAAGGTTGATGTTAATACTGAATCTAAAGTTATTTATCGCATTCTGACTAATCTTAACTTTGCTCTACGGGTTCGTCTTCTACAGACAGCTGAAGCAATCGGAAACCACCTGAAGAAGCCAAGCCTATGTGTTCAGAAGAAATTCGTACAGCCACTTTCCTTACCGTGGCCATCGTTACATGAATGTATAAACCGGACTACTTCGCCCCCCTCTCCCTAAACATTTAAAAATTATAAGAATTATAATTGTCCAAATTATTTAATTTTTTCTGACCACTTCATCTTTAATTACGTGTTATCCTTGTAAAATTAATTTATCCTAACCATTTCTACCTTTTAAATTTGTATTGATTTTCTTCGTTAATTATCAACCCATTGACATTTTGACACTGACTAATTATTGTTAACAAGCATATCAGTGCCACTTGATTGGTAAACTGTTGTGTATTGTAATAAAAATGCTATACGTGTATATTAGAGTAGAGCCAGAGATGAGGATCTAATTGAAAAGTCGATATTTCTTCGCTCAATCTTTTCGTTTTCTAAATGTCTAAATGGGGATTTTTTCTATATATTCAAGTATCGGTTTGCAGGGACTCGATGGATTAGAAGTTGGACCACAAGCTGAAATCACTCAAAAAACCACTGAAGGACCAGAAGGGACTGTTGAACAGCTGTTTCATCCCCTTGGCTTGTGACTCTTCAACAGTGCTCACCCATCGATGGTTTAGACTAATGACCTTCCGATCACGAGGTGAACTCATAGGTCATCCAGCCAATGGGACACTATTCTCTTTTTTCTTTTTTGTTTCCTTTACGTTCCCAGTGGAACATAGGGTTACTTCAAGCTAGAGACTTGAAGTTTCTGTAGCAATTGGGAGTTTATTTTTACAGGACGGGAATGCTACTCTCATTCCAAACCTTACTTCTTTACCAGTCTTATTTCTGGCTTACCGAGGTAAAGGAATGCGTCGGTGGCCAGGGATCGAACCTCGGACCACCTGCATGATTGGCAAGCACCCTACTGCTGTGCCACCGAAGCAAACTATTCTACCTTACCAATATATATCTATGACAGTTAGAGAATAGTTATTATTCACACTCACTCCTTCTGAGCATATAAGTATCAGCTCACAGCTAAGTGTCTTTACCAAGCTTCTTTTCAACTGTAGAAATGAAAGGGGCTTTATCAGAAAATTTTCGTTTAATCCTGTTTTCCTCAAGTTTACTTTTTATCTAGCTTCACACGATGGCCTACTCGATTTCATTTCCTCCCGCCCCCCTCACATGATCCTCTCCATGTCACCCTCAGGAAAACACCGGATTCGCTGTTCCTGACTTGAGTTTCACTCGAGAGGTGTCAAGCAATAATCACCTTAGAATGTTTTGAGTCAATTTCCTTCAGTATATAAGTATCACAAATTTACATAAGTTGAAACAGCCAGAAAACAGGTTTGCCTGACAACTTGTAGGTATTTGATGACTCAATCCCCTATGAGGTCACTCAGGAGTGTGTATTGCTGAGGAATACCAATCTCTGATGAAACATCTGTTTAGTACTCTCTCACTTTCAACACACTTATCTAACCAATACTCTTAGAGTGACTTTGAGTATACCAACAGTAATGGAGTTGATTTGTGCATCGTTAGTTGATTAGTAGAACACTCGACAACCGCACTTCATGTGGCTCGGAGGGATTCGATCACTGGCCGACGAAAGCACTCCATAACCTTAGTTACTTTGTGATAAACCCAGTAAAAAGAGATGGTTTTTTTGGTGAGAGCTGGCTGCAAGCCAAAAATTGTAGATAGCAATTTACGTCAATGTTCCATCCCGAATCGGGGTCATGAAAAAAACAATAACACAGCTTAACGTTGAGGAACTCACCAACCAATCACAGCAGACTTAACGTGTGCAATTTGTTTTTATCCCTTCACATTCCCAGTGGAACATAGGGCTGCTTCAAGCTTCGTGGGCTTTGAAGTTTCTGTAGCAGTGGTATTTACTTTTACGGGATGGGGTTTGCTAGCCTGATGCCCATCCTTTCCTCTTCACTAGTCTCATTACTGGCTTAGCGAGGTGAAGGAGTGCGTCGGTGGCCGGGTATTGAACAACTGTTCACCTGTGGCGTGGCTGGAGAGCATTCTACCGCTGTGCCACCGACGCACAACGTGTGCAAATAGGATTCGCAGATATATGGCTTAAACTTCTGAGAAACGATCACAAGCAGTACAGAATAACTTTCAGCAAAGAATACAAACAATTAGAAGAGGTTGCTTCTCCGTTGACGTTAATGTACATAAAGATCGATAAATACCTCTTGATTCTCTCAATAAACGATCTGTTACCTGGCCCTTGTTTTCTGTCGTTACAGTTTGACATCAGGCTAACAACTAGCTTTATTGAAGTAGTCTAAACACCCAAGGTGATTAATTAGTTTAGCGTTTAATGATTAAAACATTTGTTTGATATTTATTCCATTTCTGTTCACCTAGAGATAATTTATTGTCATTTAATGTAATCAATTTTTCCAAATGTCTATATCAATCAATATATTTGTGCGTTGAATTTTCTGTAGCAATTTGGTTAAGTTTTGGGGGTGTACTCACTAGCACCACGCCCCAACCCTCCCTCTTTATCCGGGCTTGGGTCTGGCTAGAAAACTAGTGAGCTAGTAATCTAGGCGAGGTTTGGCGCCCGATGGGGGGTTATGAAAATAAACAACCAACAACAAAAACAGCAGCAGCAACATCCACCGCCAATCACCATCAACAGGAGGGATCTGAAAGAGGTTACTTCATTCACTTCACTTATCTAGGCAGCATTGTCTAAACTACAGGACGAACGGACGAGGATGTCAAATCGAGAATCGGGAAGGCAAGAAACACATTCATCAACCGGAAACCAATCTGGAAATCTTCGTCACTCAGCATCAACAACGAAATTCGGATTTTCAATACAAGCGTCAAGTCAGTCAGTTCTTCTATACGGATGGATCAGAAACTTGGCCAGTGTGTCACAAAGAATATTTCCAACAGCCTGTTGCAGACATTTATCAGCAGCTGTCTTCGTTGCTCTATACTGAACTTCAGATGGCCGGAGAGAATCACAAACAATAAACTATGGGAAGAAACAAAACAAGAACCAATCGCCCAACAAATATGCAGGAGAAAGTGGAGATGGATTGGACACTCGCTGAGGAGGCCGCTGGGTGACATCGCCCGTCAGGCCAACGCTAGAGTGGAACCCGAAATGGAAGTGGCGAATGGTTCGTCGGTGCAAGGGTGACATGGAGGAGATCGTGTGAAGAGGAACTGAAACAGTATGGACTAACATGGATGCAGGTGAAAATTACAGCAGATAACGGAAGCAAGTGGAGACGTGCAGTTGAAGCCCTATGTTCCACTAGGAACCTAAAGGAACAATAATAATAATAACATTAATCAATACTATGCGACTGAAATCATAACGATGTTCGATTACGCAATACTTTTGATTTTTACAGATTAACTCTTGAAAATTAATCCGACACTCATTCGCTAGTGAATGGCTACAGGACAACACTGACTAGAGGTCTAGTAAGAAGCTGTGACTATTAGGGTCTACCAGGTGGCTGGGGGTGAAGACAAATACTTTTTGAAGACACTGACTGGTAGTTCCGCCAAGAACACGAATCAACAGAAGTTGGAATCCATGCGTTTGTCACTGGATTGTCAGGTTCCAGTGTTTAAATGCTCATCAGCGAGCTCACATTTTAACCAGAGGGTTTTGGCTTTGAATCCCGGTATGTGGGTACTGCAGAAGAGTCCCAAATTAGGATGAAACAGCTGTCTAGCAGTACTCTTTGCTGGTATTTCCAATGGTTGTATAACTCATATCAGTCTGTAATCGAACTTGAAAGAAGCATATTAGTTGACAGATGGTATTTCAACTATCCTGTTTATTCAGTCTCTCGACTAAGATTGTAGGTAGCATAGGATTATATACTGAATTATTATTATTCAAGTAATGGCTTATATATAAACAAAATGTTAAGATTTGGTCACAAAATGTTCAAACGGGATTATGGATAAGATAAGAGGAATTAGTAAAAAAAAAACACACAACAGAAACGAAGTTAATCCTCGACAATAATATTTTCTATTCTTGTCTGATATGTTCTCGTACACTGTGTATTCATACACACACACACACACACAAAAGGAATGTCAATCACTTTCAAATTGTTATTAGTCGTCAATGAGACTACTTATTCAAACATTATTATTATTTAAGGAGTACCTAATCCCGGATTATTTCTTCGAAGGTAACTAACTAACTCACTGTCCACTCCCTGAAGTGATGATTAAAAAGTCTATTGAATTAACGGAGAAATGTGCTTAAGGTAAGAGGAGAATTTCGCCACTAGGGTAGAATATAATTTTATGCTAGATATGATTTGTACTGGTATTTTCGATTAATTTTAAAGGTTAGATCCTTCGTCATATACCGAAATTGGTTGGAGAGAGAGAAAGAAACAGATTATTATTATATTATTATTGTTTCCTCTAATTCCTAGAGGAACATAGGGCTTCAGCTGCACGTCTCCATTGCGTTCGGTTCTCTGTCAGCATTTTCACCTGGCTCCACGTCTGCCCACATGCTTTCATCTCCCCTTCGCATCACCTCCTCCATGTCACCCTCTCACTGACGACCAACTCGCCACTTCCCATTCGGGTTCCACTCGAGCGATAGTCTGGCGTGTGATGTCACTACATTGATGGTTTGTTTCTTAAGGGTATGGCCAATTCAATCCACCTCCATTTCTTCCTGCGCATTTCTTGCACAACTGGTTCCTGGTTGGTTGGTTCGCTCATTGCCAGAGATCCCTGTTGCTGATCTTTTCTGGCCGGCCATCTGATCTTGAGTAGTAGTGAGCGAAGACAGCTGTTAACGAAAGTCTGTGGTTTGTTGGAAGTGTCTTTTGTGACGCACCAAGTTTCCGATCCGTGCTGTAACACTGACTTCACATCGGAGTTGAAAACCCCCATCTTATTTCTCATACTGAGTGCTATTGATTTCTACACAAACTTGAGAGGAATGAAGGCTTGGCTTGCTTTCCCGATCCTTGCTTTGATATCCTCGTCAGTTCCTTCCGCCTGTAGTTGAAATGATGCTTCCCAGGTAAGTAGGTAAATGAAGAAGGTTGCTTCTTTCAGATTTTTAATAGTCCATAGTAATATTATTACATTGGATGTCTTAAGGACCTATCAACTGTTTTTTTATGCACGTTCATCCACTGTCTACAGATGTGTAGTAGTACTACTAATGCTACTACTAATAAGAAGGTTTCAGTTCCCACTCCTCCTTAGGTGATGCTCTCCGTATCACATTCAGATCCACAGGAAACTCGTCGTATATCATTAGGGTCTTACTTGTTGGCCATCTTGGTGTGTGATGTCATTCAACAGACTTTTCAGTGTGTGTTTGCACACACAAATATTTTCTGCTCTTTTGGTTCGTTCATTGTCATAGATCCCTGTTGCTGATCTTTTCTGGTCGGCCATCTGATCTTGAGTAGTATTGAGCAAAGACAGTTGTTGATGAAGGTGTGGTGTAGTTTGTTCGAAGTGCCCTTCATGACGCGGCACCAAGTCTCTGGTCTGTATAGTAGCACTGAAGATATTGGTGCATCTAAAAATCCCGAAATGACAGATGTTAGAATTCATAGACAATGATATTGGATTCCGTCCTAATTGCCGATTGATCAAGGAACTCACCTCGTGTTATGCATCTAGTCCTCAGCATGGGTATTAGCTAAATCCTATCACAGTCAAGTTTTGCAATATGATAGTCATCAAGCTAGGCTACGTTATCACTATGATATACGATGAATTGTCAGTGAACTGTTGGAGTCAGTTAGCAAGAAGCTTTGAACTTATTTTTCCTGGTTGTTGGCAGTTAACACACAGCAAGGCGTATCTGGAGTCACTGGACGAAGTCATATCTCTTCTGAAATTCAGACTAGGGTCATCCAGTGCTGCAGTTAGAGGCCTTATTACTGAGCTATTCAGACTTGTGATTCACCTCCTGTAGGACTGTAATGGACACTCTGATTGGACACTAGTTATCAACTAATGTCATGGGCCTATTCCTTGGTATTAGTACAGACTGAATTCTATCACAGTCAAGTTATGCATTATGATGATCACTGAGTTATTATTATTATTCCCTTGCGTTTCAAGTGGAACATAGGGCCTCAACAACTCATCTTCAGTTTGTGCTATCTTCTGCCGTCCTCTTCAGCTAGCTCCCACCACGATTGGCTAAACTCTCTCATCTCTTCCTCACATGATCTCCTCCATGTCAGCCTCAAACCGACGACCCACTCGTCGCTTCCCATTTGGATTCCACTCGAGCAGTGGCCTGGCGTGCGATGTCAGTCGGCGGCCTCTTCAGTGAATGCCCGATCCACCTCCATTCAATCCTACATATTTGTTGAGCGATCGGCCCCTGTTTAGTTTGTTCCCATAGTTTCTTGTTGCAAATTCTTTCTGGCTGGCCAGCCGGCCATTTCATCTTCAATATGGAACCAGCAAAGGCACCTGTTGATGAGAGTCCGCATTAGCCTGTTGGAAATCCTTTTCATGATTCACACGCATTGCAAGTTTCTGACCCGTAAAGAAGTACTGACCGACTTGACATTGGTGTTGAACAGAATCCGAATCTTGTTCCTTACAGTGAGTGCGGAAGATTTCAAAATTGGTTTCAGGTTGATTATCACGTTAAGTGGCTAACCATCGCGGTATACTCTGAAATGATGCTTCATGAGTAAATGCAGTCGACAGCAGGTCTTGAACGTCAGTTTCATTCTTAATAGCACTCACTAGTCAGCAAGAAGCATGTATCTACAACTTTAGGGGACATTGATGTCGACTCGGAGAATAAAATTATTTCGGCCGATGATTTTTCACACTCGCTTGTAAGCAATACCATGTCAACAAGCCCAAAAACTTAGTGTTAAGGAATAAGTGTTTGGAAAATTCCTCCATCTCAACGATCTACTCACAATGTTTATACTAAGTTGCATGTTTCAACCGACTTTGTAATTATTATCGCTTTTTCTTCTACACTATGTATCGTTGTTCTGACATTTGCATGTCATATACTGACTTGATCCTCAGTTATTTGTCTTTATTCCTCGTTAATCTCTCTTTGTGGTTGTGTGATCCTGTCGATAACAACGTGTTCTATTACAATGTGGCATTGTTTGAGTGAATCAAGGTGATTGTAACCTCAGACTGTCTTCGGAAAGTGTTAGTGTATGATTCTTGCTCATAGACTTTTGAT
Source organism: Trichobilharzia szidati (assembly GCA_944472155.2). Classification (NCBI taxonomy): domain Eukaryota; kingdom Metazoa; phylum Platyhelminthes; class Trematoda; order Strigeidida; family Schistosomatidae; genus Trichobilharzia; species Trichobilharzia szidati. Next base: position 76,700,041 of record OX235273.1, read on the forward strand.
CCCACCTTGTTGGGAATATTCTCCCTGATTCTAAAGTACTTCTTACGCTTGATTTTTGGTTAACTAAATATGTTCTGCAGCATTTGTTTTGTACCTAGCTGCTGCCTGACGGCACTGCAGAGGCAATTTTTAGTTTTTGATATTGATATTATTGCTGAACAGAACCATATATAAAGATTTAGCCAAGAATAATCTCCATTTTGCTGTCTTTGGGGTGTTTTGTTATCTCCTGTGTCCCAAAGAAGTTTCTGATAGCTACACAGTAAGACACGAAAGTCGATTCCCTGCTTTCAGACCACAAGCAGTCAGTTGTGGTCATTACATTAAGGGCACAGCTTTCTACCGATTACCTCCAACCATGGTATGTTTTAAAAAAATACAATAAGTGCAGAGGTAGGAGGCTTTGTTTTCTCTGGATTAGGTATTTATTTTACTCTCATTGTAATAAAATACATAAGTGGAAGCATAAATTTATCATGAAATGCATATGAAAATGAAAAATAAAAATATTTCAAGCTCCTTTTTTTGATTTATTTGCCTATTTACTAATACTGGATAAAGGATTTCATCATGAGCTGACATAGGTTAGGGAACCATTGGGAAACCTGCAGGAATTACTGGACAGCTGGTTTGTCCTACTTTGGGGACTCCCAGTACCTGTCCATTATTCGCAGGTTTTCCAATGGTTCTCTAACTGATGTCAGCTCACGACGAAATCCTCCAACCAATCAGACAAAATCCCTACTTAAACCAATACTTGAAAATTAATCTGTTGCTCACTAGTTACTGGTTCTATTCAGGCAATTAACCTCAGGTTCTAGTGGGAAGCCGTGACCAGTAGGGTACTGCAGATTGAAGGTGAGGCAGTAACTCATCGAAGAAGACATTGTGAAGTGGTCACGCTATTTCTTGAATTGGCAGATGTTTGAATTCATGGATTGGCCACTGAATCGGTGGGGCCCATTGGCTTAGCGGTCTACGAGCTTGTTCACCTTGTGACCAGAAGTTCTTGAGTTCGAACCCTGTCGGTGAGTGCGTACTACCGAGTAGTCCCAAACTAGGACGAAACAGCTTTTCAGTACTCTCAGGTTTTCCTATGGTTCTCTAACTGATATCAGCTCATGATGAAATCCTCCACCCAATCAGAAAATCGAAATCCCTACAAAAACCAATACTTGAATATTCACTAGTAGCTTTAAGACAGAGGAAAAGAAATGTCATACGTACGTCTAAAGCATTCTAATTTCTATGGCCATTAATGTTATTATCAATATTATTATTATTATTATCACTATCATTTTTGTTGTTAACGGCAGCATCTGTCTGCATGTCTCGCCAACATATGACATTTCTCATTATTTCTCTTATCAGTAAATAACATTGATTACAGGTCAATTGTTCGACTCCTTTTCGGCCATATATTCAGACAAGCAGAATACATATATGTAAATATATTCACTGTATGCGTGTATCTATGCCATACATCTGACCACCCAACCACACACCCCACCACCATCCCCACCCCAAATCCTCAGTTAAAAAGGCACTTACAATTTTTATTGCATATCTTTATATACTACTTATTTTCCTAATCATCTGACTAACTTAACAACTAGTGAATAGTTAACCAATGTTTTATATTCACTGAAATTGCTTCTTTTTGCCTCAGTTTGAAATGATAAGAAACGATGAAGACGAAGAAGAAGTAGGGGGAGGAGGAGAAGAGAAATGATGAATTGATTGGGGGCGCACTAAATCACGAATTGGTAGAAGTTAGAATTCATGCACTTGCTATTAAATCGGTGGGTCCCAGTGGCTGAATGGTATACGAGTCAGCTTGCCTTGTAACCGAAAGGTGGTGGGTTCAAACTCTTTTGGTGGGTGTGTACTGCCTATGATTCCCAAACTAGGACGGATGAAACAGCTGTCTGGCAGTACTCCCTGTGGCTGGTTTTCAATGGTTCTCTAACTGATGATATCAATCCGGGATCAACTCGTAAAAACATAACTAACCCTTATAAACCAAACTATAGAGAATTGATGTATAATCCCTATCCAGGCATTTATGAAAACAAAACACGTAGATCAGAGAAGAGTCTCTTTTCGGCGAATTCATTTTCTCAGCTGTACAATCGCAAATATATATGTGTTATTTTGTATGGTATGTGTACATTAAGTTTGTCAAACAAAATACAATTGGTTATAGTTATTTTAACTAAACAGGTGTAGATTGGTAATTGGAGTTACGTTATACAAAACCAGTCAAGGAAATTAGGTGTTAATGAAATTAGGGTAGTAACAAATGTGATGATTTATCACAAACAGTTGTTAAAAGAAGTTATGTAATAATATGAATAGTTTGATGAGTGAGTTTTACTCAGAATGCACAAAGGAACAAAGTAAATAATAAGAAATTACGTTAGATTTTTAAATGAATACAAGAATTATAAGCAATTAAAGAACAGGCAAAGAAACAAAATTAAGTCATCAAAATCAAAAATCAAATTAGAGAAGTTGTTACCAAGACACTAGAAGTGGTTGAGTAATCCTCTTTTGTATGCACAGCTCCGGTTTTTCTATGTGAATGGCCAGAGCTTCAGCGATACAAAGAAGACGAAACCGTATTGCCTTTGGTAGGTTATTCTTGACTCTGTAGATTACTTTGAAGGAGGCGTTTGTTGAAATGGAATGATCAGTGTTAACCAGGTGTTTAATTATCGCACTCATTATTGCACCACTATTGCCTTTTCGCAACCATGATGGATAGTGTTCTTGAATTCTCTTGGACAGGGTGAGCGTTGAACGACCGATGTACATGGCTCCACAGCAGCAGGTGAACTGAAATATGCACATATAAGTGGTCAGATGTGGGATCTTGTCCTCTGAGGCTTCTGCAGATCAGTGGGCGACTGGAGAACACTATTCTTAGCGTTGCTGCAAAGAATGTCATTCTCAGAGATATATTGTATTACGTAACTCCAATTACCAATCTTCAACTGTTTAGTTAATATAACTATAACTAATCGTATTTTTGTTCGACAAACTTAATGTACACATACATACAAAATAACACATGTATATTTGCGATTGTACAGCTGAGAAAATGAATTCGCCGAAAAGAGACTCTTCTCTGATCTACGTGTTTTGTTTTCATTTAGAAAACTGATACAAGTCAGTGAAAATGGGATAATGATTTGGCATTCTTTCTCTTCTGACTAACTCTAGGATGACGCAAGTGGAGTAGGATGACTCCGCAGCGAAGATGACAACAACAGCAACGATAAGAATGACAAGAAACAACATTGATAACGACGATGAGACAGAGGTGGTAGTGAGGGTCATGGTTGTGACTAATGACGACTAGTTATCATAATGCCGGGGTTAGGGGAGGGGGTGACAGGGTAGGAGACAACCTTTAGTGTCTATGTCTAGACTAAAATAATGATGCTAATAATAATAACAATAATATCAGGTCATATAATGTATATGTTAAACATTTATTACCCTCTATAATTTATGCTACTTATTGCTTTCTTGTTAAAAGCAGAGAAAAGAAGAGAAGAAATATTTGCTTCAGTGTAATACAAGCACACAGAGACACGCTGACGCATAAGTAGATAGGTAGTTGGATAGATAGATAGATGTGCAAATAGCATCCACGTAAGTCTGCAAACCAAAATAACAGTCTAATACACAAGGGCATGCATATATAAGAAGAGTGATAGAGGAGGTGACTGTGTCATCTTCTTTGTTATGTCTCCTTTCTCTCTGTGTCTCTGTTCTTCTTCTGCTTCTTCTGCGTCTTGTTCTTTGTTTCCTCTAAAACATTTTTATGACGATGCGTTGTCTTACAGAAATACAAGAAAATGATGCGCATTATCAATATTACTATTATTATGACTGTTGTTATTACTAGTAACATTATGACGACAATCCGGATTGGGTAGAGTTTGACAAAGACGCACTTACCAAGACAGAATTACATCAATGAGGATGATAATAATAATAGTAATAACATTAATCTGCATTATGGAGTTTATTGCATGAGACCGTTACTCTTTGTCTAAAAGCCTTCAAATAAAATATTGATTGGCAGTAGGTCGTATGACATAATACTGTCTGACCTAGAGATTACAGCATTCAGATGTATTGAGTGAGAAGAGAAGCCTTGAAGTTAATGCTTATCCTTATCTGATGCATTTCTGTGTATGTACAAACTCTTGTTGAATAAATCAGTTGAGGGCGCTGAAATCACTTCTTCTGGGAGCTGGGAATGCAGAAGTTTATGAGTCCGTATAAGAACCAGTGCCTCCTAGACATCTGAACTCCCCTATTATGTCCTTTGAGGTAGGAAAGAAAGCGTAAAAGGACTACTCACTATCCGTAAACAAGAAGCCTCTTTATATTCGACTGAAATTCAAAGGTGATGTACCCAGTGAAATAATTACGAAGAAGTTAAGTAAATCTGTTCAAAGAACTTCTGATACTGGTAAACTACAAGTCATGCTTTCTACATCACCGATGGTGATTCCTCAATTTAAAGATGAAGTACCTAGACTAGTCACTCATAACTGTATCCAATTCGACTGCTCGTTTGTTGGGGCGAGTTATATCGGTCGTTGCTCTAGGAACTTGATTCTTCGTGCTCGTTTAGGAACATCACCCACTATGGTTAAGTAAAGGTGTAGTGAAAACCATTAACAGTTCGATATTGGACTATCTGATGCAAACCGGTCACAAAGCCAGCCAGCGTTGAAGGATCCTTCTCTATCATCTACTGGGTGCCTAATTAATTGCCAAAATCATCGAAGCACCGCATGCTCCAAACAGTAGAGGCTATAGCAATTCGCCTCAAACAACCAGTGTTCTGTGAACAACAGAAGCGAGTCCAGCCACTACTACTGCCCTGGCTGGCATTCAGTAGAGACTATAAACTCATGAATTTGTTATATTATCTTTCCTAATTTTTCTAACATTCAGTTTATTGTTATGTTGATGCTATTGAACTGTAATCTACTGGTATTATTGATTCGATATTATTTAAACAGCATTAATATTGTTCATAACACTAATTCATTCATTCACAATAATGACAATGAAGTTATCGAAAAGTGTATTCTTTGTTCAGTAACCATTCTTTTGAAAATAGATCAGTCTTTTAGTTATTGTTTAAAACTTTTAAACATTCTAATGAGATATCCTCTCTGCTTACAGTATGACAGAGAGAAGAGATTCAATACTGTCTAGTCTTTCGTCGTATGATAAATTGGTCATGTCAAGAATAATATGTGTTGCTTTCCTTTGAACCCTTTCTAGAATTATATGAGTACTACTTACGGCAAGGACTGGCTGCCTGGATATAGTTTGCCAGGTTCGACATCACCATTTGGTTTATATTAAAGAAGTGGAGATATCTCTGGTGATTCTAGTCAATCTAAAACTACGAGCTGCTATCGCGAGACAGTTCGCTGTAGTTTTTAAGTCATGACTTATTATGACACTTAAATCCAAAATAGGTCTGAACTGACTGAAGTGTTATTTCCTCTAATCCACATAAGCTAGCACCTTCATACTCAATGCCAATGGTTGAGTGGTTTTCATCAATCTTCTTTATCTCCTTTAAGAAATCCATGACATTTGAATGAAAGCCAAATATAGAAAGTTCAGGAGTACATTTTGTGAACTAAGGACATAAATCAGGAAAAGTTATCTCATGTATTGGGATAAGCTGCCATCCAGAGTATGGCTTTTCCCCAAGTTTAGTAGGAATTTCCGAATCAGAAGGTTCTAATTGTTTCAAATAAAACTATTCCTAGAAATATTTTACTGGATTTAAAGAAATTCAAAAGCTTTTCGGTAGCCCCTAGTCTTAATCCAGCCGCCAACTATTCGTTCATTGGAACATCATATAGATATTATTTACATTAAAAAGTTATAAATAAATTCCATGTGGCTTTGTTTTCATAATAATTTACAAACTATGATATTCAGTTTACTATCCATGGAAAAGTATGAAATATACATCGAAGCGTGAGTCGGTGATTCAGCAGTACCACGCTCGTCAAACACAGATGTGGCCCAGAATTCGATCCCCCAGACGACGCACTTCTAACAAACTTACTAAAATGGTGGCAGTTCCGTTAAGGAGGGAAGCTTCAGCGTGAGGCTAGCAACCCCATCTCGTAAAAATAAACACCACTGCTACCGGAACTTCAAGTCTGTAGTTTGAAGCCCTATTTTCCACTGGGAACTTGGAGGAATAAAAAAAGAACGGAAAGAACGTACATGAGTGTATGTTTGTGTCTGTGAGTGTGAGTTTACGTCTCCACGATCTCATCCACCAGAGACCAAACCTTAGAGCTTCAGGTTACGAAGTCCAGCTCGTTCAATATTCAGTCACTTGAGCCAGTGGAATTCAATGAACCCTGGACTCTAATTTCTATTAGTTCTCCATTTTAGGGCGACCGCCAACCAATGTCACTAAAGAGTAATAGAGAAGATTTATAGCTCAGGTGGCGGATTTGGAATTACCAGCTAATGAGCAGAAAGTTCAAATTCTAAGTCAATAAAGATGATCAGTAGAGATGTAAATCACCTACCAGTCACGAAGATGTTTGCCAGGAGACACAATTATACGACTGCTGGAGAATTCAAATGAGTTTATTTTATACTTAAACCTGCACTGAAGACGTTATCTAGAAGGGAGACGACGAATACTTCGCAATTAAATCAATCAACCAGCTCTTCAAAGAACACAACTAATTCAAAGTAACTGAGGAGTATTTATCCTTACAAAGAAGTAAGAATTCACTGGTCCGCCTTGTATTCTAAAGGTCGTAGGTGTATAGTGATGAAAACTCATAAAAATAAGAACTGCTTTCTGTATATGTTGCGAAGAATTTGGCTCAGATGCTTTCCTCACCTTGACCATGAACGTTTTAACTATCTTTAACTGTCGCATAGATTTTCTTCCTAATTTTATCTTATATTCAATCTAGTATTACATTTTTATGCTTAGTATAACTTGAAGATCTTTCTTGAACTGTCATTCCATGGATCATCTTAACAACTCAATATCATTATTACTAAAGAGTATTCTAGAATAGTATAGATACATACATAATTGTAGAGGTGGTCGGGGAATTCATCTGAAAGAATATTCTTCTCTCTCGAATTTTCTTTTATCTTCTAATTATCTGACTGGGAATTTTCAGACTTCTTTCAACATCTCTTGTCATAAAAGTCATTACTAGTATTAGTAATAATAATAATATTATCGTGAATAGTAATAATAAGGGCAGTTAAGATTTGGTTAGACGAAGTAATACTGTATGATATATGCTGTCAAATGTAAAATATTACGAGATTTTTCATTCTGTCTTCCACCACATCTTACACTCTTTAAAAAGAAACAGTTGGTTCTGTATTCCAGTGATTTGTATTCAGCCTTATTTCACTAAGTCATTAAAACTTATTGAAAAAAAAACAAACAAACAAAAGAAATAACCGACTACCGGATGGACACATAAAAAAATAGTTTTGGTTTGCAACGAGAACCGACCAAGGAGTACTGGACAGCCAACTGTTTCCTCACTCCTAAATTTGGGACTCTTCATCAATACGCGCCCACTTCTAGAGTTAGAATCCAAGATCTTCTAGCTATCTTGTAGGTCAATAAGCCACTGGGACCCACCGATCCAATGAACAGTCCATGAATTCCCACTTCTTTCAAGAGTTGGTTTAAGAGGATTTTTTTTGTTTTTCACGATATCATTTAGAGAACCATTGAAAACCGGGGAGTTTCACCCTAGTTTGAGAATCATCTGCATTACGCACCCACCAACAGGGTTCGAACCCAGGACCTACCGGTTACAAGGCAAGGACGGAGTCTCCTAGAGTTCAACTGAGAAGTCATGACCAGTGACGTCTATCCAATCAAATGTGAGGAGGGATGTTCATCGACAACATTGGTTCACAGTAGCGCTAAGTGCATCACGAATTGGTGGAAGTTAGAATTCATGGGCTGGCTACTGAATCGAGTTTCGGTTGCTGAATTGTCATCAACGAGCTTGCTTTGTAACCGGAAAGTCCTAGATTCAAACCGCTGCTATGGATGCGTACTGATGAAGAGTCCCAAACGAGGACCAAAGTAGCAACTGCCCAGTACTTCTAGGTGGGTTTTCCAGTGGTTCCCAAACGGATTTCAGTTCATGATGAAATCCTGTAACATAAAATCTGTTCATTTTATTCATTCCTATACGTTTTGGATGGAACATAGAGAAAGATATGAAAATTCATCAGCACTATGATGTTATCTTTCATGCAGGGTGGGATTGTCAGCCTTATGTTCAACCGGCCATCTTTTCAAGCCTTACTACCAGTCATGTGAGATTTTACAAGTGCATCAGCCGAAAATAGAGCCTCGAAGACGTGCTTGACCATCAAGCATTCTACCCCTGAACAACCAAATCACACAAAAGTTATCAATCAAATTAAATAATGAATAATAATAGTTAATAACTTAAGAATAGGAAAGAAGTCAACTACTCTATGTATGTGTGTGTGTGTGCGTATGCAGAGCTGTGAATATAATCTCACTTGTATTTCTTTCGCATATATGAAATATACCTCATTCTAGCGTATTAGCAAGTCTATTAATTACGTCATATTAGCTAACTCATCAATTCCATACTAAGTTGAACCTTGATATCTGACTATCGATCAAATGATGTGCGTGTGTGTGTATGTGTGTCCTGCACAGCAGTTCTCTCCATCCCCCTTTATGCCTATTCAGGTTAGCCATAGTGTTAGGTAACATGAAGAGGATGTAGATACAGTGTTCAGCCTGTCTTCTTTTGAAATTATAACTGTGTGCTGATTGTGTGTGTGTGAGCGTGATATGTATCTCGAATAAATTCAGTATCTAACTAACGTCTTTCTTCATTCGTTGAGTCCTGACTGAGATATAGGGTTTCAGGCTTTAAAGGTTCACTGGCGAAGGTGTTATTCTTACAAGAGTGGAGCTTCTAGCATCAGTCTACAACAATATTCTCTCTTATCTCCAGGTATACGACTAGCTAGATGAGGTTAAGGGATTTCGTACTCTGGGAATCGAACCCGGACCTCTGGTGAAGTGTATTTCTGCGTTTTTGTTACTGCTTCAAGATAGTTGCTCAACTGCTTTTTGAGAAAAAATACTATGACCCTGAGGGTTTATTTTCTAGATGTCTTGATTTCAATTCGTTAGATAGGTTTGATCAGATCTTGTATAAGACTTTGAAGGACTTTACATCAAACAAAACTGAGTATCTCTTGAGTTCATCAGATATTGTGTTACCGAGCTATATACATACCTAAGTTCTCCTTTTGCTAGATTATGTTCCCAAGGGCAATTTACAGATGGATGTATAGTATAAATGAATGTACTCAGCTCAGTAGGACTACGTTGATGTGGTTTAATGCAACGGCTTTTCAATCACATGTTGGCTGAATAGCTTCTTGGATGAAAGTGTCACTTGTAGGCTGTCAACGAAGAATGTTTTACAAAGAGGTTTGGAATCTGTTTACGGAGAATTTCTGCTTCAGTATTACTTTCAAACTCAAGATCAGGCAGCAGAAACTTTTGTGGGTTGGAGGGGGGCGGCTACCTGTACCTATTCATTGATTTCAGGCTCTTGTCAATAAAATCTGGATTAAAAACCATTTTCCACCTAAATTCTTCGGAAATTTCGCACTCCTTAGTCAACAGATTCCTCTTTAATCATTTTCCGGATCCTTAAAGAAAGAGAAGAGATACGGTTTCTCAATCTGCTTAGAGGAAGAGAACTTTAAAAACTCTGACAAACCATCCATTTCAAGTAGGCTTTTGTTGGTCGATCTCCTCAGCGAGTTATCAACATTTCTTCTCATTTGAACATCGAGAAAATGTAACACTGAGTCAGATTTAACACCTTACGTGAATTAGATGCTTCAATGAGCATTGTATAAGGGTTTCTGAGATCGAAATTATCATCACAAACACTGAAAGCTTTATCAGTGTATCACTGATGGAAAAATCGATTGTCATCCCATCTACTGTTTACCTTCAAGTTTCGTTATTCAATCTAAAGTAAAGGTTAAAAGTGATCCAATCTAAGCGACAGCTCCTTTAGATAATCAATCAGTATGCCGACGTTGATGCTGTCTTGGAAACATATAGTTTCTGTCAGTGCAACAGTGTGACGAAGAAAGAAATAGCCTAAATAGTAGAATCAACTGAGAAAAACTGTCACACCCATTATCCTAAAAGTACAAAATAAATGAGTATGCTTTAACAGTAACGTTATCTTTGATATTCTTTTTACAATTTTTTGTAAATAGAATTATCTCTATTGTTATCAAACGTAGTCTATAAGAGATATTAAAAATAACCCTTAAAAGTGATTGAATAGCTCTAAAAAACCAGAGAGATTAAAGCATCAGTATTTCAAAATGACCTTTCAAGAAACACATAACAAAGAAAGCGGAAAAGGACTACTCACTATCCGTTAACAAGAAGCCTCTTTATATACGACTGCAATTCAAAGTAGATGTACCCAGTGAAATAATTGCGAAGAAGTTAAGAAAATCTGTTCAAAGAAATGTTAATGGTGGTAAACCACAAGTCATGTTTTCTACATCACCGATGGTGATTCCTCAATTAAAAGACGAATACCTAAAATAACCACTTCTATCTGTATCTACCGAATCAACTGCGCTTGTGGAGCGAGTTATATCGGCCGTTGCTCTAGGAACTTGATTTTTCGTGCTCGTTCGGGAACATCTCCCGCTATAGTTAAGTAAAGGTGTAGTAAAAACCATTAACAGTTCGATGTTAAACCACCTTGTCCAAACTGGCCACAAAGCCAGCCAGCACTAAAGAATCCTTGTCCATCGACTATCGGGTATCAAGTAAACTGCCGAAAACATCCAGGCGCCGCATGCTGCAAACAGAAGAGGCTGTTGCAATTCGCGTGAAACAGCCAGTGCTTTGTGGGCAACAGAAGTATGTCCAGTCACTACTACTGCCCTGGCCGGCCTTCAGTGAAGACTATGAAGTCATGAATTGGCATTGTGATTATCTTTGCCTGTCTGATATTCAGTGTGTTGTTATGTTGATGCTATTGAACTGTAGTCTATTGATATTATTGATTCACTACTGTGAAGTCTGTATGGAGGTCAACAGCACTCAGCATCAAAAATAAAATCCGGATTTTCAACTCCAATGTGAAGTCACTGCTACTTACTATACGGATCAGAGACTTGGCGCCGCGCAGCGTCACGAAGAGCACTTCAAACAAACTACACACGTTCATCAACAGCTGTCTTCGCTCAATACTTCGCTCAAGATCAGATGGCCGGCCATAAAAGATCGGAAACAGAGATCTCTAGGAGCGAACCAACCAGGAACCGACTGTGAAACAAATAAGCAGGAAGAAATGGAGATAGATTGGCCATACTCTGAGAAAACAAACCATCAAGTGACATCACTAGACAAGCCATTGCTCGAGTGGAACCCGAAGGGAAGCGGTGAGTTGGTCGTCAGTGCAAGGGTAACATGGAGGAGGAGGTCATGTGAAGACGAGATGAAAGCATGTGGGTAGACTTGGAGCCAGGTGAAGACGTTGTCAGAGAACCGAACGCAGTGGCGACGCTCGGCTGAAGCCCTATGTTCCTCTAGGAATTAAATTAAACAATAATAATATAATAATTATTGATTCGATGTTATATAAACAGCATTAATGTTTTTAATAAAACTAATTCTTTCACTATTATGTATGTATATAATTGTAGAGCCTGATGAAGAAGTTATCGAAAAGAGTACTCTTTGTTCAATATCCCTTCTTTTAAAAATTTTAATAAGCAATTTTAATCAATTAAGTAATCCCAAAATATTTTTAGCAAGTGTGTTGCGCTTGATCAGTTGTCTATCAGGTCTATCCATTCTCCAAATCTAACAAATAAATACACCGTCCTATAGAACAAGCTAGATTCAGGACTAAATTGGAACTGTACGCATCATCACCATCATCATCGAACAAAGCATAGAATAGCAGTTAAACCACTGCCCTGACTTCATCAACTTTGAAAAGGCCTTCAACGACCTTGACTGTTTTAACACTATGTACTGCCTGAAATCTTTATCAACCTTATTCAAAAGCTACATACATGGTTATGTCATATGTCAAGTGATTCACTACAGAAAATTCAACGAAGTCTTTGAAGCGAAGAAAGGAGTAAGACAACTCTGCCTACTATTGTGGTGGTGTGGTACAGACAATGGGTTCCAAAGGAATATGATAGCCACATTCAATACTGCATTAGCAACAGAATACTATATGTGTATTTGAACATTCCATTTCATGTCGTTTAATGTAAACCAAATTCACACGCTCAGTGAGTGGTTAAAGAATATAGACTGTAAACAGCGGTTTGATCACTTGAAAATATAACTTGGCTTCCATGTCTTGCCTTCTATTGTTACATTTAGTGTCGCTGCCTGTGAACAAATGAACAGCCTTTGCAGTATAGTTTTTGATAGAGATATATGGATCTCCTTGCAGGTCTTCAAAGCTGTTACGGAGTTGAGTGGAGTTCAAGATCTGTCAGCGATCAGGCCGTTACTTGGAACACTTCTGAGAGATCGGGCGTAGGCAGCATATGATTATGTGAGGCAAAACATCGGCGCATACGCGTCAGGATCATGGAAACTACTTCCAAAGTGGGAAGAGCCACACACAGTCGCCGTGAGACTGGGTCACGCATATACGATTATAAATGCAAACAATGAGAAGCGGGTACACGTCAGTGAGCTCCGGAAGTCGATACAGCAAGACAAACTAACAAAGCCACCAGCACCAAGAAGATCGAACTAACTTCAATCTAAAGTTTTTGATGGGGGGACGAGTGTGGTAGTGGGATACAGAGAATGTGTTTCAACGGAATATTATTCTCACACATTCCCACAGTTCAGTTCGGCATTAGCAACAGAATACTACATATTGAACATTCAATTTCATGTCGTTTAATTTAAACCAATATCACACGCTCAGTGATTGGTTAACGAATATAAACTGTATAGATATAAATGGCTATTTGATCACTTGAAAATACACCTTGGCTTCTGGGTCTTGCCTTCTGCTGTTACATTATCACCTACTGTGATATTCCTAATTGTGATGGGATAGATTATGAGTCTGTTGTGGAGCCAGAAGACAAGAATACATTAAACCACTAAGAGGACTCTAGAAGATCTGGATTTCGCGTATGGATGATTTATGTCTAATGTCAGACAAAACGTGAAAGTCAACTGGCAAAAACCAACAAATTGGAAGAAGAGGCTGGCAACAGGGAAACGTCTTCAAGTGAACATAGAGAAAACGGGGGGTGATGAAGATAGCCGACAACAAACAACAGCAAGCATCAGTCAATATTAAAAGGAGAAATTGGAAAGATATCACTTTCTTCACCAATCTAGGCATCACCGTTTTAACAATAAGAAAAAGGATGTAAAATTCAGGATCGGAAAGCCGAAGCACAACCTCAGCAATCTGAAATCAGTGTGAAAATCTCCTGCACTCAGAAGAAACAGAAAAATTTGGATCTTCAACATCAATGTTAAGTCATTCAGTTCTTCTATATGGATCAGAAACTTGGCAAATGTGTTACAAAAAGCATTTCCAACCACTAGTGGCAGACTTTTATAACCAGCTGACTTCATTAGTTCGGTAACGAAGATCAGATGGTCAGAAAGAGAGAATTGGCAATAAGAAACTCTGTGAATGAACCAATCAAGAACCTACTGTTCAACGAATATTCCGAAGAAAATGGAGATGGATCGGGCACTCGCTGAGGAGACCACTGAGTGACATATCGCGATGAGCCACACCTCGAGTAGAATCCGAATGAATAGTTAGGTGTCCGAGAGTGACATGGATGAGATCGTGTGAGGAAGATATGAGAGTCTGTGGAGAGTCGTGTGGCTAGCTAAAGAGAACTGCAGTGTGGAGAGGGATGTTCTTCTCAAACCCTATTTTTAACTTGTAATCCACGAGAAGAATAATAATAGTAGCCTGGTCATTAGTGAATGGCTGTAGGATGAACTAGTTAGAGTTCTAACAAAAAGTTGTCACCATTGTGATCCGTCATTCAAGGTATGATGAGGAAAACATGGCAATGCCATGGGTTCGTGGTGTGGGGTTCGTTACCGTGCAAATTGATAGGCATTCGCATTTACGGATCATTGGAAACCAACTCACTTACTATGGTTTCATCATGAACTGACATTGGTTAGAGGACCATTCTGATGGCCATGGAAAGGGTGTCTAGGATGCTGACTTCTGAAAATTTTCAAACCTAGAAGAAACCACTGTCCAGTTCAAACTTAGTTTTCAACTAAGCTGTTAAAATAAAAGCTGAAATCTGTTTTTGTTTTCCTCTACAATTTGTTTACTTAATGATAAATCACGTATGCTGAAGAGATTTTTATGCATGAACAACAGTTTTTATCCCCACTAGAAAATTTGGAGGCTAAAAAACTGCCTATTCAGTGTACAAATATTATTAGTATTATCATTGTCACGATTGAGAACTTTGAGATAAGGATTTATTTTGATTTTGATTATAGCTTGACTCCACACCGAATTTTCGGCAAAAGTATGGAATTTTCAGCATGTGATATCGATAGCCCAATTTTGCAGGCTGACCATTGATATCGGGTGTGCGCTGGCAGGGGATCATACCCGGACCCTGTGAATGGTCGACGAGAGTCCCGCTGTGCCACCGATTTGAAATCGCTTGGTGAACTGAATAATTCAAGAGTTTTTGAGCTGTACAAACTCACGCGGTTAACAGAGATCACTCCCCGGACCCTCACATTCTAAGTCAAGATCGTTGGGGAAATACATAAATATTGTCTCTAAAATTGAAACTGTCGCTCACTAGTTATTTAATTCAATTTTAGATTTTCCCGTCGATTGATTGGACCGAAGTGCTCAGTCTCAAGCTGACATGTCGGTTTCTTGTGCAGATGCTTCGACGATGTCTGGTCATGTAATTAGAAATTGACAGGTGGATGGTGACTAGCAGTGGAATCTATGACAACGCACATTTCGTCCTATTTAGGACTCATCAACCGTGTGTACCTGCATCCGCAGAGAATGATGGTGTTCCTACCGAGGCTCGAACCCAGTGCCCATAGTTTCACTGGTGTTTGGAATTACAACGAGTGAAAGGAATATTCATCGATGATAGCAATGATTAGTGAAGAGTACTTTATTACGAATTAACATAAGTTATAAATCATGACCCATTTTTCCTCACTATGCCTAGAGGACCTTCTTCAAATGATACTGGACGTCGGGCTCTCAAGTTAAACTCGAATGATAAGAGACGAGATGGATGAACCCTGTCCGAAGGGAACACGTGTGTGTGGCGGAGACGAAATCATGAAGTCCGCCAAAAAGGGATCGTGGAGAACAGGATGAAATGAAGATTTGCTTCTGAAGCCTATATGGTGATAAAGTCCTCATTGCATTCTTCCCTCCTGGCTGAATGGTCAATAATTGATTGATCGAGTGAGCGAGTGAGTGGGTGATTATGAGAACCTGAATATCCATCACTTAAACTATGTAAACATTGTACGTGTGTGTATATGCACTTAGATGCATACACGCTGTCAGCATTCTAGGTGTGAAGTTCCAGTACCATGTAAAATGAGATCATTCAATACAATGTGTGCAAAACATGTACTTTTTTTGCACATATACAAAAAAAAATCAATTTGTTCAAAAATAATATATGATAAATAAAGCCCTATTCATAAAACTAAAAACCAACAGTTGGACAATATAAGTTTAAACGTGTAAAAAAAATGAAAGATTAAAATACATTACACAATCATGTTGTTGCTTGAATTCATTCAGAATAGATTTTAATGACCAGTCAGTATTCAAAAAGGTAGCGTGTATGTTGACGGAATGTCTGTTAAATGATTTCTTTGACTTCCTCAATACAGGAATAAACTAGGGAACAGTTCTGGTTTGGAATGGAGTTGGTGTTTTTCTCCCAGTGACAGTCAAAACCAGTCAAAACGCCTATTGTTTCAAATGTCAGTGGTTTTTTCAATAATGTATCGATTTTTGAAACGATAAGTTCACGGTTCGAGTCTTAGCAGGAACATTATCACTCACATTGGGGATTCATATACAATCGCTAGCTGATGCGTCGTAAATTGGATCAAATGTGCTTCCTCGATGCCCCCACTTATTATTATTTTATTATTGTTCCCTTGGGTTCCTAGTGGAACATAGGACTTCAACTGCACTTCTCCACTTGCTTCTGTCTTCTGCTGTACTTTTCACTTGCATCCATGTTAATCCATACTGTTTCAACTCATCTTCACACAATATCCTCCATGTCGCCCTTGGACGTCCTACTCGTCGCCTCCATCTCCGGTTCCACTCGAGCTATGGCCTGACGCGCCTGACGACTCACCCAGCGGCCTCCTCAGCGAGTGTCCAATCCATCTCCACTTTCTCCTGCATATTTGTTGAGCAATTGGTTCTTGTTTTGTTTTCAACCATAGTTTCTTGTTGGTGATTCTTTCCGGCTATCTGATCTTCAGTAGAAGTAAAACGAAGACAGTTGTTGTTGATAAAGGTCTGCAACAGGCTGTTGGAAATATTCTTTGTGACCCGCCACCAACTTTCTGATCCACCCGTATAGAAGAACTGACTGACTTGACGTTTGTATTGAAAATCCGAATTTTGTTGTTGATGGTGAGGAGTGACGAAGATTTCCAGATTGTTTTCAGGTTGATGAATGTGTTTCTCGCCTCCCTGATTCTCGATTTGACATCCTTGTCCGTTCCTGCTGTAGTTGAGACAATGCTCCCTAGAAAAGTGAAGTGAATGAAGCAACCTCTTTCAAATCGACGATTCCACCACTAACCACTACTAACCAAATGAGTAGGATTGTTCATAAAAATTTTAGAAATATTCACTTCAAATTATAAAATCTTAGTGTCACATGAAAAGAACGTAAACAACGAAGTAGGAAATTTTCTTTTCGATGATACTTTTTTCAAAAACTGTACAGTTGTAATTACATTCAACAAATAAATCACAAAACCCTCTAAGAAATTTGAAGAAAGACAAAATTATCATTACAACTGAGGCCGACAAGGGAAACGTCACTGTGATAATGAACAGGATTGATTATGAAAAGAAAGCGACTGAACACCTATCCGAAGGACCATATTTCCTCATTGAAGAAAATAAGAAATCTACCAAATTCAACAAAAATGAAATTAAATATAAACAGACTCCTTCAAGAAATGAAACCCCAGAAAATTAAAAATTCTCTCTGGTTTAAACTAAAACCAAAATTTTATGTACCTTCAAAATTCTACAGTCAAACAAAGATGCATGAAATCACAGTTCCATTAGGACCAGTAGAAGATTTCATCAAAGCACCGAAGTACAACCTCCCCAAATACTTATTTCCGATAGTACAAATATTTAAACTTCGGATCATTACACCCCATCAGCGCAAAGGTATCAGTTGTTTCAAGTCTTCTTAGACGAGCACGCTTTTTGATGTCAACGAATGAGAAAGAAAAAGAAGAAGAAATATCAAACATAACTGAAACTCTCAAGCGAAACAACCACCCAAAGAACTTCATCAACAAATTCAACACTGACATTAAGAATGGTCGAAAATGTATTCCGAAAACATGGATATCAACAGCTGTCATTCCATAGAGAGCAGAGACTTCAGACGATATCAGAAGACTACTCAATAAACTCGACATCAGAGTTTTCTCCAAAGCGTCAAACACACTACTAAACAACCTTTTTCATAAAGAAGACCTAATCCTTAAAGATTCTCTATCTAATTGTGTCTATAAAATGAAATGCTTGCTTGGAATGTAATGCGATATACATCGGACAAACATCGCTAGTGAGAAGTCAAAATTAGAAAAAATGAACACCGTAGAGCATCTGTTCGAACACCGAGAAATCTGGTTGAACTGGAAAAACTTGAAAAATTATCAGCTGTAGAATCAGGCCACAAAATTGATTTTGACAACATTGAAATATTCAAATATTGGTTGTGCAGGAATTTTGTTTGATTGCGTGGAGGATTTCATCATGAGTTGACATCAGTTAGACGACCATTGGAAAACCTGGGAGTACTGGACAGCTGTTTCGTCCTAGTCTGGGACTCTTCATCAGTACGCAGCCACCGGGGTTCGGACCCAGGACCCTGTGATTGCGAGGCGAGCTCGTAGGTTGAAGATGAGGCAGTAACTCACCGAAGAAGACATTGAGAAACGGATGGCCAGAAAGAATTCGGAAGAAAATGTGGGTGGCAACAAACCAACCGAATAAGAGCAAACCGCTCAACAAATTTGTAGGATTGAATGGAAATGGACTGGGTATACGCCACTGAGTAAGGAGGTGGTCGAATGACATCGCGTGCAATATGTAGGCCATCGCTTGGTTGTCGGTAGTCTGGAGGGTGACATGGAGGAGATCGCCTGGTGGTGAGAAGGAAGAGGAGGACGGAGAGAAGGAGATAAGAGATTATTGGGAATTGTGGAAATAGCAAGCTGAATTCTACAGTAGACAATAGAAGAGAGTGGAAATGTGTTGTTGAAGCTGTATGTTCCACTCGGAAAAAAATGATTAATACTCCTGCCTGATGTGACTACTTTCCGACTACTTATACAGAACAATTTACAGCATATACAGTCATGCTTTGACATGAGTCACCTTTTATTATTTTTTTTGTGTGTCAAACAATTTCTCTCAATTTCATCAGGTTGATCTCTAAGGCAACAACAACAAAATGTAGCGATCACATTTGTTTACAGTTAAAAGTATGCGAGAGAGTGAATCTATTCCAGTGGTATATAGGTCATGGTCAGGGTCAAAGGAAGAATTACGACTTATCATGTGAATTTTGTACATCCACACCACTGACTACTATTGAATTCGTAATGATCAATAATTACAAATAATAATAAGTTATTTACAAGCGTTAACACTTCTAAGCATAGATATAAAAATGATGTGTTAAACTGTGTATAAAATAAAATAATTAGTCTCCATTACTATTTGTAATTTTATTATTATTTAATTATTTATCATTACTTTAAGAAACTTAGTTTTACTTGTATAGTTAAATAAAAAGGTATTGTGAAAACCATCGATAGTTCGACATTATCAAGTGTTCCCTTGGTTACAAGTTTGATTACAAGATGATATCAGTTAGAGAACTATTGATGAAAACCATCAAGGGATATTAGGCAGCTATTTCGTCCTCCTGCTTTGGGACTCTTCAGTAGTAATCATCCAATAGTAAGGAACCGAATCCAGAACCTTCCAGTTACAAGGTGAGCTCCTTGACGAATATTCAACCACTGGGATATGATCCAATGGCTGGCCCATGAATTCCAGTAAATGCCAATTTGCGACATTTATATATAAACATAACGCAACCACCAGTCAGTGTTACAGGCAAGTAACTGATGTCATACCTGACTTGTTGGACCCTTCTCTGCTTATGACCTCTCACGAGAACTCAAGGCAACCTCCTGTATAAAGTTAACCATGAATGTGTATCAGTCACTATGACATTCACTCTATCCTTCCTTTTCTCATATTTCCCGCCTATTTCAGTAGAATTATCCGCTTAATTCTGTTGAAAACATTTGATAATGAACGGGGAATACTTACTGTAAAAATAAGTTCCTAAAATATTCGCATTTTATTGATAATACTTTTATGATTTGTGAATGAAAAAAAAGAATGTTATGTCATTAAACAAAAGTGGTCTGTCTGTCTGTCTGTCTGTTTTCGACACAGAACTTTGCACCGATGTACAGCAGTTCAAGTCGCCACATTCCACTCCTTGTAGCACACAAAGCAATAGAAGAAAGTAGAAGAAATGCATAATAGAGACAGTAGTCAGGGATATGAGATAAAAGGAATACTAATATCGGAGAACAATATAGTTTCATTGGATATTATAAGTCCCAAGGAGTGGATACATCTGGGCCATTAAGAACGACTTTGGGCCATATCACTAACTGTCTTCAGCCATTAGTTTTTACCGTCCCGAGGACCCCAACCAGTCATGAAGTCTACATCTTCCTACGTGTCTGGCTTACACTAACTGTTGTGGATTTTATTGACTGGTTCCATGTTTTGGTTTAACCGCCGCTAGCTCTTTTCCAGCCTGACCCTATGTCAGCTAACATTGCCCATCGGTCGAGGAAAGCGATGACTAGGCATACGTAACACATATCCTAACCATCTCACTCAATCGGTGTAACTTGACAACCTCGTCGATTTATTTCCCCGTCCACCTACCTAGCAATCGACCGATGCATAACCTCAATATTGTTCACCTTATTATACCTCTTCACCCGGGAGATAGAACGCAGGAAACAATAGTGGTACTTATGCATCACAGTGGTATCTATGACAACGTCTATATACAAATGTACATATGTATATATTAATACGCCAGAGTATAAACATTAATATGCATATATAAATGCATATGAGTGAGTATATCATTCCTAAGGCAAAATACTTTACTGGCATAATATATTGTTTTAAAAAAGTTTATTTTGCATAAAAGAATGATTCAACTGTGTAATAAAATAGGTGGAATTACAGTCATTAATATTACCAGTACTACTAGTACTGTTGTCTAGCGTTAAAAGATGCTTGTAGCGTAGAGGGCATTGAAGTACCAAATGTTATTATTACTTTATTATCTCCACTTTCTTCTATTTCCTGCTGGTGTCTTCTTCAGTTGGCTATCTCCACGACTGCCCATAATCTTTGATCTCCTTCTCCTTCTCACCACCACACGATCTCCTTCATGTCATCGATCAGCCACTCGTCAGCGTTTCTCAATCTGTGTCCACTCGACCAATGGCTTGCATTACACAACATGTCATTTGACCACCTCTTTATTCAAAGGCGTATACCCAGTCCTGTCTCCCCTGACTGCCTGCTTCTTCAGCCAGTTTATTGGCTTTTGCCTGCCTGCCTGCAAGTCTTCGAGTTTGTGTGTGTTACAATAAACATGAATCATCCTCATTGATATAAGAACAAAACTTGGGCACTGTGGTAGAGTGTAATTCCATTATGGGTAAATTTTATTTTCATAGAGTCTCACAGTGTTATACAATAATATTTACTGAATCATCCTCACACGTGAAATCCAGATCTTTTGGAATATTCTTACCGACCCACCTAGTTTCTATCTTCCTGATTCCCACAGTCTGTTGCATAATCTAGTCGACAGTTAAGGATTTCGTCGTAGGTATAGTAGGCAGCCAGCCAGTTTGTCTCATTCCTGCATTCACTTCAACAGAAGACCTCGCTGAGTTTTCCATTGTGGATCGCCTGATACGTGGCATTGTCATATAGCCAGCAATTAAATCAGGTGGATAAAGATTCAAGGCATTGCATGCCATAGTGTCAAAGCAGTTTCCAAATCACCCCTTGGTGAACGGTGTCTGTCAAAGCCATTACCTTTTCGAAGTTGATAAAGGAAGTTGATGTGGAGACAGGTGTGACTGCCATTCCATGCCTTGTTCTGTGATGTTGCGTATACTTGTAATTTGATCAGCACATGATTTGCCTATCCAGAATCCAGCTTTTTCCGGGTGGGGTGAAGTTCTTCATCCAGTGAATCTTTTATTTTATCAATCAAACTATTCTATTAGCAGGTTAGGAAACGATTTATTTACCACATGGTAAAGAGGAGGTTGAATAATTTTCTTTTGTATGTATAATTCTGGTTCTTCCAATTGAATGACTAGGGCTTCTGCAACGACACCTTTCAATTCGTCGACTTTGATGAAATTCGACCGACAGGATCAGTGAAACCAAGACTACACAGGTTACCGAAGATACATAAGCCCGGCCTCCGACTGCATCCAATTTTAGATATGTCAGCTTTCCTGTACCATTCATTAACGAAATGGTTATCTGATATTTAGGAACCTGTACGAAAACAGATGTGCCATTATTCGCTTCGTAACACCTCTCAATTCGTCCACTATATACCACATATTAACGCAGCAAACAAAAAAATGCTTTCTCTTAACATTGAGTTACCACTTATCAACATCCCACTCACAGAAACTGTCTGTCACATTTGTCAATATATAGACGAAAACCAGCTGAACATCAGATTACCGACAGTTTGTTTAAAAGAACTACTACTGAAATGTACACTTAATGTGCAGTTCACACTCAACGATGTCATTTACAGACAACAAGATGGGATCGCAATGGGATCTCCACTGGGTCAATTGCTAGCAGATCGCTCCACGGCAAACCTCGAGAACGGTCCACTCAAATCAACTATTGATAATTTCCAATTGTATGCTAGATATGTGGACGACATCGTTATTATCTGTGATGATGGTCACGACCTTAATCGACTACTACAAATATTCAACAACTACCATTCATCTGCTACTCTTGAATTAGAAAACGGATCAAAAATTCCTTTTCTTGATGATGAAATTACAAGGAGAGTTGACAAAGCTTTAAGAAGGTCTACCCATAGGAAACACATGTGGAACAGCCAACTGACAAGCTTCTACAGCTGGGTGCCAATCAGTCGAAAAAGAAACCTAATTAGATCCCTCGCTACTCGCTTCCAATGCACCTGTATCTCTGATACCCAGGAAGAAGAACTACACTTCTTAAAAGAAAGAAACCTTCATACAAAACGGATATTCACCCAAATTCATAGACAAAAACATCAAACAGAAAATCTAAAAGCAAGAGACTCCATCCACGCCAAAAAAGATCCTTTATATGAGCCTTGACTTCAAATAATAATAATAACAATAATAATTTGCCTTATTCCAAAACAGTACTTGTGATACAGAATGGAATTCTCAGCATTTTTACTACAGTATTGCATCCAGTTAGTACATTATCAATAAATAGAATTCTACATAGATTAAGGAAATCTCAGTTTATTATGACAGCAACATATTGACATGTCGTTAGCAAAGCCAAAATTGAACAGTGTTTGAAGGTGTTCGAAAAGTGGGTGCTATCATATTTACTGGCGTAAGCGGAAGAAAGAAACAAAGCAGCACATAACGAAAAGATTGAAAAAAACCACGTTTCTTGTAATGTGATTATGGCAGTATTATGATAAGTGTCAGTGGACATCAAAGATTGTAGGTACATTATCTTGTTTGGCAGAGAGTGGCAGTTAGTGTTCATTATGACAGGGACCGTAGTTAGGTGTATTGGTGTACGTTTAAGAGCTCTCTGCCAACCACCACGATGCTTCCTCCTTGATTTCTTGGGAATATGAAAGTCATTGGGTCGTAAATGATCAATAAAGTTACGAGAGTAAATGATCCTGTTAGAATTCATATTTAGGTGATAAATAAATGGAGTAAATGGTAGGTAGTATGCAATATGTAGATATTATAATAGAAGGCCCAAAATTCGAACAGGCCGCCAAGGTCAAGTTAAAACATAGGTGACCAACTCAGTGATATCCTTAAGAGGAGAATTTCCACTTCTTTAAGAAGAACTTTCTTCGCTGCAATACTGAGAGTAGTGTTCGCCAGTCGTCCGCTGATCCGGACAGGCCTTCAGGTCAAGATGCGGCACTTGACCACTTCTATGTGTATATATCAGTTCATGTGTTGTTGTGCAGGCAGGTACATCGGTCGTTCGATGCGCATCCTGTCGAAAAGAGTCAAATAACACTATCCATCGTGGCTGCAGAAAGGAAGTAGAGGGCATATATATATATATATATATATGACCTGAAAAGATATTTTTTATCGCATCCACTCACGTAAATGAATAACAAAGGTATCTGTCTTCTTTTCCTTCGGTGAATATTGTTACCTCGATAGTTGATTAGATAGTAATTCTTTTCAATTCACCTTATCTCAACATATATATATATATTTATATATGTCGAATACTCTTCATTCGTTCTCAATGTCAAACTGTCAAATCTATGCTTGTTTACCTAGTTTTTGTTGAACTGTCAAATTTAATTTCGTTGTGTTTGTTTGATCGTGTGTGTTTCCTGCGTGCTTGTGTATGTGAGTGTGTGTGTGTGTATCTGTGAGTTTGTTGACATTGGTGTTCTGAGTAAGGAAGACAAAGACGAACAAGAAGTAGATGAAGAAGAAGGCGGAAGACAATGAAAGAGATTTTGAGAGGTATCTGGAATAAATAAGAAAAATTAAAATGACAAAGAAAATAGGACTTTAAAATCTACAGGAAATTTATTCGACATATTCTCTCTCATTTTTTCTTTTGACCTGAATCCCTTTTTTTTAAATAATATGAATAAAAAGAATGCGAAGAAAACAAACAAAAACTAAAAACATCAATAATCAATGAGTGTTTATCTGACGTCAATGCCTAACTGACTGACTGACTGGATGACTAACACTAAGCATTGGGAAGTGGAGACATTTCTGTGAGAATGGATTATTGTAAATCGGTGATTGTTTTTCCTCTAAGAGAGCATGTGGGCTGGAAATTTATTCGATTGGTTGGAGGATTTCATTATGAGCTGACATCAGTTAGAGAACCCCAGTGGGTGAGTGTTGATGAAGAGTCCTAAACTAGGGCCGAGGAAACAGTTGGTTGTCCGGTACTCCCTGGCCGGTTTTCCAGTGACAGCTCATAATGAAATCCTCCAACCAATCAAAAACACAATCCTTACAAAACCAACACTTAGAAATTTATACATTATAATATTTTATCGTTTCCTTCAGAAGCACTGGAAGTGACTGACTGACAGACTGACTGGTTTCAACGTGGAACTTTCCTCTTATGTGCTGCAGTTTCAGTCGCCACAGTCCATGTAGCACACATGGTCATACTCCTTTGAGTAATGAGATGGTTAAATGACATGTTGCGTTTTGCAGGCCATCGGTCCAGTAGAATCGAAGTGGAAAGCGGTAAAAAGTGAGTCATTGAAGACATGGAAGGTGACATGGAGGAGATCGTGTGGTGGTGGTAATCGTAAGGAAGAGGAAGGAGAGGAGCAGATGAGAGGTTATGGTAATCGTGGAAATAGCCTGCTGAAAAGGACACTAGAGAATAGAAGAGAGTGGAGATGTGTTGTTGAAGCCATATATCCACTCGGAACCTCAGGGAATAATTTTATAATGATACTTAGTAGTCGAAGAACAGATTTGTAGGAGAGTAATAATTTTGTATTACTATTACTATTATTCTTAATGTTCTTTAAATGATAATTATCATTTGTGATAGACAAATCTGTCTTGAAAATAATCAGTTTTATCAAAAAAATTACCAGACCAGACAAATCCTTTTCCCTCTATTATTTTTCTCTGATCTAATAGAGAAAAACTATCGCAAGAAAGTGAATTGCTTTAAATGAGGAGAATAAAATGAAATTAAGGAAAATGGACTTTAGAATAAAAATTAGAAAGGCCAAAAAACAAGCAGACGAACAAACCGAAGCATTATCGACTGAATAAGTGGGCAAGAAAGAGACGAAGAGATACAGAGTTGCAGAGAGATAGAGAAAAGAACACAATGAAAGGCATAATGAAGATACTTTTGCTCATCATGTGATATCCCACTTGAAATGTTTTGTATGCTTTCAGTTTTTCACTAGGCGCCCTTTATTTTACGTTTTCATAAAATGCATTTACTCTCAGTGTGAAGTGGTCAGAGGGCTAGGAAATAGTTTCACCAAGGATAAGATTTATTTGGTCTTTTCCGATGAAAGTGTGTCGATACTTGAATAAAATAAAAACAAGAGTAGTTTGTATAGAATAAATAAATTTTTTCAGCTTCTCATTGTTATTATTCCCTTGGGTTTTAAGTGGAATATAGGGCTTCAACAACACCTCTCCACTTTGTCCTATCTTCTGCCTTCTTCTTCATCTTGGCCCCCGACTGCCATTGATCTCTCATCTCCTCCTCTCCAACACACCATCTCCTCCATATCACCCTCCCACAGACGACCCATTCGTCACTTCCTATTTGGATTCCACTCGAGTGACTGCCTCCATTTCGCACGATGTCATTCGACAGTCTCCTCAATTTATGCCCGATCCATCAATCTCCATTTTCTCCTACATATTTGTTGAGCGATCGACTCTTCCTTGGGTTGTCCCCAGCCACAGTTTCTTGTTGTTGATTCTTTCTGGCCATCTTCCGTATGGAGCAAGCGAAGGGTGCAGCTGTCGATAAAAGTTTGTAGGATCCTGTTGGAAATCCTTTTCGTGACTGACATGTAGTGCAAGTTTCTGACCCGCATAGGAGGATCGACTTGACTTTGGTGTTGAACAGAATCCGAATCTTGTTCCTTATGCCGACTGAGTAAAGCAGAAGATCCCTAAACTGGTTTCAGGTTGATGAAGGCGTGCGTATCTTGCCTTTCCGATTCTGGCTGGCTGGCTTTGACATCTTCATCTGTTCCCAATGCCTATGATCGGAACGATGCTCCATAGATAATTGAAGGAGATGACCTCTGTTAAATCTCTTCCGTTGATGGTGATTGGCACTGGTTTTTGTTATTGGTGAAGGTTGGATGGTTTGTTATCTTGATCACCTCCGTCTCCACCTTCTCTACGTTCACGTGGAGTCATGCCTACGCTTTCTAGTTCTTGATCCAGTTTACTGGTTTTCGCCTGCCTACCTGCCTGCAAGTCTTCGAGTTTGTGTGCGTCACATTAAACATAAATCATGCGCACATGAAATTCAGATCTTCTAGAGTCTTCTTATCAGACAATGCAGCGTATTCCTGTCCTCTTACACCCCATACTCTGTCTTCCACACAATTTATTCCACCACAATCAAGAATATCACTGATGATAATAAGCAGGTAGCCTTGTCTTACTCATGTATTCACTTCGAAAGCCTCATTGAGTTTCCCATTTTGGATCACATGACACGTAGCCTTGTCATATAGAAGTGAGTCCCCCGGTTACCATCTTTACATATATATTGGTCATTTTTTATTGACTTGGATTTTGAACTTTCTCGTCACATGATTTGCTGCTTATTAGATGGTAAATTTGGTCTGCATCAATATGTTTGCTAATCGCTGACTGATTCACTTGAGTACCAGACTTCTAGGAATTACCTGACTCCACTTTTGGTGTTTCCTCTGTTTAAAATTTTGACATTATCCCATTCAAATCGATGTCCATAATTGTCTACATGAACTGAAATGAAAGAGTATATATCATATCCCCTTCAAATAGGAATCCGGGAACACAAATTAGCTGTGAAAAGACATGATATATACTCTTTCATATCAATGCATGTAGAGAATTATGGACGTCGATTTAATGATTGGGATAATGTAGGAATTTCAAACAGAGGAAACACGAAAAGTGGAGTCAGGGAATTCCTAGAAGCCTGGTACTCAATCGAGTATGTGATTAACAAACATGTTAATACAGACCAAATCTACCAACTAATAAAAAGTAAATCATGTGATGAAAAAGTTCAAAATCTATGTCCATAAAAAGTGATCAGTAAATATGCAAAGATGGTTACATGGAGACGCAATTCTATCACTCATGGAAAATTTAAATCAGTTCACTTTATGCTAAAACTTGCACTGAAAGGAGATGTTGTCTAGAAGTGTGACTACGAAAGCTCCGCAATTAAACCAACCAGTTCCTCAGTGAACACAACTAGTTGCAAAACATCCCCCTGAGCTACAAATCTTCTGTATTAATAAGTTGAAATAACAATGTGATCGGTTCAACTCAAATCACAAGAAACAAGAGACAAACAAAATTACATCATAGTGAAGGCGAAAGATAACGTAATCAAATAAAAGATAGGGAGAGACAGATTAAAGCCATCGAGTTATCAGGGCATGTTTCTAAACATACGTATCTGGTTTCAAATGTTTAGTAACATTTCTTCAACAGCCTAGAAGAGAATCCAGGTATTTCGTCTACTGATAATTTAGAACAAAATACATATTGTCAACCTCATGATTCGTATGCAGGAGATTCCTAGTAGTGAATGCCACTATTGGAAGTGTTTACAGCTTGGAGATGTAGGCTTTCTGATACATGTTCAGAAAGTCAAAGATGGACTCTTTTTTGTGTTCTCCTGATGTTATGATTGCTATTACTGTACATATGTGTAAATTTATATATTTACAATTAAAATTGACATAATAAGGGTATTTGTCAACCTCATTATTCAAATTCGTCAAAAGGGAATTAGATGTACTGCAAGTGAATACAATCCACGGTGAATGGGGATTATGCCTGGGCGTACAGAGTGGACGAGTTATTCTGATTTCATTTTTTCCTTTTTCCCTTTTATTTTGTTTAACTACAATTCTAATTTCTTTGCTATTAATGTATTCCCTACCGGTGAATTAGTTGTGTTCTCTCTTTGGAGCTGGTTGATTAATTTAATTGCAAAACTTTCGTCATCTCCCTTTTAGACAATATCATCAGTGCAGGTTTGGGTATAAAATGAAGTCAGAAGTTAATTGATTTCAAACGCCAAACTATGGGCACTGCGTTGGAGCCACGGTGGCAGCACTATCACTCAGTGACTGGGAAATGCAGGTACATCCAGATGACGAGTTCTAAGTAGGATGAAATGCGCGTTGTCCTGGATTCCACTGATTGTCACCATCCACTAATTAACTTCAAAATACATGCCCAGACATCATCGAAGCATCAGCACATGAAGCCGACATGTCAACCTGAGACCGAGCACTTCGGTCCAATCAATCAATCAACAGACGGGAAAATCTAAAATTTAATTAAATTAACAAAATGAAGTCATTCAAATTCTGCATGAATGAAATAATTAAAGAAAAAACTAAAGGCATTGTCAAAAAGATTTAAACACACACTACAGCAGTCTGGTGTTGAAGAGAATGGAGGAAACATACCAACTACTAACCGTCTTCAAAAAGAATGGATATCCCCCTCACAATTTCATCAAAAAGTGTTTAAACTCGAGTCATAACACCAACAACAACAACAAGCCAACATCAAAGACCACAAGAAAATTCATTCTACCATATATGAGAAAAAATATCTCTGAAATAACAGCTAGAATATTAAGACCGTTTGAAATAGATATAGCATACAAGCCAGTCAGCCACCCAGCACAATCACTTCATTCGATATTATGCACACTGAAAGATCCAACAGAAGAAGAAGGCAAAATTAATACCATATACAAAATAAACTGTATGAAGTGCAATAAACATTTAATCGGTGAGAGTGGGCGTCCGGTTCGAATCCAAATTCATGAACACATACTGGCTGTAAAAAGACATTATATATATATATATACATATATATATATATACAACACAAAATAATTGAGCAAAGGGTATCCTTTTCGATAAATTCCTCTTCTGGCTCTACAATTATACATATGTTTATTTATATACAGAGAATATTCTAGATTAGTAGTCAATAACAATATTAGTGTTTTTTGAATCATATCGATTTGTAAAGTATGATCAATGCTATTGCAGTTCATTAAAGATGCTTAAATTATAATAATAATAATAATAATAATAATAATAATAATAATAAAGATATAGTAGCAAATAGGATATCAACTAAAATTAAGGAAATTTCTACAAAAATTGAGGATCATTCGAACCTAGATAGTCAAGGTGAGGAAAATGTCTGAACTAGCTTCTTTTCGACACATAAATTAGTCTTGTTAATGTGGATCCCAACAGCTAGCCTCAGCAATATGTAGTAGACGAACTCTTAAAGTAAAGTTAAGATTTGTTGGTATGCGGTAAATGACTTTGAAAGCCGCCTCTATAACATCAATCTTGTGTTCTGTATCCACAAGATGAGATAGAATATATATATATATATATATTCGTATCAACGTATATGGATAATTATGGGCACCAATTTGATGATTAGGACAATGTAGAAATTTTAAAAAGAGGAAACATCAACAAATCAGTCAGGAGGTTCCTAGAAGCCTTGTCTTGTACTCAAGTGAATCAGCCAACAATTAACAAACACATTACCACAGACCAAATTTACAAGCTAATGAAAAGTAAATCATCACATGACAAGAAATTTCGAATTCTAAGTCAACTGAAATGATCATTAAAGACATAAATATTAACAAACAACCAGTCAAGACAGTGGTCGCCAGGAGATACAATTATATCTATCCATCATGGTGGAGTTAAATGAATTCATTTTATACTAAAACTTGGTGTGAACATGTTGTGCAGAAGGGAGACGACGAATGCTCCACAATTAAATCAGTTAACCAGCTCTTCAGAGAACACAACTAACTTCAATATCATTCACCTAAGCTACAAATCTTTTCAATTATCTCAATATTTTCTACACTGTCTTTGATGTTTTCCTACGGTACATTAAAATATTTGTCATTTGTTCTGGAATAATTATTCTAAGGAATTAACAGGTATGCACCTATTTGTGTGTATATGCATGCGTGAGTGCATTAATTGCCTTTTATGTGAAAAATGCTATTGCACATGACTCCATAGGCATACAATATTGTACTTTTATAAGATGCGTGTACTATACATTATTCGAAAATGTATAATCGCGTTGTTAGTTTAATGTACACAAAACATTGAAATGAACGTGAAAGTATGTGAAAAAGGCATGTGAAATAGATTTCAAGAGATATTGAAGAGAAACATTTGTATAAAATGAAAACGTGGTATAGTATTCACAAATTTTGAATTCGAAGGCTCATGTTTACCATACTTTTTTCCCCCTAGGAACTAAAAATCTATTTAGAAATCTGATGGATAGTCAACGTGAGGTTTTATATCACTCAGGGTCTTCTCAGTGTATGTGGAGTCTATCTCCAGCTCCATCAGCATATTTCTTAGGCAATAAATGCCTGTTCGGTTCGTTTCACTATTGATCTTATCTGGCCTATACATACTCATCTGTGCCGCTTGTAATTAAAGTGATTATGCTTAGATAAGTCGAGGAAGGGACTACCTTTAAATTTCTCCCACTGATGGTGATTGATGCTTATTGCTATTGTCATTGGTTAGGTATCCTCACCACCACTGTCTTCTCTATGCTCAACTGAATTCCTGTCTTCGGTGCCTGTCTCTTCTGACAACTTGAGGGTTTTCGCTTGTAGGTATTCGAGTTTGTGTTGTGGTGGTGTGATACAGACAATGTGTTCCAACGGAATATGATGCTCACATATCTCCACAGTTCATTACTGAGTTAGTAACAGAATACGATGCATATTTGAACATTCTATTTCATGTCGTTTAGTGTAAACCGAAATCACACACTCAGTGATTAATTAAGGAATATTAACTGTATAGATACAGATAGCGGTTTGATCAACGAAAAATATACTTTGGTTTCCGTGTCTTGCCTTCTGTTGTTACATTTGGCCTTTCTCCCTACCGACAAATGGAAAGCCTATGCCCTGTAGTTTTTGAAGAAAGACTTCGAGGCTGTTGTGGAGTTGTATGGCGTTCAAGATCCATCAGCGACGAGGCTGTTACCTGGAATGCTGTTGAGAGGTCGAGCGAAGGTAGAAAATGATAATGTGAGGCAAAACACCATCGAATACCCGTCAGGGTCATACAAACTGTTTCCAAAGTGGGAAGAACCATAAAAGGTCACCGTGAGATGGGGTCACGTATATACGATTAGAAATGCAACCAAAGAGAAGCGGGTGAACGTCAGCGAGCTCCGGAACTGTATACAGCAAGACAAGCTAACAAAGCGACTAGCACCAAGAAGATTGAACCGACTTCAGTCTAAAGTATTTGATAGGGGGACGAGTGCGGTGATGTGATACAGATAATGGGTTCCAACGGAATCTTTTTCTCACAGTTCAGTACTGCGTCAACAACAGAATACGATATATCTATTTGAACATTCTATTTCATGCCGTCTAATATAAACCAAAATCACACGCTCAGTGATTGCCTAAAGAATATAAACTCCATAAACATAAATGGCTGTTTCACCACGTGAAAATGTACTTTGGCTTCCGTGTCTTGCCTTCTATTGTTACAGTGTGACGTTACAGATAAATCATCCACGAGATCTGGATCTTCAAGGATCTATCTAACGTATTCCCATCTCCTCGTTCTTCATGGAATATTGTATAATGCAGTCCACCACAGTCATAAATATTATCGGTGATATTGGGCAATATTGTCTTATTCTTGTCTTCACTTTAAAAGGCGCTCACTGAGTTCTCCTTTATGAATCATTTGACATATATTATCATCCTATAGCTATCAAATAAAGTTTATAAATGTTTCCAGTACTATAAGAGGATAGTGTTGAAGCACTTTCCAAATTACTTGACTTTCAACTTTATCCAACTCCCTTAAAAATATCGATGAAGTTAAAGCACAAAGTTGATCGTCATTCTATACTCTTTATGACGATGATGCATAGCGTTCTAGTGAAAAGTCACTAATTTATAGGATCGGTCATCAAATAATATAAATTGTGATCGATTAGCTGGTTTGCTCAAATAGTTAATTAAAAAACCAACCTTAACTTTCAGCTATTCACTCTAGTTGCAACTCTTCTGGTGCAATCAAATATAGATGATATTATCGTTAAAAAAATTAAAGTTGTTGTCTGTATAGAAAAATAAAAATTTGATTGGTTGAAGGATTTCATCATGAACTGACATCAGTTTGAGAACCATTGGAAAACCTGCAGGAAGTCCTGAATAGCCAGCTGTTTCGTCAGACTAGTTTGGGAATCTTCACCAGTACGCACCCACCAACACGGTTCGAACCCACGACCTTCTGGTTACAAGGCTAGCGATCTCATAGACCATTAAGCCAATGGGACCCACTGATCCAATATCCAGCCCATGAATTCTAACTTCTACCAATTTATGACATAGTGCGACTACTTCGCAATGTCTTCTTCGATGAGCTACTGACTCACCTTCAACCTGCTGCGCCCTACTGGCCAAGGCTTCCCACTAGGACCCGAGGTTAGCTGCCTGAATATGGTCAGTTGCTAGTGAGCATCAGGTCAATTTTCAAGTATTTGTTTTATGAATAAATATATATAAACATTAAGTGTCTGTGCATTTCGTAGTCCTATTTGGGAGTCATCATCTCCAGGTATCTGCATTCGGCAGTGGCCAAATATCTCGGTCTAATTACTAATGACTAACACTCGTTGCACAAGAGGTCATTGCCTTGTCTCGAGCAGCCTAGTAGGCAAAGCCTTGTTGGCATTTGAAACGATGAGTACTGGACTGGAGTCAATTTAGGAACACTATCACACCTTGGGAATGCATGTAGATCCAGGAGCTGATGAGTCCCAAATATGACGAAATCAGCATTCATTGGATACCACTGGTAGTCACTAGCCATCAAACTACTTCAGATACTCAAAATTTGCTTCGCAATAAAACCATGCAGGTAGGACAATACTGGTGAAAAAGCCATTTTTATTCTAATTTTTAGAGATCAGGCGGTTGATAATTGAATCCCTCAAACCTGCAATTGTATAAAACTGCTTTTTACACTACTCAAACTAAAAATGTCATCTGAAAATTGAAGATAAAAAGAATCAGTGAGGAGCATCCAGTTTGAAAAAAAGCCTTGAGAGAAATGGAAAACATAGAAACTATTTTTGAGTAAAGCAAGAATAACACTATGTGACTTAGATGTCTAGTCTGCCGAAAAACAAACAAAGAATATGTCTCCCTGAGACCTATACTTTCTATGTTCAACTCGCCCAAGCACAAAGTTGCTTGTTGATGACTTGCAGGAAATTTGGAACCGATACGTCAACGCCCAGTTACGTACACCAAGAAAACACTCATTCCATTTTACCGAAAGCTTGAAATACATGAACGTTTCCAATACTTTCGTAGTGTCACTTGATATAACCTTCATGTTCTCGAAGATTCCAATCAATGAAATTATCGATATCATCTTTCAGCATTCCGATCTTCTTTCAAGATCAGTTTTTGAATTTAAACGTCCACTGCTAATTTGTAACATGAATGTACATTCCAGTTTGACAACACTCTTTACTGTCAAGTAGGTGGTGTAGCTATATAAGTGGTCCACTTA
The DNA here is from genome assembly GCA_944472155.2 of Trichobilharzia szidati. NCBI lineage: Eukaryota > Metazoa > Platyhelminthes > Trematoda > Strigeidida > Schistosomatidae > Trichobilharzia > Trichobilharzia szidati. Next base: position 76,734,172 of record OX235273.1, read on the forward strand.
ACACTGTTTTAGAAAAAATCTTTATGGCCAAACTTGAAAGAACAAAGTTGAAACCCACAATCATCGGAAGAACTTCTTATTGTTGATGTGTCGATGACATATTTATAATGTACAACAATGAAAGTCATACACCCTACCTACTCGAATTATTCAATGAGGTATATACATTTACTGAACTGAATATAAATGCCCATTAAAATTTTCAAAAGAGTGGATACTGAACAAAGAATACTCTTTTCGATAACTTCATCATCAGGCTTTACAATTATATATACATTATAATGAATGAATTAATTAGTGTTATGAACAACATTATTGCTGTTTAAATAACATCAAATCAATAATATTGATAAATTACAGCTGAACAGCATCAACATAAAATAAACTGAATGTCAGAAGAATTAGGAAAGGTAATGGTACAAGTTCATGAGTTTATAGTCTCTACCGAGGGCCAGGGCAGTAGTAGGGGCTGGACTTGTTTCTTTTGAACACAGAGCACTGGTTGTTTGAGGCGAATTGAAATAGCCTCTGCTGTTTGGAGCATGCGGTGCTTCGATGATTTTGGCAATTTATTAGGTGCCCGATATATAATAGAGAAGGATTCTTCAGTGCTGGCTGGCTTTGTGGCCGGTTTGCACCAGATGGTCCAATATCTAACTGTTATTGGTTTTAACTACACATTTACTTAGCCATATTGGGATATGTTCTCGATCACGAAAAATCGAGTTCCTAGAGCAACGGCCAATATAACTCGCCCCACCGAAAGCGCAGTTGAATTGGTAGATGCAATTTGAAGTGGCTAGTTTAGGTACTTCATCTTTCAATTGAGGAATCACCATCGGTCATGTCGAAAACATGACTTGCAGTTAACCAACATTAAACGTTCTTTGAACTGATTTTCTTAATTTCCTCGTAATTGAGTTTATTACACTGGATTTATACTGAATTTATTATGGAACATGAAAATAATGGAAAGTTCCATTTCCTTAACATTGCTATATACAACGCCTGGAAGATGGTAGTCTCCAGACATCAATTTACCGAAAGCCTATATTGAATGGATAATGCTTACATTTTAATAGCACTGGTCAAAATTCTGTTTTATAGAGTCAGGAAAATCTGCTTTGAAGAAAAATTAGGAGGGGAAATTTCTTTTCTTGTAAAAATGTGGAGAAACAACGATTACCCTCAAGAATTCATCAAAAACTATGAAAGATAGTAAAGGCTCACATGTCAAACAAATCACAGCCGAGAAAAAGCCAATCTTCATTCAACTCGACTTTTAAGTTCATAATTTGATAATATTAGATAGTTGGAGGCAATGGGCCACAGGAAGCCTCGAACGTAGGTTTCTTCCTAGTTGGCACTCGTCAGCAAGGCGTATCTGCAACTATCTAACTATCAAATCAATGTGCACCGTGATGGTTGGCGAGCTACCTAGTGGCATGGTGGCCACATTGCAAACCTGACTGATAGAATTCAGTCTGCACCAAAAAAAGACGCGACTAGACACATTACACTAGTTACTGACTAATGTCCAATCAAAGGGGATAATTGCTGAAACCTATCTAGCAGCTAAGTTGTTGTCTGTTGTCCAATCAGAAGTCATCAGACACCCTTCTCATGTTAACTCCAACTGTGTATGCAAATTTACATATCTCTGCGGGAGCAGTTACATTGGAAAAACAGAAAGAAGGGTACACCTCTAATTTTCTGAAAATCTATCAGGAAGTCTAAGTCTAAAAGGAAAAAAACCTTTACAATGGTGTCATTACCATCACACATCCCGTCCGAGGGAAATCACAACATCTTTTAAAATTATGATTAGAAAAAATAAATCCTGAGTAAACTTTTGCTCTTGTGTTTGTCGGTGGCACAGCGGTAGAATGCTCACCAACCACGCCTCATGTGGTCCCGAGTTCGATCTCCAGCCGACACACTCCCTTACCTTACTAAGCCAGTAATACGACTAGTAAATAAGGAAGGTTGGGCACCCCATCCCGTAAAAATAAACACCACTTCTATCGAAACTTCAAGCCTCTAGGTTGAAGCAGCCCAATGTTCCACTGGGAACGTAAAGGAATATTTTAAAAAAATGCTTTTGTTCTTGCTTTATTCAAATTCATAAAAGGGAATACGTGTATGCACTGTTTTCATTAAAAGAATTTAAGCATTTCTAAATAGTAATAATGATAATAGATCTGATATCTTTGAAATTATTTCTTTCTTTACCGGTTGAAGTTTAGAAAGACAGAAGAGAAGGAAAAACTAATACAAAAACTTATAGAAAAATAACCATGGTTACATCAGTTAAGGTGATTGAATTCTCATAACAACATCATAAAGAAAATTATTTCATTTTTATTATTATTTCTTCTCCGTTATGCTTCTCTTTTTTTCTTAAATAAAAGAAATATTAAATTATTCAAATGTACTTTTATTTGGGAACAATATAATAATAATATGAGGTAATATAAGTGATCCTATTAGTGAAACGATATTGAACAATGAATAATGAATGACCTTAGAAAAGAAGGTGAGCGGGTTTTTGAAATTTGAATATACCTTTCATTATTGTGATTATTATTATTATCGTTATTGTTATTAAATTAGCATTAAAACAAAAGAAAAAGACAATTCTACTGAATAGTTATTAACTAAATTTTCAACAGTTGGTTTGTAAGGGTTAGTTTTGTTTTTACGAGTTGATCACGGACTGATATCAGTTAGAGAAGCATCGGAAACCAACACAGAGTACTGTCAGCCAGCTGTTTCATCCGCTCTAGTTTGGAAACTATCGGCAGTACGCACCCACCAACAGGGTTCGAATCCAGGACCTTCCGGTTACAAGACAAGCTAGCACATATACCATTCAGCCACCCGCCGATTTAATGGATAACCCATCAATTCTAACTTCTTCCAATTCGTGATGGATTTATCGTGACTGTCAACCAGTGTCATTGGTGAGACATTCATTCTCACGCTTGACTGCATTGACCTCACTGGTCACGACTTCTCACTAGACGTGGAGGTAACTCCGTCCTGTAGCAAGTCACTAGCGAGCAACAGAATAATTTTCTATAGTTGCTGTGAGGATGTGAGGATGGATGTCCCCCCGACGACATTGGTTGGTGGTCGCGATAAATGCATCACGAAACGGTAGAAGTTAGAATTTATGGGTTGTTCATTGAATGGGCGGGTCCCAGTGGATGAATTGTATACGAGCTAGCTTGCCTTGTAACCGGAAGGTCCTGGGTTCGAACCCTGTTGGTGGATTGGGACTGATGACTGTTAACTAAATGACGAAGATTTGATTAAGTATTATCTGACAAGGCATAAATTACAATTACAACTGTAATAAATAAGTTGGCATTTACGATTAAAAAATGAATTGATAAGAAAATACTGTCCAGTTAAAGAATAAACACCAAACAGGTATGAATGCATCATTGATCATAAAACCCCGAATCTGAGCAAGGCAGTGAAAGAAGCTAAACAACATCATATATTGAAATGAAATATTCACATGAAAACGAGGTTAAAACGAGTTTAGTGGTAGCAATTATAAGACAACGGGAAACTTACGGAATCCTTCGAAGTGAGGACAGGAGTAAGACAAGCTGACTACCTACTATTGCCAATGATTTTCCTGATTGCAGTGGATTGGATAATGCGACAAACAGCGGGCAATGAGGAAACAGGCATAAAATGGACTCACACAAAATACTTGAAGGATCTGAACTTCGCCGATGATATATGTCTGATTTCTCCCAAACTGGAAGATATGCAAGTGAAAAGCAACAAGTTGGCAGAAGAAGCATCAAAGATAGGAAGGAGTTCAGGTGAACATAAAGAAAACAGAGGTAATCAAGATTCCTGGACAAGAACAACAACAACAGACAACAATAAGCATAAATGGGAGGAACCCGAAAGAAACATGGTTTCCACTACAGGCGGACGGAACTGATGAGGATATCAAAGCGCGAGGATCGGGAAAGCAAGGCAAGCTTTCATTACTGTCAAGTCTGTGTGGCGGTCAACAGCATTCAGCGTCGAAAATATTACCCGTATTTTCAACTCCAATGTGAAGTCATTGCTTCTGACTATACGGATCAGAGACTTAGCACGTCGTGAAAAGCACCTCAAACAAACTACAGACCTTCGTCAACAGCTCTCTTCGCTCAATACTTTTCTCAAGATCATATGGCCAGCCAGAATAGATCAGCAACAGAGATCTCTGGCAATGAGCGAACCAACCCAGTAGGAACCGATTGTGCAACAAATAAGTAGGAAGAAATGGAGATGGATTGGATTGGCCATACTCTGAGGAAACCATCAAGTGACATCACTAGACAAGCCATCGCTCGAGTGGAACCCGAAAGGGAAGTGGCGAGTTGGTTGTCAGTGTGAGGGTGACTTGGAGGATGTCATGTGAAGAGGAGATGAAAGCGTGTGGGCAGACTTGGAGCCAAGTGAAGACTCTAGCAGAGAACCGAACGCAATGGAGACGTGCGGCTGAAGGCCTATGTTCCTCTAGGAATTAAAGGAAACAATAATAATAAGTATAAGACCTACCGTCCAAGGCTTCCTACTACCGAATGCCTCCAAACTCAATCTAAGTATAAGAATATCAAACCGGATACCTGGTTATTTCATAAGGTTAGCTTACGACAAGAATATGCCTAGGATTAGGCGAAAAATTGGGGTTAAGATTAGGATAAGGTTAGATTTTTGAAAGACTAGATTTGTCGTTATATATCAGAAATCCAAATTCACTTGATCAATGATACGTTCGCCTATTCTCTTCTTTAACATTGACGAAAATTCATTCTGGTGACAATTTAAAAATCAATGAGATGCTCAACTATATTATTGGGACAGAGGAAAGGCTGTCTTTTATTCATAAGATTCTCGCTTTCATATGATAGGTAACGCCTAGTTACGTCATTTCATGACTTGTCAATTTCAGTGCATCTATCTGCATTATATTTTTATAATCACAATTAAGACTTAAATTTAGGAGTTTAACTACTTTATGTCAACTGATTAAAAATGCATATTAAAATTCTTTTCAAAAGAATGGTTACTGAACAAAGAATATTCTTTTCGATAACCTGCTTTTCATCAGTTTCTACAGTTATACATACGCATAACAGTGACTAAATTAGGGCGATTAACAACATTAATGTTTGTTTAAATAACATCGAATCAATAATAATAATATCAATGGACTACAGTTCGATAATATCAACATAACAATGCACAGTGAATATCAGAAAGGCAAATTAGGAAAGATAATAATAATACAAAGGCCCTGAAGGCCAGTCAGGGCAGTAGTTGTGGCTGGACTTGCTTCTTCTGCACACAAAGGACCGGTTGTTACATGTGATTCTCAATAGCCTGCGCTGTTTGGAGTATGCGGTGCCTGGATGTTTTTGGCAATTTATTTGGTACTCAGTAGATGATAGAGAAGGATTCTCCAATGCTGGCTTTGTAGCCGGTTTGGACCAGGTGTTCTAATATGGAGCTATTAGTGAATCTCATGACATCTTTATTTAACCGTGATTGTATATCTTCCTGAGCATGAAAAATCAAGTCCCTAGAGCGACGGCCAATATAACTTGCTCCACAAGCGCAGTTGAAATGGTAGATACAATGAGAAGTAGCTAGTCTAGGTACTTCATCTTTCAATCGAGAAATCACCATCGGTCGTGTAGAAACCATTACTTTTATTTTACCAGTATTAAAAGGTCTTTGAACAGATTTCTTAACTTGTTAGTAATTATTTCACTGGGTACATCACCTTTGAATTGCAGTCGTATATATAAAGGCTCCTTATTTACAGATGGAGAATGATCCTTTTCTGCTTTCTTGGTCATGTGTTTCTTGATGAATTTTTCTGGATAGCTATTTTCAATTAGGGTGTCATGTACAATCCTTATTTCCTTTTCAGTTACCTCTTCTGAACATATATCATATTATTATTATTCCTGTGGGTTCCAAGTTGAATAAAGGGGGCCTCATCCAAACATCTCCACTATTGTCCTATTCTCATCAGTCTTCTTTAGTTGACTCCACGATTGCCCATCGTCTCTCATTTTCCCCTCAAATAATCTCCTTCGTGTCGCCCTCAGACGCTCAAATTGTTGGCTTTCATTTGGATTTCACTCGAGGGCCAGTATGGCACTCGACGTTACCCGATGGTCAGGGTTTTGAATAGTTCACGGTTTTGAATAGTTCATTCGTAGAGCTTTTGCTGCCAATTCTTTCTGACCTGTCATTTGATCTTCAGCATGGAACCAGTAAAAAGTCAGCTGTTGATACAGGTCTGATGTAACTGGCTCATGGAAATGTTTTTTGTTTCGCGTTTGTCAAATTTCCAAACCATATAGAAGAACTGATTGACTTAACATTATTTTATTCCTTTACGTTCCCAGTGGAACATAGGACTTCAAGTTGGAGGCTTGAAGTTTCGGTAGCAAGGGTGTTTATTTTTACAGGATAGGGTTGCTAGCCGCCTCATGCCCAACCTTCCCTCTTTGCCGGCCCCACTACCGGCTTAGCGAGGTGGAGGAGTGCGTCGGCAGAGGATCGAACCCCGAGCCACATGAGGCGTAGTCGGTGAGTATTCTACCGCTGTGTCACCAACGCAACGGTGTTTGCCCAACACATTTTAGTTTCCTTACAAACCAAACTATAGAAAATTAATCTGATACTAGCTAGTGACCTGCTACAGGATGGAGTTTCCCGGAGTTCTAGTGAGAAGTCGTGACCAGTGAGGTCCAATTAGATGTCACTTGTGTGGATGGATGTCTCACCGACGACATTGGTTGGGGTCGCGTTGAATCACGAATTGGTAGAAGTTAGAATTCATGAGCCATTGAATCGGGTCCCAGTGGCTGAATGGTATACGAGTCAGCTTGTCTTGTAACCGGAAGGTCCTTGGTTTGAATCCCAGTGGGTGCGTACTTCCGATGATTCCCAAACTAGGATGAAACAGCAGCTGTCTAGTACTCCCTGGTTTTCAATTGTTCTCCAACTGATATCAATCTGTGATCAACTGGTAAATGCATAACTAACCCTTACAAACCAAACTATAGAAAATTCCATCTAAACATTTTTTTGTGAAACTTCGTCTAGAATTCAGACAATCTTGGACTATGTGGGTTGGGAAGGGACACTATTACAGAGTCATACACACATACTCGTGCAAACATACTCTCCTGACAAACGATTCCTCCAATGTTATTTCTCTTCTCGCTATGACTAACTGGTATTCAATTCATGAAGACAATTCTTGAGATATTTTTGGAGGTTAAATGGAAGTTTTGTGATTGTTAAAGTCATTAATAAAATGAATTGATTTTTTAGAAGCTAACCGGTGGACGATGACTAGCAAGCAGTGGAATTCAAGATGGATATTTCGTCCTATTTGGGACGCGCCAGCAGGATGTACCGGGGCTCGAACCTAGCGCCCATCTAAAACTGAATTAAATGATGAATTGGATTTTTTTGGTTGTTGAGAAAATAGGAGATTTATTGTCTGTCTGATAGTCCTTTATTTTGCTTTTTTATTTGCTGAATGACCTCAGATGAAAGTAGCATTTTACTCAATTTATAAAAATGGCATGAAATGTTTTTTTGTTTTGTTTTAAATAAATATAAATATGCGGGTGCCATTAACCACAACTCACTTGTATGCAACACGTTTAAAAATAATAATAATAACAAAGCTGATTGTTTTAAGGTCAAATGTCAAAATGGGTTAAAATGCCCGCACTCATTGTTGAATAACACTTAAACAACAACGAGAATAACAGCAACTATGAGACGATTGAATGCCTATTCACTGTCAGTTGACTTTTTATGGATGTATTTTAAGATGTTAGACATTTTATCAAGGTGAAAATCTCCCAGAATGAAAAAAAGAAGGAAAGAAAACAATCAGATGGAATAGTGTTCACTTTCATTTCTATTATATTATGATTGATTGACTATTGAGGATTCTTGTTTTAAAGCAGGATAAAAGAAGGTGTAGACAGAGAATGAAGACCCACATACGCCCATATAGACAGTGACAGAATGATCAACAATACCTAAAGTGTTTTTTAATCAGAACGTAAAAATGTCGCAAGGAGTGCCACCAACAATTATACACCTCATTCAACAGTTGTACGATAATGCTGCATGCCACTTAATCCACAAAAGGGAAACTCATGGAATCCTTCGAAGTGAAGACGGAAGTAAGACAAGGCTGACTGGCTGCCTACTATCTTCGATGATTTTACCGATTGCGGTAGACTGTATAATGCGACAGACAGTGGCGGGCCAGACAACGAGGAGACAGGAATAAAATGGACCCACGTTTACAAAAAACTTGGAGGATTTGGACTTCACCGATGATATATGTTTGATTCCCCACAAACTGGAAGATATGCAAGTGAAAAGCAAAAAGTTGGAAGAAGAGGCATCCAGAGAAGTAAGGAATTCAGGCGAAGATGGAGAAAACAGAGGTGATGAAGATTCTTGGCCAACAGCAACAACCACCACAACAGATAAAAATCAGCATAGATGGGAGAAATCTGAAAGAAGCAGCCCACTTTAGCTACCTGACCGGGAAGCATCGTTTCAACTACAGGCAGACGGAACTGACGAGGATATCAAAGCAACGAGGATCGGGAAAGCAAGGTAAGCTTTCGTTTCTCTCAAGTCTGTGTGAAGATTAATGGCACTACTCAGAATGCGAAATAAGATCCGGATTTTCAACTCCAATCTGAATTCAGTGCTACTTACTATACGGATCAAAGACTTACACTACGTGTCACTAAGGGCACTTCGAACAAAATACAAACCTTCATTAACATCTGTCTTCGCTCAGTACTCTGGTCAAGATCAGATGGCTGGCCAGAAAAGATCAGCAACAGGGATCTCTGGCAATGAGGGAACCAACCCAGCAGGAACTAATTGTCTAACAAATATGCAGGAAGAAATGGAGGTGGATTGGCCATTCTCTGAGAAAATAAACCATTAAGCGAGTGATACCACATGCCAGACCATCAGTTGATTGGAACCCGAATAGGAGGCGAAAAGTTGGTCGTCAATGTGAGGGTGACATGGAGGAGAAGGTCATGTGAAGAGGAGATGAAAGCAAGTGATCAGACTTTGAGCCAGGTGAAATTGTTGGTGGAGAACCAAACGCATTGCAGATGTGCGGCTGAAGCCGTATGTTCTTTAGGCACTTAAGGAAACAATAATAATAAAATAATAATAACAATACAACAAGTGATTCTGTCTCATTTACAGGCTGAAGACTTTTATCAATAACCAACCCTTCTGCTGTATATTGAAGATCAGATAGCCACGAGACAATTAGTGAAGAGGAAACTTTGAAGCGTGAAGAACCAATCAACAAAGTATTACCCGACAAATATGCAGTAGTACATAAAGAGGCCTTCATCGGTATAAAATCATCAAATATCAGGGAAATAGATTTGATGTCAGAGAAATTAAATGATACAACGTAGCCGAGATACATGGGAGACGTGAAAGGAACACAAAGAAACAGACACAATATGAAGGCGAGAAGTAGCACAACACCTAAGATTTCTACAAGCGGTGATTTGAAGATAAGTTGTACATAATTTCGCCATATAGAGACACCAAATCGCAAATAAACATTCCGTTATCAAATCTCTCATCTTCAACCGTTACAATATGTTTAATTCAATTTCAGATTTTCCCGTCGATTGATTGATTGGACCGAAGTGGTCGGTCTCAGGTCGACATGTCGGCTTCTTGCTCAGATGCTTCAACGATGCCTGGAAATGTAATTAGAAATTAACTGGTGGATGGTGACTAGCAGTGGAATCCAGGACAACTCGCATTTCATCCTATTTGGGACTCGTCACTGAATGATGTTCCCACCGAAGCTTGAACCCAGTGCCCATAGTTTCAAACGCCAAAGCGTTATCCACTTAATCATCACTTTTCATCAGTTTCAGGAAAATAAAATAATTTTATGATATTTGATGAGAATTGAACTTGTCCATAAGTGTTGTATATGAATAAAAAGGTTCCTAGCCCCTCTACTTTTAAAAGATCATATTATCAAGATGTGTTAAGCTTATCAGTTGAAATAATCCGTCACTTGTTATTGAAAATATAACGAGTTATACAATATATTTAATTTTATTACCTAGATTGGTTGTAATTGTTTTGTCAATGTGATAAAGAGCTAATGAAAGTCTTTAGTAAGTTGAAATTTTCATAGTTTAGAGGTCTAACAGTAAAAACGTTTACGCTGTACAAGATATAAATAAATATGATAGACATCAAAATGTATTTGAAGTTTCAGTAGCAGTGGTGTTGCGCTTTCATGGGATGGAGCTCTTAGCCCCTCGCTCAACCTTCTCTATTTATCTGGCCTACTGTCGATCGGCTTAATAAGATTTACAATTGCGTCTGTCAGTCAGGTATCGTTCATGTTGATGATGACTGTATTCTGTCAGCGGATAACAGCTGTGGATGATGCGATCTGTCTACAACAAGCCTACATGGACAAGACAGTACCTGGGAACTTTTTATACTGAACATTTTCAAACAATAATGATGTGAAAACGAATATATTTTATAATAAAATGAACATCGGAAAATGGTGATGTGAAATTATCAAACGGAGAAAGAAAATGGGTCAGCAATTGTTCATGACAAGAATTGGTGTTCTATTTTTGCCCAGTGCATAATTCCACTATTATCGTCTGGTTGAAGTAAGCCTTTTTCTTATTATTCCCTTGGGTTACAAGTAGAACATAGGGCTTCAATAACACATTCCCTCTTGTTTGTCCTATCTTCTACCGTCTTCTTCACCTGGTTCCACAACTGCCTGTAATTTGTCATCTCCTCTTTGCACGATCTCCTCCATGTCGCTTCCCATTTGGATTCCACTCGAGAGATGACCTGAATTTCGACGGTCTCCTCAATGCATGCCCAATCCATCAATCTCCATTTTCTCCTACATATTTGTTGAGCAATCAGGTCTTACTCGGTTGGTTTGTTCCCAGCCAGAGTTTCTTGTTACTTATTCTTTCCACCGGCCATTTGATCTTCAACATGGAACCAGCGAAAAGGGGGCAGCTGCTGACAAAAGTCTGCAACCTATTGGAAATCCTTTTCGTGACACTCCGGCCAAGTTTCTGACCCGTACAGAAGCACTGACCGACTTGACACGTGTTGAAAAACCTAACCTTGTTCTTTATACTGAGGTGGAGTGCACTGCAGAAGATTTCCTAACTAGTTGCAGGTTGATGAAGGCGTGCCTATCTTGCCTTTCTGATACTGTCTGGCTTTGACATCAAGTAAGGCTGCCAAGTCAGAATTTAGTTTTTAAAAAGTATTTAGGTAAAAAGCTCAATAACAAAGCAACTTGAAGAGTACGGGCATGATGTCGACGCTTTCCAGTCAATCACTGTTATCAACAGACAAAGAAACAGGAAGATTCTTGCATTTGCAGAGGCTTGTGCAATTCACGATTATAAACCAGGTCTCTGTGTACAAAAGGAGATGATTGTCAATCTGAATCCACCATGGTAATTCGTTTACTTACTAACTATTATTATTATTATTATTATTATTATTATTATTATTATTGATATTATAACACCTTATTCTACCTCTTATTATTATTATTCTTGATTCATTCAAAACTATCTTTTATCAGTAGCATTATCTTAACTCACTTCAAAACTTTTATTATTATCACAACTATTACTATTGATATTACTCTGTTTGCAATTCTTGTTAAATTCTCTAATGTCTAATTGTTTATCTAAGTGATGTAATTGAAGCGTAATGCAATTTATCTTAATTTTGATCTCTCATACTCTCTCTCCCCTTATCTAATTGAACATGACCTGGAAAAACATTCGCACCTGTCTTTCTGTATGACTAATTCAATGTAGTTTGTTTACTTATCAGTCCTATATCTCCCAATTTAATTTCAGTAGTATATATATCCTTGTATGTAGAGTGTTCAGCTGATGAGTTCTGCCGAAATCCAATGAATTCATTAAATCTTGCTTTATTAATCTTCGTCGCTTGCTTTAAATTCGTATCGGGAAATAGATGTTTCCAGTTAAAACCGGCTCTCTGAGATGATAGGGGAAATCTGAAAAAGGACGGTTGCATAGGAGGCCATCTATACGTGTATATATAATAGGCGAGGGGATGAAAAAGTTCCAAGACCATTTCCAGTTGATGGCCAAACTATAACAAGATCACAAATATGGATTAAAAAATATAATAAACAAAGGCTAAGGATAGACGTGTTTGTTTGGAATGCATAGCGTTGGATAGAACTTTCGAATCGCTACTGCCTTAGCTATGCCCAGATGTCTTGATCTCGTTCTGTTTGACATTTTAAACGTTGCTGAGTGTCCTGAGTTCATCAAACGCTGTGTTATCGAGCTAACCAGTCAGTCTGTTTAGTGTTTCTGAGAGCATCTTTTAAACGGACGCATAGTATGGCCGATAAATATCCCCATCCACCTAGGAGCAAGTGAACTGTTATATACATGCTAATGTGGCCGAATCCAACAGCTTGTCTTTCATGTGTTGGTCAGATAGTTTCCTGGAAGAAAATGTTACTTGTAGACTGTCATCAAAGTATGGTTTACAGAGAGATTTCCAAGGCTATTTTCGAAGAATTTCGGTTTCAGCATCACTTTTTAATTTCATATTAAGCAGGTTCATTTTTTGGGGGAGACCTCGATGTGTTCATAAGATTTCTTCGGTTTTAGGTTCTTGTTATCGAAATTCCTCAAAGATTTTCTAGTTCGTCATCAATACATTCCTCAGTACATATTTTTCGGATCCTTGTGGAAACAGAATATATATCTGATGTTTCTCTTTCTACTCAAAAAGACACAAATTTAAAAGCTGGAAAACTATCCGTTCCATTTGGACCTTTTGTAGATGGAACTCCTTAGTGAGCTTTTTTCAACATCTCTGCTCAGTTAGTCATCGAGGATCAGATTCAACTTGTAGAGATGAGTAGATCCAGGCACTCATACGAAATGACCGTTTGCTATCTAAATCACACGAAATAAGGCTATCAGGTACTACAGATTTCTAACACTATTCACATCAATCATTACCCCAAACCACCAAATGTTTTCTGATTTTAAGTTGTTTATTGAACGCTAGGTCACTCGTCTCCTACAGATGGCAACTCCGGTGTTTGATTCGCCACCGATACAAGCCTAAACATCGTATATTTTACTAACCAGAAGGTTTGTAGTGAGTCTAGCTCAGACATGAAGTCGTTCCGCTCCACTCGGAACGGAAAGAATAAAAAGAAAACCAGGACTGAAAAATGTAGGATCGGAGAAAAAAGAGGAGATGAAACAAAAATATTTACCGACGGCTTATTTGTATCAGTAGTAGTAGTAATAGCAGTTTTAGTCGTTTTATCCAGGCCCTGAATTATCAATAGTGAATGAAATAGAAGACAAATAAAAAAGGGGAAAAAGAAAAACGAACAGGATTCATCCGCGACCAACATACTTTTGATGTTACTCTTTTGCCTTTTCTCGTGTGTCTGTGTAGTTTTTTCTCTTTGCCAGCTGACGCCACCGAAGTATATACACGGATGAGTGTAATCAGACTGTATAAAGAGGGAGAGAAAGGATTAGCAGGCGGAAAAAGAAGACTATGAACACACATGGAGTCTATGTTGAATAGAGACATGAATGAATAAGGAATTACGTGCATAGTTATAGGGTTAAAAAAAAAAAACAACACAATCGTTCTGTCTTCATTATTAAAGGCGGATAGCTTTAGTCTATAAGAGTTTTACTTCGCTGTGTTTTAAGCTTTTTACATAATCGTCATACTCTCATTATGCGTGAACTAAACTGTCAGAAGGAATTTATTCTGTGTAAATCTTTTAGCTATTATTATTATTATTATGCTTGAGTTTGCTTGAGAAAAACATAAGACTTAGGCAGTATATCTATCTACATTTCAATCTATTCTCTACTGTCTTTATTTAAGCTGTCTCCAAGACTCCTCATAAGCTCTTACGCTTCATTCTGCCTATCAACCTCAGACGGCTAACTAACCGTTTCTCGTTAAGTTTTCCTTTGAGGGATAAATACGTTGTGTGGTGTCACTCAATGATCCCTTCAGTGTACGTCCAATCCATATATTAGAAGATAAATTCTCGGTTGATTTCCGGTTGCTTATTCTTTCTGACCGGTTCTCTATCCTATCTTCAATATCCAGCTAGTGAAGGCAACTATTCATAAGAGTCTGAATCCTACAGAAGGAAGCACTGATTGACATGACATTAACTTTGAAAACTGGAATCTTGCTTCTAATATTGTGTGCATGCCGTCACGAATATGTTGTCGATAGGGTTCCTACGATTATGCGAAGCCTTACAAGCGGGAACAAGCTAGAAACATTTAGCAGTGTGTGTCGTCAAGATTTTTTTTCACTCCTTCTCTGTTTCTTGAATATGAAGTAGCTTTTCTCCAAAGGAATTAAAAAAAGATTTCGTTTATAAAGACGAACTACCAACTTATTTCGTCTCTTCTATGTGTATCTATCATTTAAACTGCTTCTGATGAACCAGTTAAATTGAACGTACAATTCGGCATATTCTTGAGATTTCTGAACATTATCCTAAATTTATGGGCAATGTTTTATGACTTTGTTATTGTTCCCTTGGCTTCTGAATGGGAATTCAATAGAACATCTTCACTAGATCCTTTTCTCTGCAATCCTCTTTAGCTGGCGCCACGATTACCCATAAGCTTTGATCTCTTTCTCATATGATCTCTTCTAAGTTACCTTTGAACTCACACCAAACTCGCCGTTTCTTATTCAGGCACCACACGAGAATCAAATTGGTGTGCTCTGTCACCCACCCGTCTTCTCAGCGTGTGTCCAATCCATCTCCATTTCTTTCGGCATATTTTTTCGAAAATAGTTTCTTGGTTGGCTAGTTCACAGAGTTTCTAACTCTCGCCGGTCATATGATCTTGACCAGGGAGCCAGGGAAAGACAGCTGTTGAAAAAAGTCTGCAATAGCCTCTTCGAAATGACTTTCGTGACAAGTGTTGGGTATCCGAATTCTGTTGTTTTTAGGGAGTTCAGAAGATTTCCAAACTGATTTGAGAGTGATGGATATCTGTCTTGACTTTCTGATTCTGGTGTTGACATCTTCATTGGTGCTGTTGCCTGTATTTGAAATGATGTCTCCTAGATAAGTGAAGGAAGGATGTAACCTCTTTGAAATTTCTTCTGTTGAAAGTGATTGGTGCTTGTTGTTATTGTTGACTGTTGGGCAACGGGTTTGTTGGATTCCTTGATGTTAGACTCCACGGTGATCTTGAAATCAATGAAGTTCGCCAAATCTCTCGAAACCCCTGATGCTAGACCACTAGACCTACCGGAAAAGTTTATCGTTCCAGTTAACTACTCGGTACCAATCAACACCTAAATATAACACCTCTATTATCCTGTTGGCACTGTAGTGCTTGACCTTTTGTGAAATCTTGTATGTACAATCAACGCCGATGTCAAGGCTGCAATAATGTTAGTCTTAGCCAATGACAACGACCATCTTCACTGCAGACACCGTTTCCAATCAGTATTTGCCCGCTAAATAGTCTTCTGTGTTCGGACTTTACACTGCCTAAATGGCGTTACACCGGTTTCCCAGATGAAGAGACCTGAACCAGGTGCTTTATTATTACAAGTTGACTCCCATCTCGAACGACAATACGTTACCATGCATACCACAACTTCTCATACTGTGATGAGGAGAGGGCCACAAATGCCCCAGACTTTCCAGTTAACAACAGACTACTCCCTCGAAGTCAGCCATCCAAGTAATATGTCTTTTCTAAAGGTGGAAGTGATATGTAGACAGATAAACAGTGGAGTATCCTTTATTGATGATATAATGATCAATATTCAGTATGGAAACAAACCAATCAGAATTGGCCTAAGTAAAATAACACCCGCTATTTAATCAATGATGATTATACACTAATCGATGTATTCTTGGTGATTTTTTGGCTGATAGTGAAATATACCTGTCGACTTATGTTGTTGTGTGTTCTCCTTTGAGTAAAGCAGACTGGAGCAGAACAGGTAGCTGTCGTGTAGTCAAGCGGTTGGTATAGCCAAGCAGTATTCATAACCAGCGTGACTGTCTCGAAATCGACGTCATTAATTACACAATCCCTGTGATATTGTGAAATAACTTTGTGTTGCCTTTTTTTTCACTTGATGTCGTATCTTCACTACCAGCCAGTTCTGCCAAATTTTCGGTCCCCCCCCCCCATTGAGATCTTTGAGCTCAGTGTGACAAAGGACATACATCGATCCACAAAGTTCAGGTCTTCAAGTGTCTTCATGTCGCCATTCATACTTAGCCATGCATGCATATATACACATTAAGAACACAATATTCAGCGAAGAGACTCTTTTCAACGAATTTATTATCAAACTGTACAATTGTATATGTATGGTTTTTAAGAAATTATATCCGGTAAAGGAATTAGATGATAGGTGTGAATACATGAAATAATAAGAGTAGTATGAAATGCAATTAAAATATTTGTGATTATAAACATAGTTAAATGCCAAGTAGCAAAACAATGAATGTCATATATAGAGTAATACATAAGGTGTGTGAACATAGATAAAACAGAGATGATGAAAATTCCTGGGCAACACCACCAACAGCAACAACAACAACTGACAACAATCTGTACAAATGGGAGGAACCTGAAAGAAACAACCTCCTTCACCTACCGACCTACCTGGGAAGCATCGTTTCAACTACAGGTAGACGGAACTGACGAGGATATCAAAGCAAGAATCAGAAAAGCAAGACAAGCTTTCACTACTCTCAAGTCTGTGTGGAGGTCAATAGCACTCATCATGAAAATGAAAATAAGATCCGGATTTTCAACTCCAATGTGAAGTCAGTCAGTGCTATTATATGGATCAGAGACTTGCACTGCGCGTCATAAAGAGCATCTCAAACAAGCTACAGACCTTCATTCACAGTTGTATTCGCTCAATACTCCTCTCAAGATCAGATGGTTGGCCAGAAAAGATCAACAACAGGTATCTCTGGCAGTGAACGAACCAACCAGGAACGGATTGTGAAACAAATAGGCAAGAAGAAATGGAGATGAATTGGCCATACTTTAAGGAAGCCATCAAGTGACATCACTAGACAAGCCCTTGAGTGTAACTCGAAAGGGAAGCGGCGAGTCGGTCGTCAGTGCAAGGGTGACTTGGAGGTGATCATGTGAAAAAGAGATGAAAACGTGCGGGCAGACTTGGAGCCAGGTGAAAACTCTAGCAGAGAACCGAACGCAATGGAGACGCACGGCTGAAGCCGTATGTTCCTGTAGGAATTAAAGGATACTATAATAATAATACATAAGGTGTGTAGATGTTGGAAAGGGGTGAATAATTATAGGATTAGTGAGCGAATATAAAATGTTACATAATACGGT
Source organism: Trichobilharzia szidati (assembly GCA_944472155.2). Taxonomy (NCBI): domain Eukaryota; kingdom Metazoa; phylum Platyhelminthes; class Trematoda; order Strigeidida; family Schistosomatidae; genus Trichobilharzia; species Trichobilharzia szidati. The sequence goes on from OX235273.1 coordinate 76,751,712, forward strand.
GTGAAAAATGATAAGATAGAATTCAATATTGTAAAAAAAAGTAATAATTTTGGATTTAGAATGACAAGTGGGACAAGTGGAAAAGATTCAGAGTGAGAACAGTAATAAGAATAATAATCGTAGTAATAGGAGAAAGGTGCATAGAATAACTAAATAAACAAAATAAATAAATGTCTATCCTTGTACGGCCACGGCAGAAGTAGGGATTGTACATACTTATTTTGTACACAAAGGTCTGGCTTAAATTCATGAGTAGCCAAGGTCTCCGCTATCTTTAGACGTCTACAACGAAGAAAATGCATCAAGTTACCATGGATTCGGTATATGATCTTAAAATCATAGTCAGGGTTGACAGAGTTGCAGAAGTCGATCAGGTATTCTAGAATAGAGCTTCTCACACCCTTCCTTTCTCTCTTGTAAAACCATGCTAGAACATGCTCTCGTATCCGTGTGGAAAGCGTCCTCTGGCTACGGTTAATGTACCTTGTCCCACAAGAGCAGGTGAACTGATAGATACACATGGAGGCGGTCAGACAAGGGAGCTTATCTTTTACAGAGACGGAGAACAACTTACAGCTGGTGAAGGTCATTCGTGATTTTACAGTAAAAAACATCTTAATGACTGCTTTAGAGAGACGGTTTTTGAGCATATGTGAAGCTTGACCACCTATGAATTCCAAGTTCATGAATAAGGTTTTCTTTGGAACTACTTATCTTTCGTGTTACTGTCAATAAATACGATTCGGGTAACCGTTTTCTGCAAGCGTGGCTTTTAGGAAATCAAGTTCTGAGTCAATGCGATCAGAACTACAAAATTAACTTATGCTAAAACAAAGCGAATGAATTAGTTTCCTTTTCCTGGAAAGAAATAGGCACCCAACTATGTACGTTTCCGATGGATGGATCTTTTTCAGAGATCCATCATTACGTCAACCACTAAGGCACACATCAACAAAAAGGGAATATCTAGTTCAGATTCCTTTTTCTATGGTGAATTGTAAATAAAAGATGGCAGTTGTTGTTGAAAGCAAACAAGACATCATCATCAAGAATTACATTATTATTGTAGATAACAAAAGTGTCGTCTACATATCTTCCATATACATACACCGATTGAAGCGTGACACATTAGGAAATATGTGTATTATTATTATTGTTTCCTTTAATTCCTAGAGGAACATAGGACTTCAGCCAAACGTCCCCATTGCGTTCGGTTCTCTGCTAGAATCTTCACCTGGCTTCAAGTCTGCCCACACGTTTTCATCTCCTTTTCACATGACCTCCTCCTCCAAGTCACCCTTGGACGACCAACTCGCCGCTTTCTTTTCGGGTTCCACTCGAGCAATGGCTTGTCTAGTGATGTCACTTGATGCATTGTTTCCTCAGAGTATGGCCAATCCATCTCCATTTCTTCCTGCCTATTTGTTTCACAATCGGTTCTTACTGGGTTGGTTCGCTCCCAAAGATCCCTGTTGCTGATCTTTTCTGGCCAGTCATCTGATCTTGAGAGGAGTATTGAGCGAATACAACTGTGAATGAAGGTCTGTAGTTTGTTTGAGATGCTCTTTATGACGCACTGGCCAAGTCTCTGATCCGTATAGTAGCACTGACTTCACATTGGAGTTGAAAATCCGGATCTTATTTTTGATGCTGATTGCTGTTGACCTGCTCACAGACTTGAGAGTAATGAAAGCTTGTCTTGCTTTTCCGATTCTTGCTTTGATATCCTCATCAGTTCCGTCCGCCTGTAGTTGAAACGATGCTTCCCAGGTGGGTAAAGGAGGTTGTCTCTTTCAGGTTCCTTCCATTTATGCTAATTGTTGTTGTTCTTGTCCAGGAATCTTCATCACCACGAAATATGTGTATATTCAGTTTATTGTGAATCCCTAATTACAATATTCTAGCGTATAAACATAATTTAAAAGTACAACTTGAAAATTGTGTATTCCTGAGAATGAATATTCATTTATTCACCTGAAAAAAGGGCAAATTTTCTTCTTCTGCTTCACCCTCTTCAGCATCTCTCAGATACGCTTTACCCTTTTTTGCTCTGATTATCCCTCATGATTGATTATTGAACCACTAGAGAGACAAAGAGACGGGGGGTGGAAATGAAAGCCAGAGAGGCACAGAGATACAAAGGCAGAAAGGAAGCAAATTGACACAAAGGTGAAATAATAATAATAATGATAACAATATAAAAGAATTCGGTCAACTAGATATGTGATCAGAGAAACTGACAGTGACGAGAGATACTTCCTTCTTTTTTTATGATCAAGAATATTCTACTAAGATTAAAGATATTAGTAGAAAAAAGGTATGCTTAATGTGATAAGATGTGAATATCCCTCACCCCCCTGTAGTCCCTATTTCTCGAATCCTATTTAATGGTGAATTGTATTCACATGTCCAAATGTAGGGACTTATTCGTTTATGTAATTATTTGTTAACTTTATCTGTTCATCCTCAAGTAATAGTAATAATAATAATAATAATATCGGATTGACTAACTGACCCAAATGTTAGTTAACCTGATAAGGACACCAGAACAAAAGAAAGAAAGGTCATTGTGGTGAATATAGTTGATTATTACGCAGTATTCACACTAAATACGCAAATATACACACGCGCATTCACAAACATAAAAACAAGAAATTCAATGAAAAAGGGGATGACACAGACTGAAGCAAAAATAAAGTGAGGAGAGTTACGTAAAACTGTGTAAGGAAGATAAAAACAAAGAAAAAAAATATCAACTAGATTCTAAGCACATCTGCACTTTGTTCTGTCCTTTTCAGTACTCATTTAGATGGTTACACGAAAACCTACAGGACTGTCGTCTCCTACCTGCACAGTCTCTTCTATGTCACTCTCGGAGGGTTCCACTCGAGTGCGCCTACCTGATATGTGATGTCATTCGATGGTCTCCCCAGTGTGTCTGTCCAACCGATCTCCATTTCTTTCAGCTATATTTGATGTTTGGTTCATTCCGAAAATTCCATGTTGCTAATTCCTAGTCCGAGACCACCACCAGAGTTCGAACTCACAAGATTTCAGTTACAAGCCGAGCTAGCTCGTAAACCACTGGGACCCATCGATCCAATGGCCAGTCCATGAATTCCAACTTCTACCAATTCACAACATAGCGCGACTGCTGGCTAATCTCTTCGGTAAGTAAGTGGCCTCACACCCGACCTGCTGTACCCCACTGGTCACGACTTCTCATGAGAACCGAAGATAACTACCTATGTGAATAGAGCCAGTCGCTAGTGAGTCGTGAATTGGCAGAAGTTGAAATGCATGCAGTGGCCATTGAATTATCAGGTTCCAGTGGCTGAATAGTCTACGAGCTAGCTCGTAGCTCCCTTGATTCAATAAACAAGGCTTCTGTTGTCAATCTCTCCCTCCACCCAGCTGTTACATTAGATTTTAAAACTGTCATCTTATTCCATCATCCTATATTGTATGGTTGTGTGTAATTGCTTGTAGTGGGGAGTATAGCTCAAGTGTTCTCTAGATTTCTTATCTTATTCGGGTCAACTCATCTGGATTTTGCTAGGTTTTTATGCTCAGCTACTCTGACTGCCCCTGTTCTACTTCTCTGACCTATGTATTTGACCTGACAATCATTGCAGACAGGGTATTAGATAAACTAAGCTGTTTTGTTTTAAAGGCTCCACTGGCAGGATCCTTTAACCGACAAAGCTTGTTTCTTACTGATTTTGTGGGTTTGAATGCCAGCCACTTTTATTCCTGCCTGCCCTGTTAAGAATTCTGCGTAAGGTGGTTTCCGAGGTTCCTTCCTTGTATGGAATTATACTGATGATTTAGGTTCCTTATTGTTGGTGTTGTCTTGTGCATATTTAACATGCATGTTGTCATTAATATTCTTATTATTTTTATCATTACTATCATTATTTATTTCATTTTTACGTTTCCTTACATATTTCCTGACTAATTTATCAGGGTAATTATTAAGTTTCAAGGCTTCTTTTATGTGTATCACTTCCTGTCTTAGATTTTCCTTGGTGCTACTTATTTTTTGTGCTCTGTCACTTAAACATTTCACCAATCCTATTTTTACTGACATAGGATGGGATGATCGAAAGTCCAAATATCTGTTTGAATGTTTGGTTTTCCTGTGAACACTAGTGTTTAACTTTCCATCTTCTTTCCTTTTTACGTTGTAATCTAACATTGGAAGCTCCCCTTCCTGACTTTCCAATTCATTGAATTGCCTCCACCTATGAGTTAAAGTATCCGAAAAATCTGTCTATATCCTGTGTTTAAGTGCAGTGAATGTGTCATCTACATAACTCCAGCATACTTTTGAGGTGGGGATGAACGTTTCAATCGCCATGTTTTCCCACCTATCCATGAATATGTATCTGCTACAAAATATTTACATAATTCATAAGTAGGTGAATTTCTACAATCAACTATAGGCCTAATAGGGTATCCTGATTTATGAACTTTAACAACACCATACATCCTACTGGGGTTATTAGTTTTGGGCATTAAATTAAACTACTTAGACTCACACAGAAACGGCTTCATTCGGCGTATAAGGTCCGCTGTGGATTTCTTAACTTTATTCATAACTGTATCTATTGGTTTATTAATTTCTACATATGGTCCTGTTTGTATTTTACCTTGTCCAAATAGTCTGATTTGTCTAATACTACTGTCGCATTTCCTTTGTCTGACTTTGTGACTCCTATATCCTTGTTTCAAAGTTTCAAAGTCGTGTGATTATAATTGATATGATTATTAACAACAATAAATTTTGTTCGAAACTTCGTCATCGAGTAAATAATACTGTTTCACTGTGTGATATATCTAATAGACAAACTATTATGGAATTACTTACTACCACAGTGCCTAAGTTGTACACATATATTAATATAACACAATCCTTTTTGAGTAGCTTGCGAAAAACCCAGAGTGGTGCAGTAAAGTACAATAGATAAGATGCAAGGGTTAATAAACTGTACAGGTAGAGGTGATGTTATTCCAAACTGTTTTAGCTTCTTAATGTAGGAGCTTAGATGGAACATTTTCTTGAAGATAGATGAAATATAGGATAACCAAGAAAGGTCACATGATAAAACTATTCCAAGGAATTTTATGCTACACTTAACTGCTACTTTGTAACTCAATTCCATTGACGTCGAAAACGCAACGACTTCGACAGATAGCGTTGACCAAGAAGTAATTTGAAAACTACCTCAACACTATGTTGTGAAGCGCCTAAAACCTTTATCAACCTCATTCAACAGCTCGCTGTATATGATAGTGCAACATCTCACGTGATCCACAACGGAAAACTCAGAGAGGCGTTTGAAGTGAATACAGGAGTAAGACAACGCTGACTGCCTGTTATCACCACGGTTGATATTCTTAATTTTGGCGAACTGGATTATGTAGAAGACGTTCGAGTGACCGATAAGAAGACTCTAGAAGATCTGATTTCCACGCGTGTGGATGATTAATACTTAATACCACACAATCTCGAAGACTTGCAGGTAGGCAGACGAAAACCAATAAACTGGTAGAAGAGGCTGCCTAGCTGGCAGGCAGCGAAGACGGGACTCCAGGTTAACATTTAGAAGGTGATGAAGATAACCAACCAACCAACCACTACAACAACAAACAACACTAATCACCATCAACCGGAGGGATTTCACTTCACTTATCCGAGTAGGAAGCACGCTCTCAGCCACACATACTCAGACAGCACAGATGGAGATGTCAAAGCTAGCTAGCTAGCCAGACACTCAGACAGACAGTGCTGGAAAGGTAAGATAAGCACGCTTTCATCAACCTGAAACCAGTTTGCAAATCTCCTGCTGCACTACACTGCACTGCATTCCACCCGCCTCAGCATAAAAAACAACAACATTCGGATTGTGTTCAACATAAACAAATGTTAAGTCAGTCAGTTAGTCAGCCATTGAATCATTCATTGAGTTGTTCTATGTGGGTGAGAAACTTGCACTGCGTTTGAGTGATGGAGAGCATTTCCAAAAGCCAACTGCTTCTCACTTTCATCAACAGCTGCCTCCCACCCACATCTCGCTGGCTCTATACTGATTCTCATTCTATCTATCTATATTTCTGTCGCAAATCGTCTCACTATCAGTTAACATTGTATCAGAATAACCTTAACTATTGTCTATATTATGAGACAATGTATGTTAAGTGTTACTGGTGAATGACAAAGGTGAAGCTAAGATGACACATACTTTTTATTCATGCCTTAATCGATTTGTACATATATATATACATATTTCTTATCTTTTCACTAATTAATTCATAATTCAGTAATTTGAAGGGTGCATGAAATGACTTCACAACCTGTAGAGTTCTAACAAACTATAGATGAAACCTTTATTAGAGAGCAATCTATGAAGGAATGTGTACTGACAGCCATAGGTGTGAATAATTGAGAGTAATCAGGTCGTACCTTATAATCAGCAATACTTGTAACGGAATAATTATCTGGTTATTTTAACTAACTATTGAATTATTATTCCTTTTTACTGCTGGACTGTATATCATTGTTGTTCTGACATTTGCATATCCATTTGTTGACTTCATCCTCATTATTTGTCTTTGTTCCTGGTGTGTGATGCTGTTAATAACAAGGTGTGTGTTTTACAATGTGATTTAGTTTGAGTGAATCAAGGTGATTCTGACCTCAGACTGTCTTCGGGAAGCATCTGTGTGTGATTATTGTGAACAGAGTTTTCGATCCCATCTTGTAGGGAATATTCTCCCTGATTGTGAAGTACTTCCTACGGTTGATTTTTGGTTAACTAAATATGTTCTACAGCACTTGTTTTGTACCCAGAAAGTTACTTTGTCTATATAGCTGTTGCCTAATGGCACTGTTGAGGTGATTTTGAGTTTTTGATGTTGTTCTCATTGTTGAATAGAACCACATATAGAGATTCAACCAAGAACAATCATCTTTTTTGCTGTCTTTGGAGCGTTTTATGACTGTACATGCATCAAGAAAGTTTCAACCAGCTATACAGTAGAACACAGAGATCAATTTTCTGAGTTCAAACCACTTCGAGTTGGATTTCGGCTGTTACAGCAGCCATGAGTCAATGTTAACTGTTAATGTGTAGATGGTAGCTGTCGGTGGAATTGACAGTATCCCGTTATCTGTGAGTAACACTGTTGTCTCTGAGTGATAAATGTCATCTTATAAGAATAGGAAATCAGTTGTAATATACAGAAAATAATGATTCCTTCAGTATAACAGTTCACTAGACTCATAGGAACTCTATGCAGCCGGCTTAGATAACAAAAGGAGAATGTAGGTGTGTTTACAGCTGGGTAACAGAACATTTGGTGAACGCAGGGCACTCAACTCTCTTTGAAAAATCTTTCAAAGTCCTAGAAGAGATCTGATCAAACCTCTCAAAAGGAATGAGATCAAGCCATCTGGGCACAGCTGAAGCGTTACTGATCCAAAAGCTCCAGCCAATACTATGTACTTAATAAAGGGAGTAAGCCCAACCTTTGTCTTTAGCAAGACTATCATAAACAGTCAATTTTTTCAATAATTATGATCCGATTACGTTTCTTATCCATACCTTCTGTTTATTTTTGTTATATTATCACGTATTTCTAATCTCTATTTGTAATTTTATTATACGTTGTAATATGAACTTTGACCGGAAACAGTTCTGAAGCATTCTCACCTCGTTTACTGTATATACACGAATGTACAGCCTCCTAGTTGGTGATTCCGTTGAAAAAAATTCCTTCAACGTAACCGTACTTCAAATTTTTCCCTATAATTCCATCTGAATACCCTGAATTCTTGCTGTTAGATAAATATTTTTAAAAAAAGCTGAGAATAATGAATATATTACAGAAAGTGTAATAAAAAACATTTATTGTAATTAATTTCATTACTAATATTACCATTATTATCGTAGGTTATCATCTTACCTGAAATCAGTTTGGAAATCTCCTGCTGAACTCCACTCCACCTCAGCATACACAACAACAACAATAACATTCGGATTCTGTTCAACACAAACAAATGTCAAGTCAGTCAGTGAGTTAGTGAGTGAGTTGTTCTATACGGGTGAGAAACTTGCACTGCATGTGAGTCACGAAAAGCATTTGCAACAGCCAGCTGCTTCACACTTTCATCAACAGCTGCCCCCACCTCACCCGCGCCTTGCTGGCTCCATATTGAATATCAAATGGCCGGTCGGCTGGGTGGCTAGAAAGAATTAGCAAGAAGAAACTCTGGCTGGGATGGAATAAACCAACCAACCAAGTAAGAGCCGATTGCTCAACAAATATGTAGAATTGAATGGACATGGACAGGGAGTACTCCACTGAGTAAGGAGGTGGTCAGATGACGTGGTGTACAATGCAGGCCATCATTCGAGTGGAATCGGAATGGGAAACGGCAACGAGTGGGTGGTCGGTGACATGCGGAGTGAGATGGAGGCGATCGTGTGGTGGTGAGGAGGAGGTAAGAGATTCTGGCTAATCGTTGAGCTAGCCAGCTGAATAGGACAATAGAGAATAGGAGACAGTGGAGATGTGTTGTTGAAGCCCCACTTTCCACTAGGAACTCAAGGGAATAATAATGGTAATATAAAATATAGTCCCTCCTAACATGGCTCGAACCCAGGGCATGCAAAGCCAGTCGATTGTCCATACAGCCAATCGCAGCCAATCAAAAATAGACGGTCAGTTTCTATGACAAATTCATAATCTATAAATATGGATTACTTCTGGTACATTTTTCAGTCCCTTCTTTAGCTAACTATATAACCATTGTTTCACAGTAAAAGAGTAAAATTAGTGGAACAATTATTTATAATGAAGAATAGGAATAATGAATAAAGTTCAGATACACAGATAATAGCTAGTTAGTTATATAGTTAGATATTTTATCAAGAGTGACTATTTCATCGTAAACAAAAAATCTTGTCTTTCCTTGTATTCCCATAGAAAAATTCCCTGGGATTCATGCGTATGCAGATAAGCAACACAATCCCTCCTTCTATACTGTTTATGTTATTCACATGTATGTTTCTGTGAACGTCTGTGTTTGTTGGTGTGGTCCTCTGTATGTGTGTGTGTGGAACGAAATGTTTAAACCTTTTTCTCATTACAGTTTACTAATCAGTCAATAAAAACAGATTTGGTAATTTTATTAACCATTATTATTGTTTAAATATTGGTTTTGTAGGGATTTTGTTTGATTGGTTAGAGAATTTCATCATGAGCTGACATCAGTTAGAGAACTGTTGGAAAACCTGGGAGTACTGCTAACCAGCTGTTTCCTCCACCCTAACTTGGGACTCTTCAACAGTACACACCCACCGACAAAGTTCGATCCCTCAACCTTTCAGTTACAAGGCGAGAGAGCCGGTAGACCATTAAGCCACTGAATCGGCGGGTCACAGAGATACCCACGTCACAACGAAGTCACCGTGATCCTTTCCCTTGAAAATCCAGTTGACTACCATGTGTATTTTAATCTGCAAAGACGAATAAAATGGTCATTGAAGGTGAATCGGCTGAAACTCAATCAACTGGATAAACTGCTTTGATCCCCTACCAAATAGAGCTTTTATTATCTTTCTTTTCTATATTTCTTAAAAAACATGTTTGTAAAATAATTTTTATAATATAAAGTAACTGAAATAAAACAGTACCGTTTTTCAAAAGAATGTTTGCTGGACAAAGAATATCCTTTTCACTAACCTGCTCCTCACCAGGTTCTACAGTTATATATCCATAACAGTGAATGAATTAGTGTTATTAACAACATTAATGTTGTTTAAATAACATCGAATCAATAATAATAATAATATCAGTGGATTACAGTTCGACAGCATCAACATAACAATACACTAAACAGCAGACAGGCAAATTAGGAGCGATAATAATACAAATTCATGAATTCATAGTCTCTACGGAGACCGGCCAGAGCAGTATTAGTGGCTGGCTGGACTTGCTTCTTCTGCACACGGAGAACTGGTTGCTTCACACAAATAGCGGTAGCCTCTGCTGTTTGAAGCATGAGGTACCTCGATGTTTTTGGTAGCTTATTTACTACCCAGTAGATGATAGAGAAGGATTCTTCAACGCTGGCTTTGTGGCCGGTTCGCATCACATGGTCCAATATCGAACTGTTAATGGTTTTCACTACACCTTTATTTGACGACTCTGGTAGATCTTCCTAAGCATGAAAAGTTAAGTTCCTAGGGCGACGGCCAATAAAACTCGCTCCACAAGCACAGTTGAACTGGTAGATAAAATTGGAAGTGACTAGTCTACGTACTTCATCTTCTGGTTACGGAATCACCATCGGTCGTTTAGAAATTTAGACTTGTAGTCTGCTGGCATTAAAAGTTCTTTCAACTGATTTTCTTAACTTCTTCGTGGTTACTTTGCTATCTATATCACCCTTGAATTGCAGTCGTATGTATACAGGCTTCTTGTTTACGGATAGTGCAACTTTCCTAGTCTTATTTCTCCTGAATAGCTATTTTCAATCAATGTATCGTGCACAATCCTTAGTTCATCTGCAGTTACCTCTTTTGAGCATATAGCTCTGACCCTGTCGCTGAGTGTCGTTATTAAATTCGTTTTGTACTTGAGAGGAGCGAAGCTATGAAAATGTGTATATTGTCCTGTTCATGTGCTTTTCTCATGGAAATTTCTCTTTATACTACCACCTGGTATTCTTGTAAGGAGGACATCTAGGAAGGCAATTAATTCTATTTTGGGATTCCTCTTCGTACGAGAAATTGATAGCTGAGTGTAATTCATTGAATTAAGTTGTCATTGTGTTCCTATCCGAATCAGCCACTATTACTATCCTGGTCTTCAGTGGAGTCTATAAATTCATGAATTTGTTTTATTATCTTTCCTAATTTACCTGTCTGATATTCAGTGTGCATTGTTATGTTGATGCTATCGAACTGTATTATTATAGTATTATTATTCCCTTTGATTCCCAATGGAACACGCTGCCTTAACAACACATCTCCACTTTCTTCTAGTTCCTGCCATCCTCTTCAGCTGGCTAGCTCCACGACTGACCATAATCTCTCATCTCCTCTTCCCCAGACGATCTCCTCCATGTCACCCTCCCACAGACGACCCAATCTTCGCTTCCTATTCGGATTCCACCCGAGTGATTGCCTGCATTTCGCTCGATATCAATCGACAGTTTCCTCAATGTATGCCCGATCCATCAATCTCCATTTTCTCCTACATATTTGTTGAGCGACAGGCTCTTACTCGGTTGGTTTGTTCACAGTCAGAGTTTCTTATTGCTAATTCTTCCCTGTTGGCCATTCGATCTTCAGTATGGAGCCATCAAATACGGGGGGGCAGTTGTTGATGAAAGTCTGCAACAGGCTGTTGGAAATGCTTTTCGTGACTCATGCAGTGCAAGTTTCTGACTCGTATAGAATAACTGACCGACTTGATATTGGTGTTGAACTGAATCCGAATCTTGTTCCTTATGCTGAGGCGGAGTGCAGAAGATTTCCAAATTGGTTTTACGTTGATGAAGGCGTGCTTATCTTGCCTTTCCGATTCTGACTGTTTTAAAGTCTTGATCCGTTCCGACTGCCTGTAGTTGAAACATTGCTTCCTGGCTAGATAAGTGAAGGAGGTAACCTCTGCTAAATCTCTCCCGTTGATAGTGAGTGGTGCTAGTTGTTCTTGTTGTTGCTATTGCTGTTGGTTGGTTAGTTATCTTCATAACCTCGGTCTCCATCTTCTCTATGTTCAGCTGGAGTCCTGTCTTCGCTGCATACTTCTTCAACCAGTTTGTTGCTTTTCGCCTGATATTACTATTATTGATTCCATGTTATTTAAAAAATATTAATATTGTTAATAACATTAATTCATTCACTATTATGTGTATATATAACTGTAGAACCTGATGGAGAAGTAGTTATCGAAAAGAATATTCCTTGTTCAGTAACTCTTCTATTGAAAAAATTTCCATGAGCATTTTTAATCAGATCCGTTTTTATTCATCGATCAAGTCATATGCTGGTGCTATGTTGAATGCGTGAATTAACTGACAATCACATGTCTAATGATTCGATTAACAAATTGTACAGCAATATGCTGATCTCATTATCATCATATATTCGCTGAAAATAATCAACCAAAGATAAAACACCTCACTCAATCTACTCAATGATTTTAATCTCCAGTACTTATATTGAATAAGGGAAAATTTTAAAGGTCTAAATACCGATATCATTGAGATTACTTTCAGTTTTTTCTTCAGTGAATACTGGGAGTCCTGGATATCTGTTTCGTCTTAGTTTGGGACTCTTCATCAGTACGCACCCACCAGTACTCCCAAGTTTTCCAATGCTTCTCTAACTGATGTCAGCTGATGATGAAATCCTCCAACCAATCAAACAAAATCCCTACAAAAACCAATAATTGAAAACTTAAAGAAAATCGACAAGGTAGTGTGATTGCACCTATGACCTTGAATGCATGCCTTTTGTAGGATTATAGAAACTGACGTTATTACAGATCTAGTATGAGCACTTTGCACGAACTGATATAACCAAATTAAACAAAATAATATAATTTACAAAATACCTTGCAATGACTTTGAGTTAAGTCAACTACATAGGTCAAACTACTAGATCATGACTAGTGAGATTATCAGAACATAAGAATTTAACTAAGGTTAGAATGATTGATCCCATCCGCGAAGATAAGTAATTTAGAAAAATAACTCAGCAATCGCACTGCATGCATTAACACACAACCACACAATAGGATGGGTGGAACAAAGTTAAAATTCTAAGAAGTAATATAGGTAGATGGAGATAGATAGAGATTGACTGCTGAATCCTGCCTGGTTCATCCAGTCTACAGCCAACGCATGCAATCGAAGTAACTCATCATCGGTAAAACCAGAAACATGGAAGATATTGTTACCACCAGTCACATCAGAAGAGGATAATAAATAACCTCAAAATTCTATTTCAGTTCACATACATTATAACATTCTAACAAGTTGTTTATTTATTTCACTATAAAAACACCCTATTTCCCATTTTATTGTATGTGATTGATAACACTAATATTATTTCCGGATTTACTTTATCTTACATTGATTTTATTCAAATGTCTAATCATCAATTGTTACTCATGTATATAAATGAAGCAAGAAAGTTGTGTGAGTGATTACCTTGATATGATTATGAGCGGCAATAAATTGTTCTCAAAACGTAGTCATCAGTAAATATTACTGTACCCCAACACTGTGTGATTTTATTCAAGTTTCATCCTGATCTGGTATTTTTTTAAGTACTGTTTTAGCAACGTGTTGATGACACGTCCGAGTAAGGATTAGTATTACTATTAGTATTAGTGTTATGGTTAGGATAAGGACTACGGTTGGGGTGGTTAATTACTCTTATTTATATCTTTCCTGTAGAAAATAAATCGATGCAAGTAGATGGGGTCGTTATTCATACAGACGAAATTGTTTTGAAAGCTATAAAATTTGAAAGCTGACACCTTTCATTATAATCGGGAAGTATTTTTCAGCTAAATCAAGATAAAGTATCGTCTTCAAAGTGTTTCATCATTACTATGTTAATTTTTCACGTAAGTTAAGGGCTTTTTAAATTTAGGATACGGAAAAAGAAGATGGATTAGGTATACGTTGAGGAGGCTATCACATGACATCGCATGCCAGGCAAAACCTCGAGTGGAATCCAAATGAGAAGCAACAAGTGGGTCGTCGGTGCTAAGGTGACATGGAGGAGGTCATGTAAGGAGGAGATGAGAGATTATGGGGAATCGTGGACCCAGCTGGAAAATAGAAGAAAGTGGAGATGTGTTGTTGAAGCCCTATATTCCACTGGGAACCAAAGGGAATAGTAATAAATAATATAAATTTAGGATACACGGTAGATTCTGTAATCCAACGAATAGTATGCACTGCAGGTCATCGGTGAGTTCTCACTCCGTGGTCGTGATTCTTTATGTTTTCTCATTCTCCAAAATATGATACTAATAACAATAATACCTGTTTTTGCTCAGACATAATACATCTTGAACATTTCCACTGGTTCAGAGATCAGCAGGATTACTCTGTAACCTGAAGATTTTGGGTCTTCTTAATGCTGAGGTGTCCCGAACTAGGACGAAAGTACACCCTGCTGGTTTCCAATATTTCTCTGGTGATTTCTTCAATTCGTTAGCTGAATCTCTACAAATCAACACTCAAACATATTATCATGAATGAGATTACTAGACCCATTTGTAAATTTAGCCTGAAGTCTTGACTAATGTTTACGATACACATACATACCTTCAGCAAAATTCGACATCTGTTCATAGTTTCCTTTTTATTTGTTTTTCATCAACCGTTTTTTTTACTCAGCATATGTGATGATAATTAAATTTTGATAATATATAAAAGTGGATAGCTAATAGTTTATTGTAAGTAAGATTCCTATTAAATCTGACTCACTTCCACTCTTCACATTTCTGTTCAGCATGGCTATGAGAGATACTTTTCAGATATTATGTAATCAAGTCAAGCGACAATCACATCATAAATTATTCTATTATTTATTATTCACCCATTAGATTCTGAGTAGGATTTAAGGGGGGTAGGGGCTTCAGAAAAACGTCAGAATTTCATTATTCGTTCTCTCCATTCCTTCATAACTGGTGCATCGATTGCTTTAAAAGCTCTGCAATCCTCCCCATGTGACCTTCGGACCAACGCCTAACTTGTCGTTTGCAGTTTGGATGCCACTCTATTGACTATCACGCGACATCAGTCAATTGTCCCCACAGCTTAGTCACTTATTGACCGATAGGCGGTTAGAAATGCTTTCCGTAACGCTTGCGCTAAGTCTTCAAACGACATGAAAGCACTGACTAACTTGACATTAGTGTGGAAAAATTGTGTCATGTTCCTCATGCTGAATTTTTGATCCTCATTGCTTTGACACGCCCACCCATTTTACCTGTAGTTGAGACGATGCTGCCTACATTTGGTAAATGAGAGGGGTGATTATCTTCGGAATTCTCCCATTTTGATGCTGATTGGTGCTTCTTGTTGTCGGTTGGTTATTTTCATCACCTATATCTCTTCTTTGTCCCCCTATAGTCTTGTCTTTACTTCTTACCTCTCATGAAAACATGTTGGTTTTCGCCCGTTGATCTTCTAGTTCGTATGGCCCAAGAGATAAATCAGCCATGAAGTTTAGATCTCTGAGTGTCTTTTCATCAGTCCAGCTTTCTTGTCAGGCCTTCTTGCTTCCCACTGTCTCCCACATGATCTAGTTCTCTACATTCAGGAATATGATAAGTGTTGATAGGCAGTCTTGTTTCAGTTCTGTCTTCTACTCAAAACTTAAATGATTTCATCTTAACATAGGAAACCAATCGATGCACGTGTTCTTCTGTATAACTTGACAAGCTTCCGTGATTCACACACAGTTAAATATTATATTCCAACAATATTAAAAGATCTAAGAAAAAGGCGTAAATGATGAAGAAAATTTCCTTTTAGACGATTCTACCAGTTCGTGATTTTAGCGTGATCTCCATGGATTTCAACAGCTAAACAGCTTTTTACATTGATAACAAAGCACAACATACCAACGAAACCTATAGGTGACCTCTTCCACCCGTTTATTTTCAAAGAAACATATTTAATCTATAATAATGTGACTGCTCCTGTGGGGTGAGCCAGTTACGTAGGCCATACAATTAGGCATGTTTATCGTCGGATTTCCAAACATCACCCTGCGTGGTTAAGTAAAGGGCAAACAAAATCTACTCACACATCGTTATTCTATCTCATATCGTGGACACAGAACACAGGATTGATGTCAAAGAGGTGGCTTTCAAAGTCATCTACCTCATTCCAACCAACTAATCTTAACTTCGCCTTTAGAGTTCGTCTACTTAGTATTGTTGTGGCTGGCTGTTGGGATTTACATTAAAAAACCTAACTTATATATCCAAAAGAAGTTGTTTGGTTCAGACACTGTCCTTACTTTGACTGTCAATCAAGGTTTTAACGATCCTCAATTTGTTGTGGAAATTTCCTTAATTTTCTTTGATATTCTATTTGCTATTATATTTTTGTCCTTATTAAAGTTTATGCATCTTTAATGAACTGTAAATCCATTGATCTAACTCAACAAATCGATAGTAATTTAAAAACACCAATATTGTTAATGACTGCTTTTCTAGAATATTCTGTGTATATAAACATGTATATAATTGTAAAGCCAGAAGAGGAAATCATGGAAAAGGATATTCTTTGCTCAAATTTTTGTTATTTTCTAGATGTCTGAATGAATAATGTGTCTGTTGGTTACTGATCCACCTGAATACCAGGACTTTAGGAGTTCTCTGACTTTCCGATGTTTTCATTTTTTTCAAATTTCTACATTTTCTCAAATCAAATCAATGTCTGTAGTTGTCAGCCATACATCTCCATTGCACTCTGTGCCCTTCCTTCACTTTCAGCTGAGTGTGAAACTCCTGGTAGGTTTTAATTTCTTTCCTACATATCTCTACTACATCGCCTTCAGATAATCCAGTTCATCGCTTCCCATTGTAATTCCAGTCGACTGCATGCCATCACACTTGAAAGTGACTGACTCAGCCTGATTTCAAGCATAGAAGTTTGCACAAAAGTGTAGCAGTTCAGCTTGCCACACTATTCATGCGCCACACAAGGACAGACAATGGAGACAAAAGAGATCTAAAAGCACTATAATAAGCAGACATTTGAGGGAGAAGGAATAGTAGCATCTAAGAATATAACGGTTCAATGGAGATGAAAAATCATAAGGAGTGAATGTATCTGCGCTAGTGAAGATAATTTCGAGCCATATCACCACTTGTCTCAAGCCTTCATTGGTTCTTAACATCTCAGTGACCCCAACCAGACTTATGTGACTCAAACTAACTGTCAAAGACTTCATAGATTGATGTCATGTTTTCGTTTGACCATTATTTTTCAACCTAATCCCATGTCGTCTAACATTGCCCATTGAGGATGATATTGGTTTGTTATGTTCCACATCACAACTCCCATCGATCTACATATCCGCCTTACTCAACACTTGACACCCAACCTAAATAATACTCACGTATGATTAAAGACAGCTAGCCTCTTCAAATCTGCCACTTTCAATGGTCATGTCTCACAGTAGGAGAGAAGAACAGAGAGTACTGTTGGTAAGTACAGACATCCTTTGATCGGTAGCTGGAAATCACGTCTATGCTAGTTATAACGTAAATTAGCGTATACCACACAAGTTTTCTGTGTCTCTGCTGAGATTTTATCAGCAATCAGTCCATCGGGGTTGATGGAAATTCCAAAATAAGTAAAGTGTTCAATAAGCTCTACTACTTCACTTCCTATCCTTAAGTCAAGAATCAATATAGTCCAGTCTTAAAGTTTTTGAAGACAGCGAATCACATCCTAAACATTCGAAGATTTCTGTTCAAGGTATTCAGAAGACTCAGCATTTTATCAGTGTCTTCATATAAGTCAACAAGACTGCACGGTGTTAATAAGTAAATCCTTATCAATCCATGTATCACTGGTCACTGTCACCTACCCACTGACCTACCCACCTACTCCTGACTCCAATTTGTTTTCATTGATAATATATAGTCATACTCGTAAAAACAATTCTAATCCTTACAAACCAACTAAAGGATATTAAGCTCATGCTCGCTAGTGACTGGCTACTGGATGGAGTAAGCCGCCTAGAGTTCTACTCATAAGTCGTCACCAGTGAGGTCCATCCAGTTAAGTGTGAGGATGGATGTCCTACGGTTGACACTGGTTGGTGGTCACGCTAAATCACGAACTGGTAGAAGTTAGAATTCGTGGGTTGTCCATTGAATCAGCGGGTCCCAGTGGCTGAATGGTATATGAGCTTGCCTTATAACCTGAAGGACGTTTGTGCGTTCTGCCGATGATTCCCAAACTAGGAGGATGAAACGGCTCTCTGGCAGTACTCTCTGTTTGTTTTCAATGGTTCTCTAACTGATGATATCAAACCGTGGTCAAACTTGTAAAAACAAAACTTAACCTTACAAACCGACTCATGAAATATATATTGATTATACCAAATAACCAATTTAGTCACTTGTTGTGTATGTTTTTTTTCAGATAAAAAAATATTTTTTTAATGAAGTTTATTTTCAGTTGAATGACGTTCTACTTTTTGATGTTTATACCTTGTTCACTGTTAATTTAAATGACCTTAGTTCAATCAAAACTCGCCTGCATATATCTGTGTATTACTGATGAAGCGATCAATTTGTAATTGTTATATTTATCATATCTGTGTAAAAAATAACTGGCATGATAAATCAATAAGTGTTTATTATTGTATTTATTATCATTATTACTATTTATATTGAGAAGACACTAAAAAATTATTACTGTCCCCTTCGGTTCCAAGTGGAACAAACGTCTTCAAGAGCATATATCCACTTTGTCCTATTCTATTTGGACCCTCTTGATATGGAGCCACGATTATCGAAAAGCTGTCATGTCTTCTTCACACGATCTTCTTCATGTCACTCGTCGTTCTTTATTCGAGTTACACTGAACGGTCTGGTATGTAATGTCACTTGAAGGTCTCCTCAGTGTGTTTCCGATGCATCTTCATTCTCTGCCACATATTTGTACAGCAGCAGAAGTTCCTCATTAGTTTTTTTTTCCATAGTTTCTTGTTGATAATTCTTCCTGATCAGGTGGCCATTGGATTTTCAATATGAAGTCAATGAAGGCAGATACTGATGGAAGTCAGAAACCTGTTGTAAATTTAATTCATCATGTCCTAAGTTTGTGAGCCATATAGAAGAAGTGACTTAACATAATCGTTGAATATCTGAATTTTGCTGTTTATGTGGAGTGTAGAAGATTTCCAAACTCACTTTAGAGTGATCAAGCTCTTTCTTGCCTTTCCAATCATGTCTTGCTTTGATATATGCATCTATGCCAAATGCCTGTAGTTGAAACGATGCTGCATACATAGGTGAAGGAATTAACCCCGTTCAAATTAATTCCGCTTATACTGATTGATGCTCGTTGTTGTTGTTGCTATTGGTTATATTGATCACCTCAATCCTCTCTGTATGTATGTTCACTTGAAGTTCTGACTTCTCCGCCTGCTGCTTCTTCTACCAACTTGTTGGTTTTTGCCTGTAAGTCTCCAAGTCTGTTTGAAATTAGACATAAATCATCCTCGACATCCAGATATTCAGGGAATCTTCTCATCGGTCCACTTAATGTCATGATCCAGTCTACCGCAATTGTAGAAGGTCACTAGTGTTAGTTTTCAGTCCTGTCTTACTCCTGTATTCCATTATGGGTAAATTTTATTTTGATAGAGTCTCACAGTGTTATACAGTAATATTTACTGATGACGTTTCGAGCACAATTTATTGCTCATAATCATATCAAGTACTCCTGTATTCATTTCAAACACTTCACCGAGTTTCCCGTTGGAAATCACTTGATACGTGGGACTGTCATATAGCTGTTGACTGAGGTTGATGAAGATTTGCGGCAATGCACGCCACAGCGTTGACGTAGTTCTCAAATTACTCCGTGGTCAACTCTCTAGGCCCGGAAAACCTATTAAAATTCAATTAGTCAGCCAACTGTAGAACTGGCAAAGAGAGAGAAGGTTAAGTGTGAAGCTAGCATCCACACTGCGTCTAGAAAAGCGATACCATTGCACATGGGAAACAGACGAATGATGAAACCATGTAATTTCTTGTTTAAAGGGCTTACATCACTTGTAAGGAGCGGCATTTAGGACGGGGGCTGATACTACTACTCTCCCATCTGTTGCAAAGTTTGAGGTAGATACGAAGAATTGAGATGGGGTATGTCAATGAATTAGATGTCTGAACCAACTGCTTGTGGGGGAAATATGTTTGTTTATTGTAAGTAGTGAATAGTTTCGAACACTATCGTTCAAGAAGTAAATATACAATCTAATCATTCCATTCATAGAATAAATTTAGTCGATAAAACCTCACAGTGAGTGATACAGTGTTACTTGTTTGCTGATGATATCTTGAGTATAAAGTTGTATTGCTCATAATGATAACATGACACTAAAATATCATACTATTATTTCTTATCCCATGATTTCTTCAGTAGAATATTCCCTATATTTCTTGAGTATTAGGAATGAAGGTTTGTTAATGAGCGTAAAGTTGATGATCCTGCCCTATGAAAGCAACATTTTCACCACTCATCAAGCTTCTGTGCTCAAAGCCTAAAGCCATATGGTCCACTAACAATTGAAAAAATCAAAAAGAATTTATAATCGATTTACTTTTTGGAGGTCAGCCTAGTTTTGGACTCTTCATCAGTACGCACCCACCACCAGGGTTCCAACCCACAACCTTGTGGTTACAAAGCGAGAGAGCTCGTACACCGTTAAGCCCATGAATTCTAACTTCTGCCAGTTCACTAATAGATTACAGCAGGTCAAAAGTGAGGATAGTTACTCACCGAAGAAGACATTGCTAAGTGGTCACGATGTGTCGTAAACTGGCAAAAGTTGGAATTCATGGACTGGCCACTGGATTGGTGGGTCCCAGTGGGTGAATGGTCTACGAACCCGTCTTGTAACCAGAAAGTGCTGAGTTCGGACTCTAGCGGCTGCTGAGTACCACTGAAGAGTTCTTAACTAGGACGAAACAGCTGTCCATACTCCCTGTTGGTTTTCCAATGGTTCTCTAACCGATGTCACCCCGTGATGAAATCCTCCAAATAAATCAAACAAAATCCCTACAAACCAATACTTTAAAAACATTCTATTTGTTTTCAGGTAACAATTTATTTTGTTCATTTTTTTTAATTTCCAGGGATATTTTCTAAAATGTTATTAGATTTTTATTGCATCCACTGGGTGGTCCAGTCATAGAATGTTCACTAACCACACCCTACATAAGTGGTGTTTACCCGATACAATTTTAAGCTTCATCTACCCCACTAGTCGACAGATAGTCAGCCTGATAAAAAGGGGATTGTTGAGTGTGAGAAAAATATAACAACACCGCTGGTGAAACTTCGAGGATCACGCTTGAAGTCCCATGTTCCACTCAGAATGCAAAGAAATGAAGCATCCCTGGTTAACATTACATACTTAACCGTTTTTAGAATTCTCATTACCTGTATTCCCTTCTTACTGACGTCATCTACCCTAAATTTGTGTCTGTCAGTAATATACTCCATAAGATAAATTTGAATGTTTTGATTGCATTCCGTTAATTTCACCGATGATGGCTGGGAGTAGAATTAAGGCTTAAATTTCATCTTGTTCTGCAACTCATCAACTGATAGATGCATCTTAATCTATAGGGAGTAAATGTGTTTCAGCTGAGAATTGACAACGCGAACCAATCGCTTCAGATAATAATAATAATAATAATAATAATAATAATAATAATTGATGCGATTAAGAGCAGTAAACTGTACTCGAAATATCATGAGTAAATCATTAATACTGTATCACTCACCGTAGGTTCTTTATCAAATAAAAATATTCTATAGTGGAATTGCATGATTCTCAAATTCCTTCTTATAACCTAATGCATATATACAAATATATGGCTATTTAGGCCCCTGAAAAACCTAGAGCGGAGTCATGCTGTTGTCCACGCCAAGCAAAATATTAAGTCACCTCATCCTCAAACGGATTCAAGTTGTGTGCGGATGGAACTGCATTTTTATGCATTATCATCCAACAGAGCATGGAATGGCAGTCTGTTCTCTACCTTATATTCATAGACTTCGAAAATGTCTTCGACAATGTTAACTGCGGCCAAGTTAAACTTTAAGCACCATTAACTACCGATCGAGTGTGACCACACTTTTTTTATTCCTTTACGTTCCCAGTGGAATATAGGGCTTCAGGCTGGAGGCTTGAAGTTTCTGTAGCAGTGGTGTTTATTTTTACGAGATGGGGTTGCTAGCCTCATGCCCAACCTTCCCTATTTACCAGTCTTATTACTGGCTTAGCGAGGTGAAGGAGTGCGCCGGCTGGAGATCGAACCCCAGACCACCTGCATGGTTGACTAGCATTCTACCGCTGTGCCACCGACACACAGTGTTCAGAAAGAAGCGGTTTTTTCTGGATAATAGCTTGATTCTACACAGTACTTTTGGTAGAAGTATGGAATTTTCAGCATGTCATATCGATAGCCCAAATTTTGTAGGCCGACCACTGATATCACGTGTGCGTCGACAGGAGATCGAACCCCGGACGATGTGCATTGTCGGTGAGAGTCCTAACCGCCGTGTCACAGACTCACGAGACCACACTATTGACCTCGAATGGTCTAATGAGTTTCATTCACGTGAGCTGAAGCCACTCTATTCCGCTTGATTCGAGTCAAATGCCTGCTCTAACCCAGTTGCGTTTGCAATTTGGTGAGGAACAAGTCTTCCGGTATTGCTTAGGTGTGGGGGTGATTATGAAAGAGAGGATTTGTTGATGAACATAAAGAGCTTCAGCAGGTCTGTTGATGGACATGTGCATCGTTGTGAAATTTGTTTGAGACGCGTTAGTGTCAGGGAAGGTTAGCTGGTGGTTCTAATATTTCGTAGGAAAATGTTTTGCCAGATCCCATTTGTCCTTAACTCAGATTTTTTATATTTGTAACTAGTGGATTTTAAAACAGCCTGTGAGAGGTGCGAATGCTGAAAGTGAAAATAATCTCGTATCAACAGCTCAGTGGTACCAGCACTGCAAGGATATCGCATCCTGGAAAGGATTCGCCGAGAGGATAGCAGATAGAAAATCAACTGCATTAATACCTATTATTACTCGACTGGTGAAACAAGGATCTATGATACACACAAATGAGCCGAAAGGTTAAAACTCCTTGTCATCTCTTGTATATATATATATATATATATATATATATATATATATATATATATGTATATTCACCACAGAGTCAACCATTCTAATAATTTTGTGGATCCCATTACACGGGCCTATAACAATTATTTAGAAGGCTTTTTCACAAAGGTTGAAATACCGGATTAGAGCCATCAATCGATTTCAAAAGGATGTCATTTATAGTCATTTGGATGAATATATGTATAAGATGTGGTGTAACTCTTCCATTGATACGCCTACGCTAAACTGGCAAATGTCCCTGAAAAGAACATTCCCTGCTGCATCTCTGAGAAAAGCCTTTACTAGTCGACCATTATTGCTCAATAACCTGAAGCAAAAGAATCCGCTGTTGACCAACTCTATGTGTGTTTATCAATTCATCTGCTCGTGTGGAACTAGGTATATCAGTCGTTCGACTCGAGTTTTGTCCAAGAGGGTGCCAGGACAGTATCCTGCATGGTTACGAAAAGGTGGAAGTGGAGCAATAAGAAGCGCGATAATTGAACATCTGGTCGATATTGATCACCCTATCTCCATAGCCTCCGCCTTCAAAGTCATCTACAAGGCAAAGAGTAATCTACCCAAATCCCTACGTACCCGACTCATCTGTATTGCTGAAGCTTTGGCTATCGAAACAGAAAAGCCAGATCTCTGTGTACAGATAAAGTTCGTTCAACCCCTCGAACTTTCATAGTCTTAATCTCTCTATCCTAAAGTATGGTAATCCCCAATCATATTTTGGCTCTACCAATTTTTCACTTTTTCATTTTTGTCTATTCAATTTGTATACTCTTCCTTATTATGTCAATTGTTACTATTACTACTCTCAATTTTAAATGTTTTTATCACATGTGAAATAAAGATATCCTCTGTAACACTTTTATATAGTTTTTATGCGTTTTTTTTATCATAAATATATGTATTCGATTCCCAAAAATGCCTGCTCCGTGCTATTGGTACGTTTTAGGTCATTCTCTGATTAGTAGTTAATGATGCCTAAAGTTTAACTTTTCCTTGACTGAGAAATATAATTTGTAAACTAATTCAACACTAAGGAATGCTCCAAACCCGTATCAACTTTATTCAACAGCTATAAGATTGTGGAATGTGTCAAGTAATCCACAACAGTTCCACGTAGCTTTTGAAGTTAAGACAGATGTAACACAGAGCTGACTGCTATCACTGATGATATTCCTAGTTGTAGTGGAATGAGGAGAGAGAACAATAATATACGTCAGACGAATAGGAAGGCTCTATATCTAAACTTCACATATGATTTATGTTGAGTGTCACAAAAACTCGAAGATCTAAAGGCGAAGTCTGACAGAACTGGCAGAACATGCAGGCAGTGAAGACAGGACTTCGAGTGAACATAGAGAAGATGGAGATGCACCAATCACTATCAGTAAGATAAACTTTAAAGACGTCAATTCTTTTACCTATCTAGGCAGCATTCTTTCAAATAGAGGCGGCTTGGATCAGAGGATGTCTATACCACGACTGGAAAGTCAAGGCAGACATTCCTCACTCTCAAACCAGTGTAGAAGTTCACTGTACTCATCAGAAAGAACAAAATTTGGATTTTTCAACACCAATGTTAAGTCATTCAGAGACTTGGCGTAACAGTCATAAAAATCAGTTCCAACAGCTTTTGGAGGACATTTGTCTAACAGCTAAATTCTTTCGCTCTTTATTGAATATCAAATATTCGGCAGAACAGAAAGAATTACCATTGTAGGAACTCTATGAACGAGCCAATCATTAAAACCTTATACCCAACAAATATTTTGAGGAAATTGTAGGGGAAATCGTTGGATAACATCTTATGGTAGGCTGGCAGTGAAGTGTACCGCCCTAATAAGAAATGACAAATCGGGTGGGTGTTACGAGGCAACATGGAGGAGAGACTATGAGGAATCGTATAGCCATCTAGTGACGACTGTTGAAGCCTTATGTTCCACTGGCAACCAAAGCGAATTATATATATATATATATATATATATATATATATATAGTTACAATATACGTCTAAACCAAGTTAAATTTTAACAGGTTGAAAAAACTTGGGCATTGGGTATGTGATATTCACTATAAAAAAGGTTTTTTTGTACTTCCCAATGAATGAAAAACAAAACGATATTGTTGTTTTTACTGACGTTTAGGTATTTAATGCTCCTGCTAGTAGGTTTATCAAAGTATTACTGAACCAGAATTTACAAAATCCACTCAGCTTATGTCATAAAACAACTCAATCATCGTCCCTCAGCATGGGGTCATTTTTCCGCTGTCAAGTTGGCCAATTGGTAAAGATAACAAAGCCAGGTGTAGGTCGCTGGATTTGATAAGTGTGAAAAATTATAAAATGAGCGTGGTGGTGTTGTAACCAGGTTAAATCCTGCTTAACTCCATCATTCATATTCATCAGACAATTTGGATTCCACTTGACATGAAGTGCTTCTGATGATATCAGACGTTCTTCGTGATTTCTGAAATGCTTTTTTCTGGATGATGATTTCAATATTGTCAAAATCAATTTTGTGGCCTCGTTCTATAGCGTGTAGACGACCTATGGCTGATGATTCTTCAAGCTTTTCTAGTTCACTAACTGGATTTCTTGGTGGTCGAACAGACACTCACTCTACAGTGTTCATTTCTTCTGATCACCTTGATTTTTCTCTGGCGATGTGTTATCCGATGTATTTCGCATCACATTGCAAGCAAGCATTTTATTTTATAGACACAATTCAATTACTATTGTTCCCTTGGGTTTTTAGTGGAACATATGGCTTCAGCTACACGTCTCCACTTGTTTCTGTCTTCTGCTGTACTTTTCACCTGAGTCCATGTTAATCCATACTGTTTCAATTCCTCTTCGCACGATCTCCTCCATGTCACCCTTGCACTGACGTCCCACTCGCCTCTTCCCTTTCGGGTTCCACTCGACCTATGGCCTGACGCGCGATGTCACCCAGTGGCCTCCTCAGCGAGTGTCCAATCCATCTCCACTTTCTCCTGCATATTTGTTGAGCGATTGGTTCTTGTTTTGTTTGTTCCCATAGTTTCTTGTTGGTTATTGTTCTTTCTGGCCATCTGATCTTCAGTAGAAGTAGAGCGAAGACAGTTGTTGATAAAGGTCTGCAACAGGCTGTTGGAAATATTCTTTGTGACCCGCCGCCAAGTTTCTGATCCATCCGTATAGAAGAATTGACTGACTTGATGTTTGTATTGAAAATCCGAATTTTGTTGTTCATGTTGAGTTGAGTGACGAAGATTTCCAGATTGGTTTCAGGTTGATGAATGTGTTTTTGTCGCCTTCCCGATTCTCAATTTGACATCCTCGTCCGTACCTCCTGTAGTTGGAGGACACAGTTAGATAAAGAATCTTTATCCCGCTTAGATATCATCACTGACATTATTCCACCATCTAGAAATTAATGGTTGTAATAATAATAATAATAATAATAATAATAATAACAGCAATAATGACAAGCTGACTAAACATAAATCTGACAAAAATAGGTGAATATCTTTCTCATTTTCATCAATATTATCAACATTTCATGCATCTTTATCCTCAGCAAGAAGTCAACCAACCCCATGGGTGGTGGTCATGATGGTGGTGGTGAAGAGGGGCATGACGCATTGTATTGTTTATATAATCAATGCTTAGACGGTTTTATCAGAAGAGAAACAAAACTACACCCTCCGTTTGCATGCATCAGTTGTTTTCAATTAGGCGTAAGTATAGAACCATACGTAGAGAGCAGGATATTCAATTTAGAGATAAGTGGAGTGGGGTGTGCCAGGATGTATATGTATGTGTGCGTTTGTACGTATGTGTGTCAGTGTGGAGGTGTTCTAAAAGAGGGAATATTTTCTTTTCCTGATTCAAAGGTTAAGGTAAGTAAACAAAATGCTTGCATGCATTTATTCATTAGAGCTTGCTTGCTTGACCTTAAAAAAATCAAATTACCAATCATCCTTATTCGATAATAAGTTGATGTATATATACATTTAGTTATTCATATTTGATCAATACAAATTAGCAAAACAAAAATGTTAACATGATTATTCATCTGAAATTAGGTCAGTGTATTTCTTTCTGCCTAATGTCAGCTTTCTATCTATCTATCCATCCATCCATCTACCTATAATAGATGCAATGAAATTAGGGAATTCTATCAGAGTTAAAGCAAGACAAGCTTTCACTACTCTCAAGTCTGTGTGGAGGTCAACAACACTCAGCATCAAAAATAAGTTGTGGATTTTCAACTCCAATCTGAAGTCAGTGCTACTCACTATACGGATCAGAGACTTGCACTGCGCGTCATAAAGAGCATCTCAAACAAACTACAGACCTTCATTAACAGTTGTCTTCGCTCAATACTCCTCTCAAGATCAGATGGCCAGAAAGGATCAGCAACAGGGATCTTTGAGAACGAACCAACCAGGAACCGATTGTGAAACAAATAAGCAGGAAGAAATGGAGATGGATTGGCCATACTCTGGGGAAACCATGAAGTCACATCACTAGACAAGCCCTCGAGTGGAACCCAAACGAGAAGCGGTGAGTTGGTCGTCAGTGCAAGGGTGACTTGGAGGAGGTCATGTGAAGAGGAGATGAATACGTGTGGGCAGACTTGGAACCAGGTGAAGACTCTAGCAGAGAAATGAACGCAATGGAGACGCACGGCTGAAGCCCTATGTTCCTGTAGGAATTAAAGGATATAATAATAATAATAATAATAATGATAATAATAATCAGAGTTAAAGCAAAAAAAGAATACTCTGCACTGACCGATAAGAAGACTCGAGAAGATTTGGATTTTGACGCGTATGGATGATTTATGTTTAATGTTACAGAAACTGGAAGACTCACAGGCAAGTAGGCGAAAACCAAAAAACTCCCTGAAGAGGCTGGCCGGCAGGCAGGCAGACATCGAAGACACTACTCCAAGTGAACATACAAAAGGTGTAGACGGAAATGCTGCAGACAACCAACCAACAACAACCAGCACCAATCAACATCAACGGGAGGAATTGCACAAAGTTCACTACCTCCCTTCACTTATCCAGCTACGAAGCACGCTGTCAACCACACACACTCTGACAACACGGATGAAGATATCAAAGCTAGCTAGCCTGCCAGACAGTGACAGAAAGGCAAAATGCGCACACCTTCATCAACCTGAAACCAGTTTGTGAATCTCCTGCTACACTGTACTGCACTGCACTCCACTCCACTTCACTCCGCCTGCCTGCCTGCCTGCCTCAGCATGAACAACAACAACTTTCGGATTCTGTTCAGCACAAACAAATTTCAAGTCAATCAGTCAGTGAATTGATGAGTCAGTGAGTGAATTCTTCTATACAGGTGAGAAACTTGTACTGCCTGTCAGTCACGAAGAGCATTTGTAGCAGCCAGCTGCTTTACACTGTCATCAACAGCTGCCTCCCACGCACCCACCCACCTCGCTGGCTCTATACCCAATAAATATGCAAAAGGAAGGGGAAAATGCATTTGAGGTATCCTAAGGTGACTTTCAGGTGATATCACACGCCACGCCCACAAATGGAACTTAAATGGGAAGTGCGAGACGAATCGGACTTTCCACGATTAAATAGAGGGTGGGGGAAGAAATTAAGGCAGACGCTGAGCCAGATAAAAATGATAAAAGAGGATAGAGTAAGTTGGTGCACAGTTGGTAGCAAAAAAAGAGATATTAGTAATAATAGTAATAGTAATATACGATTATGTAACCAGCTGAATAATAATAACATCAACAGCTGCCTTTGGTGCATAGTGGAGGTTTAGCAACAAGCAATTCTTGAATGCAATAAACCAATCAAGGTCCATTCGATTAAGAAATATGATGAAGGATGCTGAAGATGGATTGAAAGTGCACTGAGGAGAACTTTTAGTGACATCATATACTAGGCCAACTCTTGAATGGAACCAGGATAGAATTGAAAACGTTTATTGCCCGATACGAATTTAAAACAAGCAATAAAGGTTAATAAAGCAGGATTTAAGGAATTCATCAAATTTTGGTAGAACTCATCAGCTGAATCCTCTACATATAGGGATATATATATGACTGATAAACAAATCAACTACATTGAATTAATCATGCAAAATGACACGTGTGAATGTTTTCCAGATCATGTTCAAATAGATAAGGGGAGAGAGAGTATGAGAGATTAAAATTAAGATAAAATGCATTACGCTTCAATTACATCACTTAGACAAACAATTGCTCACTAGAGAATATATCAAGAATTGCAAACAGAGTAATATCAACAGTAATAGTTGTAACAATAATAATAATATTCAAGTGTTGGTTTGTAGAGATTCGATGAGATGCTCACTAGTGACTTGCCCTATTCAGGTAGATAGTTGCCTGGGGTTCTAGTGAGAAGTCGTGACCAGTAGGGTGCAGCAGGTCGGGCGTGAGGACAAATACTCACCGAAGACATTGGCTAGGGGTCGCGCTATGTCGTGAATTGGCAGAAGTTAGAATTCATGGACCATTGGAGCGGGTCCCAGTGGCTTAATGGTCTACGAGCTAGTTAGCCTTGTAACCAGAAGGTCCTGGGTTCGAATCCCGGTGGGTGCGTACTGCTAAAGAGCCCTAAACTAGGACGAAACAGCTGTCCAGCACTCCCAGGTTTTCCAATGGTTCTCTAACTAATGTCAGCTCACGATGAAAATCCTGCAATAATAATAATGATAGTTTTGAAGTGAGTTAAGATAATCCTACTGATGAAAGATAGTTTTAAATGAATCAAGAATAATAATAATGATAATAATAATAATGAAAATAGTAATAATAAGAGGTAGAATAATAAGTAAAACGTATTACCATGGTAGATTCAGAGTGACGACCATCTTCTTTTGTACACAAAGGCCTGGTTTAAAAACTCGTATTGCACAAGCCTCTGCTACCGCAGGCATCTTCTTCTTTCTCTGTCTGCTGACAACAGTGAATGACTTGATCGCGTCGATATCATGTCCATAGTCCACAAGATGTTTTGTTATCGAGGATTTTGACACTTTGCACTCAGCTGTTTTCAACTACTTTGGCAAATGCTCCATCATGCGAGTAGATAATCGCCTTTCCGAACCAGTAGAAGAAACGAGGAGTTAAGCATGTGTTCAAAGGTGGTGACAGAGAGGAGGTCATTTGAGGAAAAAATGAAGGCTTATGAACAATCGCGGTGCCAGCTAATAAAGCCAGAAGAAGGAAATTGTGATAGGCTGTTGAAGTCCTGTGTTCCATTGGGAACCCAAAGAAATAATTATCATAATGTTATCTCACTTGAATGGTTGCGATATATATTTGTTGTCCTTTTAAATTGCACCAAATAATACCCACCTAAAGTGTCTATCTTTTTCACTATATCAATATCCCTTTTTCACAGAAAGATTGATGATCACCGAACTGGTAGGATTATAGGTCCTTTGATTACACACTAGTTAGTATCTAGTTTGAATTACAGCAGCGACATGTGTTCCTTCAGGATTGCAGATACACACCTTTGCTGACTGGTGAGTGCCAGTAAACATGAAAACTAGATCAACCAAGGCTTCCTGCCGACGACTGCCTTCAAACATCTAATGGTATAGATCATAGCTATCCACCTTAATAATTCTCTATGCTAGAAGAATGGTCATGTATTCCACAAAACCACTATTTATATAGATACAGTTTTATATTCTCTAACCAATCATTGAGCGTATGATTTCGGTATACATTAAACGACATGAAATAGAATGTTCAACTATACATAGTATTCTGTTGCTAACGCAGTATTGAGCTGTGTGAATATGTGAGAGTAATATTCCGTTGGAACCCATTGTGTGTATCACACCACAACACTACTCGTCCTTCCCCCCCCCCGTCAGAAAATTTCGACTGAAGTCGGTTCGATCTTCTTGGTGCTGGTGGCTTTGTCAGCTTGTCTTGCTGTATCGAGTTCTGGAACTCGCTGATGTTCACCCGCTTCTCGTTGTTTGCATTTCTGATGGTATATACGTGACCCCGTCTCGCAGTGATCGTGTATGGTTCATCCCACTTTGGAAGCAGTTTGTATAACCCTGACGCGTATTTGCTGTTGTTTCGGCTCACATTATTATAAGCTGTGTTAGCCCGATCTCTCAGCAGCGTCTCAAGTGACAGCCTCATCGCTGACAGATCTTGAAGGCCATTCAACTTCGCAACAGCCTCAAAGTCCTGCAAGAAGATCCATGTGTCTCTTCCCTCAAAACTGTCGTCAGACAGCGACGCCAATTGTAACAACAGACGGCAAAACACAGAAGCCAATGTATGTTTTTCATTAATCAAACCGCTGTTTATACAACATATATCTACAATTTATATTCGTTAACCAATCACTGAACGTGTGACTTAGGTTTACGTCAAACAACACATCAAATAGAATGTTCAAATAGGTGTATCGTATTCTGCTGTTAATGCCAAATTGAACTGTGGGAATATGTAAGAATGATATCCCGTTGGCACAAATTGTCTGTCTGTCACACCACCACACTACAACAGAGACCTCCTTTCTTATGACGCATTCTCATTTCTCTTTGTCCATTTCCCCCTTTCTTTGTCTCCCTCCATCGCTTTCCCTTATAATTTATTTATTTATTTTTTTTCAAAATTATAATGACGACAATAATAACAGAGTGAAACTTGTTAGAACTGGTTATCTTGAATTATTTGTCCAAAATTTGGTATCATATTCATGTTATTCAGTGGATAAACCAAGGCACTTAGCACACTGATGAATAAACAAATCAATAAACAATGTGTTGTGTATTTACTCACACGTACGCACACACACACACACACCTAACAGTAACGCTTTATCTTCAAGTGTTGATCTGCAGAGTGTTTTCAAGTTTGATCACGACTTTGACTTTGGTTGGGTTAGAGAAAGCTTTGGAAACAATCAAGTACGCAGCTGTGTCTCCACCTCAAATGAGTTGAATCCAAGACATTGAGATGTTACAAGGGGGGAGCTTATTGATGAGATTTCAGCCACTTTTATGAATTCGACCACGTTGAGAAGGAGAACAGACAGTCACTGATAACACTGACTGCTGTTGGGGCGTGTATGTCATAAACTAGGAGAAGTTAGAATTGTTGAGCTATTGAAAGATAGTGTTGAAATGATAAGTAATAGAGGAGAATAAATCACTCAGCTGGAAGGATGGATCGATGGATGGATACTTCTCGTTCTGTTGTATTCATCCTTTGAGTAGTCAGTCGATAGACTGATCAATGAGACAGTCATGGTGATGTAGAATGAGAGAATAAAGAAGAGAAAAGATGTCAAAAGTATATTTCCAACAGTGACAGTTAACCTGAATAGATTTTGAGGTATATGTTGTTACGAGTTGATCATGGATTGATATCAGCTAGAGAACCATTGAAAACAAGCCACAGGGAGTACTGGACAGCTGTTTCATCCTAGTTTGGGAATCAGTGAGGTCCATCCAGATTTCACGTGTGAGGATGGATGTCCCGTCTATGACAATGGTTGGAGTCGCGCTAAATGCATCACGAATTGGTAGAAGTTAGAATTCATGGGTTGTCCAGTGAATCGGGTCCCAGTGGCTGAATGGTATATAAGCTAACTTGCCTTGTAACCGGAAGGTCCTGGGTTCGAACCCTGTTGGTGGATGCGTACTGCCGATGATTCCCAAACTAGGAAGAATTAGCTGTCCAGTAGTCCCTGTGGCTGGTTTTCAGTGGTTCTCTAGCTGATATCAATCCGTGATCAACTCGTAAAAACATAACTAACCCTTACAAACCAAACTATTGAAAATATATTGTTACAGTAAGGTAGGCAATTTTAGATCTATTCGGTTATGTGTTGAGCTGACAAAAAGGTACTGCGACGTCTGATATAGGCGCATAATTTATGATCAATGTCTTACTAACTCATTGGTCTACAGAGTCAAAAACCAATAATTCGGTCAAGGAACCAATGAAGACATGATTACGAGTAGACATACAGAAGACAGAGGTGATGAAGACACCCAACCAACTTAGACTGGAAACGAATAAACTGGTGTCATCTGCCTGAATTCTGTCAGTCAAGTTTGCAATGTGGCTACCATGCTAGGTGGCTCGCCATCATGGTGCACCATGAATTGTTGATATTAGATCGTTGGAGACAATCGACAGGAAGCCCTCCATTTAGGTTTGGTGTTAGCTGGCACTCACCTGTCAAAAAGGCGTATCTATAATCTTGAAAAAAACTCATGTCCCTTCTAGACTAGACACATAACACTAGTTAATTAGTGTCCAATCAAATTTTCGAATACAATCCTACAATAGGCCGATTGTGAACTCGAATTGCTCAGTGTTAACATCTCTCACTGCGGAATTGAGTGACGTGGGTTCGAATCTCAGAAGAGGCATGGTTTCTTTCAAAGTTTCAGGTACATCTTGAAGACTGGTGATTGCCAACAAGCACGAAGCCTCCTGCCGATTGCTTTCAACCATCGAATACCTAACCAACAACAACAACATAAACGACGTCACCTCTTCCACTTACCTAACTGAGTAGGATCGTTTCAATTACATGCGAAATAGATGGCGATGATGATGTTCAACACAACCGCGATTGGAAAACAAGATCAAAATTTTCATCACTAATGACAAGTTAATTAGTGCTTCTATATAAGATTTTAGATACTTGGCGTGCACATCAACAAAATTATTTCGAACAAGCTACCATTGACTTTCATCAACCGATTCCTCTTTCACTCCATAATGTAGATCTAATGACACACAAGGTATTCTGAAGTCCAACGAACCAATCAGGAACTTGTTGGCCTGCAAATACACAGAAGGAAATGGAGATGGATTGGACACATGCTAAAGAAACTGTTGGGTAACACCAGACTGCAGGCCAACCCTTAAGAAACAACAAGTTGGATATTGGTTTGAAGGTAAATGACATGCAAGCGATCATGTGAGGAGGAACCATGGAGCCGGGTGAAAAAACCTCCATAAAACTTTGAGAAATGGTGATGTGATCTTTGACAAACAAAGCCACAATCATTAATTTGAATCATTATGTCATCTGGACATTCCTTTCAATTTTGAAACATCACTCTGACTAAAAAAAATAAAGGAAATTAACGAGAAACAGATTGGATCAGTTGCTCTCTAGATAGAAGTAGGTTAAACTTCCAGTGAAACACTTTCAAATGATTATGACTGGTAGTGCTTAGTAGAAATGCCTACTGAAGAAATACACATACAAAAATGTTGACTATGATTAGCGTCAGTGGCACAGAGGTAGAATGCTCGCCAGCCACGCCACATGTGGTTCGGGATTCGATCCCCGGCCACCGACGCACTACTTTATCTCGCTTAGCCAGTTATAAATAAAGCTGGTAAAGAGGAAAGGTTGGGCATGAGGCGGTTAGCAACCCCATTCTGTAAAAATAAACACCGCTGCTACAGGAACTTCAAGCCTCTAGCTTGAAGCCCTATATTCCACTGGAAACGTGAAGGAATGAAAAAAAGATGATTACAACTGATGAGTGATCATAAGTACTGGTGTATAGGCTATTTTAACTCTTAAATGTGAGTGGTTTAGTCCAGGAAAAAACTGTCAGAAAGACACGTATTTGTTGGAAATAGATTTCTAATGATGATTGATAAAAGAGATGGCGATGTAACGGAAAAATTGTTTGGAAAATCCCTTCATCACTTGAACAATCTAATCAAAATAATTATACTTATATTGGGTGTTACAACTAACTCTGTAATTGCTTACAGGATTTCATCATTAGCTAATATCGGTTAGAGAACCATTGGAAAACCTGCAGGGAGTACTGGACAGCTGTTTCGTCCTAGTTTTTGACTCTTCATCGGCACGCATCCACCGGGGTTCAGAACCACGACCTTTTGGGTTTCAGTGGCTTAATGGTCTACAAGCTAGCTCACCTTGTAATCAGAAGGTCCTGCGTTCGAACCACGGTGGGTCAGTACTGATAGAGAGTCCAGAACTAGGGTGACGAAACAGCTGTCCAGTACTCCCTAATGGTTTTCCAATGGTTCTCTAACTGATGTCAGCTCACGATGATCAGGATTGTTTATCTTTGCTCCTGTTCAACCTCTTATTTTAATGCTTCTCTTTATGGTTATGTCATACAATGATAATGTGTTGTTTTACGAATGCAATTTTGTTTCAGTGGATTGAAGTCATTTCTAACTTCGAACTCTCTGCAGGAACCTCTGATATAGGATTCTTATAGATAGAGTTTTCGTCCCCACCTTTTTACGAATATCCTACGTGATGTTAATCAATCAGTTCTCATTCAAACTGAAACATATAGCTGCTCGGAGGCAGTATCAAGGTTACTTTGAGTTTTGGATGTTAGTATTGTTGAACAGAACCACACATAGATTTCATGAACAAGCGTCTTTTTGGTGTCATTAGATCCAGTTTTTGACTGTGTGTGCGTGTATGTCTCGAGGAAGGTTCGGTTAGCAATACAGGGGAATGCAAAAATTGGTTGCCCACACTCAGACAACAACGAGTCGGTTTTGATCTTTAAAGTTCTCAACACACAATGTTAATATACTTAGCAGACGTTCAATGAAGATGTCAGTGGGTCCTGTTGTGTAATTGGATACACCTCCAAGAAGTAGGAAAATCCTTTTATCTGCATTTTCATATCAAAGGCTCTTGCTCGAGTTTAGTTAATGTTGATGTTGGATCTAACTCAAGGGTAGTCTTAAAGGAGTTTAGACAGAAAATGGAAAAGTAATTTCGTGAATTTCAGGTTAAATAGGAAGCTGAAATTCAATCCTTTCAAACAAAGCTAAACCTGTTCGATGATGATGGAGGGTTGTATGGCCTCGTTAGCCAGACAGGGCTGTCTTTAATGTCTACTTTCAAGTTACGGATAAAAGCATCTAAGGAAGTGAAGATCCTTTCCGTAATCAATTCATGTTCAGTTAAAGAACTACGACAGGAAGCCTCAGAATCGTCACAAAAAAGGTTTTTAAGGATGAAGACAACATGAAGTAACTGAAGAATAACGAAGGGTTTTGTTACTGACTTGGTGATTCCAGAGCAACAACAGACTTTGACTGGACTCTGTTAACCAGTGGGATGTGTCAAGTCCTTTCTTTGGTGCAGACTGAATTCTATCAGTCAGGTTTACAATGTGTCCACCATTCCACGAGGTAGCTCGCCATCACGGTGCACATTGATTAGATGATATTAGATGGTTGAAGGCAATCGGCCACAGGAAGCCTTCCAACTAGGTTTCATGCTTGCTGGTACTCATTCAATGAATTCCAACATCCAATACAGTCCTACATTAGGTCAATCGCGAACACGAATAGCTCAGTGGTAACATCTGTGACTGCAGCACCGGCTGTTGACGCGGGTTCGAATCTCAGAAGAGACATGAGTTCCTTCACGATTGCAGATACGCCTTGTTGACTGGTGAGTGCCAACTAGCACCAAACCTAGGTCGAAGGCTTCCTGTGACAGATTGCCTCCAACTATCTAATGAAAACAGTCTTTACAGGTGAAACAAACAGGTGCATCTTCGAAGTCAGTTTTAGTCAGCTTTAGGACCCAGAGATCGGCTCCTCGCATTGAAACCACAATGAGCAGCAATGTAAAAATAAACTACGCGCCAGAATTTTCTACTCTTAATAACCACTATATGTATAAATACATTTGTCAATCACCTTAATTTATTTGAATGATAATGGACACTGTAATATAAATGATTGATGGACGATATAAGGTTTAGTTTATTATATTAGTAATATCTATCATATCAATCAATATGGATGGAATCAATAGTATTAAACTAGAATTTGGAAATATTTTGTTTTTCTAATATCTCATATGAGAGTATTGTAGCAACACACTTATTTTTATAACATCAACTGGCTAAATCAATAAATCTTACTCTTTAGTGCCACATTATTCAAGTACAAAGTTCAGATAGATACGTGTACATCAAATCATCATTGAGTATACTAAATGATTTGCAGTCTATACTGTAAGAGGAGGAAAACAAGTGTAACCTACTCATCTATAGTGTAATATGTGTGTAGCACAATAACTGATCTGAAAATTCCTGTAACGTGCGTGTATATCATCGTTCTATTATTAGCATGCCTCCTTTTGACTTGTTCCCTAACTCAAACCCTCTACTTTTAATGCATCTGTTTCCTTTTGTGCGATCGGGGACTGTTGCCAATCATATATGACTACAGTGAAGGCATGGTTACACCACGGAGAGTGACTACATGATCTTCGAGTGTTTGTAGGGAAGAAGTTATGTTCCCTTTGATCCTTTTAGACAGGGTTTTGATCCCATCATGCTGTTGAGAATATTGTAGTTGATTCTCCGGTAGTTTCAGATTGAGTTTTCTTTGTGCACCACATATAGCGACTAAAAGCGGTAAACGATTCTTTGCATCTTACTGCCTACTGATTCCCTTCGGTTCCGAGTGGAACATATGGCTTCGAAAATAAATCTGCACTATCTTCTTTTCTTTGCTGTCCTGTTCATCTGCGCCCACGATTCTACATAATCTCTCATCTCCTTCTCCTCACCACCACCGCACGATCTCATCCATATCACCGACAACCCACTCGTTGCCGCTTCCCATCCGCATTCCACTCGACCGGCGGCCTGCATTGCGTGCCATGTCATTCGACCATCTCTTTACTCAGTGGCATATAAAAATTCATCTCCATTCAGTCCTACATATTTGTTGAGCAATTGGCTCTTACTCGGTTGGTTGGTTGGTTGGTTGGTTGGTTGGTTTATTCCCTCCCAGACTTTCTTCTTGCTAATTCTTTCTGGTTGGCCATCTGATCTTCAGTATGGAGCAAGCGACGTAGGGATGGAGGGCAGATGTTGATAAAAGTGTGCAGCAGATGGCTGTTGCAAATACTTTTCGTGACTCACACTCACTACAAGCTTCTCATCCGTGTACAAAAACTCACTGACTGAAATAAAAACAGTACTTATAATGCAGAATGGAATTCTCAGCATTTGTCACAATATTGCATCTAATTTAATATATGTGTAAAACTTGGGCACTGTGGTAGTAAGTAATTCCATATTAGTTTGTTTATTAGGTATATCACACAGTGAAACAGTATTATTTACTGGATGACGTTTCGAACAAAATTTATTGTTCATAATCATATCATATATATATATATATATATATATATATATATACGGTTATCAATTTATCCTACTGAAAATCGGAAGGTTTAAATTATGAAATGAAACAAATAAGGGAAATATTACTAGTGAGTAACACACTAACCACGAGAATTTATTCAGAAATATACGAAGAACCACAGAAGAACTAAGACTAACAATAAGTGACGAAAATAATATCGAATTCAAAACCTCTGTAGTACTGCCGTATAAAGAAGGAACGTCAGAGGCCTTAAGTAGCAGGAATTTCGGTGGCACTTAAACCAACTAACCCTTTCAGAGACAAACTTAATCCGCTTAAGGACCCAATAGATTCGATTAAGAAAATTAATATAATTAACCAAATACCATGTAATGGTTGTTACTGAGGTCAATTACGTCATAGGGTGGAGCCAGTAGATCAGGGTCAATCAGATTATCGGAACATAAGAATTTAACTACACCTAGAATAATTGACCCTGATAAATCAAATAATCCAGAAAAAAGCTCAGTCATTGCATTCATTTGCGTGTAATCATACGATAGTGTGGGTGGGGCCGCAGGGCGAGAGTATTAAAAAGTATAATAACTGGGTGGAGAGAGAAAGAGCGACGTCAATCACTGAATCTTTGTTTATCGATTCAATACCCCACACGTGCAATCCAAATGACGCAACACCTATACTGGAGAGATAGAAAGTGGCCATATACAACATGGAGAAGAGAGACAGTGAGAAATACACATATAAGGCAGATCACATGAAGCCGTGTGACTAAATTGAACTGATTACGAGTAGAAATAAATTGTGCTCGGAACGTCATCCAGTTATTATTACTGCATCACTGTGCATGTGTTATTTCAAATGAAATTATCTAATATAATGTGGAATTACATTGTACCACAGTGCCCAAGTTCTACACTAACATCAACACTCCTACCCCTTACTGCTGCTAGTACTACTGTAGCGTGAGCTACTGAAATGAATGCCTAAGTAGTATATATTGCTTACTTCATTTCATCTGAAACAATGTTGAATTGTATGGATTTAACGAATTAGTTGCAGGATTTCATCATGAGCTGACATTATTTAGAGAACCATTGGAAAAGCAACAGGGAATACTGTACTATGTCGTGAATTGGCACAAGTTAGAATTCATGGACTGGCCATTGGATCGCGTCCCAGTGGCTTAATGGTCTACGAGCTCGCCTTGTAACCAGAAGGTCCTGAGTTCGAACCCTGGCAGATGCGTACTGTGACGAGTCCCAAACCGGGACGAAACAGCTGTCCAGTACTGCCTGCAGGTTTTCCAATGGTTCTGTAACCAATTTCAGCTCATGATGAGATCCTGTTATCAATCAATCAAATCCCTACAAATCAATACATGAATTAACGAATCAGCCTTTTGAAGGTAAGAAATTTAAATATCAGTTTTTCGAAGGTTTAAACTGTTTAGTCAGAGTCTTCAGAATGCTAAGAACCAAAAAAAGAGTTGGAGACTATTTGATGATATTGATTGAAAATTGTCGTTGTCAATGGTTAAGATGCATCCACTCCTTTCGATCTCTCTCTGTCTCTCATAAACACTAAAACATTCATGTTTCTTCCATGTTATTATTCTCCTTCAAGGACATCTTTACTAATTGTAGTGTGGTTTAAATTTATTCTTCCTCAGCGGTCTATAACTTGGAGTATTGGGACCTGCACTTTTGCGTTAAGTTTTCTATTTTGAGAATCCGAATCTCTAAAGCCTCATCCATGCAAAGTACACAGAAGTTTACCACTCTCAAGAGGTTTCTTTTGATTCTGTAGAAGACTTTGAATGAATTCTTCTTGAATATGCAGTGGAGAATTCATTCAAAGACAATCGGTCAGTTAACAGTGTCCTGGTATAATTATTACTACTACAACCACTACTGTGGTGGTGTGATACAGAAAATGGGTCCCAACGGAATATCATTCTCACAGTAGCAATCATTGTATTTGTTGGTATTAACGTCTGAAAACTATTCGCACAGTTCACTACTGCATTAGAAACAGAATACGAAACCTAGGTGCAAGGCTTCCTGTGGCCGATTGCCTCCAACCGTCTAATATCATCAAATCAATGTGCACCATGATGGATAGCGAGCTACCTAGTGGCACGGTGACCACATTGCAAACCTGACTGATAGAATTCAGTCTGCACCGAAGAAAGGACTAGACGCTTAACACTAGTTACAAGGGTCCAATCAAAGCATCATCTACAACCCTACAGGAGGTCAATTGCGAACCCGAATAGCTCAATAACAACGTCTCTGACTGCAGCAATGGGTGGCGCGGGTTCGAATCTCAGAAGGGGCGTGAGTTCCTTCAAGGTTGCAGATACGCCTTTCTGACTGGTGAGCGCGGACTAGCACGAAACTTAGTTGAAAGGCTCCCTGTCGACTGCCTCCAACTATCTAATATACGATATATCTATTTGAACTTTCTATTTCATGTCGTTTAATGTAGGCGAAAATCACACGCTCAGTGATTGGTTAAAGAATGTAAAACTGTATAGATATAAATAGCGGTTTGATCAATGGAAAATATACTTTGACTTTTGTGTCTTACCTTCTACAGTTACATTACTACTACAACTACAATAACAATAAGCAAACTTGTTGGAGGTCATTGGTGGTTCATCGATAGAATGTTCGTCAACTATGCTCCCCATGTGGTCTGGAGTTCGACACCCAGCCGATACACTCCTAAACTTCACATAGCCTGTAGTAAGTTGGATAAAGACGGAAGGTTGGACTGGGTATGAGGCCGGCAACCCCACTCAAGGCGTAAGAATAAAATCACTCATACTGAAACTTCGATGCTAGAGTTTAAAGAATCATGTTCCACTGGGAATATGATGGAATAAAATAAAATCTACAACAAAAAGCCTATCAAAGTAAAATGTAATTCCCTAGGTGAAAAATGGAAAAAACTGAATAGGATCACTTAAAATACGTCAGGAATGTCAATACAGATGAACTGGATAAAATGAATTTTCCACATTTTAATTTATTCATACTCT
This sequence comes from Trichobilharzia szidati, assembly GCA_944472155.2. NCBI lineage: Eukaryota > Metazoa > Platyhelminthes > Trematoda > Strigeidida > Schistosomatidae > Trichobilharzia > Trichobilharzia szidati. The sequence continues at coordinate 76,792,949 of OX235273.1, forward strand.
GCTCTTTTGAAACTTTGCAGACACATAAATTTCAGGTAAGACCACGGTTTGATATCAGACAGAGAAACATTGAGAACCAGCAAGGAGTACTGCAAGACAGCTGTTTCATCCTAGTTTCGAAGTTCGAACCCACCACCTTCTAGTTACAAGGCAAGCACTTTGACGACCATTCAGTCACTGGGACCCTCCGATTCAATAGACAACCCATGAACTCTTACTTCTATTATTATTATATTATTATTATTTCCTTTAATTCCTAGAGGAACAAAGGGCTTCAGCCGTGCGTCTCCATTGCGTTCGGTTCTCTGCTAGAGTCTTAACCTGGCTCCAAGTCTGCACACATGCTTTCATCTCCCCTTCGCATCACCTCCTCCATGTCACCCTCACACTGACGACCAACTCGCCGCTTCCCACTCGAGTTCAACTCGAGGGCTTGTCTAGTGATGTCACTTGATGGTTTCCTCAGAGTATGGCCAGCCAATCCATCTCCATTTCTTCCTGCATATTTGTTGCACAATTGGTTCCTTGTCCCAGAGGTCCCTATTGCTGATCCTTTCTGGCCATCTGATCTTGAGTATTGAGCGAAGACAGCTGTTGATGAAGGTCTGTAGTTTGTTCGAAGTGCTCTTCGTGACACGCAGTGAAAGTCTCTGATCCGTATAGTAAGTAGCACTGACTTCAGATTGGAGTTGAAAATCAGGATCTTATTTTTGACGCTGAATGCTGTTGACCTCCACACAGACTTGCCTTGCTTTCCTGATCTTCACTCTGATATCCTCATCAGTTCTGTCCGCCTGTAGTTGAAACGATGCTTCCCAGGTAGGTAATGGAGGTTGTTTTTTTCAGGTTCCTCCCATTTATGCTGATTGTTGTCTGTTGTTGTTGTTCTTGTCCAGGAATCTTCATCACCTCTGTTTTCTCTATGTTCACCTGAAGTCCTATCTTTGATGCTTCCAATTCGTGATACATTTAGCGTGACCACCAATCTGATGCTTGCTAGTGACTGGCTATAGGATGGAGTTAGCCGTCTACAGTTCTAGTCAGAAGTCATGACCAGTGAGGTATATCCAGTCGGGAGTGAGAATGGATGTCCCACCGATGACATTGGTTGGTGGTCACGCTAGATGCATCACGAATTGGTAGAAGTTAGAATTCATGGGTTGTCCATTGAACTGGCGGATCACAGTTACTGAATGGTCGTCAACGAGCTTGCCTCGTAACCGGGAGGTCGTAGGTTCGAACCCTGGAGTTCGGTACGTACTTCCGATGATTCCCAAACTAGGCTGAAGTAAACAGCTGTCTGGAATTACTCTCTGTTGGTTTTTAATGCTTCTCTAACTGATATCAGATCGTAGTCTAACCTGAAGCAAATAGAATCCCTACAAAGACCAATTCTTGAAAAACCACATAATTGAAATTTTCTGTCTGTTTTGTATTTAGCTTAGGGCAATTCAGTTTACAGTGTAGAGACAGGTGAAGTAAGCAAAGAAAAGCAACAAAAACACCAGTGAATCAAACTCATGAATCTAAGTAGGAATGGTTGTATTTATCCTAGGCCATCTATATATGCTTTCGTGTGTGTGTGATTTGGTGTGATTGTATATGAATGACTAATTTTCATATCGAATAATGGAAATTGTACATGCAATCAAGCAGAAAAATATTAAGGTCACCATTATAAATAATTTTCTACCTTTTTTTGCATATGTTCTTCCTATTTAACCTTTTTTTTGATGATCAGATAACGAGGGTAGCAACAGAATTCAAAATAATAATAATAATTTTCTATAATTATTATTATTTTTTCATGGGCGATATACCAAGCGAGATAATTACGAAGAAACTGATAAAATCAGTTCAAAGAACTTTTAATGCTGGCGAACTACACGTATTATTCTCTACACGACCGATGGTGCTACCTCGACTGAAAGATGAAGTACCTAGACTAGCCACTTCCACTTGTATCTATCAATTCAACTGCGCTTGTGGATCAGCGAGTTATATTGACCATTGCTCTAGGAACTTGATTTTTCGTGCTCGAGAACATATCCCACTATGACTAAGTAAAGGTGTAGTTAAAACTATTAACAGCTCGATATTGGAACATCTGGTGCAAACCGGTCACAAAGCCAGCGTAGAAGAATCCTTCTCTATAATATACTGGGTGCCTAACAAATTGCCAAAATCATCGAAGCACTGCATGCTCCAAACAGCAGAGGCTATTGCAATTCGCCTCAAACAACCAGTGCTCTGTGTTCAAAAGAAACAAGTCCAGCCCCTACTACTGTCCTGGCTGGCCTTCAGTAGAAACTAAAACTCATGAATTTGTTCAATTATCTTTCATAATTCTTCTGACATTCAGCTTATTTTATGTTGATGCTATTGAGCTGTAATCTATCAATATTATTGATTTGATGTTATTTAAACATTAATGCCGTTCATAAGACTAATTCATTCATTCATTGTAATGTATATATAATTGTAGAACCTGATGATGAATTTATCGAAAAGAGTACTCTTTGTCCCGTGTCCATTCTTTTGAAAATTTTTATATATATTTGATGTACATTACAGTTTCTTAAGTGATTGGGTTGATTTCCCAAGATAGGGTCGTTAGCCCTATACTCAACGTTCACTCTTTCCCCCCGGGGTTTTCTGAACTGACTAAGAAACTAGCGTGAGTTGGTGACACAGCGGTAGAATGCTCGCCAGCCACGCCTCATGTGGTCCGGGGGTTCGATTCCCGGCCACCGACTCACTCCTTCATCTCGCTAAGCCCCTGTATTAAGACTGGTAAAGAGGGAAGGTTGGGCATGAGGCTAGCAACCCCATTAAAGCCTCTAGCTTGTAGCAGCCCTATTTTCCACTGGGAACGTAGAGGAATAGAAAAGAAAAGAAGGGAACTAGGCGAGGATGTCGAAACCAGGATCGGAAAGGCCAGACAGACACTCATCATTCCGAAATTACAACATAAAAACAAAATTCTGATTTTCAACACTAATGTTTTGTCAGTCAGTTCTTCTCTATGGGTCAGACACTTGTTGTGCATCTCACAGAAAAGTATTTCTTGTAACAGAATAATTTTATAGAAAATCTCTCCCCTTGGACTATCTAATCACAATATTTATATGTTTATTTGGAAGTTTCAACACATTCTGTAATAATAATAATAATAATAGTTGTCCTGAGTCCGATGTCCAACTAGGCCATTTGTCAATTTTTCCTAAAAAGTCTATAACAAACCAACTGTCCAGTACACTGTGGTCCTCTTAATGACCTACATTACAACTAATGCAAATGTCAACAGAGTCCATTATTATTATTTATTATTATTATTATCTAAAACAGTTAGTCCCTTTTATAAATTTTGATAGCATTATTAGAAGACGGAGATTATCTGAAAAATGTGATGTATTAGCGCTATACATTTCGAACAGTCTGATCACACATTTACTTGTCAAGTCAATATATATGGAAAAGTTAAATTAAACAAAGTGACAAAAAAAGGAATTAAGAATAATTAACACAAACGTTTGGTAATCCAACCAAATAAGGATTACCAAGGTAGGTTAAGAGTAATAACAAACTGTTTTTGAATACACAAGGGGGGCTTAAGTTTATGAATGGCTATAGCCTCAGCGTATTTCAGTAAACGTCCTTGACCGTTCTTATAGATGACCTTAAAGGCTGAGTTAACATCAACCTTATGGTTCATCTCGATTAAATGTTTAGTTATAGACGAAGTTGGTAGTCTGGCACCTGCATCTATGGGCTTGTCACAATTCATCTGTTTTCCTAACCACTTTGGGATATGCTCTCCCACCCTCACGTGCAACGCGCGGTTACTCCTCCCTATGTATCTATGTCCACACACACACGAAAATTGGTAAATTGTATGGGATGTGATATAATCACTTGTGCACTTTTGAGGTTTCCAGTGAAGCATATTTTTAGCCTTTTCGACAATTACAAGCTGGGCTGCATAGTAGGTTCTACAGATGATGGAATTCAACCTTTGTCTCAAAATCCTACTATTTATTTCCCCGTCATATGGTAATTTGATGAAAACCTTTTTCTTAGGGACGGTATGGATTGTAGGTTTAGAGGCTAGTTGACTTCTACACCTGTTTAAAAACTTCAAAGGATATCCGTTTTCAACAAGAGTATCCATCAATATTTCGTTTTCCTTGTCTATAACATCAGCCGTGCAAATACGCTGAATAGACACTTCACCAAGCCTCTCTTATACTGTAATGGACAGAATCTGTGAAAATTAAGATATTGCCCTGTCCAAGTGGGCTTTCTGTAGATAGACCGTCTTATTGAACCATCATCTCTTCGACTCAGAAGTATGTCTAAAAATGCGAGCTGGTTGCGACTTTCTTCCTCGCATGTAAGACTAATATGATTCTGTACAGAGTTAAGTCTGTCCAAAAGACGACTCGCATCTTCATGATCATCGCATATCAAAATGATATCGTCTACATATCTCTTATAGAAAGGCAATTTAGAAATTAAATCAGAAGATAAGTTTTCAACATAAGACATAAAAACATCCGCTAATTATTATCAAAAGTTAAAGCTCTACAATACGAAGAATACTTATAGCCTATAATGTGGATGCTGTTGTTCTTGGAACTTAATCACTTCATACTAGTGGACACCTATGACAATGTGGCTAAATAAAACTATGATGAAAACTATCAACAGTTCAACATTTGAGTTATCTCGTCTAAACACAACACAAAGAATTCACAGGTATTTCTCAGTCTTATCTATCAGAAACTGAATACTCTAAAACAGTAGGGATCATGGAAATTCGTTTAAAAGACAGGAATACGTTGAACCGACATGAAGACTCTAGAAGATTTGGATTTCGTCTGCGCAGTCATTAATTTTTAGTGTCATACAAACTCGAAGACTTGCAGGCAGACAGGCAGGTGAAAACCAACAAACTGGCTGAAGAGGCTGACTGGCTGGCAGGCAGCGAAGACACGATTCCAAGTGAACATAGAGAAGGTGGAGTCCGAGGTGATCAAGATAACCAACCAACCAACCACTGACAACAGCAACAACAACCAGCACCAATCACCATCAGCGGAAAAGATTTCACAGACGTCAATTCCTTCCTTGAATTATCCGACTAGGAAGCACATTTTCAACCACACGCACTCCAACAGCACGGATGAAGATATCAAAGCCAGCCAGCTAGCCAGGCAGGCAGTTAGTCAGACAGACAGACACTTTTGGAAAGGCATGTTATGCACGCCTTCATCAACTTGAAACCAGTTTGCAAATCTCCTGCTGCACTGCACTGCACTCCCCTCCACTCCACTCTACTCCGCCTCAAAATTAACAACAACATTCAGATTCCGTTCAACACAAACAAATGTGAAGTCAGTCAGTCAGTGAGTTCTCCTGTATTGGTGAAAAACTTGCACTCTGCGTGAATCACGAAAAGCATCTGTAACAGCCAGCTACTTCACACTTTCATCAACAGCTGTCTTCCACACTGAAGATCAAATGACCGGTCGGCTGGATGGCATTCCGGGTGGCCAGAAAGAATTAGCAAGAAGAAACTCTCTCTGGGAACAAACCAACGAAGCAACGGAGAAACAGCCGATCGCTCAACAAATATGTAGGGTTGGATGGAGATGGGTCGGTCATACGTCACTGAGTAAAGAAGTGGTTGAATGACATAGCGTGTAATGCAGGCCATCGGGAGTGTGAAATAGTAATGGGAAGCGGCGACGAGTGGGTGGTCGGTGATATGAAGGAGGTCTTGTGAGTTGGAGGAGATGACGGATTATGGGCAGCCATGGAGTTAGCCAGCTGAAGTAGACAGTAGAGAATAGAAGAAGGCGGAGATGTGTTGTTGAAGGGGACCCCAAGGGAACAATAATCATGATAATAAGTGTTACCTTAAAAACTTGCAACGAGGATTTCGCTGACCATCCCCTCTGAAATGTTGAGCAAAACTGAACCCATACCGTTCTTGATTCACGATCATTTGACTGTAGTATCTATTCTATATTGTCATTAATTCTCTGTTGATTACTATTACAAAAACCTAGATTCTAAGTGAGAATTAATCAGGGATTCAACTATCTGGTCAAACTGTATGTTGTTGTTGTTCTGTTTTTTTAAATGAACCAAAATATTCAGCTATCTATTCAATATTTTTTTCTAAAAAAACAACGATCATATCGATCGATCACTTTATCACTTGTCCCATAAGCTATAAACGTGGATTAGTGAGGACTTTGTACGACAGGGCGAGGAAGCTATGTTCACCAAACAAGGTAGAAGAAGAACTAGATTTCATCGAGAAATGCCTAAGGGAAAATGGATACCCTAAAGGATTTATACAGAAGTATAGCAGAGAAAAAGATAAGAAAGAAAAGCATCCAACTGTAGAAAAGAAAAAAGTGTATATTTGTCTCCCATTCAAAGGAGATGCAGTATCACAAAAGATTGACAGAAGAATGAAAGGAGCAATAAATAGGAGCTTCCCGGCAGCAAAACTCATAACATTATACAACACCGCTTGTTCTATAAGCCACTTAAAACTGGATAAATACCCTGCTGATGTCACCTCGAACTGCTTTTCTGAATTTACGTGCACTTGTGGGAGCAAGTAAATTGGAAGGACAGAAAGAAGGGCTTCTATCCGGTTTCCTGAACATATCTCAAGAAACCTATACCTGAAAGGAAGCAAATATTCTCAGAGTGCAATTACCAAACATATTGTTGATACCGGACATCGCGTAGAAATTTCTAAATCCTTCAAAATATTAAATAGACAAAGGACAACAAATTTACTATGATTTGCCGAAGCGATCGCAATCAAACGATTCAAACCAACCAGACTTATGCATACAGAAAGAGAGTGTGATTAACCTCTCACTCCCTTGGTAACTGAATTTCGGTTTTGATTACATTAATTAGTCGTCTAATTCAGTGATCTCAACGCACTGAACAAATCTTAATCTCATAAACTGTAACCGCCTTTGTTTTTTGGAGTTGATATGTGAACCTACAAGCTAACACTGTTTCTGTTAATCAATTTTACTGTTTTCTGTCTTACTCCTCCCCCCTCTTTTCAACTTTGAAAGTGTATAAATTGATGATGAAAACTTAAACTAAAAATTGTAATGCTTTCATTCTTCTTTTTTTGGATGCATCAATTTTATCTCTTCTCTACTACTACTACTCAAACATTAAAGTATGTTATTATTATCATTTATATAAGCATTGTAATTTCAGGTAGTCTGCAGCTGATGAGAACCTGTGAAATAGAATGGTGATATCATTTTATACTGCAAATTTCGTCTTCCTTTCTTTATCGAGACACTTTATCATATTTGCTATTTTGTATCAAAAAGCCATTCATCACTGTTTCTACTTTTATATGAAGTAGTGGAATGGTCAAGTTTGGTTATCATCAGACAGAGTATGGCATTGCATTAATCGACCCATGTACGTGTGTGCGTGTATGTTTGAGTGTGTGTGTGTGTGGTATACATACACACAATGCACACAACACACACATACACATACTCACAGATATTTGATTGGCACATTGTTTAGCTATCTATCTCAAGTAAATATCCTCTAAAAAAATGCTAATCATCATCACACAAGGGAAGTGTATTAGTCATAAAACCATCTACACACAGATTATTGTACGTGTCGTAAAAATGTTGACGTATGATGGTGATTTTATCGTTCTTTGTTCCATCTCATTCCATCTTCCGCACCTCTCCACCTTCAACCCACCCTGTTTCTTCCTCTTTTCATTGTCTCATATTCTCTATCATATTAAAGACGAGAAAAGTAACCTACCCACACGTGTGTCCTGTAAAGAATTTATCTTATGAGTGTCATTTTTAATATCTCATTATTATTACATTAAAATATTTTAACATTTCTTTGTATGCGTCTGTGTTCGTGTGTGGTTGTGTTTGTCTGTGTGATGTACTGGTGGTTGAGCTCCCATGCATAAATCCGTGTGTCATCATTTTGTGTACTTTGTCCAAAAACAGTTACAATGCAATAAAAAAATAACAAATTCTTCGTCACAAAGCTACACCAGTTAGAGAGAGTCATAGGATTTCATCATGAGCTGACATCAGTTAGAGAACCACTGGGAAATCTTGGAGTCCTGGACAGTTGTTTCCTACGTCCTAGTTTGTGACTCCTCATCGGTACAAACCCACGGAGGTTCAAAGCCAGGACTTCTGGTTACAAGGCCAGCGATCTTGTACACCATTAAGCCAGTGAAATCGCACCCAATGGCCAGTGATGAATTCTAACTTCTGCCAATTCATGACATAGCGTGATGTCTTCTTCAATGAGTTACTGCCTCACCTTCAACCTGCTGCACCCTACTAGTCACGGCTTTCCACTAGAATGATTGGAAGCCATTAGTGGATAGATGTTAAAGATGTTAAAGCCAGTCAGTCAGTCAATCAGACAGATAGACAGACAGACAGATAGACAGTGTCAGGAAGGCAAGATACGCACACCTTCGTTAACAATCACTCTCACCTTGTAGGAACAACGACAGGATGGCTGTTTACAAATTCAAAAAAGAAACACCTTGAATCCCTATGTCACACTAGCAACTCAATGAATTGTGATGTATATATTATATTCAGCCTGTACATACATATCTAATCCACAAAAGCTTAAAAATAAATAATTATGGTTAACCACAAAGTTTTATTTTTCTTTCAGTATACATTAGAAAAACGGATAGAATCAATGGAACCTGTGGTTCAAGTGGGAAGCCGTGACCAGTAGGGTAGAGCAGGTTGAAGATGAGACAGTAACTCATCGAAGAAGACATTGCGAAATGATCGCGCTCTGTCGTGATTATTGGCAGAAGTTTGAATTCAAGGACCTTTGGATCGGGTCCCAGTGGCTCAATGGTCTACGAGCTCGCCTTGTAACCAGAAGATCCAGGGTGCGAATTCTGGTGGAGCGTGCATACTGCTGTAGGATGAAACAGCTGTCCAGTGCTCTCTGCAGGTTTTCCAATGGTTCTCTAACTGATGTCAGCTGATGATGAAATCCTCCATGCAATCAAACAAAAATCCCTACAAAACCAATACGTGAAAATCAATGGAAAGTGAGGGAAGTAACCAGTAATCTACCTCCCTCCCAATCAGTTTACTTACCCATTACTTTAGATAAGAATGATTCACTCAAACTAAGTAACTAACTAACCAATAAGAAAACAAGCATCACAACAACAACAATAAAAGAAAGATAAACAATGAATGAGTAATGAGCGTTGTTACAGAAAATTGATGAAACAACCATAAATTATTTATTATTATTATTATCATCTATTTATCCCCTCCTTGCTTTATACATTCAGTGAAGTGAAGTGAGGTGAATTGATTTGATTTTACCTGCATCGTTTCATTTCTAACACGATGTAATTTATAACTAAGCTTAGTTAGCAATAAGAAGACGAAGGAGGAGACAAAAGATGAGATACACCCATGACAGGAATAAAAAAAATACACTTACACACAGACATACATGCACACACGTACACACGCACACGCATACGTAAGCATACGAACTTCTGTTGCACATACAATCATATAAGCATATAGGCAATAATTATATGTATATTCAAAAATTGATTAAATAATCAATAAATCAATAAATTTAAATGTATATCTTTAGATGAGTATGAGAATTTGCTGATGCATACACCTATATATATGTGTATATCGTCTGTCTGATTACTGATTAAACCATTTTGAATTTTAAACATACTACACAGAATATACAAACAATGGAAGATTCGAAATGAATATCTTCTTTGCCTTGATAGCGAATATGCTAATTCAAACGCATATTTACACACATATATCTATATGTGTATACTATGTTGGTTGATGTACCTACAATTGAATAATAATATTATTCGAGTATTATTATTACTATTGATATATGTATATCATCACTTGATCATATGATAATTTATGGTGGGTGATCATGGTGATTTAAACTGTATAAAATGAAATGGAAATTACGAAACCAATTCACATTCATGTCCATACTGAGTTTTTGCTAAAAATAGAAAATTATTGATTTTATACCATGTCTAGATTTAGTTCTTATACATAAATTATGTGTGTACGTGTGTGTGTGTGCGTGTGTATGTGTGCGAACATATACACACATGAGAACATGAACGATCTAGATAATTACCAAATCAATAAGTAGATAGAGAGAAAAGAAAGAAAGTGATTGATTAACAATTCATGTAAGACAGTATAATGATTTTATTGAGAAAAAAAGTTTGATCACGCATGGGCTGATATCAATCAACGTTATTGGTGAATAATTGTCTTGTAGCCTGATGTGATGGATCTTAGCTAGTTACAATTTCTTAGTAGGACTCCAAGTAACTTCTTGTATAGGGGTCAGGTACTACAAGGAGTTAGGCTAATTTTCAGACATAGGCGTTGTGTCATTTGGATCACACATGTGAGGTGTTGAATCGATAAACAAAGATTCAGGGATTAACCTCTCTCGCTCTCGCTCTCCCTCGCCACCCAACCACATTACTCTCACCCTGTTGCCCCACCCACCTCGTATTGTGTGATTACATGTAAATGAATGCAATGCAATGCAGTGATTGAGCTTTTTTCTAGGTTATTTAATTTAGCAGGGTCAACCATTCTAGGTGTAGTTAAATTCTTATGTTCCAATAATCTCGCTGACCCTGATCTACTAGTTTGACCTATGCTTTAATTGACCTCACTAACAGTCATTACATGGTATTTGGTAAATTAAATTATTTTTCTTAATCGAATCTATTGGGTCCTTAAGCCGATTAAGTTTGTCTCTGAAAGGGTTGGTTGGTTTAAGTGCCACCCTAAATCCAGGCTGGCTGAGAATGCTGCGTAAGACCTCTGACGTTCCTTCTTTATGCGGTAGTACTACACAGCCTTTTAATTCTATATTATTTTCGTTATTTTCGTCACTTTCGTTGCTTGTCTTAGTTTTCCTGTGGTTCTTCATATATTTCTGAATGAATTCTTGTAGTTAGTGTGTTATTCACTAGTAATATTTCCTTTATTTGGCTTACTAGTTAAGCTGGTGCCCCGATTACATAAACATTTTAATAAACCTATCTTTACCGATTTTCATTAGGATGAATTAACAATTATATATATATATATATATATATATATATATATATATATATATATATATATGCGAGGATCGGGAAACCAAGGCAAGGTTTCATTACTCTCAAGTCTGTGTGGAGATCAACAGCACACCAAGCATGAAAAATAAGATCCGAATTTTCAACTCCAATCTGAAATCAGTGCTACTTACTATACGGATCAGAGACTTGCACTGAGTGTCATGAAGGGCACTTTGAACAAACTACAGACCTTCATAAACAGCTGTCTTCACTCAATACTCCGCTCAAGATCAGATGACCGGCCAGAAAAGATCAGAAACAGGGATCTCTGGCAATGAACGAACGAACCAACTCAGCAAGAACGAATTGTTCAACAAATATGCAGGAAGAAATGGAGGTGAATTGGCTGGCCATACTCTGAGAAAACAAATCATCAAGTGAGTGAAATCACTCACCAGGCCATCACTGAAGTGGAACATGAATAGGAAGCTGAGAGTTGTTCGTCAGTGAGAGGGTGACATGGAGGAGGAGGGGGTCATGTGAAGATGAGATAAAAGCATGTGGTCAGACATAGAGCCAGGTAAAAACGTTCTCAGAGAACTGAATGCAATGGAGATGTGTAGCTAAAGCTCTATGTTCCTCTAGGAACTAAAGGAAACAATAATAATACACATGCATCGCGAATCAGCAGGATTTGGAATTCATGAGTCATTGGATTAGGTCCCAGTAGCTGAATTTTCGTCAACGAGCTCGGCGCATAACCAGAATCTCCTGGGTAGGTAGCACTGAAGCTTTCGAAACCGGGACAAAACAGCTATTCAGTACTCCCTGTTTGTTTTCCAATGATTCTTCTACTCATGTCATCTCGTGATCAGACCTGGGATGCTGCAAACCGACATTTGAAGATTAATAAAGGTTTAAGAGGTCAGCTGATCATGACCTGCTGCTTAGATCCAGTGTCCTCTTTGAAGATTTAACAGACTAACTGATGTGATTGTGTATCCTATAGACAAATTGATGAGTTTTACGATGGAACGTTTCAGTAACTTGAAAATCCCCATTCAGTCATATAAAAGAAAAGAAGGCGTTCAGCGAAGAGACTCTTTTCGGCGAATTCACTCTCTGAGCTGTACAATCGCATTTATATACAATTTTGTTTGTGTCATCCGATTAACTTACTTAATTTTCAACTGTATTATTCTCTAACTCCACCCTTATTTAATTTTAACCAGAACTCATTAACACTGTTGCCAACCTGACCTACTCTGAATTCTACTCAATTGTATTATGTCATCCAATTCACTTAATCAATTTTATTTTATTTTCTATCTAATTAACGTTTGTTTCCAAGCCAAATAATACTTATATTACGTAATTATCTAAACTGTATAAATCTAATGTACACACGCACAAACAAAATTGTATATAAATCCGATTGTACAGCTCAGAGAATGAATTCGCCGAAAAGAGTCTCTTCGCTGAACTCCTTCTTTTCTTTTACAATACATATATATTCCTTGAAAATAATATGATGGATTCTGTAAGATTATAATACTCACCTAGGACATGACATGATGGCATCTGTCTTCTTTATATTTCTATGACTTAATAAATAACCAAGGGTCATCAGTATAACAGAGAGGTTGATGAGTTCGTGTGGAGCACAAGTAATCAATATAATTTAGTTTATTTAACTACCCTACAATGATTGTCAGGTCAAAATGGTAGAACGGGATCAATCAGATTAGGGAAGCACAAAAAAACCTAGCATAATCTAGATGAGTTAACCGTAATATGATAGGAAATCCGGAAAATGGATCAGCTATAGCACAACATGCATTTGCATACAACCATTTAATTAGATGGAATAAGACCACAGTTTTAAAATCTAATGTAACAGAGTGGAGGGAGAGATTTATGACAACGGAAGCTTTATTTATCGAATCAACTGCAAATACGCAGGATAGGAATCATTAAACACCTCCCCTCGTCATTTGGGAAATTTCACTACACTAACCCTACGACAAATGGGGAGAAATGAAGAGAACTATCAGTACGCACCCAATACTGATGAGAAGTCCCGAACTAGGACGAAACAGCTGTCCAGTACTCCCAGGTTTTTCACTGGTTTTCTAACAAATGTCAGCTCATGATGAAAACCTGTGACCAACCAACCAAATCCCAACAAACCAATACTTGAATATCAATGAGATGCTCACCGGTGACTGGCCCTATTCAGGTAGTTAGGTACCTGGGGTTCTAGTGGGAAATCGTGACCAGTAGGGTACAGTAGATCAGGTGCGAGGACAAATACTCGCCAAAGACATTGGCTAGCGGCCGCGCTATATCGTGAATTGGCAGAAGTTAGAATTCATGGGCCACAGGACTAGCAGGTCCCAGTGGCTTAATGGTCTACGAGCTCACCTTGTAACCACAAGGTCCTGGGTTCGAACTTCGGTGGGTGCGTACTGGTGAAGAGTCCCAAACTAGGACAAAACAGTTGTCCAGTACTCCTTGTTGGTTTTTCAGTGTTTCTCTAACCAGTGTCAACTTATGATGAAATCCTGTAACAAATGTTATCCTTACAAACCAACTATAGAAAATTAATCTGATGCTCGCTAGTGACTGGTCACAGAACGGAGTTAGCCGCCTGCAGTTCTAATGAGAAGTCGTCACCAAAGAAGTCCATCCAGTAGGGAGTGAGAATGGAGTTCCCGCCAATGACGTTGGTTGGTGGTTGAGCTAAATGCATCACGAATTGACAGAATTTAGAATTCATGGGTTGTCCATTGAATCGGTGGGTTCCAGTGACTAAATGGTCGTCAAGGGGCCTTCCTTGTAACCGAAAACTGCTGGGTTCGAACCCTGCCAGTGAGTGGGTTTATACTGTCGATGAGTGCTAAACTAGGAGGGATGAAACAGCTGTCTGGCGGTACTCGGTGTTGGTTTTCAACGGATATTTAATTAAAATATCTCATCATAATCTAAGAGTGAATAGGCTTTCAAAATTTCATTGGCGACAGATGTTAACAGAGACAACAACAACAACAACAAAATATTACAAATCATATTCTCAAATTACACCTTTACATTAATTATATTTCATTTTGATTTTACGGTTGAATAATTTCTGAGTCATATCTTGTTCCTCTCCCCCCAACCACCAACCTCACCCACTTCTTCCCTCCTACTCCCATAGGGAATGTGCTGCTGTCAACTCACGCAGGGGGGACTATTGTATGGTAAGAAATGAAGCATGTGGTCTACTTCACCGTCCCTCCCCCACGCTCACACCCACACAGCCTTTTCTATGGTTGTCTCTCCCACCCTCTCTCTCTCCCCCTATCACACCTGGTTTGATTCAATCTACTAATGTGAATCCGTGATCCATATGAGTCACTGATTCGACATTCTTATTTTTATTTCGATTATATAAGAGGATTGAAAATAAATTCTTCGGATAGCTGTTGAATAAGGACATAAAAGGAATGACAAAAAAATGATGATGGCAAAAAGGGATCTTGATGTTATAATTCATTTTATCTCACAAATATGATCATATATGCCTTTGTCTATGTAAACCTGTAACAGGTGGTTAATTATTCCTATTCTTCTTCTTATTATTTCCAGTAGACAGGTGTCTATTACTCTTTCCCACAATATTTATATGACATGTGTCTTGCGAAAATGAAAACAGGGGGTCGATATTACTTTTTCGAGTTTGACCGCAGATTGATTGATTGATATCAGTTAGAGAAGCATTGAAATCCACACACAGAATACTGTCAGACAGCTGTTTCCCCCCTTGCCTAGTTTGCGACTCTTCACCATTACTCACCCACCAACAGGGTTCGAACCCACAACCTTTCGGTTACAAGGCAACCAACTTGATGGCGATTTCGTCACTGGAACCCACCGATTCAATGGACAACCTATGAATTCTAACTTCTATCAATTCGTGATGCATTTAGCGTAACCACCAACCAATGTCGTTGGCGCGACATCCTTCGTCACTCCTGACTGGCTGGACCTCATTGGTGATGACTTCTGACTAGAACTTCAGGAGGATAACTCTGTCATGTAGCCAGTCATTAGTGAGCATCACATGAGTCCCAGACAAGGACGGAGGAAACAGCTGTCTGATAGTACTCTGTGTTGGTTTTCAATGCTTCTCCAACTGCTTTCAATCTGTGGTTAAACTAAAAAAAAACAAATCACTTCTTGAAAATCGATATTATTGTTGGATTCCTCGTACACATGTCACTTGATTTGAAGATAGTGTGACTATCAGTAAATACTCCTGATGCATTCGATCCTTGATGGTGGAACCATGTATGGACGTAGTTGAAGAGACCAAAGCAAGAACGAGACACTGTGCAGTGCTTCTACTAGTTTTAAACGATTTTCTCTCCCCCTCTCTCTCTGTCATCAGGTGAGTGAATCCACCTTGAAATGAAACTTAACCCCTACAAAAAAGTGGAATCTTAAGTGGTGTTTTTGTAGTCAACAGGATCCGTCAATTGGGGTTCGAACTCAGAAACTTCCTGTAAAAAGGAAAGCTCATAGACTGTTCAACCACTATAACTCAACGCAGCGGTGAATCAGTTTTAACTTCTACCTATTCCTGATTTTAGCGTGACTGGCACCAGTCAATATTATCAGTGAATGTTTCTCCTCACGTTCGAACCTGATGGATCCAACCACTGAGCTTGTAACTGCCTATAGGACAAAGTTGACTGGAGTTCTTCTGGTGAGAAGTTGTGACCAGTTAGGTTCAGCTGGTTGGGAGTGCGGACAACTATTCGCCAATGACATTCGCTGATGCTTGCACCAAAATTACAAACTGACACAAGTTGGATTTCATGAGCTGACCATTTGGATTGAATCCTAGTGGCTTAATAGTCATCACCAGAAAATCCTGAGCTGGGATACCAGTGAGGTGGGAGTACTACTGAAGAGCCCCAAATGAGGACGAAATATCTGCATAGCAATACTCTTTACTGGTTTTCAATGATTCTCCACCTGATAGCAATCCGTGGTCAAATATAAGAAAACACATCAAATCCTTATAAAGTGACTTCAGAAAATTTATGTTCTCATGATAGGATTTGTGGAGAATGTGGATGAATTCCAGCTGTGACATTTTCATGCCAAACCAACATCAGTCAGAGAAACAACGACACAAGATCACTGAAACCCAGTAGAGATTACTGCCAGGCAGCTTTTTCCTCCCCTTATTTTTCGAGACTGTTCAGTAATTGACAAAGTTAGGATTCAGGAGTCATTGAATTCCACTGTCCCATGTGGCTGAATATTCGTCAATGTGCTTCATCTTGTAACCTTATTTTCCTGGGTTTGATGCCTGGCACACGGTGGGTCATAGATGTGCACTGCTGAGTAATAATAATAATAATCTACTTTATTCCAAAAACAGTACTTATAATGCAGAATGGAATTCACAGTATTTGTCACAATATTGCATCTAATTTGCTCAAAATATAAATAAAATTAAAACAAAATTAACTAGAAAAATTTGTCCACGTTAACAATTTGAATAAAGTCAAAAATGTGCGAAGTACAAAATGACAATAATAATAACAGTAATAATAACAGTGAGTTTGTTTCAAACACTATTGTCAATTCAGTTTGGAAATTGTAACATGTTATAGATTATTGAATCTAATGTTCTGTTGATGTAGTATAATGAGGGGAAAGGCAAAAAATAACAATTATTACAGAGCTTAAGTGATGTTTACACTTATGAGAAAATAAACACAAAAACAAAAATTGAGAGGATTATAAATTTAAGAAGAACAATAACAATAAAGATTGATGTTATAAGGGTGGAGGAAATAGTTCATGTAATAGTGCAAAGAAGGTTAGTCAGTTAGTTCATGCCTAACACCATTTTCATTACACAAAATAAGTGCTGTGAAATATAGTATCGTGGAAATTTTATACTTAGACGTACGTGTGTAAAGTCTTTTGAAAAGACTTCTTGTTTTACCTGAGGAGACACAAGGTTGGAGCTGTGGGTGCTGTGGTGGATGCTCACAGTCTGAAAAAATTCCATTAGCAAATTTGTTGCATAAAATCAAGTGTCTATTAATGACGACGTCAACCATATGGCCCAATGGGATAAGATACCACTCGCCCTAGTGACTGACAGTCTTCAGAGTTCTACGAAGTATGACATAGTCTGTTTTAAGCAATCCAGGAAAGAATAAGGGTGAACAGTAGAGAAGAATAGGTGAGATACAAGAGTTGACAAACTGTAAGATGAGGAGGGGTTGAGTTATGCCTGAATGCCTTAACTTCTTCTTAATGTAAAACATCAGACGAAATATTCTTTTAGAAATCTCTAAGACATGGGAAGACCAGGATAGGTCAGAAGAGAGAATTAATCTAAGATACTTGACTTCAGACATGATTTCTATATCAGTATCATCAATTTTGCAAGGGTCATAAGAACTAACAACCTCATTTAACTTTCTTTTACATAGGAAACTGAAATTAACAATCTGACATTTGGAAGGATTTAGTTTAAGACTATTAGACGAAGACCATTTACTAAATCCTGAAGAGTCCTTACAACTACGAGTGCATGTCGTTGAGGCGTGCTTCCAGACGGTTAAGTGAAGGGAGGTAGTGGCCTGTATGAAGTCTCTCCCGTTGGTGGTTGTGGCTCTTGTTGGTGGTCGGTTGGTAATCTTCATCACCTCCGTCTCCACCTTCTCTGTGTTCACGTGGAGTCCTGTCTTCACCGCCGGTCAGCCAGCCTCTTCTGCCAGTTTTTCGCTTTCTTGTAAAGTATTCTTATCGATCAGTGCAGCATATTCCTGTCTTCTCACTCCCCACACACTGTCTTCCGTATAATCCACTTCACTACAATGAAGATTATCATCGTGAGTGATAACAGACCGGCAGCCTTGTCTTACTCACTTCGAACGCGTCACTGATTTTGCTGATGTGAATCACCTGACACGTATTTTCATGTGTAGTATCTGTGATGAGTTCTGTGTTGAAACTTACTCAGTCAGTCATTCAGTTATTTATAAGATGCCTGACTTAATCTTTCAGTAATCAACCCGAAAAAAAGTCATCGTCATCCACTTCAACACACTAATAAAAGCCACAAAATCATCATCAAGTGGAATAGATGAATAAACACATAAACAACCAAACAAACAATGTCAACAAAAATAAATAAATAATGTTTATCTTTTTCACTGATAAAAATCTTTTATTGTGTTGAATAGAAGCTTTCAGTAGGCTGTCTCTTTCAACCCATTGTTACCGTATTTTGATCTTGTTCCCCGGACATCCTGTTTATCTTTCAGTTGTTTGTTGGTTTGTTTGCTTTCTGTTTGCATTCGCCTTTTGATAGACACACGATCCTTGCTTACCTATCTATTTACTTTCCTTCCTTCCTACCTACCTACCTACCTACCGACTTACCTACCCGCCTACCTATCTACCAGACTACCTACGTACTCAACTGCCTACCAGACTTCTTACTGAACTTATTTGGGAAGTTGCACCAACCAGTGACAATGGGTTGATCACTGACGAAGTCTCAGCACGGATACAGAAGGCTAGTTTGGCATATGCCAACTAAAGCCATCTCTGAGAAAGACTTGATATCAGGCTGACTGTCGACCAAAGGGTAAGTGTACTGCTCAGCAGCACTTCTCTCTCTCCTTTTTGACTGGTTGTGAGTGAGACATGGCCATTGAAAGTGGATGACATGAAAAACCTGACTGGCTAGTGGTCTTTGAACACGGGTGTCTGTGTTCTGTCTCCTGTGCTGGGTGGCATAATAGGGTGAGCAATATTGAGGTTATGCATCGGTCGAGTGCTAGGTAGGTGAGGAGGGGAAATCAATCGACGAGGTTGTGAAGTTACACCGATTGAGAGAGATGGTTAGGACATCTGTTACGCATGCTAGTCTAGCCTAGCCTTAGCTATCGCCTTCCTCGACCAACGGGCAATGTTAGCTGATTGATATAGGATGTATCAGGTTGTAAAAGAGTTAGCTAATGGTTATCAAACCAAAACATGGCTTTATCAGTCAATGAAATCCAGAATAGTTAGTTTAAGCCAATCACGTTGGCAGGTGTATACACCCTGACTGGTGTGGTCCTCGGGATGGTAAAAACCAATGGCTGGAGACAATCGGCAGTATGGCTTGAAATCGTTCTCAATGTTTGACGTAGATGCATCCACTCCTTGTTACTTATAATGTCCAATAAAACTATATGGTTCTTCCATATTACTATTCTTTTTGCCTATATATCTGTTTACTGTCTCTGTTTTGCATTTTTTTTACTTTCTTCTCTTGCTTTGTGTGCCACATGGAGGGAGTGTGGCGACTCGAACTGCTGCACATAGGTGTAAAGTTCTATGTTGAAACCAGTCAGTCAGTCAGTCAGACTTCTTACGTATTTACCTACCTAACTATTCACCTTCCTACTTAGCTGCCTGCCTGCCTATCAGTCTATCTTCCAGGTTACCTACTTACTTATCTACCTGCCTAACTACCTATCAGCCTCTCGCCCTCACACCTACATACCTACCTACCCACTTATCCACCTACCCAACTAAGTACTTACCTAGCTCACTGTCTACCAGCCTACTTACGTACCTAACTTACGCATCTAAGTATCCATCTACCTAACTACCTGCTCACCTACTTACTTACACACCTACTTATCTACTCTCCTGTCCACATATCTACCTACCTAACTACCTACCTACCTTATTATTGTTTCTTTTAATTCCTAGAGGAACATAGGGCTTCAGTCGTGCGTCTCCATTGCGTTCAGTTCTCTGCTAGAGTTTTCACTTGGCTCCACGTTTGCCCACATGCATTTATCTCCTCTTCACATACTTCCTCCATATCACCCTCGCATCGACGACCAACTCGCTGCTTCCCTTTCGGGTTCCACTGGAGCTATGGCTTGTCTAGTGATGTCACTTGAGGCATTGTTTCCTCAGAGTATGGCCAATCCATCTCCATTTCTTCCTGCATATTTGTTGCACAATCGGTTTCTGGTCGGTTTGCACACAGGGGTCCCTATTACTGATCCTTTCTGGCCATCTAATGTTGAGCAGAGTATTGAGTGAAGACAGCTGTTGATGAAGGTCTGCAGTTTACTTGAGGTGCTCTTCATGACGCGCAGTGCAAGTCTCTGATCCGTATAGTAGCGCTGACTTCATATTGGAGTTGAAAATCCGGATCTTATTTTCATTTTCATGCTGAGTAGTGCTGTTGACCTCCACACAGACTTGAGAGTAATGAAAGCTTGCCTTGCTTTCCCGATCCTCACTGCTTTGATATCCTCGTCAGCCCCGTCTGCCTGTAGTTGGAACGATGCTTCCCAGGTAGGTAAAGGAGGTAGTTTCTTTCAAGTTGCTCCCATTTAAGCTTATTGTTGTCTGTTGTTGTTGCTGCTGTTGGTGGTGTTGGCCACGAATCTTCGTCACATACCTCTGTTTTCTCTATGTTCACCTGAAGTCCTATCTTTGATACTTCTTCTGCCAACTTGTCGCTTTTCGCTTACATTTGCATAGTTACCTAAATCTCTTAGTTTTGTGGAATATCTTGCCAAAAAGTTGCAAAAAAACTATTGCAATTATTTGCCTTTGAAACACAGAATCTTGGAAACAATACTTTTGATAGATAATACCTATAGCTACCTATTTGCCACTGTGTGCTTGTTTAACACTAACTAATATCGATAATTGTATATATTAATGGATTTACATGTTCAAGTTGGCTCAAGTCAGTGAGTCTATGATTTTGGTATCATTTTGGTTAACTGTACTTGACTGTGATATTATTATTGTTGTTGTCGCTTGTTACTCTTCTTGTTGTGAATTATTTTCCCGTGCTGGTGTTGTTCTGATTGTTTTATTCCTTGTTTTCTTACCTACCTATCTAACAGCAAAACAAGCCTTAGCAGATAATAGTAGTAATATAACTAATAGTAATGAGAAAACTACGTTCTGCTTGGTTTGATTATACCGAATGAACTCAAATCAGTGTGAAGCAAATACAGCGTGAAGAAAAGGTGAACGATATGAACAAACATTTACGATTGAAAAGCTAACTAACCACAGACAAAGGACAGCAAGTAGGTAAACAATTTACACACATTTTATATAAATGTGAAAGAGGGAGAAAAAAAAGAGTCGAAATTTCGATCATCTAAAATCATAACTTTTTATCTAGTCTATTTATGTTCTGTTTCAACACACACACAAATACGAATATACGCAGGCATACACACACCTCTCTTGTTCTGTCGCATTTCTTTTTTGGGTTAACCTTAACAATTCTTTCTCATCTGCTGCAGAAGAAGACGAAGAAGAACGCGAATAAGGAGGGGAAACAAAGTTGCCTATAGGAAGTGTACACATGGAAATCTATTTATGTTTCTTGTTTTATCGCCTCTTTTTTGGTGGTGTGATTTGATCTTGTATGATTAACATGATGTGTGTGTGTTTGTGCGTGTGTGAGTGCCTGTATGACCTCATTTGTGTGTATTAAAAAAAATATTAGCAATACCAGCTGTTAGATTTCATCATAAAACAAGATCAATTAGAAAGCAAGAGAGAGAGTATTGGACAGTGCTTTCGTCCTGCGATGGGACTCTTCATCAGGACACATCTGGGGGATTTCGAACCCACTTGGATGAGAGTTCAGTGATCTGTGAATTCACCCTTTGTCAACTCATAGCATAGTGTTGACCTCAATCAATCCTCAGTCAATAAGAGCCCACTTAACATCGTAACATGGTGGATCCTACTGTTGAGAACCTCCCATTGAAACTTCAAGAAATCCATCCATTAGTCATCAATAAGCTAACGACTCAAATTCAGATTATAGAAACTCAAGTAGTTGAATGGTTAGCGAGCTTGGTCTCTGTTTAGGAGGTGGTCGTGGGAACATACACATACTGCTGAGGAGTCCCAGAAAAACTAGGACGGAACAACTGTTTAGTACTCCCTGTTGGTTTTCAGTTATTATTTTCTACGAATTGATCACAGATGGACATCTGTTAGAGAACCATTGAAAACCAGGGAGCACTGCCAGACAGCTGTTTCATCCCTCCTTGTTTGGGAATAATTGAAAGTATGCACCCCCTGCTACAGTTCGAACCCAGGACCTTCCGGTTATAAGGCAAGCTAGCTCATATGCCATTCAGCCACTTGGACCCGATTCAGTGGCCAGTCAATGAATTCTAACTTCTACCAATTAGTGATGCATTTAGTGCGACTGGCACCGACCAACGTCATCGGTAGGACATCCATTCCCACACCTAACTGGATGAAGCCCACTGGTAACGACTTCTTACTAGAACTCCAGCAAACTCTATCCTAAATCACGAATTGGTACAAGTTAGAATTCCTGGGGCGTCCATTGAATCGGTGGGTCCCAGTGGCTGAATGGTCATCAACGAGCTTGCCTTGCAACGGGAAGTTCGTGGGTTCGACCCCCCCCCCACGGTGACTGCGCACTCCCGATGATTCACAAACTAGGACGGATGAAACAGTGGATGCTTGTTTTCAATGATTCTCTAACTGATTATATCAATCGTAGATCAACTCGTAAAAACAAATCTAATCCTTACAAACCAACTATTAAAAATTTCAATAATTATATTTGTTTGTGTGTAATGAAAATCTGTTGAGTGAAATTAATTCGAAATCTCCACAAATCCAATAATCTCCCACTGTGACTGACACTAGAGATGATCACGAACCGAATGGTGATCATTATGACGATGGTGATAATGGTCATCATGACGGTAGTGACCGGAAATTGTGTAAAACTTTAAGGTCAACCAGTTCGCATGATCAAGAACACGAAGGTGAAGAAGAAGAGGAAGAAGAACAGGAACGAGAAAGGGTGGGGTAGGTGAATGTTGAAAGGATAACTCCCTGATCTCCAGGTGGGAAGGAATTCATCTTCCACGCACGCACACACACACACACCCAAAGAGAATAAATAAACAACTTGACCTAAATCGTGACTATAGTCACAGGTTAGGGTTTTCTTTCAGGGGATATTGTTTTAAGAGTGATAGATGGTGAGTATGTGACTGTCTATATGCCTGTATGTGTGACAGAGAGAGAAAGAGGAATGCAATTGTAAAACATATTTACGTGACTATGAATACAATACACATATTCTATTGATTTTTTTCCCCGCTTTAATAAAAACAGAGGTTCCAACTGAAGGCATAAATGTTTCAATCAAGGTAAACAGTGTTTATATTGCAGTATGCGCAGTATGGGAAAGTGTGTGAAAGCTTTTCTCTCAATCAATGTAAGCATGTCTACAACATCTGATCTGATCTGATCTATTATAGGAAAGCTTGACATAGCTAGCACATTAGGGGATGCATGACAGTAGATCACGTTTTAGTTAGACAAGAATAGAAAATGAAAACATCATTGTATGTATATATATAAATATTGTAGATAGATTAGTATACTATCATGGATTCATTAGTTAAAGTAGACAGCTTTGTTTACAGAATACCAGATGTGTATCAGCAGTGTCTAAGTGATTAGTTTGGTGTTGTGTTTGTTTGCTTTTTTTGTTTCACAAACCTCCATTATCAATGTGCTGGAATGATCAGTTATTCTAGACCAGATGTTGTTCTTTCACAGATAACCGAATATCATATCAGTGTAGGTATTTCAAGGTGTACGGAATACAACTACCACCCTTCCCCCCCCCCCCCGCCCCAACCCAAGCACATCCGTAGTCCGGCTTCTATTACTAGATGACGCACACCTTAACTTTATCTGTTCAGCGGATATTGAACCATGAGCGTGGGATTAGTAGACTCTATTTCTTAAAGTTAATATAAACCTATATTAATATATGTGTAAAACTTGGGCACTGTGGTAGTAGTAGTAATTCCATATTAGTTTGTTTATTAGATGTATCACACAGTGATGAAACAGTATTATTTACTGGATGACACAGTTTTGAACAAAATTTATTATTGTTCATAATCATATCAATTGCATTCACACGACTTTGAAACTTGAGTTTTATAGTCTTCTTTGTTCTCTCCTATTTGTCGTCACTGTGGTAGTAGAATTTTCCAGATATCCGAATGGACAGGTGTTGAATCATTCTTATTACACGTGTTTGCAGTTGATTCGTTAAACAAAGCTTCTGTTATCAATCTCTCCCTACACCCTGCTATTACATTAGATTTTAAAACTGTCATCTTACCCCATCATCATATACTGTATGGTTGTGTGTAATTGCACCCAGTGAGTGCTATAGCTGAACTATTCCCTAGATTTCTTATCTTATTCGGATAAACTAATCTAGATTTCGCTAGGTTTTTATGTTCAGCTAGTCTGACTGGCTGTCCCTGTTCTACTAGTTTGACCTATGTATTTGACCTGACAATCATTGCAGGTAGAGTAGTAGATAAACTAAAGTGTTTTGTTTTAAAGGCTCCACAGGACTGATCCTTTAACCAACAAAGCTTCTTTCTAATTGAGTTTGTGGGTTTGAATGCCAGCCACTTGTCTTCCTGCCTTGTTAAGAATTCTGCGTAATGTGGTTTCCGAGGTTCCTTCCTTGCATGGAATTACTACTGATGATATAGATTCCTTATTGTTGGTGGCATCATTAATATCATTATTATTGTTATCATTATTATTATTGTCACTATCGGTACTATTATTATTTATTTTATTTTTACATTTCCTTACATATTTCCTAACTAATTTATCCGGGTAATTATAAAGTGTCAAGGCTTCTTTTATGTGTATCAGTTCCTGTCTTAGATTTTCCTTGGTGCTACTTAGTTTTTTTGCTCTGTCACTTAAACATCTCATCAATCCTATTTTTACTGACTTAGGATGAGATGATCGGAAGTTCAAATATCTGTTTGAATGTGTGCTATGTGTTTCTACTTGGAATGAAGAGGAAGGGTGTCAAATAGAACGTCGATAAGTGAATGTGAAAAATGAGCCTTTTTGAATCTGTGCTAAGATTGTGTCAGTAGACAAGCTATCTGAGCTGACAGAATTGGTCAAAAACTGAACGAAGCGATAAATGCAACTGTGGCAGGTTGAACTACAACACCCTTTTGTACAGGTTTCTGTGTTCTTGATTCAGTTACGAGAGAATAATCTCGTTGACTTAGAATATGCAGATGATATAGTCCACCCTCCTAGGTGAAGACGCTGACAAAATAGAGCAGTCTTCTGAACACCGAAAGCAGCAATCTTCGAATGCTTGGTATGCGATTGGCGTCTGTGAAATGTAAGATGATGCTACAGGACTGGACTACATTGATCCCTACCTTAAAGATAGGCATTGAAGTGGCTAATGGAGCGTGTTGACCACTTATTTGGGAAGTCACATCAACCACTGTCAAAGGGTTGATCACTGACGAAGTCTCAGCACGTATGCAGAAGGCTCGTTTAGCATTCACCAAGTTATGATATGATAGCAGGCTGGCTGTCGACCAAAAGACGTGTGTACTGCCCAGCACTGCGCTCTATCCTCCTTTATGGCTGCAAGTGAGACATGGACATTGAAAGTGGAAGAAATGAAAAACCTGGCTGGCTAGCGGTCTTTGAACACGGGTGTCTGTGTTCTGTTTCCCACGTTAGGTGGTATAATAGGGTGAGCAATATTGAGTTTATGCATCGGTCGAGTACTAGATAGGTTGGAAGGGAAATCAATCAACGAGGTTGTGAAGTTACGTGGATTGAGAGAGGTGGTTAGGATATGTGCCAAGCATGCATCCCTGACCATCACTTTCCTCGACGGTCAATGTTAACTGACGAAGAGTGCATGAGGTTGGGAAAGAGTAAGCTAGTGGTGGTCAAACCAAAGCATGGCTTCATCAGTCAATCAAATCCACAACAGTTAGTTTAAGCGAGTCACATGGGGAGGTGTAGACTTCCTGACTGGTAATTTGGAAGAACCATAGAATTTCATTGGATATCATAAATCACAAACAGAGAGAGTGAATACATCTGCGCCAGCCATTCAGAACGATTTTCAGCCATATTCCCAATTGTCTCTAACCTTCATTGGTTTTTACCATCCGGAGGACCCCAAGTGGGACAAATGGATACAAATCAAAGTGAGAATAGTAATAATACTGATAATAATAATAATCGTAGTAATGAGGCAAAAGTACATATATTTACTAAATAAACAAAATAAATAAATAAATGTCTATCCTTCTACGGCCAGGGCAGAAGTAGGGATTGTACATACTTTTTTCTGTACACAAAGGTCTGGCTAAATTCATGAATGGCCAAGGCCCCCGCTGTCTTTAGAAGTCTACAACGAAGAAAACGTGGCAAGTTACCATGGATTCGGTAGATGATCTTAAAATCATGGTCAGGGTTGATAGAATGACAGGAGTCGATCAGGTATTGTAGAATAGAGCTACGCACACACTTCCTTTCTCCTTTGTAAAACAATGCTGCTGGAATATGTTCTCGTATCCGTATGGAAAGCATTCTCTGGTTATGGCCAATGTACCTTGCTCCACAAGAGCACGTAAACTGATAGATACACATGGAGGCGGTCAGACGATGGAGCTTATCTTTTACAGAGATGGAGAACAACTCACAACTGATGAACGTCAATTGTAATTTTGCAGCAAAGAACATCTTACTAACTGATTAAGAGAGACGATTTTCGAAAATATCTGAAGCTTGATCACCTGTGAATTCCAAATTCATATGAAAATGGCTTTCTTCGAAACTGAGTCAATGACCAGCTTAAACTGCCTTCGACAGCGTTGACCGCGAAGTAATTTGGAAACTACTCAAGTACTATGGCGTAACCCAAATATTCATCAACCTTATTCAACAACTGTACGACAACGGAACATGTCAAGTGATCCACAACGGAAAACTCAGTGAGGTGTTTGGAGTAAACACAGGAGTCAGACAAGGGTGCTTATTATCACCAATGATATTCCTAATTGTGGTGGACTGAATTATGCGTCAGACAGTGGGAAACGAGAAGACAGGGATATCCTGGACCGACGTGAAGAATCTAGAAGACCTGGATTTCGCGCGTGGATGATTTATGTTTGATGTCACACAAAATCGAAGACTTACAAGCGAAAACCGACAAACTGGTCGAAGAAGAAGCAAAGACAGGACTCCAGGTGAACATTGACAAGACGGAGGTTATGAAAATAAACAACCAACAACAGCAGCAACATCCAGCGCCAATCACCATCAACGGGAGGGATTTGAAAGAGGTTACTTCATTCACTTTACTTATCTAGGGACCATTGTCTCAACTACAGGAGGAACGGACGACGATGTCAAATCGGGAGTCGGGAAGGCGACAAAAACACATTCATCAACCTGAAACCAATCTGGAAATCTTCGTCACTCAACACAGCATCAACAACAAAATTCCGATTTTCAATGAAAACGTCAAGTCAGTCAGTTCTTCTATACGGATGGATCAGAAACTTGGCGGCGGGTCACAAAGAATATTTCCAACAGCCTGTTGCAGACCGTCATCAACAACTGTCTTCGCTGGCTCTATACTGAAGATATCAGATGGTCGGAAAGAACAAGAACCAACAAGAAACTATGGGAACAAACAAACGAAACAAGAACCAATCACCCAACAAATATGCAGGAGAAAGTGGAGATGGATTGGACACTCGCTGAGCTAAGGAGGCCACTGCGTGACATCGCGCGTCAGGCCAACGCTCGAGTGGAACCCGAAAGGGAAGCGGCGAGTGGGACGTCCAAGTGTGACATGGAGGAGATCGTGTGAAGAGGAGTTGAAACAGTATGGACTAACATGGATGCAAGTGAAAAGTACAGAAGAAGACAGAAGCAAGTGGAGACGTGTAGTTGAAGCCCTATGTTCCACTAGGAACCCAAGGGAACAATAATAATAATAAAATCTTTCATGTTTCTGTTAATTAAAATTCGTTTCAGGTAACCATTTTCTGAGAGCTTGTCTGTTAGCAAAGCAAGTTTTGCAGTTAGGGAGGGAGCAAGCAATCAAGCATATGTTATTAGGAAGAGATAAACAAACAGAGAGTGGGAAAAAAGAAAGCAAAAGAATTTCATTTCAACACATCAACAAAGAAATCTTCACTGTGTTCATAAAAATTGTCATTGTTCAATCACATCACATTTAACACATCAATATTAGAGGAAGACAACATTTCAAGTAGAGGATAACACGCTTTACAAAAGTGTGTGTGTGGATGTGTATATGTAGGGTGCAGGTTGGGGTTGGGGAAGATTGAAGGAAGACACTTAAGCTTGAGGATAATGAAGATAGGATCAATTTTTGTGTGTCTGCATGCGTGTAGAAGTGTTTATCTTAATTCTATTCATTTCCACTTAAAGTTTGTAGTGGAAGGGATTAGTGAAAAATCCTTTTTATAAGCTGCTGACGACGACGTATGCACTTAGTAGGTATGTTGTTCATATAACACTTATATGCATTCACACACGCACACACACGCACACTTACACACGTGCGTAAACCAGCAGGTAAGCCTAACACAGGAAGCAACTAACCCATCAGGTACATACAATTCACCTCAAAACAAAGAACGTTTCACCAATTTCTTTTTGCGAAAAAATATTTCTTTATGCTGTAACAATATGGATGGAAGATTAATAAGAAAAAAAAAACCGTGAAAGGGAATGACGACAACAACAGCAAAAACACAGAAAAGGCTTGCTTACCTTATGTGAACTTGAATTTCACATTTCTATTTTCGACTGATCGATAATGATTGCAGCATAAGAGGTGTGGAAGGAAACAAAGTGAACGAAGATTCACATTACTCCTGGGCATAGTGTAAAACAATGTTAGAGAATTATGAGGTAGGGAATTTTTTTCTTTCAGGGATCTCATTGGTTACAGGTTTGATGGCGAGGTGATATCAGTTAGGGAACCATTAGAAAACAAGCAGGGAGTACTGCTAGATAGCTGTTACCTTCGTCCCTGTTTGGGACTCTTCGGAAGTACCCGATCACCCGTAGATCAGGGATTGAATCTAGGATCTTCCAGTCATAAGGTGAGCTCTTTGATGACCATGCCAATGACCTCCTTATGAATTTCAACATAGGAAAATCTCCAGACAATGTGATATCGGTAAGTAATTGTTTTCTTACCCTTCTAGATGGATCTCGCTGGTTACATGACTTCTCACTAACACTTCATGTTATTTCATCCTTTGATCTCATTCAAGGAAGAATGAAAAAGCTGTCCAGTATCCCCTTCTTCATGCTTGCTTTCTAATGGTTCGCTAAATGGTGTGAACTTGCAGTGAAATATGTAACTAAACAAACACGTGATACTTTGATTGGACACTAGTGACTAGTGTGATGTGTCTAGCTAGTCCTTTCTTTGGTGAAGACTGAATTCTATCAGTCAGATTTGCAATATGGCCACCATGCCACTAGGTAGCTCGCCATCCATCACGGTGCATATTGATTTGATGATATTAGATGGTTGGAGGCAATCGGCCACAGGAGGCCTTCCAATTAGGTTTCGTGCTAGTTGGCACTCACGGGTCGGAACTCATATCCCTTCTGAGATTCGGAATAGCTCAGTGGTAAGGTCTCTGATTGCAGAAGGCACTGACTGGTGACGCGGGTTCAAATCTCAGTAAGGACATGAGTTCCTTCAAGTTTGCAGATGCGCCTTTCTGACTGGTGAGTGCCAACTAGCACGAAACCTAGTTGGAAGCCTTCCAATGGCCGATTACCTCCAACCATCTGATATCATCAAGTATTCGATAGTTAATCTGATGTTCACTAGAGACTGACTCTATACAAGAAGTAACCTGGAGTTCTAGTCAAAAGTCATGACCCATTTTGGTACATCAAGTCAAGTATGAGGACATTTACTAGCCGAACACATTGGCTGGATGTCGTGCCATGTATACATTGGCGAAATCGCAGAGGTTGGAATTCATGGGCTGGCCATTAGGTCGAGTCCCAGGGGTCGAATGGTCCAGAAGTTTGACTTGAAAACAGAAGGTCCTGGATTCGAATCCTGATGGTGATTCAATACTGCTGAAGAGTCCAAAACTGAGGGGACGAAACAGCCACCGAGTACTCCCTGGTTCTTGATGTGGGTACATATTTAGCTGCCCCCTTCACTGGCTCCATACTGAAGATCAAAATAGCCAACGGGGAGGAATTAGCAACAACAAGAAACTCTGGCTAGGAATTGGCCGACCAACAAATATGCTGGAGTGAATGGAGTGATGGATCGGTCACACACTGAAGAGATCATCGAATGACATCGCAAATCAGGTCAGCTATCCAGTGGAATCCTAATGAGGAGCAAAGAGTTGGGTGTGGATCCGAAGGTGACATAGAGGAGCTGAAAGACTATGTGGAAGTACACTGTCGTAGCCCTATTTTCCTCTTAGAACCGTAGGGGATAATAACAATAATAATAGATTCAGGTGACGAGTACCGTGTGTGGGATGAAACACACCATATCTTGAATATCACTGCCTAATCTCCGTTAAACCAGATTACAACTTTAAAAAAAAAATTTATATTGAAATGCAAATCATTTCGGTATGGAGCAACTGTCAAACCTGCACATACGCACGCACGCACACACTCACAAACACACGCACACGTAGCAAAGTATTATCGACTATTAATACTGCCATACATACATATATACATACATAAGTATTGATCGAAGTTGACAAGATGTGTTTAAAGTTTTCAAGGTTGATTATCAATTGTTAAAGGACTAGATAGACGCCAGTATTTCAACAGATCAATAATTTCTATCTCATAGATATGATCAAAAAAAATATAGAAATATGAACAAACAATTTGTGATAAACGTGATCACGTAGTTATTTTAAAACAAATAACTAATCAATAATTTCTGTTTTAATGAATGGGAAATCTTTCTCTAATGTCTAACATATCAAAGTTAAACTTTAAGCACCACTAATTACCAATCAGTGAGTGACCTCGAATGCACCAGTCACTTGAAGGAGGCATTTTTGGGTATGGAAAACATATATTTACTTTTACGAGTTGATCATGGATTGATATAAGTTAGAGAACCATTGAAAACTGACAGGGAGTACTGTCAGACATCTTTTTCCGTTGTGCTAGTTTGGGAATCATCCAAAGTACGCACCCACCAACAGGGTTCGAAACCAGGACCTTCCGGTTACAGGGTAAGCTAGCTCGTATACCATTCAGCCAATGGGACCCGCCAATTCAATGGACAACCTATGAATTCTAACTTCTACCAATTCGTGATACATTTAACGCGACCACCAACCAATGTCATCGGTGGGAAATCCATCCTCACACGTGACGTCTGGATGGACCTCACTGGTGACGACTTCTCACTAGAACTCCAGGCGGCTAACTCCATCTCGTAGCCAGTCACTAGCGAGCATCAGATTAATTTTTTATAGGATTTTCATCATGAGCTGACATTAGTTAGAGAACCATTGGAAAACCTGGGAGTACTGGACAGCTGTTTCGCCCTAGTTTGGTACTCTTCAGCAGTACGCACCCACCGGGATTCCAACCCGGTAGGTAGTTGCCTGGGGTTCTAGTGAGAAGTCGTGACCAGTAGGGTGCAGCAGGTCGGGCGTGAGGATAAATACTCGCCGAAGACATTGGCTAGGGGTAGCGGTATGTCGTGAATTGGCAGAAGTTAGAATTCATGGGCTATTGGATCGAGTCCCAGAGGCTTAATGGTATACGAGCTCGCCTTGTAACCAGAAGGTCCTGGGTTCGAATCCCGGTGGGTGAGTACTGCTGAAGAGTGCCAAACTATGGAGAAACAGCTGTCCTCTCACATGTGATAAAAGTAGCTCTCTCAGTTTTAGGTTGGTGTATCAACAGAGTATAATTCCATTGTGGGTAAAATTTATTTTGATAAAGTTTCATAGTGTTATACAGTAATATTTACTGAGCAATAAATTGTGCTCGAGACATGGTCATCAGTAAATATTACTGTATAACACCACTGTGAGAATTTATCAATATAAATTTTACTCATAATGGAATCATACTCTACCACAGTGCACAAGTTCTATTCTTATATCAACAGAGTTATTTAACCATATTATATGTATGTAATTATTTAGGTCTTCTAACCTCAACAATAACCCTAATCTCTCCTGAACCTAACCCTTACATGAAAATATCCCTAAACTAAATGTAATCTAACTCGAACCAACCGTTATGTCGCCTTCGGGGTTAGGTTAATCTAACCCTAACTTGTCCTTGACTTAAAGCGTAACTTAATCTTCCCCAAATTTAAGCTGAAACTTGCCAGATATCCCATTTGATAACATAACACTTCGATGAGGATATTTGATTGATGATGAAGACAACATTATTTGCCAGGTTTCACTGACTTGCCCAGTGAGCGTTTCAAGGCCACTGGTGCAGTCGCACTCCATTGGTGGTAGTTAGTGATGCTTAAAGTTTAACTTGGCGCATACTGTTAAGTTCTAATTATTATTATAGCTTGACTCCACACCGTAGTTTTTTGATACAAGTATGAAATTTTCAGCATGTGATATTGGTAGCCCAAATTTAGCAGGCTGACCATTGATATCAGGTGTGCGTCATCGGCAGGGGATTGAACCCCGGACCATGTGCATGGTCACGCGAGCGTCCTAACCATGTCAGGATAAACTAGAGCCTATATCCCCACCTTTATGGATATCTACTGTTCCATTGATACTTCTTTGAGGATGATTATTTTGAATAGATAGTACATTTGAGGAGGTCAGTAGTCATAAGTTATTCTTCACATTCATATGACTTTGAAAAGGCCTTCGATAGCGTTGCTCGAGAGGTGATTTGGAAACTACTCCACTACTATGGAGTGCCACCAACAATTATACATCTCATCCAACAGTTGTACGACAATGCTGCATGCCAAGTAATCCACAACGGGAAACTTACGGAATCCTTCGAAGTGAGGACAGGAGTAAGACAAGCTGGCTGCCTACTATCGCCAATGATTTTCCTGATTGTAGTAGATTGGATAATGTGACAGAGAGCCACCAGAGAGGACACAGGCATAAAATGGACTCACACAAAAACTTGGAGGATCTGTACTACGCCGATGATGATATATGTCTGATTTCCCACAAACTGGAAGATATGCAAGTGAAAAGCAACAAGTTGGCAGAACAAGCATCAAAGATAGCAAAGAATTCAGGTGAACGTAGAGAAAACAGAGGTGATGAAGATTCCTGGCCAACATCAACAGCACCGGCAGCAACAACAGACGACAATAAGCATAAATGGGAGGAACCTCAAAGAAACAACCTCCTTTACCTACCTGGGAAGCATCGTTTCAACTACAGGCAGACGGAACTGACGAGGATATCAAAGCATCGAGGATCGGGAAAGCAAACAAGCTTTCATTACTCTCAAGTCTGTGTGGAGGTCAACAGCATTCAGCATAAAAAATAAGATCCGGATTTTCAACTCCAATGTGAAGTCAGTGCTTCTTACTATATGGATCAGAGACTTGCACTGCACGTCATAAAGAGCACCTCAAACATACTACAAACCTTCATAAGCCGCTGCCTTCGCTCAATACTCCTCTCAAGATCAGATGGCCGGCCAGAACAGATCAGCAACAGCGAGAGATCTCTGGGAGCGAACAGACCAGGAACCGTTTGTGCAACAAATAAGCAGGAAGAAATGGAGATTGACTGGCCATACTCTGAGAAAACAAACCATCAAGTGACATCACTAGACAAGCCATCGCTCGAGTGGAACCCGAAAGGGAAGCGGCGAGTTAGTCGTCAGTGCAAGGGTGACTTGGAGGAGGTCATGTGAAGAGGAGATGAAAGTGTGTGGTCAGACTTGGAGCCAGGTGATGAGAATGTTGTCAGAGAACCGAACGCAATGGAGACACACGGCTGAAGCCCTATGTTCCTCTAGGAATTGAAGGAAACAATAATAATAATACGAATCACCTATAGTGTTGCACAGAACGTGAGTCGACGTCCTATTGTGAAGAAGGAGGTTTTACTCAATGAACAGGATAAACTAGATTTTCAAATTACCTCCAGTAACAATAACAACTCACAGGTTATGTAAATTGTATTTTTCTGAATACCACACGCGCGCATACACATACAGAGTATCAATATATATTAATTATAATATGGTACAACAATACTATTTATAATTTTAATTTATCTGTCTCATTGATTGATTGTTGAGTATTGTTTTTAGCAGATTAATGATGTATATTGACCAAAAATATACTTTATAAACAAATTTTATGTGAATTCATTTCATAGTAAACACCTATTTACCAGACAAATCAATAATAATAATAATAGTATTTTATATACTGATTAAGCACTAGATTAAATTAAAAACTTTTGTGAGAATATTGATTTTTCCATCTTTTCATCGTACTCACCTACTCACTAACTCACCCATCTGTTTCAGTATTTCTTTCCAATGAAGGTTTCGCGTGTAACAGTCTTCATCAAGTGCCAACAGCCACGACGTGCAGAATGAATGAATCAGTGTTCTCTATTGCTAAATTCCACAACCATGTAATACCAACAATTCACAGTGCGCCGTGATGGATGGCAAGCCACCTAGTGGCATTGTGGCTACATTACACAAACCTGACTGATAGAATTCAGTCTACACCAAAGATAGGACTAGACGCACACATTACACTAGTTACTGACTAGTGTCCAATCAACAACAAAAAATCCAACCTCTGCCGATTCGTGAGACATATAGCTGCACCATTCAACCAACAATGTCACCGGTGAGTGACTATCCTCTTACCTGACTACGTGGACTCTTACTGGTCACCGTTTCTTTATCGAACTCCAGGTAACTGCCTGAACACAGCCAGTCATCAGTGAGTATCAATGATTGGATTTTAAAGGTCAGCTATTGAATAGGGTCACAATATCTGAGTGATTGTTAAGGAGCTCACCTTGTGACCTATAGGTCCTCGGTTTGAATCCCAGTGGTTGGGTACTACTGAAGAGCTACAAAACAGAGGGACGAAACAGCTTGTTTCACAATGGTTTTGGAACTGATGTCAACTCGCGCTCAGTTATGTACAAAATCAAGAAGTGCGTCGGTACCACAGCGGTAGGATGCTCGCCAACCACGCCTCATATGGTCCAGGGTTCGATCCCCGGACATCAACACACTCTTTCAGTAATAAGACCGGTAAAGACCGAAGGTTGGGCATGAGGCTAGCAACCGCATCTCGTAAAAATAAACACCACTTCTACTGAAACTTCAAGCTAGAGGCTTGAGTGAGTGAGTGAGTGAGTGAGTGTGTGAGTGAGTGAGTGAGTGAGTGAGTGAGTGAGTGAGTGTGTGAGTGAGTGAGTGAGTGAGTGAGTGAGTGAGTGAGTGAGTGAGTGAGTGAGTGAGTGAGTGAGTGAGTGAGTGAGTGAGTGAGTGAGTGAGTGAGTGAGTGAGTGAGTGAGTGAGTGAGTGAGTGAGTGAGTGAGTGAGTGAGTGAGTGAGTGAGTGAGTGAGTGAGTGAGTGAGTGAGTGAGTGAGTGAGTGAGTGAGTGAGTGAGTGATACCAGATCGTCTTAGCTTCCCTACATAGACCGTCGAAGGAAATATCTTTCTGCAAACCAATACGACTGCAGGGAAGTTCAGGAAGGGTGACCAGAGGAAATACACACTACAAGGGTATCTCACATTCGATTTGTTTTCATTTTCAGTGCTTGCCATCAATGATAGTGGAACCGTACGAATTAACCAATTCACGTAAATCGTGCTTGCAAGTGATGAAGGTGAAATGAACTACCTGACATTTGGAGGGATTAAGCTTAAGACCATTTGTGTTCGACGACCACTGCCTAATTAATTTCCGACAAAAATTTATTCATTTTGGAACAGTCTGAATGAGAAGTAACCGTCAGCATAGAAACAGTCAGATCATCGGCATACTTAACAAAATTGATGTCGTCAGAATGGTATTATGAACAGCTTAGATGATGAAAAGGCTTGCCAGTGTTGGTGATGGTGGTTTTGGTGTAGGAAGGGGGTAGATGAAAGGTTACGTTTCTTTGTGCTTGCATCACACACAAACACACACGCATACAAACATACACAAAGAAACACACAAGCATATACCTACCTACCTACTATACCTTTTCCTTTTTTAGTCCAGATTATGACATTATATGCCTGCATTTAAACTAAAGGTCAATCCTATTTTGATGATACTACGAATATATATTGGGAGAATAAAGATATAAAACACTGTTTATCGATTGAAATTGAACACACACACACACATACAACAAAGCCTTTAATTATCTATCACATATACTAGATGTACAGGTTAAATATACAACATTTCAAAGAATAATACAGGGTCTTTTAGATTGCCATAATAATAATAATAAAAGCTATAAAGAGTACACTTATTAATCTACTTTTTGGACACGATAGAGAAAACACACCAGAAACAACCTATGGCTTACATCAATCAATTTTCTTAAATAATAATATGTATTTAATACTCTAGTCTTAATTAGTGATAGCAGTAATAGTAGTTGTAGTTACCTGGATATGTTAACTGACAATTAATTCACTGTTAGTCAAATTGTAACATCTCTAATTTTTTTGAAAAAAACAAAACAAAACAAGAAATATAAATATTAATAAACAAACTGTCAAATTTTAAATGTTAATTTCACTTACATTATTATTAATAAATGATTAGTAATCCCTTTAAATTTCGAGTGGTATACAGGGGCTTCAACAAGACATCTCCCCACTTTCTTCTACTTTTTGCCGTCCTCTTCAGCTGTCTAGCTCCAAAATTGACCATAATCTCTCATCTCCTCTATGTCATTCTCGCATGGACGACCCACTTATCGCTTCGCATTTGGATTACTCTCGAGAGATGGCCTGCACTAGGTGCGATGTCATGTGATGGTCTCCTTAGTGTATGCCCACTCCATCAATCTCCATTTTCTCCCACATACTTGTTGAGTGATCGGCTCTTGCTTGGTTGGTTGGTTTCTTTCCACCCAGATTTCCTCGTTGCTAATCATTTCTGGCCGGCTGGCCATTTGATCTTCAGTATGGAGCGAAGGCAACTGTTGATGAAAGCTTTTAGTGACATGCAGCGCAGGTTTCAGACCAGTATAGAAGAACTGACTGACTTGACATTGGTGCTGAAAAGAATCCGAATCTTGTTCCTTATTCTGGCTGGGTGCAGAAGATTTCCAAACTGGTTTCAGGTTGATGAAGGCGTGCTTATCTTGACTTTCCGATTCTTACTGGCTATCTTTGAAATCATCCGTTCCGACTGCCTGTATTTAAAACGATGCTTTATGGAGGAATGAAGGAGGTAACCTGTGTTAAATCTCTCTCGCTGATGGTGATTGGTGCTGGTTTTTGTTGCTTTTGGTGGTAATTGGTTGGTTGCCTTCATCACCTCCGTCTACACCTTCCCCATGTTCACCTGGAGTCCTGTTTTCTCTGACAGCCAGCCAGCCAGACTCTTCAGAGAGTTTGTTGGCTTTCGTCTGCCCGCCTGCCTGCCTGCCTGCAAGTTTTCTAGTTTAAGTGACATTAGACATGTATCATATGCGAAATCCAGGTCTTCTAGAGTCTTCTTATCGGTGAGTGTAGCGGATTCCTGACTCCTCCTTCCCAACAGTCTGACTCATAATCCAACCCACAACAATTAAGAATAACATCTCTGATAATAGGCAGACAGACTTGTCTTAATTCAGTATGCACTTCAAACACCTCACTGAGTTTTCCATCGAGGATAACCTGAAATTCTTTTTCAGTTGACTCCATGGTTCTCCATAAGCTTTAACATTTCCTTTTCCTCATTGTCGTCGTCCTCTACCTCCTCCTCATACGATCTCCTCCATGTCATTACATTTGGAGGCGCGCCGAACTGACCATCTCCAGTTGACCTTCTGTTCTACGTCTCTTCAGTGCATCTGCAATCCATCTCCCTCTCCTTCGGTGTACTTCTTGGGTAGTAAGAGTAGGCTGATGGTTCAGGTGTCCATCTGATCTTCAGTATCGAATGACCTGGGCAACTGTCGATAAAAGTATATAGTCGCTTAGTTTCTGAACCGTATATTATAGAAGAAATGACTAACTTGACATTCATATTGAACAGAATCTGAATCTTATTCCATACGCTTAGTGTAGCAGATTTTTACACTAATTTCAGGCATAATGAAGGTTTGTCTTGCTTTTCAGATCTTGAGTGTCTTTGATATTATCATCTGTGTTGTTAGCTGTAAATGAAAACTGGAAGAGTGGACTTCCTTCAAATTTCCCTCGTTGATGGTGATGGATGCTTTTTATTGTTGGTTGATTTGTTGGTTGGCTGATCAGATATCTTCATCACTTCTATCTTCTCTATACTCACTTGATATCCTGTCTTCTGTGCTAACTTCTTTTACCAACTTGTTGGGTTTCTCCTGTGGACCTTCCAGTACGTATAACATGAGACATAAATCATCCCTGAGATCTAAATCTTCTAGTGTCTTTATTGTAAATCTGACTTATGCCTGTCTTCTCACTTCCCACAGTTTGCCATAGGATCTGTTCCATCACAATCAGAAATATCTTCATTTCAAAGGCTTCTCTGAGGTTTCCTGTTTGAATCGCCTACTCTTTAATGAAAATAAACAATACTGAAGTATGGTGGATGCTGATCTCAATCATTAATGTCGTTGCTGATGTTGACAGTGAATTACTAAAGACAGTCTTCAGTTTGAATTCCTTATTAGATGATCAGGAATCTAACCTTCAATATGGAGCCAAGCGCATAGCTGTTAATGAAAGTCCTCATTAGTCTGTTTAATTTGCTCTTCGTGACTCTAACCGTAAGTCTCTGAACCATATCGAATCAGTGATTGACCTGATATTTAATGCTGAAGGTTTGAATCTTATTTCTTATGCTGTAGGTAGAAGATTCCCCCCCACTGATTTCATACTCATGAAAGTCAGTCATGCCTTTCAAATACTAGCTGGCTTTTCAGTCCTCATCTGTGCCGCCTGTGGTCGATATTTATATAGCCATTCATCAAAGGACTTGTTTACTGCATAGCTGTCCACTCTATCCTCCTTTATGGCTAAGAGTGAGACATGACCGTTGAAAGTGAAAGACCTGAAGAGACTAGCCAGTTGTCTTTGACCGCAGATGTTTGCATTCCATCTCTCGTGTTAGGTGGTATAATAATATTATTATTATTATTGTTTCCTTTAGTTTCTAGAGGAACATAGGGCTTCAGCTGCACGTCTCCATTAAGTTCGGTTCCCCACCAAAATTTTCACCTGGCTCTACGTTTGCCCACGTGCTTTCATCTCATCTTCGCATCACCTCCTCCATATCACTCTCTTACTGACGACCAATGCGCCCTTTCCCATTCCGGTTCCACTCAAGAGACAGCCTGTCGTGTGATGTCACTTGATGTTTTTCTCAGAGTATGACCAGTCCACCTCCTGCCTATTTGTTGCACAATCGGTTCCTACTAGGTTGGTTCGCTCATTGCCAGAGATCCCTCGCTGTTGCTGATCTTTCCTGGCCGGCCATCTGATCTTGAGTAGTACTGATTGAAGACAGCTGTTGATGAAGGTGTGTAGTCTGTTTGAAGTGTCCTTCGTGACACGTAGTGCAAGTCTCTGGTCCGTATAGTGAGTAGCACTGAATTTAGATTGGAGTTGAAAATCCGGACCTTATTTTTCATGCTGAGTAGTGATGTTGACCTCCACACAGACTTCAGAGTAATGAAAGCTTGCCTTGCTTTCCCGATCATCGCCTTGACAATATTGAGACTAGGCGTAGAGTGTAAGCTTAGGAAGGGAAGTCAATTTGTGGTGGTGTGCAACAGACAATGTGTTCCAATGGAATATGATTCTCACATATTCCCACAGTTCAATTCGGCATTAGCAACAGAATACAATGCATATTTGAACATTCTATTTCATCTCATTTAATGTAAACCAAAATCACACTCTCAGTGATTGGTTAAGGAATATAAACTGTACATATATATACAGTGGTTTGATCAATAAAAAATATACTTTGACTTCTGTGTCTTGCCTTCTGTTGTTACAAATTGATTAGATTATGAAGCTACATGGATTTAGGTCTCTAGAACATATTTTTAATTCCTTTACTTTCCCAGTGGAACATAGGGCTTCAAGCTAGAGTCTTGAAGTTTCTGTAGCAGTGGTGATTATTTTTATAGGATTGGGTTACTAGCCCCATGCCCAACCTTCCCTCTTTACTAGTTTTATTACTGGCTTAGCTAGGTGAAGCAGTGCGTCGGTGACCGGGGATCGAACCCCGGACCACCTGCGTGGTCGGTGAGCACTCTACCATTGTACCACCGACGGACATGTTTTACGTATATCGAGCCGCTGCCTTTCTTGACGAGTATTGTTAGTTGACATAGGGTCAGGTTGGTCAAGAGCTAGTAGGAGTGGTCAAATCAAAATCTGATATCATCATTTCATAAAATCTCTAGCTACTTGTGTCAGTCAGCCTCCTTAAGGAGGCATAGATTGCTTGTCTGAGTTCTTTGGGCTTCTAAGAATCAATGCTTTGAGAATATGCTGGTGATATTACTCAAAACTATTTTGCAATGGCCCAGTGGCATTTAGTCTTTGTGATCCAACGTATCTACTAAACTGTCATGTTTTTCGGCGTTATTATTCTTTATTCCTCACATTTCTACTTACTGCAGTCTTTTCACATCTCTCTTTTTTTCTGTCTTTTGTCTTTTGTTTTAAGTGCTACACGGAGTGTGACAACTCGAAGTCTTAAACTTCACTGTCGAAACTGAGTCACTCAGTAATCGATTACCCCAGAGGACTCCTGCATGCATAGAAATCACGGGAGAGAAAAAAAGTATAAAGACGCTGGAAAAACTAAATTTCACTTCACATACATAATTGTTTGGTGTCAGCTGTTTTACTAATTCCATTTCACAATACAAACTTGATTGATTGGTTCTCATCTACCCAGATAAATTATTGTTCCCGTGGGTCTCGAGTAGATTATAGGGTTGGAACAGCACATCTCCACCTTGTCTTATTCTCTGTGGTCCTTCTTAGCTGGCCCCCCGATCCCCCAATAGTCTCTCATGTGCTCCCCATACGATTTTCTTCATGTCACACTTAGACCCACACTCAACTCATCGCTTCTCATTCCAGTTTCATTCGAGTGATGGTCTGAGGCAAAATGTTCCCACATTTTCCTGTTACTCATCCTTTCCGGACAGCTGGTCAGATGATCTTCAATATGGAGGCAGTGAAGGGGGCATCTATGGATAAAAGTCTACAACAGCCTGTTCAAAATGCTTTTTCTGACGTGT
This sequence comes from Trichobilharzia szidati, assembly GCA_944472155.2. Classification (NCBI taxonomy): domain Eukaryota; kingdom Metazoa; phylum Platyhelminthes; class Trematoda; order Strigeidida; family Schistosomatidae; genus Trichobilharzia; species Trichobilharzia szidati. Next base: position 76,834,526 of record OX235273.1, read on the forward strand.
TTGTCAAGTTTCTGACTCATATAGAAGAAGGGACTGGCTTAAAATTCATATTGAAAATACGAATTTTATTGTACATACTTAGTTCAGACGATTTCCAATAGTAAAATATGCTATATTAGAAATATCTATAATAATAATAATAATAATAATAATAATAATAACAATTTGCTTTATTCCAAAACAGTACTTGTGAAACAGAATGGAATTCTCAGCATTTTTCTTACTACAGTATTGCATCCAGTTAGTACATTAACAATAAATAGAATTCTACATAGATTAAGGAAATCTCAGTTCATTATGACAACAACATATTGGCATGCTGTAGCAAAGCCAAAGCTGAACAGTGTTTGAAGGTGTTAGAAAAGTAGGTGCTGTCATATTTACTGGCGTAAGCAAGAGAAAGAAACAAAGCAGTACATAACGGAAAAAGAGAGAGAGAAAAGGAAAAGAAAGAAAGAAAATTTTGTACCTATAAATGATATGAGTTGGAAAGACGAGGTCCAGTTGTTCTACTGACTATTTAATAAGTTATACGTGTCACGCCTAATGCTTTCTTTATCACCCAGAACACGAGCTAAGTAGGGTATGGTTGAGTTTTTGCACTTGCTGGTGCGAGCATATAGTTTTCTATATAGGCTTCTGGTTTTAACTAATGAGATGCAAGGGGAGAGTTGTGAGTGAAGAGGGTGGTGTGAGTTAGATAAAATGGATTTGGCCAATTTTTCACATGATTCCATGTGCCTGTCAACCGGAATATTACCAAGCTGGCTAAGTGGCACATTGCTTACCCTGCTGACAACCTTTAACATCCTGCATAATAAGGTATAGTCTTTCTTCAGTAGCCCGGGAAAAACTAAGGGGGAAAAATAGAGAATAATAGGCAGGATGCGAGAGTTAACAAATTGTAGGAATAAGGATTGGGTTATATCAGAATGTTTTAATTTCTTGATGTAGGAGGTAAGACGGAATATTTTCTTAGAAATCGCCAAGATATGAGACGACCAGGAGAGATCAGCAGATAGAATGACGCCTAGGTATTTGATTTTCGACTTGGTTTCTATTTCAGTGCCGTCGATGTTGCATACCTCGTAAGAGCCAAACAGTTTGTTTAGGCCGGATTTATGCCTAGAGGTGAAATTGACTGTTTGGCATTTGGAGGGTTTTAAGGTAAGACCGTTTTCCTTGGACCACTGGCTGATTTCTGACAGAAAGCCATTAAGTTTGGAGCAGTCACTTTGACATTTGACAGGCAAAGATACTGTCAAGTCGTCTTATCGACTTATTATAGCTGATGCCGACTCGTTTCATCCTTTATTGGACTCATCAGCCAACTGGGTGATCTTCACGCTACAATCAGTGATGGTGTTGTTCTCACTGTCTGACTTGAACCAAGTACCCATATTTTCAACAACAACAAAAAAATGTCGAAGAGATATCCACTAGACCATATGGACCACAAAATCTTCCTCTTATATGCAATGAGGGCCGAACATGCAGTCTCATCACTCAACAGGATGAAGCAATGTGAACTATTAACATGCGTAATTCACCTTATTATAAATATTGTACACACATACACACAGACACACGCATCTATATGTCAACTTCTAGGAGTCACTGAATAACTAACTATTACATAATCATTCTTCATATTGTCCTATTTTGTGAAATATTTCTCTCTGTAGACAAAGAGAAATACATTATTTACTATCTGTCTCATTTTTTCTATATACACAAAGAATTTCAAAATTTCGTTACACTGAATTGTCTGGATTTTAGTTGTTTGTTTGTTTGTATTTTTTGTACATATAGGTCATTTTGTCTACTAGAGATGATTATTCACAGAGTTCATTGACTTTTATAGTATTATTATTAATATTATTATTATTATTTTGTTAAGTAATGTTTAATTAACATCTATACAGAGTTCACATCGAAAATCAACTAACCAACCAACCAACCAACAGACGAATGCTGAACAGGGTTATCATCACATATTTCATGTCATTATATCAATATATAGATCCTATATTCATCAAAAATCAACATGGATATCGATTTATAAATGGTATCAAATTAACCTGGGTTCATTAAATGATTGATAAAGTAATGTACTGAATTAGTTGTGTTCTTTGAGGAGCTGGCTGATTGATTTAATTGCGAAGTATTCGTCGTCTCCCTTCTAGACGACATCTTCAGAGCAGGTTTTACCATGGAATGAACTCATTTGAATTCTCCAGGAATAATATTATTGGTTAGATGATTTCATCACCAGCTGATATCGGTTACAGAACCACTAGAAAACCTGGGAGTACTGGGTAGTTGTTTCGTCCTAGTTTGAGACTCTTCATGGTCAGAAAAGATCAGTAACAGAGATCTCTGGGAGCGAACCAACCAGGAACCGATTGTGAAACAAACAGGCAGGAAGAAATGGAGATGGATTGGCCATAGTCTGAGAAAACAAACCATCAAGTGACATCACTAGACAAGCCATTGCTCGAGTGGAACCCGAAAGGGAAGCGGCGAACTGGTCGTCAGTGCGAGGGTGACTTGGAGGAGGTCATGTGAAGAGGAGATGAAAGCGTGTGGGCAGACATGGAGCCAGATGAAAACGTTGTCAGAGAACCGAACGTAATGGAGACGTGTGTCTGAAGCCCTATGTTCCTCTAGGAATAAAAGGAAACATTAATAATATAATAATGATACTCTTCATCAGTACACACCCACCTCCAGGGTTCGAACCTAGGATCATTAATCCACTGGGACCCTATCCAGTGGTCAATTCGCGAATTCCAACTTTTGCTAATTCACGACATATCGCGACCACTCAGCAATGCCTTCTTCGATGAGTAACTGTTTTCACCTTCGACATGCTGTCTCCTGTCAACCGTTGTCATAACTTGTTTTGTTTTAAAATTTATGTTTCTATTGATCATTTTGCTTGACTTGGAATTTGAACTTTCTTGTCATATGATTTAATTTTTACTAGCTGGAGTGTGTGCTAGATGGTGTTTGAATTCTTTTCAACAACAGAAAAAGAAGAAGATAAAATCAATATGGTTTACAAAATAAGTTGTATGAACTACAATAAACACTAAATCGGTCAAAGTGCGTATTCCCTTCGAATCTCATTTCAAGAACACAAATCGACTGTTAAAAAACATGATATATACTCCTTTGTATCAATGCATGTGGATAATTATGGACACCAATTTGATGATTGGGATAATGTGGAAATTTTAAACAGAGGAAACACCAAAATGCAGTCAGGGAATTTCTAGAAGCCTGGATGGTAGGTACTCAAGTGAATCAGCCAGCGATTAACAAACACACAATATTACCGACCAAATTTACCAGCTAATAAGAAGTGTAAATCACACGACAAGAAAGTTCGAATTCCAGGTGAATAAAATGATCAATAAAGATGTAAAATAACAAACAATCAGTCATGACAGTGGTTGTCGAACGGAAGATACAATTACACCATTCATGGAGAATTTAAATAAGTTGATTCCATACCCAAACCTGCTGTGAAGATGTTGTCGAGAAGGGGAATGACGAAAGCTTCGGAATTCAGTCAATCAATCAATCAACCAGCTCCTCAGAGAAGACAGCAAATTCGAAATCATCCACCTGAGCCACAAATCTTTTGCAATATTTCAAAATAACGTACCAATGTAGGATACATATGATAGTTTTATTTTTGAAAACGGGGAAAATACCCAACAGGATATTAGACAGAAAAGAACAAGAAATTCAGCAAAGATATTACTATCGGCGATTTCATCCTCGAAAGCAGTTGTACGGTCGTATTTTGTAATACACAGCTTTACATAGTAACAATTATTATTTAATTCAACATAATAACAAAGGGAAATGAAAAAAGTGGTAATAATTTTTCAACATGGTAAGTCATTTTACATATTTGTGCAATTCAAAAAGCTTGTCAGTGAACACTATACGGTATGGCTGCAAAGAGACGGCACTAGCTCAATCAGAAGCGTTATAAGTGAACACCTCGTCACCACCAGTCACAGCGTCTCAAATGACTCATCATTCAGAATCATTCACAAGAGGAACAAATATTTACCAAAGGCAGTGTACTACCGAGTACTTTGTACCGCAGAAGCCCTCACCGTATATATATATATATATGCATCGAAAAGCCGGAAGAATGTATTCAAAAGAAACTAACCTGACTTCAAAATTTACTATGGATTTAGTTCTGTTAGACTCCTTAGTTTACGTTTTTTATTTCCTTTTTCATTCTCTCCATTCTTTCTAACCCTAGTTTTAAAAAATTATTATTATTTCATTTTGTTTCTATGCTCCTCCTATTCACACCTGCCTTCTTTAAAAGAAAAACCATTTTACATAGTACGGAACTACTTTCTAGCCCTATGTGAACTTATTTCTATATTCCTTTTGTGATCTATATTCAAACACCTTGAAAATTTCATATCAAGTTGAAAAATTATTATCACCATTTCATTTTCCCTTCTTTATTGTATTGAATTCAACTAATACTTGTAACTATGTAAACATGTGCATTACAAAATATAATTGTACATTTTGATGATGAAATCGCCGGAAGTAATTTCTTTGTTGAACTTCTTGTTCATTTATACACACGTATACCAATAAATATGACTATGGAGGCAGTCAGAAACGAACTCATTTCTGACCAAGAACTCAAACTTAGGACAAAAGTGCTACTTGAGGACATAATGCTGTGAGTACAGCTATGCCTGAGTTTCACAATATTTAAATTCCAAGGGAAAATATACAAACAAACTGAGGGAGTTGACATGGGATCACCAATATCCCCAGTTGTAGCAGGTATATTCATGGATAGGCAGGAAAGCATAGCGATTGAAACGTTCACCCCCAACCCAAAAGTATGGTGGAGGTATGTAGATGACACATTCACTGTACTTAGAACACAGGATATAGATAGGTTTTTGGAATACATTAACTCATAGGTGGAGGTGTAACAACAGAAGACAAGGGCCAGGCAACAGATCGTTTATTACGAAAAATCAACACGTATTTATAGATTTTTATGTACATTATTGTAGGTCAATGTTAGTAGAAAATACAGTCTGTTGATTGGTTGTTTGTCACACAAAGTTAACCTTGCATCTTTTGTGGCTCTGTCAGTTCATCTATATGTTAACTGTAACCGCCTGTCCACCTTGACCTTTGACCTCAATTACTGTCAACCAATTTGGCCAGCAACCATCTCTCACCACAACATGACTAATATTTGATACATAAACATTGACCTCAATTACTGTCTACCACTTGGCTAGTAGACAGCTCTCACTACACTCGTCCCCCCGTCAAATAGTTTGGACTGAAGTCGGCTCGGTCTTCTCGGTTCTTGGGGCTTTGCTCTGTTGTCTTGCTGTCTGGAATCTCGGCGCCTGCGGATGTCCACTTGTTTAACGGTGTTTACCATTGCGATTGTGTCTGCGTAACCCCATCTCAACGTGACCATACATGGTCCTTCCCACTTTGGAAACTGTTTGCCTGACCCTGTCGCACATTCGTAGGTATTTCGCCTCACACTTCCATATGCTGCTTTCTCCCGACCTCCCAGCAGCGTCCCAAGTAGCAGCCTCATCGCTGACAGATCTTGAACGCCACTCAACTGCGAAGAAGCCTCGAAGTCCTGCCCGAAGATCCATATGTCTCCATCAAAAACTGCAGGGCATAGGCTTTCCATTTGTCGGTAGGCAGCGACACCAAATGTAACAACAGAAGACAAGGGCCAGGCAACAGATCGTTTATTACGAAAAATCAACACGTATTTATAGATTTTTATGTACATTATTGTAGGTCAATGTTAGTAGAAAATACAGTCTGTTGATTGGTTGTTTGTCACACAAAGTTAACCTTGCATCTTTTGTGGCTCTGTCAGTTCATCTATATGTTAACTGTAACCGCCTGTCCACCTTGACCTTTGACCTCAATTACTGTCAACCAATTTGGCCAGCAACCATCTCTCACCACAACATGACTAATATTTGATACATAAACATTGACCTCAATTACTGTCTACCACTTGGCTAGTAGACAGCTCTCACTACAGAGGCAATTCAATTCACTTATGCTGAATTGGAAAGTCAGGAAGGAACTCAGGGAACTTCCAATGCTAGATTGTAGTGGCGTAAAAAGGAAAGAAGATGGGAAGTTTAACACTAGTGTTTACAGGAAACCCACACATTCAAACAGATATTTGGACTTCCGATCATCCCATCCTGTCAGTGAAAATAGGATTGGTGAAATGTTTAAGTGATAGAGGAAAAAAACTAAGTATTACCAAGGAAAATCTAAGACAGGAAGTGAGACATATAAGAGAAGCCTTGAAACTTAATAATTACCCTGATAAACTAGTCAGGAAGTGGTAGTGATAATAATAATAATGATAATATTAATGACGACATGCATGTCAAACATGTGCAAGACAACACCAACAATAAGGAATCTAAATCACCAGTAGTAATTCCATACAAGGAAGGAACCTCGGAAGCCTTACGCAGAATTCTTAACAAGGCAGGCAGGAAGAAAAGTGGCTGGCATTCAAACCCACAAACTCAATTAGAAACAAGCTTTGTTGGTTAAAAGATCAATCCTGTAGAGCCTTTAAAACAAAACAATTAAGTTTATCTAATACCCTGTCTGCAATGATTGTCAGGTCAAATACATAGGTCAAACTAGTAGAACAGGGGCAGTCAGAATAGCTGAATATAAAATCTAGAGAATAGTTCAACTATACCACTCACTACATGCAATTACCCCTGCCGACGCACACCCGATATCTATGGTCGGCCTGCAAAATTTGGGCTACCGATATCACAAGCTGAAAATTCCATACTCGTACCAAAAATACTGTGTGGTTTCAAGCTATAACCAAAATATAAAAAAACCATACAATATAGGATGACGGGATAAGATGACAGTTTTAAAATCTAATGTAACAGGGCATAAGGAGAGATTGATAACAGAAGCTTTGTTTATCGAATCAACTACAAATACATGTAATAGGAATGATTCAACAACTGTCCCCGATATCTGGAAAATTCTACTACCCAAACGACAAATAGGAGAGAACAAAGAAAACTATAAAACTCAAGTGTCAAAGTCGTGTGATTACAATTGATATGATAATGAACAATAAATTTTGTTCGAAACGTCATCCAGTAAATAATACTGTTTCACTGTGTGATATATCTAATAAACAAACTAATATGGAATTTCTTGTTCATTTCTGTTTAGCATATGATAAGGACTCTAAAAAAAGAATAATCAAGCCTTCTGGTGATTCCTGTTTTAGTATATATCGATGGTTCTTCGGCATGAATAACTTGTGTATGTGTCAGTAGGCAGTAATCGGTGTGATGCGTCTAGTCCTTGGCGTTGATAAATACGGGATACTATCACAGTCAAGTTTGTAATGTAATCAGCAGGGCGTATTTGAAATTCAACCCAAGGACTAGACGCGTGATATTAGTTACTACCAGTCCGCTACAGTCCTACAGGAGGTGAATCGTGAACCTGAATAGCTCAGTGGTAACATCTCTGACTGCAACACTGGATGACTTCTGTTCGAATCCTATAAGGGAAATGCAGTCCTTGATGTTAACGAGTGTCAAAAAGGACGAAACCTAGTTGAATGGCTTTGTTCCTATTGCCTTCATTCATCTAACATTAGGTAATATTTCATTTCTGGTTTCTATATATTAAATTATGTCGGTTAACATAGGGTTTTTAGTTCACCTTATTGATGAATTTCCGTGCCCCTAGTAAATACTGCTATAACTGCTTAATTGGACGTTAACCTTATACGTAGGTTGTCAAGTTGTTGTGGTAGAATCTACTTGAACTCAAATTAGGACAGGACTGGAAGAGTATTTAACTCTTTACTACTACATAGCGAAGCCATTCATTCCATAAATTATCGCTTTAATTCATTTGGATAGATAGATCACGTGATTTTTACTGCTCTTAGCCTATCCAGCCTGTCGTCACACACTTTTTCTATTCTCCTGCCTTTCCATTCAAATCAGGTCACAGAATTTCTCTTCATTTTAATTCGTTAAAACAGACAGAAGGCTTCATTGTGAAATATGAATTTCATTGGTTAATACGCCTAATGCCTTGACAAACCAGATGCATGCATGTGTATTGATTGTCTGCAACTAAACAATGAACCAATGAAAACACAAGGTCTTTGCTATATAAGCCAAGGCCAAGGCGCGGCGTAAACGATTGATGCAGAAATAATTAAAGGTGCTGCGTGTTTAGTTGGTGAAGTCACTCCACTGCTAGGAATTTGTCCATGTCCGTTAGCCACCCATCAAAAAATGGTCTCTTATTACTCTTACAAGCAGCCAAAAAGCTGGATGAAGAAGGTAAGGAAAATAAAATGGCCAAAATGGATTTTAAATCATGCAGAATCGTTACACCGCTACACACATAATTCTGAAAAATGGGAACATCGACATTCTCAACGGAATTATGCAGAGACGAATTCATCAACCTATTCCTCTCACAACTATGGCACACAAAAACGACCTGTTACATCTGTGAGGTAAGGTACTGGTTTGAAAAATTCATAATAATATAAATGTATAGATGCACTCATAATGAACTTGAAAAGAGTCGGTAAGTTTCGTGAATACAGTGTAAATCAAGCATTCGATTTAGTCGTGCCCATCTTCGTACATGTATGGAAACGCTAAAAGAGCGTTTGAATTTCGATAATGACGTCCCAAGGATAACTATGTTAACGGTACTTAAGAAGGCGACGGCTACAATACAGGTACTGTTCAAAGTTTGCAATACAATTTTACAATATATTGTAAATTAGATATTAGTCATCTAGATTTATTATGTTTGATACATTGTGTATTTGTTACTTTATTTTAATTCGTAGCTCTTGAAGCAGAAGAAACAATGCCTAGAAAGTTATGAGGATAGTGAAAAACAGAGATGCGCCCAGTTGCTGAAGCGACGTCAAGCACTTAGGAAGAAGTTGGAAGAGAAACGTAGCCGTTCACTGAAATTGCAAAATTGGAAAGAACGAAACCGCAATTGTTCAGAATGTTCTATTGCAACTACATCTTCAGGTAAATATAATTTTCAGTGGATATTTTTTCTAATTATCTGTTCGAACCTAACACGTGTGTTTCCTTTATTGCAGATGATTCTGAAATGGATTTACGATCGGGTACTGGTTCAACTCCACCTACACAATCGCTTAATAATGGCATACAACTACCTAATACGGCAGCAGCGGGAATCAATACATGTACAAATGATCCAAATTATATTATACAATTGTCTAAACATAGAAGTCTCAGCTCACCAACAGGTACTATGAGCAGTTCACCTGTTGGTTTGGATGCTTTTGATGCTAGTAGCTCTGATTCAGGATTTGAGGAAATTACTATTACCTCAAGTGGCATAATGTCTCCAAATGATAACTCAATGGCCTATTGCATCAACGATAGATCTCAATGTGTTACAGCATATCCAAACAAGGTGTGCAGGGCCTGCTAGAGAGATATGTTTGATTTTTAGCCAATTATGTTGTTATCCCTTTCCATCGACTGTTTTGTTGTTCATTCTATACAGAATATTTTTCATTTGCGTGCATCATAGTCAATGCTGCGAATTGGACATTTTGACGGCTTTCAATCACATTGTGCCAATCAAATTCCTTACACAATGTTTACATTTAGTGCAGTTTATTTATATATATGCTCAATTTCATCGTCGTTTGGAATCTTCGCCTTGTTGAAAGCATCATGGAGCAACTAATTTGTAGCAGTTCGACTTTCATCTTTATATCATCGTCATCCATATTCTGAATTATATTTACATTTCAACTGTCGGTAAGTAGTTACTATCGCTGGTCATGTCAATTAGTGACAGCGGGTTTTTAGAAGCCATTGAGTAGTATGTAACTGATATCTAGGGATTGTTTTCATATTTGTGCCGACGTATTAGTTTTAACGCACATTCCCTTTTGAAAACGTTTCTAATTATTCTGATCCTTCCCATCGTTGGTGCGTAATGCAATCTGTGATTCTGCTCTATTTTGCATTTTACTGAATAATATTCAAGATCACTCAGCTCTGTGCTGTATCTTGCAGATTTCGCACTGAATTGCTTAATATATATTTCCTTGTTTATCTAATTAAATGTGTCTGTAGTTGTGTATTCCTCAAAATGTAATCATCTCTCGTAAAATTTCTGTATGGATGCCGGTTATGTCTTTCAAGAGTGAGTCAGTATGCTTCTGAATCTCGCACTACACAATGGTAACCTTATTGAAACATCAATGTCTGTGTTCTGTTTATTGCGTGTTTATTACCCTGCTCACCAGTTATGTGCAATTTTGGCAGCGGCTTGTTTAACATGTTTCGTGAGCATATTGTTATGCTACTATGAACTTTGTATAGTGTTTTTGCAAAAGGGGTATACATGCTTTTAATAATAATAATACTAATAATTAATAATATAATATTTTGATCATCTGTTTGCTGTAGATGCTTTCTGCATCTACATTATATTTTTAGTGATTTTGTCCATCTTATAACGGCAGCAAAATTTGCTAGCTGTGATTGTATGTACATTTGGTGTTCACAAAACAAAAAAGCATTAACTGTTGCGTGGTATTTAAGTGACAATTTTCCAAATTCTGATTAATCTGTTTGTATATAGGTTGAATCTTTCCTCCATTACAAGCGTTATTTCAAAAATATCCCCTAAAGGGCAGCTGTTTTATTGTAAACTAAGTTTACTCCCTTTGAAAAGGCAATCTGCCATGTTCATACCCTTATTTGCTTGTAATAATATATTCACCCCTTTTAAATTGTCTTTATATTGTCTGCTTCAGAAGCTGTGTTCCATTTATGACTCGTTTGATTGGGTCACTTATCAAATGATCTCGTTCAAACCAACGATTCTGTCTTTTTTTGTCTTCTTGATTACTAGTAGGATTGTGTTCATATGTTTCTCAGAAAGCGGTCGTGGTTCGTGGTGGTAGCTCTTAGAAGTTGTCACATAGGTAATTATGTCGATACATGCAAGTGAAGTCCGAACATTTCTAGAATCCAGTATTACTGAACGTTAAGTAAGAACAAAACGGGCCTGGATCATTGTAACTCTCCCTTCCGATAAAAGCGTGTGTATATTTTTAGGATCATGTTCAAACTAATACATCACTTCGATGCAGTTGATTTGTGGTTAATGCCGTGTCATATACTGTAGTTTGCGAGAATGTTATCAGAGTTCATTTAGAGACAGTAGACCTCATTTTGCAGTTCATTTACCTTTTTCTGTCTCGAAATATAATCGCGTGAAGAGTTCGCTTTATGCTAAAAAAATGTGACAGATTTCCGTAAGCACCCCAGGCACATTAAATGACCTTTGGGATTTCCGAAGGTAGTCTATTTCAAACCTCTTCTCAGATTGTACCATAAATCTTGGCACATTTAAACTGGTACGCATCTCCTAGGAACTAACGTGGACTACTGTCATTTCAATGAGAACTTCGTCGAGTGAAACACGAGGCTATTTTGCGATTCTACATATGTTTTCCTTCCTAATTGACAATTCTCAAGGGTATTTTAGTTAACTGCGATTCATATGCTCCAAACGATAATCTCTACAATACACATAACCTGCTTTGTCGTCATAGAATATGAAGTCAAGGGGTTATGCGCTTACAACTGGGATGCTTCATTTTCTGTCTTAGCACCTTACCGGAGAAAGTAACCCATTTACTTAGCCTGTTGGCTTTTATCGAAAAGCTTTAATATACTACAACTTAGTGAGAATAATACGAACTCTGAGGTTTATCTTCTTAAAACTTATCTAAGGCGTAGTAAGCCCCAATTCGAATTACGGTTGCTAGTCATAATAGGCTGTTATAGATATTTCCTTTCTGTTTGCCGTAATTATTGCATTCCAATATCCACATACATTTTTTTGTTGTATTTCACTGCGTTTATCGTCACATTCGAAAACCAAGGGTACTGGACAGTTAGATGATGGTCATTTCCTTCTTTAGGTTTTTAATAGTTTATAAATTGAAGTGTAAGAAGATGTGGATTTACTTTGTGTTGCACTTATGAGTACACTATTATGCGTGAGCTATTTTACTATATTCTGTTTTATCCCCGTCGTAGTGAACCAGTGTTATTCTGAGTAAAGTTGATTATAATAACGGTTATTATTGAGAAGTTTAAGGTGAGACTGACTGTTAATCGTTGACACTATAATAGTTAAGCTCATAAACAAGATTGGGGCATATTAAACTGGATTCTCTAAACGATTAGTGCTAAGCATGTGTGTATAACATATATAAAACATTCATTCCCAAGACTCAAAACTTTCCTACACCTTGTTTTGAATAGCCTCTTTCGAATTTTCATTCAGCTCTGCAATGAATATTATCTTTTTTGGAGAGTTTCTGGTAACTAAACTCTTAGCCAAAGAACATAAGATTAATGTCTTGGAAAATTACTTATTAGCATTTGGGTTATGCATTTAATTTGAGAATTGTAACGGTTAATTGTTTCACAATGGGCTAAATTGTCTTCTATTAAGTTGGGGGATGTGATAAAAGTATTTAGATGCTGGGATTTTGTATGCAGTGAAATACGAGTTCACTTAGTTCTAACACCACCACATGATGCCGCCTTATTAGCACTTCGATGATTGGATTTCAGCTAGTCTATATATTAGGAATTGACTACTACCCAGTTTATTTCAGTCTAGTAAACTGGATAGACAATATCATCATGTGGCTCATGTGTATACGCTTTTTCCATACTTGTTCACCAAGGTATATTTTGTATTATGATTTGTCAAAAATATGTTTCGCTGTTAGATGACCCATTACGTGTGACTATATGACCTCGAACACTTATTAAGCTTTAAAAGAATGTACTCGGTTAAGATTTTTCACATTCATTGACCCTTTGTGTGTAAACCTTGAATAGAATACTTGGATGTTAAATAAGAATTGATGAGCTGAAAATGTTGACAAAAAATCTTACTATATTATTCAGCTTACACAACCAATCGAGTATTGTTTCCGTGTATTTACTAGACATTGTTAGTATTGGCCATGTTCTGACTGGTTTACGATTTGTGAACAACACACATGGTATCTTTCTGTCTGGCTTCAACATAGAGCATGGCACTGAAGTGCAGCAGTTCGAGTTGCCACGTTCCAAATAGCACACAAAGGTAGACAGGAAAATGAGTGAAGAGAATCAATAGAGTTTTGACAAGTGTACGAGTGAAACAGAATGAGTAATGGTATAAAGGAATATGAAAGATTACAGAGACTGAATACATCTGCGCCATTGACAACGATTTTGAGCCATGTCACCTATTGTCTCCAGCCATTGATTCTTAGAGTCCCGAGGGCCCCAGTCCGAAAGTCAGCATCTCCCTACCTGACTCAGTTTAACTGTCAGGGATTTCATGGATTGATGAGGCCATGTTTTTGTTTGGCCACCACTTACTCTTTTCCAACCTGCTAGTAATGCCCGTCGGGGGAGGCGACGGCTAGGCATGCGCAGCACGTGATCTAGCCATCTCAATCTATGTAACTTTATAGCCTCGTCGGTTGATTTTCCCTCTTTGCCCAACACTCCGTATTTAATTCTTTAGGAAAACTAAGTTAGTAGGTGGTGGTAGGCTGTTTGAATGACTTCGAACTGATTTTCACTTGGCTTCAATGAGAGATAATGTCCATGATTATTGTTGTGTAACCATCCATTCTGATAGACCTAAGCTTTAGCCATACTGCTTTCTGATTAACATCTGGTGGCCAGAAGACTGTTTCTAACACCATCCCAACCAGTAAAGGGGAAGAATGTAACACCTATTTCGGGACAAAGGTGGTATTTACTTAGGGATGATTTGAAGAGAGTTTAGAGATAGGCGACACGCACACTACAATGGAGTCACCAAGCTCTTTTTCCCTGGAAATTCAATTATCCACTATGCGTTTTGGTCCGCAGAGATGAGGCTGAATTGATGACTTGACTAACTTCTTTGATTCCCCTACAAGTCTTTCCGAATTTATTTCTAGATTACTGGCTAACTGTCTTTGCTACTAGCCTATAAAGCCTATAGTTTATGCGATTTGTTTTTTCTTGAATTCAAAGTGTTAAAAACCCTTATGTAAGATATTGACTGACTACCTACCTATCTCTTGCATATTTGTATGGCGAAGTGTGTGTATAGGTACCCAGTGTTTTAAGAGCAATAGGGGTGTAATAATTGGTGATGAAATTAATACGACTCACTGAGAATTAACGAAGAAAGCCAGTAGTGCAACTGAATTATTGTTTTCCAAATGTCAGTATACGATGCTACACAGCCCCTTGAACCGGTGATGTTAAGTGATGTGTGCTTTCCATTTCTACTATATAGATTCACTGTTCTGATGACAACCAATAGTATTTAGATACTTCACAATGATATGCTCTTCAGTTTACGTGGCCACACTTCGAGGCAATGCACAGAAATGTAATCATAATAATAATACAAAGGTGTCAAGCATGATTTTGTATACGACAGAATGATTTAACGATGACTAAGAATATTTTCGTGGGTATTTTCCAAAAATGATGGTGATAGGTGTGATTACATCTACAGTAATAGTGAACTAATTTGTTGATGAACTTTTTGAGAGTCCTAGGTTGAAAAAGCAATCTATAGAGTTTGTCTTAGATTAACAGTCTTTAGCTTTATAGAATTGTGTGGTACTCTCACCTGATCAGTGTGTCTTAATTTCCAGTTAACGACTTTACTAATCGAGGAATAAGGCTGTAGTTTGACACATGCATACCACAAACTGTAGTTTTATCATCTGAGTGAAACTGCGAACCCACTACTCCTGTTGTGTCCTAGTAATTACTGTGTTGGCTGATTTCAGAATTGTAGTTCGAGGTTTATAGTTCTTAACTAGCTAGGAATTCTGCACAAATTTAACATGACGTGCCAAATAATGCAGATGCTTTATAGCGAACCTTTAGAGTTAAACGAGTCAACTTAAACAATGAAAGTCAGAAGCATCCAATGTTTGAGTGATGAATGTTGTGGGTTAAATTATTTTCGAGGGGTGGGGTGGGGAACTTTTTTAAACTCCTACAATTGTTTACTATCCATTGTTGTGATAAATCATTGACGAAATTCTTCATACGCATAATATTGTGTTACTTATTATGACTGCCGACATCGTTTTCAGAAGACTAGGATATTCTAACAACACCTCCCGCTGCCTCCCCAATGTGTGTTACTCCGGACAAATAGAGTTATTTAAGTTTTCAGCACAGCAAAGTAAAAAAAGGAAGGACACAGACCAAAAATGCTTTAGCATACCTTAAGACATCCCATAAGAGGGGAGATAAATTAGCTTAAACAGACACTATAGTCAAGACGATGATATTATAAGGTACTTTTATAGTCATTTATGGCTCTTCATTGTAGTCTAGGGGTTTGAATATATTATAGATGTCAGTGATCTTGTGGTCCTCACACTACCCCTCCCCGTCCCAACCACCACCATTCATGACCCTATGTTCATAGTTTGTAAAATTGTTGCTACGTTTTGGTGTTAACCAGTGTGTACTTCCTGACAAATTAATTCGTGGAATATAGTTGTATCTAACACCAAAATCAATACTGTTTATTGACATATTATACTCTTACCAACCAAATAGGTATGTAGGTATACAAGAGTAAGTTATAAGTCAATCAGAAGATTACACTGCTCTGATTTTATTATAAGAAGTATACATTAGTTATACAATGTATAACATTTGTTAATCTCATACGATTGAATCAATGTAGGGAACTATTACTCTGTAATATTTAAAGGTAATTCAAAAGTTCTATAATGAGTAGAAATTTGCGGGAGAGGAGGAGATTTGACGGATATGGAGGTGGGGTGGGGTGGTGAGAATTTTGAGCCATATCACCAATAGAATTATGCCATTGGTAGTTCACACCATCCCAAGGATCCCAACTAGGTAGGTGTAGGTAGTCTAAATCTGCATATCTGGCTGAATCTAGCCAACTTTCAAGGATTGATGACAGGTTTTGGTTTCACTACATCTACTAACACTTTTCTAACCCCCAACCCTATGTCAGTCAGCTAACATTCTTCGTCGAAGAAGGGAGTGAGTGGCTCGGAATTCAGAGCGCATGTTCTAGATATATCAATCAATGTAATCTGCACAGTCTCATCGATTGATTTCCCTTACGTACCTAAAACTCTAAACCTAATCTCAATATTACTCACCATATTAAATTATTTAACATGTGAGATTGAAGGCAAGCCTTTGTGATCAAAAATAGCTAGCTAGTCTCTTCAAGTGTCTTCCACTTTCTATGACTATATCTCATTTGAAGCCACAAAGGAGAACAGAGAGAACTGCTGTGCAGTACACACACGCTCATCCCTTAATCGATAGCTAGATATCATAGTTTAACGTGTCCACCTTGCTGAAAGTGGTTGGAGGTAGAACTGTTTGAACTGATTATGACTTTCTTGAAGACTCCATGTTTGCATTTTTGTGAAGAAGTATCTATAAGGACAAAATGTGATGAATTGCTCAATATCGTAATCAATTCACATCAAACAAAGTGTGCTGTAAGTTATATAACTTATTTATTTCAAGGGCTGGTTTGCAGGGATATGACTGGTAACACTGAAAAACCCGAGAGTTACTGGACAGCTATTTCATCCTAGTTTGGGACGCTTCATCAGTAAACACTCGCCTCGAGATTTTCGAACTCAGGACCATTCAGCATCAACACTAGAACGTATTGCCCAACGAATATACAGAAAATGAAATGGAGAGATCAGTAATGTGACATCATGTAGTACCCCTATACCAACTACAAACACACGCATTTTAATCTAATTTGCATACTTATATTATATGTTTACACAGACCGATTTTATGTGTACTTCGTAAACATTTGTCAATTTACTGTTGAACGTTACCTTGATACAATTTTGAAATTTGACTACGGCTATAATACGCGGTTACACTCTTCACAAGTGCCTTCTGATTTTACGTTGTGGGCGTCGAGTAGCCACAACGTCCGCGCACATTGATAA
This sequence comes from Trichobilharzia szidati, assembly GCA_944472155.2. NCBI lineage: Eukaryota > Metazoa > Platyhelminthes > Trematoda > Strigeidida > Schistosomatidae > Trichobilharzia > Trichobilharzia szidati. The sequence continues at coordinate 76,851,690 of OX235273.1, forward strand.
ACGTGAAGAAGTACTAGGAAATACGTGTACGCTAATTTAGTCAAATAGAACACGCAACAATCACACACATGGCAGACCCCAGGGTATTATTTGATGAACTAGAGGCAATCAGAAGGAAATCTTCACAACCTAGGTTTCCTGGGGCGTATCTATGATGTTGGAGGAACTCATGTCCTTTCTTCTAAGATTCGAATCCGTGTCATTTAGTGCTGCAGTCAGAGACGTTACCACAGAGCTATTCGCCCCGTGATTCATCTCCTGTAGCACTGTAGAACCGTGTATGCTAATGGTGAACCACCTAGCTTGGTGGCCACATTCCATATTTGCCTGATAGGCTCTAGTCTGTACCAAACAAAGCAGGGGAACCTCGATGGAAAAAGATGGTCTGTTTGCGTGTCAGAATGTTTTATGAAGGACTGTAGTGACCCATTTTATTATTCATCATCGTAGTATACTTTCACTACTATGTAATTGGACTTTAATTTGTTTATCACTTTAAAGATTGCGTGTTAACAATTGATACTTTTGTACTCGCTCAATTTTTGAATTTTGATTACGGCGATAATACATGTTCATCATACTCCTTCTCAAGTGCCTTTAGATCTACGTTGTGGATGTCGAGTAATTACAACGTTAAGACACAATAATAAACGCGAAGAAGTACTAAGATATACGTATACGCTAGTTTGGTCAAAAATAGAGCACCACAACAGGAGATCTTGTGAAGAAAAGGAGATATTAACCCATAGGTAATGTTAGAGCCAGTTAAGGAGGATTTGGGAGCAGGGTAATATGAAGATGTGTTGTTGAAGCCCCTTATTTTCCACTTGGAGCCCAAGGGAATAATAATAATAGTACCACTGTGCCCTGCTGATTGTAGTGAAATGATGATGTGAATGGCTGGTGAATTATCGATCGAAATTCATTCAACCAGTTCATTTTAAATGAAATCGTATTTTCCTCTTCTTTACCTATTTCCCTGCTTATGTCTAAATCAGCTATAATCCAAGTTTTTCATAATGTGTCTTTCTTTGTTTTATCCATCAATGAAATGCAATAATGTGAACACACATAATACTAATAAAGAACTTGTTGTGTCTACTAAATAGTTAGTTAGTTAGTTCCTTATAATCCCTTTGTTCATTCGATTTGACCTTTGAACTCTATGATACATTTATTTTTTTCGCAGAGAGGGATTAATCATAACAGATGGATGAATGAATAAATAAATAAATGATGTGACAGTGAGTTGGATTGGAATGGTGTAGGATGAACAACACAATGGAACAAAGCATCATATATATACATATGTATGTATGGATAATTTTCTTCCCCTCTGTCTGTCTTCTACAATATATAATCCATTGTCTTCTTTTCTTTAGATCTTTTTATTAGGCTAACCTGTGTGTTTATGTTTAATCACAGACAGATGAACATCAATTAGAGGATCACTACTAGTTAGCAGTACTGGATAGAGGTTTCGTCCTAGTTTCGAACTCTTCATCTGTACTTCACCCACCACCAGAGTTCGAACCCAGAACTTTACGGTTGTAAGGCAAACACGTAGACCATTCACAATCACTTGGACTTGACTCAATAGCCAGCCCATGAATCCTAACTTCAACCCTTCCAACTTTCATGGTCTTAATCGCTCTATGCTAAAGTATGGCAATCCCTAATCGTATATATCAGTTAGAGAACCACTGGAAAACCAGTAATGGAGTACTGGACAGCTGTTTCGTCAGGCTAGTTTTGGACTCTTCAGCAGCACGCACCCACCACCAGAATTCGAACCCAGGACCTTCTGGTTATGAGGCTAGCGAGCTCGTAGACCATTGAGCCACTGGGACCCGATCCAATAGTCCTTGGATTCTAACTTCTGCCAGTTCACTACATAGCGCGACCATTTCGCAATGTCTTCTTCAAAGAGTTACTGCCTCATCTTCAACTGAAATCCTCCATGCAATCAAAAATAATTCCTACAAAACCAATACTTGAAAATTAATCTGATGCTCACTAGTGACTGGCCCTATTCAGGCAGTTAACCTGGGGTTCTAGTGGGAAGCCGTGACTGGTAGGGTACAGCAGGTTGTGCATATGTTGTGCATTAGGTCCTTAGTTGGTTTATTCCCAGTGTTCTTCCTGGTTGACCATTTGATCCTCATGATGCACGTGCCAAGTTTCTTACCCATATAGAAGAAATGACAGCCGCTTGCAGTAGATTGCTGAACTGAATTCAGAGTGATGAAGGTTTTTTTTGTTGTTGACGTTATGGGCCTGGTTTGACATCCATTTTTGTGCCACTATGTATATTTGAAATGATGTTGCCTAGATAATTGAAGGAAGTAACATCTTTCAAATTTCTACCGTTCTGCCTTCTCTCTCTCTCTCCGTGTCCACTTGAAGTTCTGTATCTCCTAAACAGCCTTTCGGTGTAATTTTAGGATAAATTGTATGGAAAAGTTATTGACAAAATGGAAAGATAGATGTATATGTGTGTATATCGTATTTCGACTAGTCCAACATTGTCCGAAAGGGCTGGTATAATTAGGTGTGACTATTATTATTGTTATTATTATTATTGCTAATAATAGTGGACGCAACTACAATAACAAAACAGAATGGTGAATAAGACCCTGACTGAACACGATTGAACAGGTTTATTATGCACATGCCTATTATTACTATTTTACACTTCATTCTGTCTGTTTTCTCATCACTAAGTTTTTATTGATAAATCTATATACATATGTTTTTTTTTTCGATGAGTCGAGTTACCTTTTTATTTCACTAAATCATCTTGACATTTACAACATTTGTCATGCACAATAGTTTTTAATGATTAGTTTTAGAAATCACAATAATGTGTTTATATGTGCAGTGTGGACCGGAAATTTCTGGTTCATACAACCAGACCAGACTGGCCAAAATCCTGGAAAATTTGAAAGGATTTATTAGTGGTATATGAACCTGTTGTTCTGGTCACCGAGATTCATGGGAATGTAGCTGCTGATGTGTTGCTACACTTCCTTGTCGACTAGACTTCAAGTCAGAGGCTACTGGTCTGTCTGAGGGTGTGTTCTAATCCCTTAAGACAGCCACTTGCTTCGGTCTGGATATCACTGCGGTAAATGAATAAATTATCTGGGCAGAGTAGGATACTTTGATTGAACACTAGTCAGTAACTAGTGTGATGTGTCTGGCTAGTCCTGTCTTTTTTTGGTGCAGACTGAATTCTATCAGTCAGTCAGGTTTGCAATGTGGCCACCATGCCACTAGGTAGCTCGCCATCCATCAAGGGGTGCACACTGATTTGATGATATTAGATAGTTGGAGGCAATCGGCCACAGGAAGCCTTGCTTGACCTAGGTTTCGTACTAGTTGGCACTCACCAGTCAGCAAGGCGTAGGATAATCCAATGAGAATGTATTGTATGCTTAGAGGAGACCGTCTCAGAAGTTATTAAGTTGACAGACTGTTTGTATAATGTAATCGATGACATGGTAGTCTGTGTCTTGAACCAGTCTTCAAACCAGTCATATTCAGATTAATAACTAGTCCAACGCACTAACCAGTTCGTCATTATCATTTAGCCTCGATTCAGTCATATAGAAGAAGAGGCGTTCAGTGAAGAGTTTCTCCCTTCTTCAAATGATTCACAACGGAAAACTCAGCGATGTCCTTGAAGTGAACGCATAACTAAGACAAGGTTTTCTTTACTACTACTATTGTCTTTACCAATGATATTCCCAATTATGTCTGACTGGATTATGCAGGAGGCTGTGAGAAGCGAGAAAACGGACACATGTTGAGCCAAACTTCCATCAACACCTGCTTTTGCTTCGTACTGAAGACCAGATGGTCAGCTAGGCAGAAATCATGAGCAACAAGGAATTTTGCAGTGCAGCCAATCATCCTTGAACCTGTTCCGCAAAAAATAAGCAGAAGGAAATGGGGATGAATCGGACACACTGTGGAGTGATATTACTCGCCATACTGGTCGTCGAGTAGAACCCAAATGGAATCCGAGGTTAGAATGGAGGAGATTGTGTGTGAGGATGAGATGAGAGCTTAAAGAGAGTTGGGAAGTAGGCCAGCGATGGCGATGTGCTGCTGAAGCCCTTTGTCCTAATTGAGGTTTAAAGGATATTATTCACTTAATACTATTATTATTATTCCCTTGAGTTCCAAGTGGAATGTAGGGGTTCAACAACACATCTCCACTTTCTTCTATTTTCTGCCATCCTCTTCAACTGGATTCACGATTATCCACAATCTCTAATCTCCTCCTACTCGCCTCATGATCTCCTCCATGTCACCCTAGGAAGATTCACTGGTTGCTTCCCTTTTGGATTCCACTCGAGTGATGGCCTGCGTTGCGCGGGATGTCATTCAACGGTTTCCTCAATGTATGCCCGATCCAACAATCTCCATTTTCTCCTATATATTTGTTGAGCGATCGGCTCTTACTCGGTTGATTTGTTTTCAGTCAGAGTTTCTTGTTGCTAATTCTTCTCTGTCGGCCATTTGATCTTCAGTATGGAGCCAGCGAGAAGGAGGGCAGCTGTTGATAAAAGTCTGCCGCTAGCTGTTGGAAATGCTTTTCGTGACTCACTCGCAGTGAATGTTTCTCACCCGTATAGAAGGACTGACTTGACATTGGTGTTGAACAGAATCCGAATGTTGTTCCTTATGCTGAGGCGGAGTGCAGAGCAGAAGATTTCCAAACTGGTTTCAGGTTGATGAAGGCGTGCATATCATGCCTTTCCGATTCTAGCTGGTTGGCTGTCTTTGATGTCTTCATCCGTTCCGACTGCCTGTAGTAGAAACGATGCTTCATGGATACGTGAAGGAGGTGACCTCTGTTAAATCTCTGCCGTTGATGGTGATTGGTGCTGGTTGTTGTTGCTTTTGGTGGTGATGGTGGTTGGTTGTTTATCTTCATCACCTCCGTCTTCTCTATGTTCATCTGCAGTCCTGTCTTCTCTGCCAGACTCTTCAGCCAGTTTGCTGGTCTTCGTCTGCTTGCCTGCCTGTCTGCAAGTCTTCGAGTTTGTGTGGTACTAGACATGTATCATCTGCAAAATCCAGATCTTGTAGAATCTTCTAATCGGTGAGTGCAGCGTATTCCTGTCTTCTCACTCCTTGCGCACAATCCGACGCATAACCCAGTCCACTACAATTAAAGAGTGAACATTAATCGGGCAGAAAATGAAATAAGTGATTTGAGTAACAAAACTTAAATGACAGGGCTGAGTAGAACTCAAGCAAATTAAGTTGAAAAAGGGTTTGAAAAAGTTTGATTTGTACTCCTTCGGCAAAATTTCTTTCGTACTCTATTAGTGACTTTCGAGTTGGTTAACAAGTTCACACGGTCAAATCTTTCAGAATGGAACTCATTGTGTGAACTGATAGATACACATTTATGAAACCAGCAATAGTAACTTATCCTTCATATTTTACAATTCATTGCATTTGTAGGCAATAATAAATCAAAGTTCAACTGCAAAGTAGGTTCTCTGAGTCAATCGGATAAACATTGTCTTAGTATTTCTGAGAAAATGAGTTTTTCATTGAATTGTAGATTCAGATGCAGAGGATTTTTAGAAACAATCACCATAGATAATATCCACGAGTGGAACATATAGAACTTCCACAGCACATCACCATTTCATCCTATTTTCTTCAGCCTGCTCCATGATTCCCAATTAGTTCTCATCCCCTCTTCACACAATCTCCTCTACATCAACCTGGGATCCACGCCTCATTCACCACTTCCTATTCGGATCCCGCTCGAGGGCCGGCCTAACTTGTGATACAGCTGAACTGTGTTCTTAGTGAGGGAAATCATGACTTCTTGCAGGAAACAGGTATATATATCGGTTGATGAGTCCCATATAGGTTGAATCACACATCCTAGATGCTACTACATGCATACAACTTTAAGAATTTATCTATATAGCCTTATCTATTTCCTACATTTCTTTGAAAACAAAGATAAAATGCATACAGAAGTGACTCAACCATGCTGTTGTCATTGTTGATTTTACAAAGAATTGGACAAAAACAATTCTAGTTTTGAGACAAACAACAAAAATGAAACTAGTTTATTGGTTACAGGCTTTCATCATGAGCTGACATCGGTTAGAGAACCATTGGAAAATCAACAGGGAGTACTACTAGACAGATGTCTCCTTTTTCCTAGTTTGGGACTCTTCTCCAGTACGCGTCAGCCGCCAGGGTTCGAACCCACGACCTTCTGATTACAAGGCGAGAGAGCTCGTAGACCATTAAGCTACTAGGAACCGCCGATCAACGGCCAGTCCATGAATTCCAACTTATACCAATTCACGACAAAGCTCGACCACTAGTCAATGTCATCCATGGCTAGTATCTGCCCTCCCCCCTGACTTGCTGTAACCCACTGGTCACAACGTCCTACTAGAACCCCAGGTAACTACCTATGTGAATAAGGCCAGCCTCTAGTGAGCATCTCATTGATATTCAAGTATTGTTTTGTAGGGATTTTATTGATTGGTTGAATAAAAGTTTTCTCTCTTGTCGTCTTCTTTTTCTTCATTGCTTGCAGTGGTGTTATTTTCTCTGGGTTAGGGGGTTTTGACCTCGCATACTCAACCTTCTGTCTTTTTTCGGGTTACCTATTAGCTAGTAAAGTAATCGAGGCTTTGGAAATGCATTTTGCCAGGAATCGAACTCGTGGTTTCCGAGTCATCAGTTCACCGAATAAGCGACTCACCTTTGATTAAAATAATTTTCTTCAAACTCTTCTCTCAAGTAAGAAAATAAGCTTTAGATCTGATAAAGGTATTTTTAACTCTGACCTATTAGTAATAAGGAGAAATTCGTTTTCTTTGTGTTCCGATGATCGTTGGACTTCTATCCTTAGTTGAATTATGACTGAGTCAACAAACCTGATGTATTCAAGTGTTGGTTTGTAGGGATTTGATTGATTGGTTACAGGATTTCATCATGAACTGACATCGGTTAGAGAATCATTGGAAAACCAACAGGGAGTACTAGACAGCCAGCTGTTTCCTCCGTCCTAGTTTGGGACTCTTCATCAACAGACCTCAAGTATTTCGATGACTGAGACTATTCTTTTTGCAGTGGTCTTTCCAGTTAATGTTGAATTTTCCTGAAAATATTTTTTAAAAAAGATCATCACTGGTTAAATGGTAAGTATATGGATTGCCTAAAGTGCATAAGAAGAATGTTCCTCTTAGACCTTCCATAAACATGGTCAACTCACCGTATCGTCAGACTGATAAGTAGTCAGCAAATATCCTTGAATAGGTAAGAAGATATATGACGAAGTATAGTCACAGTGATACATTTGAATTCATCGACTCAGTGAAGGATATCAACGTGTTTTAAAGACAAATGCTTTCACTATATGTCATCTCTCTATCAATAAGCATCCCACTGACAGAGAAAATATGCTTCATCTGTGATGAAATCGAAACCAACAACCTAGAACTTCTTCTTCCCATCAACTACCTGAAGGAAATACTTCTCAGATGTAGCTTTAATATCAAACTTAATGGACAATTCTATATACAGAAAGATGGTGTAGCTATGAGGTCTCTTCTTGGTCTACGCCTAGCTGAGTGCTTCATGGCGAGTCTCAAAACAACATCCTCGATCTTTTGATTAGTCAACCGCACCTATATAAGAAATACGTAGATGATACATTTATAATTTATGGTGAAAACGTTGATTTAGAGTATCTCCTCAAAAACTTCAACGCAGTACACCCATCAATAAAATTCACAGAAGAACGTGAATCATACTTGGCATTTCCATTCCTGGATGTTCTACTTACCGGAAGACAAGATTGTACGATCCAAAAATCAATATATCGGAAGCCAACACGGACGGGACAGTTAATCAGCCTCCAGAGCTTCATCCCACTGATCCGAAAGCAAAACCTAGCACGTACATTTAGTTCAAGGATTAGAAAAATCTGTTCAGAAGACACGATAGAGAAGGAGTTAAATTCATTATATGAAACCCCATTAGAGAAAACGGGTGTCCATCAAGATTCATCGACAAAAACATGAAAGAAAATCCCCCGTCGTCAAAAACCACAACTGTTCCTTTTCATAAAGCTGGGATTCTTAGGTGACATCGAAACAGAAATTCTTAGAAACCGCCTTTCTAAATGTCTGAAGAAGATATTTCAAGCAGCCACCTTACGTATCACATTCTCCAGCAGACAGTTAATCCAGTCTAACGTTATGGATAAGATACCACTTTTGACCACCTCAGTGTGTATTTATCAGTTTACTTGCTTGTGTGAAGCGAAGTATGTTGGCCGTACGCAACGTCAAGTGCACAAACGTGTTCTGGAACACTGTCCAGCTTGGTTAGCCAGCCAGAGGAGAAAAGAAGAATAGCAGCAGCTCTATCCTCGAACACCTTGTCATTTCTGAAAATCGAGCATCCCCGCATAAATGCTTCACAGTACTACAAAGAGTCCGTCAATATCGTACTAAAGGACTTCGAATATGCCATCTGTACTTGGCTGAATCATTGGTTATTCGGGATCTGAAATCGGACCTCTACATTCAAAAGCACTACTAACATTCACTCGCCCTACCATGGCCAGAGTAGCGTTCTTACTGTAACTTGGCTTCTTTTTTATTATGTAAGTTTACTATTGTTGCTATTATTATTATTATTTTATTATCATTATTATTCCCATTATCCATATTTTATTATCACTCTATTACTGTTTATTAATAACATTGCGTTTTCATACAGATTTTATATGAAAACACTTTATCGTCTTTCCACTGGTTCCTGTCCATTCTACACGAGCTTACTGATTAGTCATTATCTCACACTTATTACGTCATCCCAACTTCTGCCTCTTTTCTAACTTCCAATTGGTCACCCCACCTAGGTTGCACCTTACTTTACGTAATGCATTTTTCGAGGACAGAGTTTACCAGTATCTGACTGTTCTTATGAGAAAGAAAAAGAAGAAGAGGAAATATCAAACATTACTGAGACTCTTAAGAAAAACAACTACCCAAAGAACTTCATCAACAAAATCAACACTGATCGAAAACATATTCCGAAAACATGGATCTCAACAGTTGTCATTCCATATAGAGCGGAGACGTCAGACGATATCAGAAGAGTACTCAAAACATCAGACACACTGCGAAACAACCTTGTTCATATAAAAGACCAAATCCCTAAAGATTTTCTATCTAATTGTGTCTGTAACATAAAATGCTTGCTTGGAATGTGATGCGATATACATCGGACAAACATCGCCAGAGAGAAATCAAGGTGATCAGAAGAAATGAACACCGTAGAGTGAGTGTCTGTTCGACCACCGAGAAATCCAGTTAGTGAACTAGACAAGCTTGAAAAATCATCAGCCATAGGTCGTCTACACACTACGCTATAGAATCAGGTCACAAAACTGATTTCGAAAATATTGAAATCATCATCCAGAAAAAGCATTTCAGAAATCACAAAGAACGTCTCATGTCATCAGAAGCACTTCATACCAAGTGGAATCCAAATTGTCTGATGAATAGGAATGATGGACTAAAACAGAATTTCATCTGGTTACAAGACACACACCCCACCTCCCCCATGAAGTGACATAATCAACACGAATGTGATAAGCAATTTCATTATGTAAATTCACGCTGCTTTTATAATTTTACACACTTATCAAATGCAACAATCTACACACGTGGTTTTGTTATCTTTAGCAATTGGCCAATTTGACAACGGCAAAATGACCCCATGCTGAGGAACGATGATGATTAAGTTGTTACATCTAAGCTGAGTGGATTTTGTAAATTCTGGTTTAAATATTACTACTTTGATAAAGCTATTAGCAACAGTAGCATTAAATAGTGAAACGTCAGTAAAAACAACAATATCGTCCATTGTTTTTCATCCATTGGGAGATATAAAAAATAAACCTTTGTTATAATGAATATCATATATAGCCAATGCCCAAATTTTTTCAACCTGTTAAAATTGAAGTTGGTTTGGACATATACATATAATGTGATTTGTTTGTTAAATATATTTACGACTGTACAGCAGCTTATGAAAATGAATCGTCGAAAAGCAAAAATTTCCTACTTCGCTGTTTACGCCTTTTTCTTATCAATAATAAGTACTATAAAACCTACTAGGAATTCTGATGATAACACAGAAAAAATTTGGGAATGATTGAAGTAAATAGTGAGAATACAAGGCATTCATAAAATGACCCGATTCAATGGCCAGTCCATGAATTCTTACTTCTACCAATTTGTGATGCACTTAGCACGACCGCCAATCAATGTCGTCGGTGGGACATCCATCTTCACACGTGACATCTGGATACCGCTCACTGGTCACGACTTCTCACTAGAACTCCAGAAAACCCCATCCTTGCCTTGTAACCGGAAGGTCCTGGGTTCGGTGGGTGAGTACTGCCGATCATTCCAAACTGGGACGGATGAAACAGCTGGCTGTCTGGCAGTACTCCCTGTGTCTGGTTTGCAATGGTTCTCTAACTGATGATATCAATCCGTGATCAACTAACCCTTACAAACCAAACTATAGACAATTCATATAATGTCTGTGCCAGTGAGATCGATTGTGAATCAAAAAGCATCCAGAATGTCAGACTATCAACTTCTGCCTATCCTATAAGTGTTTAACATGATCTGTCTAGGTTTATTCTAATCTCTTTTAATGATCAATAAATTATCAGATACATGTTAATTTTCTTTTGTCTCATCTTAACCTTTTCTTTTTTTTGGTGTGTGTAAATTTCATGTACCATATCATAAGTAACTGGCTTAGACTAAATGTAGCATTTTTAAACGTAGTATGGCTTTAGAGTAAGATGTTTATGACGGCATTTTATTGATTTTTATTCAGCTTACTGAGTACTATACATATATGTGTGTATACATACACTTCAGTTGCACATCATTGTGAAGGCTATTTCATACAATTCTCTCTCTCTTGCTCTCGCTTTCTTTGATAAACTTGAATAACCTGTGTCCAGACATTCATGAAAATGAAACACCCATCCATAGTTCAACCAACAGGGTTGTTTTTTCGACGAATTCATTTTCAGTTTTACCTGTACAATCACATTTATGCATATATATATATATATATATATATGTATATATATATATATATATATATATATATATGAAGAGGGTAGTAACAAAAGTCAAGAGAGAGCAGTTGTCAATATGTAAGAAGAGTTGAATAAGGATGGGTTTTAGAGTTACGTAATAAAGATGAATAATTTAGTGAAATGAGTTGTAATCACTATGCATGTAGAAATGAAGGAAAATATGGAATTATGTAAGAGTTCTTAAGTAATACAGGCGTTATAAGGAGGTAGATAGAGAATGGCTATAACTTCAGTAATACACAAAGGAGACAAAAGTGAAATAAAAATAGCGGTGAAACTAATAATGATAACATAAATAAGAAAGAATATAAGGCATCTATAGTTTAACTATATAAGGAGGGGATATCTAAGACACTTCCTACGTAGAAGGATTCTCAATAGAGTGGCATTCAAACACCCACAAACTCACTCATATAGGATAAACTCTGTAAGTTAAAGGACCCTGTCAGAGGACCCAATTACACGAAATAATATAATTTACAAAATACCTTGCAATGACTGTTAGTGAGGTCAACTACATAGGTCAAACTAGTAGGTCAGGAGTAGTGTGATTATCAGAACATAAGAATTTAGCTGAGGTTAGAATAATTGATCCCATGAATATAAGCAATTTAGACAACAACAAAAAATCAGCATTCGCGTCGATTTCAGACTAATGAAAGTGTATTTTGCCTGGCTGAAAGTAGGCAGAAAGACCAAACGGAACAAATTGAAGGAAAGATAACACAAATGCTGAAGAAGATAAAGAACGAATCGATTATCAGCTCTAAATTATTTGAGCAAATACGACCTTCAGGTAGCGTATTTCCGCGTTTATATGGTCTGTCGAAAGTGCCCAAATGGAACGTGCCACTACGTCCAATCTTCGATATGACAAATTCCCCATATCATGCTACTGTCAAATGACTCTCAGACATCCTCCTACCTATCAGAAATGATCTCTGTCAGCATAGTGTTTCAGATTCATTTGAATTCGTCGATTCAATAAATGATGCTAATGTATCCGGGAATCTGACGCGGTAATCCAGTTTTAGAACTAAGGTTGATTTTGCTTAATAATATTTTCAAACAGCCCCAGTTTTTTTATTCTTACCTCATTTTCTATTACATAAGAGGTAGTCCTATTGGAAAACTGGCTGATATTTTAAAGGATGAGTTCATGAGGTCAGTGTCAACGGGAAACGGCATCATTCACTAAAGGTGCAAGTAGATCAGTGACATGATGGTCAGGATTGTATATCATAATGATCCGATGAGCTATATTGGCTGGAACTATTGTTCCTGAAGGTTCTACCACATCATTAGAAAGACAGTTTGGATGGCAGTAAGAATAAAATCATTTACTATCATAGTATAAGTCTTTGACACTATGTTGAGGGTCTGTGGATGAAGTTGTATTGCTGGCAAATAATCATGTAACAGCAATAAAGTATTTGCTTCAGAAGACTGTCAAGCCAGATATGTTGCCTCTCAATTCTCTAGACACTGGGCAGAGGTTAGAAAAGGATGATCTCAAAAATGCTACATTCCAACCTTCTTCGTGTTAGTCCATAGACGGAGATAAAATCCTAATATCGGCACAAATCTATAAACCATTTCAAACATGCTGTATGCGACCGGTTTGAAGCTGTTTTCTCCTGAGTTCTGTGGTCAAGCAACCTTAATGCTCTTTCTGTAGTCAGTATTAGATAGTTGGAGGTAATAGGTCACAGGAAGCCTTGAACCTAGGTTTCGTGCTAGTTGGCACTCATCAGCAAGGCATATCTGCAACCTTGAAGGAACTCATATCCCTTCTGAGATTCAAACCCGCGTCACCCAGTGCTGCAGTCAGAGACGTTACCTCTGAGGTATTCGGGCTCGCGATTGACTTCCTTTAGGACTGTAGTGGGTAGTTTGATTGGACACTAGTAGCTAGTGTGATGTGTCTAGTCCTTTCTTTGGTTCAGACTGAATTCTATCAGGCTTCCTACCAACTGCCTCCAACCATGTAATATCATCAAGTCAATGTGCACCCCTTGATGGATGACGAGCTACCTAGTGGCATGGTGACCACATTACAAACCTGATTGATAGAATTCAGTCTTCATCAAAGAAAGGACTAACCAGACACACCACACTAGTTACTGACTAGTGTCCAATCAAACTGCAAAGTAGTCAATGTTGCGATTAGAATGTGAATGATATGTGCACTTATGTACACAGGCGCTCACACACACACAAAGGTAGTGATTTCTGAGTAACAATACGAATCCATTCAATCATCAACTGGGAGTAATAAATATCACTTTTTCCATCTGACATAAAAATGAATAATTATATATCTTATGTGGATTATTTAAAGAAAATTAATCGCCAATTCGTGCATCGGTGGCATACACATGGTCCGGGGTTCGATCCCCGGCCGACGCACTCCTTTACCTCGCTAAACCAGAACTAAAGCTGGTTAAGAGGAAAGGTTAGGCATGAGACTAGCAACCCCATCCTGTAAAAGTAATCACCATTGCTACAGAAACTTCAGGCCTCTGGCTTGAAGCAGCCCTATGTTCCACTGGGGAACGTGAAGGAATAATTAAAAAAACGCCAATTCATTTCATTAACACCCATCTTCTCTGGTTCGATAGTGAAGATTAGATGGCTGGCGGACTGACTGCATGGCCATTAGGCCAGAAAAGATAAGCAACTAAGGAATTCTGTTGGGAAAAGATAACCAGCCAATATCCATAAATATACAAATGGAAGTGAAACAGATAGATTGGACACACGTTGAGGATGGAATTGGTGTGAGTAACATGAAGGAGATTTTGTCAAAATGGAATGTGAAAGCGCTTATAGACGTGCATAGAGCTGGGTGAAAGTAATACATGAAGATGGAAGCCTTATGTCCTTCAACTTTGTCAACATTGAAAAGTTCTTCGATAGTGTTGATTGAAAAAAGTAATTTGAAAGCTGGTTTACCACTATGGAGTGAACTGCCGCCAAACGTTTATGAGCCTCATCCAACAGTTGTGTCTAGTGATACACAATGGAAACTTCAACGAAGCCTTCCAATTGAAGCTAACAGTAAGATAAAATCGAATATTATTATCTATGATATTCGCCATTTTGGTGGAATTGATCATGAAATACACCGTTGGGACCAACAACACTAATATACTTAGAACGTAGAAAAACACTCTAGAAAGTCTGAACTTTCAGGACGATTCATGTTAAGTGTCACGTAAAATGGCAGATCTGCAGGTGAAAATTTAAAAAATTGTCATAAGAGGCAGACAGAGGAGACAGGACTTCAAGTGAACATAGAGCAGATAGATAGAAGCGGTGAAAATGTCTAACCAACCAACCAACTAACAGTAACACGTACCAATCACCATCAATGGGAGACATTTGAAGAAAGTCAACTCTTCCACTTATCTGGTTGGGTAGCATCGTTCCAACTACGGACAATCGACACAGATGAAGGTATACACATTTTCTCAGCTTCGTGCCCTTAAAATACAAACGCAATCTGATAAAGTGCTTGGTTCATAAAGCAAGAGCAATTTGCTTGGACGAATGTCTTGATGAAGAACTTAATAATATTAAACAGTTGCTAAGTGAAAATGGTTATCCTGAAAAGTTTATTGATAAGAATATGAATCTAAAACCAAAGCAGCCCAAGTTACCAACAGTTCCAAAACAGGCCTTATTCATACAAATGCAGTTCCTTGGGGACAACACAAGTGAGATACTAACACAGCGCCTTAGAAATGCGGTAAAAAGAGCATTCCTTGCTGCCGAATTACGCTGTATCTTCAAAACCACTCCTCTTTTGCGTTTGGGAGTAAAAGATAAACTGCCTAATTTCGCCTCTTCCATGTGTATCTACCAATTTAACCGCTCCTGAGGAGCCAGTTACATAGGCCGTACAATTAGGTGTGTTTCTCGTCGAATTTCCGAACATCATCCTGCATGGTTAAGCAAAGGAAAATTAAAATCGATTCACAGCGCTATTCTGTCTCATCTTGTGGATACAGAACACAAGATTGATGTTAACCATGCTTTCAAGGTAATTTACTGCATACCTACGAACCTCAATTTTGCCTTAAGAGTTCGACTACTAAATATTGCTGAGGCTGTTGGGATCCATATAGCAAGCCTAATTTGTGCGTCCAAAAGAAGCTAGTTCAGACATTATCCTTATCTTGGCCATCTACGTTTGAATGATCCTGAATTTTGTGGAATTTTCCTAATTTTATTTGAAATTCTATTTGCTACTATATCTTTATTATTATTATAATTCAAGCATCTTTAATGAACTGTAATTCCATTGATCTTACTTTACAAATAGATATTATTTAAAAAACACTAATATTGTTATTGACTACTAATCTAGAATATTCTATGTATATAAACATATATATGTACATAATTGTAGAGCCAGAAGAGGGGGGATTTATCGAAAAGGATATTCTTCGCTCAATTATTTTGTGTTTTATAGATGTCTGAATAAATATTTTTGCTATACAGATGAAGGTGTCGAAGCCGGTCAGGATCTGAAAGGCAAGACACGTCTTCACCACTCTGAAATCAATGTGGAAATCTGTTACACTCAACAATATGAACAAGATTTGGACTTTCAACACAAATATGAAGTCCGTCAGTCAGTCCGACAACAGTAAAGAATAGACACCAACTTCAGACGACCTTGAAACAGCCAATCAGATTCTTCTAGGTGAAAAGTGGTACTTAATTTACAAAGAAGTGTATCTACGATATATATGTAATAAAAATGAATCATATAGGGTATATATATATCTCAAAATATGCTGCAAAAACTGGTCCCAGATTCTCATAGAAGTGATTATAGACATATCAAACCAATGTATTCTCTATTTCTCCAGCTGTAGCAGATACTTGTCGCATATACGCAATATATTACTAAGGGAGAGCTTTGATTTCGAGAAGAAAGTGTCTAAAAAGTCACCAATTATGTACGACTTACCAACTTATACAGACTTCCTCATATAAAGTGGTTGCATCTGAATGTATAACCATCAGTAGCCCGGCAATACTTTTGCAGAGCCATGTAGATGCTTTTATTCCTCCCTATCAACACATTTTCCACAGAGAAGTCAAAAACCAAATCTAGGAGACATTTTCAACGAGGATTATGACTAGCAACCATTTGTGTAATGCTGAGCTATCTGATTGGTCAAATCAAGGTCATTTGACTTTGGTGTCTATTGTTTACTCTTGCCATCAATCCTTATTTGTCGTTCAGATACTTGTTGTGCATATCACCAAAATGTATTTCTCAGAAGCTAACCGCTTTGCTCCATACTGTATATCGGATAGCCTGTTGGTCAGAGAAAACACGAGCAACAAGGACCTGTGGAAGTATAACGAACCAGCGAAGAACATTTTACGCTAGAAATATATACCAAAGAAAGTGGAGATGCATTAGGTACACACACCAGACATAGCTTAGAGTGAAACACTTATGGGAAACGACAAGTTGGATGTTCGTTCGAGACTGACATAGAGGACAACCTTGGAACCATCTAAAAACGACTGCAAGAAACAGGATAAAGTCGGGATATACTACTATAGCCCTATTTTTCACTCAGAGCCTAAGCGACAATAGCAACCACTATGCAAAAGAGGGTTTTCCGTGGTTCAAGTGGTTTAGCGTTTGAAACAGTGGGTACTGGGCTCGACCCCCCTCCCCGCGCACCCAGTGAAAACATCATCAATCACCAGCTAACAAGTCTCAGATAGGAAAGAATGTTGTTCCTCCTTGATTCCACTGCTAGGTGATTATCCACAAAATTACTTCAAATCACGACACGTTGACAGATTGATTTTTTGTTGTTGTTGTTCTTTTGTTTTTGTTGTTGTTGCTGTTGTTGATGATATCATTATTTTCTCCGCATGAATCGATTATTTTATTCGTAAAGCATAGATAAAAATCATCAAATTTTGCTTATGTACATGCTGATACATGCTGATATTGTTATCACAATATAGATATATACATTTATAAATATATATTACCAGACATAAATAATATGCACGTATGTCGTCATGAAATAGAAAAGCCACACGTTGAAATTTTGGTGGGATTCTATGTTTTTAGATTTTTGTTATTGCTATTGCTGTTGCCGTTGCTGTTGCTGTTGTAATCGCGTGTTTATTGGCTTGTTTTCTTTATCCTGATAAATCCGTTTATTTATTGATCGACTGATTTATTGATTGATTTTGTCGTTTTCAGATATTAGATGATAAATTTTTTTTTCTGTACAAGCTAAAATCGATTATTCCTTTAAGCTCCAAGTGGAACAAGGGACTTCAATAGGGCATTGTCATTTCATCTTGTTCTCCGCAGTCTTTACTAGATGCCTTCAAGATTGTCCATAAGCTCTCCTCCTCCTCCGTCTTACATGATGTCTGCTGTTTCATTCTTGAACCAACTAACAACTCATCATTTCACATTCAGGTTCCACTCGATGGTCGGTTTGGTGTACAATGTGAATTAACGGTCATTCCAGTATAAGTCCAATCCATCTACATTTTCTTCAGAATGTTTGTTGTGTAATCGGTTCTTGGTTAGTTCAATGCACTGTCAAAGTTCATGACTGTTCATCTTTCCTGGCTAACTGGTCATCTACTCTTCAGTATGGAACCAGTGAAGGGTGGCAGCTGTTGATAAAAGTCTGAATCAGTGGGCTGTTGGAAACGCTTTTCTTGACAAGAATGCCAAAACTCTTACCCATGTAGAAGAACTGACTAACTTGAGCCTGGTTCTTTATAGTAGATTTTCAGGGTAATGAAGACGTGTCTCGCCTTTCTGATGTTGACTCACTGACTGACTGACTTTGACATCCACTTCTGTGTGTCATTGCCTATATTTGAAAAAGGTGACTTCTTTCAAATATTATCCGTTAATAGTAATTGGTGTTTGTTGTCAGTTAGTTGGTGGGTTATTTTCATCGCTTCTGTCTTCTCGATATTCACTTAAACACCTACCTGCTCTGACCGCCTCTTCTGACAACTCGTTGGTTTTTTGTTCTGCAGATTTTCCACTTTGTGGGACATTCGACAAAAATCAACCATGAACTTCAGATTTTATACAGTATTCTTGTCACTCCAACGCATATTAGTGTTGTTGGTTCCCATGATGTATTTCATAAATAGCTCCAACACAATGTGGAATAACATTGTTGATAATAGGCAACGTATTGATATGATGATTTAAATAATAATAATATCATGATTATATAACTAACTCCTTGATGAGATCAATACAAAACACTAATTACTGAACAAAGTTTATCCCTTTTCGTTAAGTTCCTCTTCTTCATCAGGTTTCACAATTTTATGTACCCATAATACCAGAATTCTTGCTATTAACAATATCAATATATTGTTGATAATTGATGGTTGGAGGCAATCGGCCACAGGAAGCCTTCCAAATAGGTTTCGTGCTAATTGGCACTCACCAGGCAGTCAGGAAGGCATATCTGCAACCTTGAAGGAATTCATGTCCCTTCTGAGACTCGAACCCGCGCCATTCAGTGCATCGTGATGGCGTGCCACCTAGTGGCATGGCGGACACATTGCAAAGTTGACTGATAGAATTCAGTCTGCGCTAAACAAAGGACTAGACACATCACACTAGTCTACTAGCGTCCAATCTAAATATTAATGCACTATTTCAGTAACATCGAATCAATAGAATGAAAAGGTTACAGTACAAAACCATCTTTATGCTTTGATAAGCATCAATATACCTCTAAATTGAATGTCAGAAAAATTAGGAATAATAATAATAATGATAATAATAAAAGCTTTATTCCGAACAGTACTTTTATACAAATATGGAATTTTTAGCATGTAGTAAGTAGTACAGTATGCCATTTAATTGTCTCATTACAAGGGGCAATAAGTGAAATAGGGCATTTGCATTAATAGTATTGTTCAATCAGAAATGAATATAAAATTAAATCCAATGAAAATATTAACGACAATGTAAAAATGAGAACAAAGAAACAATCCGTTTACTCGGGGTTCCTCAATAACTTGGTAATTTCCTGCCACACACACCTCCCTCATCACATAAAATGTGTCCCAGACAAATAAGGTATTGTAGAGTTTCTGTACTTAGTCGTCTGAGCATACAATCTTCTGTAGTTACTTCTAGTCACACGTATCCGATGAGATGCAGGAAGTAGAGAGTTATGTACAGAGGGGATGTTCATAGTGCGAGTGACAGGATAATATTTGCTAATTTCTTGGAGGAATCCAACTGTCTATCTACAATTGTGTTAACCAGTTAGTTGGTTTAGCTTAGCGACAACCCACTCCTCCTCCTGACAGCTTTCAGAGTCCTACTCAGGGTAACAAAATGAAGTCTTTGCTAAATAGCCAGGGAAAGATTAAGGGAGAGCTATAAACGCGGTAACAGTAGAGACTGACTGAGTGATATCAGATCGCTTAACTTCCTTACATAGAACGTAAAAGGAAACATCTTTCTGCAAACCAATACGACTGCACGGAAACTCAGGAAAGGTGATCAGAGGAAATACACACTCCAAGGGTATTTAACATTCGATTTGGTTTCTAATTCAATGCCTGCCATTTACGATAGTGGAATCATGAGAACTAACCAGTTCACGTAAATCATGCTTTCAAGTGATGAAGGTGAAATTAACCACCTGACATTTGTAGGAATTAACCTAAAGACCATTTGTTTTCGACGACCACTGCCCAATTAATTTCCGATAAAAATTTAGGAACAGTCTGATCGAGAAGTAACCGCCAGTATATAAACAGTCAGATCATCGGCATACTTAACAAAATTGGCTTCATCAGAATACGGCAAGTCATGGATTGAATTTGTGCGTCACGCAGCAGGTTAGACAGAAAAGCAATATTGACTACACATGTCTTTTTTTACACACAGAAACTCACAAACTGGAAGTTCCAGGTGGGATCCCTAGTGGGGTGGTAGTGTGTGTGTGTGTGTGTTTGTGGCTGATTAATTGCAAACTGGGTTAAAACAGCTGTCTTGGGTTCTTTAGCACTTTATAGTCATTTGCTGGTTGACAAGACCGAAAATGAAGATGAAATACACAGGATTCACTTCACTATATTCTACCTGCCTATTCTTCTTTACTGTTCCCCCACCCTTAATCTTTCCCTGACTATTTAACAAAGACATTATTTTGTTACTCTGAGTAGGACACTGAAAGCTGTCAGGAGGAGGAGTGGGGTGCCACTAAGCCAAAACAACTAACTGATTAACACAACTGTAGATAGATACTTGGATTCTTGTAAGAAATTAGCAAATATCATCTTGTCACTCACACTCTGAACATCCTCTCTATACACAACTCTCTCCTTTCTGCATCTCATCGGGTAGGTAGAACTAGAAGCGACTACAGAAGACTATATACTCGGACGACAAAGTACAAAAACTCTACATTACCTTATTTAGTTGAGACACATTTTATGTGATGAGGGAGGTGTGTGTGGCAGAAAATTGACAACTTCCTGAGGAACTCTAAGTAAACGGCTTGTTTCTTTGTTCTCATTGCTACATTGTCGTTAATATTTTCATTGGATTTAATTTTATATTCATTTCTTATGGAACAATATCGTCAATGCAAATGCCCTATTTTAATTATTGCCCCTTGTAATGAGAGAATTAGATGGCATACTGTACTACTTACTACATGCTGAAAATTCCATATTTGTATCAAAAGAACTGTTTGGAATAAAGCTTTTTATTATTACCACTAATAAGTCGTCGATTCCTATTGGATCCTAATCGAAGAACTATTTTGATGTGTGATGATGTCAGTCAATGAGATCTTCTCAGCCTTTTTTCAATTCATTTATATTTATATAAAGGAGAAAGAAGATCCCCCCGCTACAGCTCTATCCTAGAACACTTGATCGAATTCGGACACCAAGCAAACCCACAAAACAACTTCTCAGTTATCTACAAAATACGTGGGAATCTTGCCAAAAGAGTACGAATTAAACTTCTTCAAACTGCAGAAGCAATGGCAATTCACATATTGAATCCTGAACTCTGCATACAAAAGAAGTTTGTTCAGTCACTAAATCTACAATGGTCCTGATCTATCTTAACACCAAATACGTAATTTTGTCTTACCTCTTTCTCCTTTCTTTGTCTGTTTCTTAACTGCATTATTTTCTATTAAATCTCCACCCTCCTGACGACTGTTGCTAACTCCATTTTCGTTTATTTTTAAGTGAATTCTACTCAGCTTATCAACTTAACTCTCATCCGTTTTCAAGTGAATTCTACTCAGATTATTAACTTGACTCCCATTCATTTTTCATTGAACCCTAGCAATTAGATTACGTCACCCAACCTACTTTTGTAACTTTATTTTAGTTTCTAACCGATTAACGCCTTCTAAATTACGTAATTTGTTGTCAAAAATTAACAATTGCATTAACACATCTTTGGAAATATTCCTTTTGTTGCCAAGAGAAATTACTATAAATTTGTGGTTTGTACAGCTTGAGAATGATATCGCCGAAAAGAGTAACTCTTTGCTGAACGCCTTTTCTTTTCTTTTATATTTCATGGAGGATTTCATAATGAGCTGGGTTCAGTTAGATAACCACTGGAAAACCTGCCAGGGAGTACTGGATGGCTGTTTCGTCAGCCTAGTTTGGGACTCTTCAGTAGTACGCACCCACCACAGAGGGTGTGAATCCAGGACGTTCTGATTACAAGGTGAGCTAGCTCGTAGACCATTCAGCTACTGGGACTGGCCGATCCAATAGCCAGTCCATGAATTCTAACTTCTAACGATTCATGATATAGCGCGACCACTTCGCAATGTCTTCTACAATGAGTTACTGCCTCACCTTAATGGTTGAATCACTTCACTGTTTTGTGTTCAATATCAAGTGAAAAGAGAGACAGAGTAGCTGTTTTTCTTCGACGAATGTCTGCAAGTACGTCGGACACACAATTGTCCATCACATACTCCACACTTTCTTGAAAAAAAATGATTTTTCAGTTCACTATGATGAAATCTACTATAACAACTTTTTTCCCCACTTTGCTGTTTTGTTTTCCATTCTGTTGATTGTCATAATACTCCTCTGCAAAATTTTCTTTGTATACTATGATGAATTTTACTGAATTGAATATGTTTGTTTGTGCCTGTGTGTGTTTGTGTGCGTGTGTTTGATTTAAAGTAGTCGATAAAATGTTTCTATTTTTGCATAAATATATTTCCATCCATAAGGCTTTGTGAGTAACATCCCCATCATCTCATGCGTCGTTTACACACTCATCCATCCATTCAGTCAGTCAGTCAATCACTCACTCACACGAGCATGCACATACACACGCACACACACACAAAGCAGCACAAATAGATAGAAATCGACAGATATTTTTACAGACGTCCCACACACACGTGCACGCACAAATACTCACAACACGTACGTACACAAAGGAATTAAAATTCACAAAAACAAGTTTACATAAGGGAGAGGAAAAAAGGTCATCATAGGCAAAAGGAAGAAGTATAAAGAAACATTATTTGGATTTTTTTGGGGTTGAGAAGTAAGGTGTGTTAGTGTGAGGAGGAGAGAGAGAGAGGGAGAGAGAGAGATAAAGATAACCTTCTTTGTCTGGTATATTGATAATTTGATTTTCAACTCAAGATGTGGTTTTAACAAATAGACATATTGGTAGAAGTTAGAATTCATGGGCTGGCCATTTAATCAGTGGGTCCCACTGGCTGAATGGTATACGAGCTAGCCTGCCTTGTAACCGGAAGATCGTGGGTTCGAACCGTGGTGATGGGTGCGTACTGCTGATGGTCCCCAAACTAGTATGAAACAGCTGTCCAGTACTCCCTGCTTGTTTTCAATAGTTCTCTAACTGATGATATCAAGCCGTGGTCAAATTCGTAAAAACAAATCTAATCCTTACAAACCAACTCTTGAAGAAATGTGTATAGTTTGTTTCAAGTTTGGTCACGGACAATACTGTTTCGTCCTAGTTTCAGACTCCTCAGCAATATACACATATACTGGGGTTTTTTGATGACAATGACTGGTGGTCACGATAAACACACGAATTGGTAGAAGTTAGAATTTATGGGCTGATCATTGAGTTGGGTCTCCGTGACTCAATGGTCGTCAACGAGCTTCCATTTAGACCGGAAAGTCTTTGGTTTGAACCCCAGTTGGTGCATACTGCACAAGAGTTTTAAACTAAGAATAAGCAGCTGTCCAGTACTCCCTCACTGGTTTTCAATGGTTTGCTAACTGATATTGGTCCCTTATTGACTTTGTTTCTTGAGTGCTGAGTGTGTTCAGTGAGATTATGTGTGATCAGAATTATCGACACCTTTTATTATTATTATTATTGTCTTGGGTTCCGAGTGGAACATAAGGCTTCAACAGAACATCTCCATTTTGTCTTATTCTATACAGACATCTTTAAATGGCCCTACGATAGCCCATTATCTCTCATCTCCCCTATATATCACCCTAGGACGCTCAACTTGACGTTCTCCTTTCGGATTTCACTCGACGGCCTAGCAAGCGATATCATTCAACCGTCTCCTCAGTGTGTGTCCGATCCATCTCCACCTTCTTCAAAATATTTGTTTTTGTCGTTCTGGACACTTGGTCATGTAACCTTCAGTAAGAAGCTATTGAAGGGTTAAGTTGTTGGTAAAAGTCTTCAACTGGCTATTGGAAACGTCTTTTGTGACGCGTGTGTCAAGTTTTCTCACTCATATAGCAAAAAAGACTGACGTATCATTGGAAACACGGAACCTGAAGGTCATATTTACTCAAATAATTCAGACTTGATAATCGATTCGTTCTTCATTTTCTTCAGCATTTGTGTTGCCTTTCCTTCAATTTGTTCCGTTTGGTCTTTCTGGCTACTTTCTTTTGAAAATTTTCCTTCCATCTGATATGATGGATAACATTTTATCGATGTAGTCTTGGCGATCCATCAGGACAATGTCAGCACCTTTATCGGGGCGGGTTAGAACCAAGTCTTTATTCTTTAAAATCTCACGCTGTTGCTTTCTGTGCTCAGCTGCAATCATTAATTTGACATTTGGTTTTTTATTAATGCACTGATGGCAGCTATTCAATACTGTAGACTTGAATTGTTCATATGATTTGTTGGACACTGAGAGAAGGTCATCTGCCTATTGGACTGTAATATCCAAGTCACTTGAATTTTCAAGTGTTGGTTTGTAGGGATTTGGTTGATTGGTTACAGGATTTTCATCATGAGCTGACATCAGTTAGAGAACCATTGGAAAACCTGGGAGTACTGGACAGCTGTTTCGTCCTA
The DNA here is from genome assembly GCA_944472155.2 of Trichobilharzia szidati. Lineage (NCBI taxonomy): Eukaryota > Metazoa > Platyhelminthes > Trematoda > Strigeidida > Schistosomatidae > Trichobilharzia > Trichobilharzia szidati. The sequence goes on from OX235273.1 coordinate 76,876,244, forward strand.
GCTTGGGACTCTTCATCAGTACGCACCCATCGGGATTCGAACCCAGGACCTTCTGGTTACAAGGCGAGCTAGTATACCATAACAGAACGTCCTGAGTTCGAAGCCGGTGGGTGCGTACTGATGAAGAGTCCCAAACTAGGACGAAACAGCTGTCCAGTACTCTCAGGTTTTCCAATGGTTCTCTAACTAATGTCAGCTCATGATGAAAATCCTGTAATCACTTAAATTTATCGAAATATCACAGAATTTTGGACCCAACAACAAGGCTTGCAATTGGATAGGAGTTAATGCTATTCTGGAGTATTTGAAAACGTATTTCTCTGGCGTGGTAGGAAAACATTAATACGTGTCAGCGGCTCCACCAGGGTCGTCTTTAAAAATCATCTACTAGTTTAGGCCAGATGGTACAAAGGGCGTCAGGATTCGGCTTTAGTGTATAGTGGAGGCGCTGGCAATTCGTCAATACAATCCCGAGCTCTGTATACAGAAAAAGTTTGTCCAGTCTCTTATTCTACCTTGGTCTTAACCCCTTCATTAGTCATTCCCTGTAAATGTTTTATTTCTTTTCATGATTATTTTGCTTTTATTTTAACAATTAATTCAATATTACCACTCTCATGTGTTCCTTTTGTACATTTTCTTACCCTCTTCACACTTGTTAAGTGGACACTCAACTACCTTAATTCTCACTCAATAGCAATTTTAACCTTATCGAATTTCTAACACTTTGTGTCGTTGAGTACCACGTAATTTACAACTTTTATAGTTTACTTCTAAAGCCATTTCCGAATAATTAAATCAGTTATGTCATCCCCTATAACTCAATAATAGACTACTATACATTTTTCGGTGCGTTGAAGTTTCTGTAGCAATTTGGTTAAGTTTTTAGAATTTTTAATATATTTGTGCGTTTGATGTCACACAAAATCGAAGACTTACAAACGAAAACAGACAAACTGGTCGAAGAAGCAGCCACAGAAGACAGGACTCCAGGTGAACATAGACAAGACGCAGGTTATGAAAATAACCAACCAACCAACAACAACAACAGCAACATCCAGCGCCAATCACCATCAACGGGAGGGATTTGAAAGAGGTTACTTCATTCATTTCACTTATCAACTACACGAGGAACGGACGAGGATGTCAAATCGAGAATCGGGAAGGCGAGAAACACATTCATCAACGCCGAAACCAATCTAGAAATCTTCGTCACTCAACTCAGCATCAACAACAAAATGATTCGGATTTTCAATACAAACGTCAAGTCAGTCAGTTCTTCTATACGGATGGATCAGAAACTTGGCGGTGGGTCACAAAGAATATTTCCAACAGCCTGTTGCAGACCTCTATCAACAACTGTCTTCGCTGGCTCTATACTGAAGATCAGATGGCCGGAAAGAACAAGAACCAACAAGAAACTATGGGAACAAACAAACGAAAAAAGAACCAATCGCCCAACAAATATACAGGAGAAAATGGAGATGGACTGGACACTCACTAAGGAGGCCGTTGGGTGACATCGCGCGTCAGGCCATTGCTCGAGTGGAACCCGAAAGGGAAGCGGTGAGTGGGACGTCGGTGCAAGGGTGACATGGAGGAGATCATGTGAAGAGGAGTTGAAACAGTATGGCTTAACATGGATGCAGGTGAAAAGTACAGCAGAAGAGAGAAGCAAGTGGAGACGTGTAGTTGAAGCCCCATGTTCCACTAGGAACCCGAGTGAACAATAATAATAATACATTTTTCGGTAAATATAAGTACAACTGTACAGCCTGTGAAGATTATTTCGCCAATAAAGAAGTAAAAGCATTATATATATATAATATATATATATAATATATATATATATATATATAATATATATATAATATATATATATAATATATAATATATAATATATATATATATATATAATGTTTTTACTGTCATATGAAATCGTGTTGGTTTTTTTTAGTCCAAAGTTGACGTCACAATAGCACATTTTGGTGTGCACGTTTGTTGTATGTCTGCGTGCAGATGGATGGGTGTGTATTCACTTATTATTACCAATGACAATAGGTATTTCAGTATGCATTAGCGTTTTATTCACTCTAGACTAGCAGTAAGCTTTATTATTATTATTATTATTACTATTAATTATTATTATGATTATTAGTAATATTAGTGCTAGTATTATTACGAGTATTGATCCGATTTCAACTTGTCTGTCTATGATTGGTTAAATGTTTCAATTGTTCAATCTTACATAATAACGTACACATGCATACACGCAGATACGTATCACATACGACAAGGTAGTTTTAATTTGTCTGTGTTAGATCACACCATATTATTGTAGAGAAAAACGTAGTGTCTGACACTTTCAAGTGTTGGTTTTTATAGGGATTTTTTGTTTGTTTGATTGGTAGATTGGAGGATTTCATCATGTAGGCAGGTAGGAAGGCGAAAATCAACAAACTGGCAGAATTGGCTGGCTGGCTGGCTGGCTAGCTGGCAGACAGAGAAGACGGAACTTCAGGTGAATATAGAGAAGGTGAAGACCAAGGTGATGAACGTAACCAAACAACCACCACCAACAGCAACAACCATCAACGGGGGAGATTTCACACAGGTCACCACCTTCCTTCACTTATCCAGCCAGGAAGTACACTTTCAACCACACGCACTCCGACAGCACGGGTGAAGATGTCAAAGCCAGACAAACATTGTCAGAAAGGCACGATACGCACGCCTTCATCAAGCTGAAACCAGCTTGTAATTCTCCTGCTGCACTGCACTGCGCTGCACTCCACACCGCCTGCCTCAGCATAAACAGCAACAACACAGTTCGGATTCTGTTAAACAAAAACAAATGTCAAGTCAGTCAGTTAGCAAGTCACTGAGCGAATCAGCGAGAGAGCTGTTATTTACAGGTGAGAAACTTACACTGCATGTCAGTCACGGAAAGCATTTCCGATAGCCACTTTCTTCACACTTTCATCAACATCTGCTTCAACCCTCACCTCTCTGGCTTCATTCTTAAAGTCAAATGGACAGTTAGAAAGAATTAGCAAGAAGAAACTCTGGCTGGGAGGTAACAAACCAACCAACTGAACAAGATCCAACTGCTCAACAAATATGTAGGAGTCAGTCGACATGGATTGGTTATACTGTATTGAGTACGTAATGTAGGCCATCGTTCGAGTGAAATCGGAATGGGAAGCGGCGACGACTGGGTTGTCGGTGACATGTAGGAGATCGTGTGAGTTGGAGGAGGAGGAGGGGGAGAAGATGTGAGATTATGGGTAATCGTGGGCGCAGGTGAAGAGGACAGAAGAGAATAGAAGACAGTGTAGGTGTATTGTTGTAGCCGTATATCCCACTCGAAACCCAAGGGAATAATAATGATAATATGTTTTTATCCGAACTTGCTGTTTCTTTTTCTTATTATCACCCATTTAATACTTATTTGTAATCTTGTTATTCGTTATAATATGATCCTCGGTCGGAAAAAGTTCTGCAACTTTTTCCCACCCGTTTTTACTACATACACACAAATGTTACCATTGTAATACCCTCAATGATAATACCAGATAGATTATGATTATAAAAATGGTCCCAACCATTAAGTCGGACGGATATAAAGACAGATCGATACTTACTCAATGGCATTGAATTATTGTTTTATTGTATTATTATTATATCCTTTAATTCCTAGAGGAACATAGGGCTTCAGGCGCGCGCCTCCATTGCGTTCGGTTCTCTGACAACGTCTTCACCTGGCTGCACGTCTGCCCACACGCCTTCATCTCCTCTTCACATGACCTCCTCCAAGTCACACTCGCACTGACGACCAACTCGCCGCTTCACATTCCGGTTCCACTCCAGAGTTTGTCTAATGATATCACTTCATGGTTTGTTTTCTCAGAATATGGCCAGCCAATCCACTTCCATTTATTCCTGCTTATTTGTTGCAAAATCGGTTCCTAGTGCGTTGGTTCGCTCATTGTCAGAGATCCCTGTTGCTGATCTATTCTGGCCGGCCATCTGATCTTGAGCGAAGTATTGAGTGAAGACAGCTATTGATGAAGGTCTGTAGTTTGTTTGAGGTGCTCTTCAAGACGCTCCAAATCTCTGATCCGCATAGCAAGTAGCACTGACTTCACATTGGAGTTGCAAATCCGGATCTTATTTTCACTTTCATGCTGAGTGGGCTGTTGATCTCCACACAGACTTGAGAGTAGTGAAAGCTTGTCTTGCTTTTCCGATTCTTGCTTTGATATCCTCGTCATTTCTGCCTGTAGTTGAGACGATGCTTCCCAGGTAGGTAGATGAAGGAGGTAGTTTTTTTCAGGTTCCTCCCATTTATGCTTATTGTTGTCTGTTGTTGTTATTGCTGTTGGTGTTGACCAGGAATCTTCATCACCTCTGTTTTCCCTATGTCGTCTGAGCGCCTATCTTTGATGCTTCTTCTGCCAACTTGTTGCTTTTTGCTTGCATATCTTCCAGTTTGTGGGAAATCAGACATATATCATCGGCGAAGTCAAGATCCTCCAACCCAATAGATAAATAGTAGAAGTACTCACCTCTTAATGCAAAAGCCATAAGTTCAACTTGTAAAGGGGTAAGAATTCCTACCTGATATTTAAGAACCGTTTACCAACTCAACTACCATGAAATGAATATTAAACTGCCTGAGAATGTCAGATTACCTGGATTATTATTTGAATATACAGCCGATTCCCTTTATTAGTTTGAATAAAGAAAGAACAAACATGTTTGCAGTCAGGATAATACGAGCTCGTTTTATTTCGTAGATTCTCTTCAACTGCTCACATCCTAAATGGTGTCTGAACATACTTTTTACAATGACTTCAAGTTATAGATAGAAAGTATCTAAACAACATAATTTCAAAGATGATGTAATCTGACAATTATTTAGTGTTAAAAGAGTAACTATTTATGTAGTAATTAGACAAGGAGGTGGGTTGGAGTTCAGATTACTCTTGGAAACAAGGATTGAATAGAGACAGCATACAAGATAGAACAACAGAGTGAATTTATACATATATATGGCGGAGAGTTCAGCAAGGTGTGTGTGGGGGGTGAATAGCGAAGTATAATTATAAGATAGGTGAAATAATTTAATTTAGTAGATTTGTAACCTTAATAATAGTGAGTTCAACTCAGTCAGCAAGTGAAAATCAAAATCTCAGTTGAGTGGAATGTTGTGTATGCAACAGAACAAAAAAAAAGTTATTGTTACCAGGGTAGTGAGAAATCAGTCACACTGTCTTTCTGTATGCATAGGTTGTATCGATGGATGGATTCTGCGAACCGAAGTAACCATGCTTTCCTTTTCTTTGTGTATTGATTATTTTGAAAGCCTGACCAATTTCCACTATATGTCCCATGTCATTTAGAGGTATCTGGCGACTGTGCTTGAGAACACTTTGCTGCCTTTCAAACATAGACTTTTAGGGATATTTTTTTTGATAATAGCTTGATTCCACAGTACTTTCGGTAGACTTATGGGATTTTCGGCATGTGATATCGGTATCTCGAATTTAGCTGGCCTACCATTGATATCGGGTGTGCGTCGGCAGGCGATCGAACCCCGCACCATGTATATGGTCGGCGATAGTCCTAACCGCTGTGCCACCGACGCATGGAGAATCCAGTAGACGCTCTCCTCTCAGTCGTTCCTGTGTACTTGCTCATGAATTGGTAAATGCAGTTTGAAATGACATGAGCAGGATATTTATCCACTTTTGACTGGGTTAACGAGCAGCCTGTGTTGTAAAGTGGAATGAGTCTAGCAGAGGGAAATGTTCTTTTCAATGCATCTTTAATTCGGTTTTCAATTCTTATGAACAGATAAACGTAGTTTCTTTTCAACTATTTCAGGTTTCCGTCTAAGTAGTTTTTCCTGCCCATATTTTGATATGAGCTTCCAATAAGCTTTCAATAAGCTTCTTTTCGATAACTTAGAGTTCCTCTTCAATCTTATTATTTTTTTTTGAACAGATATCTTGTACTTCCAGGTTTTCCAATGGTTCTGTAACTGGTGTCAACGCATGATCAAAATTTGTAACCAATCAAATCCCTCCAAACACACACTTGCGTGAAGGATTAGGTGTCAGAATTTCAACATGCCGTGGTATTGCTATGTTTTATGGGATTAGGATCATATAATTTCAAGCTACACCAATTTTCTTCCTTCAGCGAGTTCAATACTGGTTAAATAATAAGGTTTAGCTGTGCATCTATCCATGGGGAATCAAACCCAGACCATATGCGCGCGGTTGGAGATCATTCTGTCGATATAGACTTCTCCACGAAGAAGTTCAATCGCGAATTGACATCAGTCAGAAAACCATTGTAAATTAGCATTGACATATGTTTCGTCCTAGTTTCAGACTCTTCATCAGTACACACCAAACTACTGGGGGTTCGAACCGAGGATCCTCCTATTATATGGCGAGCTGGTTGACGACCATTCATCCCTCGGGATCCAATCCAATGAACCATGAATTCCAAGTTCTTCCAATTCTCCATGAACAGTCAAAAGATATAATATGTGTTGATTCGCGTCAGTTCATGTAGGCAGTAGATGCACATTAGTAAAAACGGAAAACATATCAAAATATTAGACATTGGAAATACAAAGAATACCAGAGAATCAATCAATCTATAACCTTAATATTCAGATCAATTAACAATGTAAAAATAGACTTATGACGAATGAGGCAAACACACACAGAGTATGAAAAGGTTAACTGTCAGATCAATAAACAATTGAAATCAATAAATGTGAATACAATCCAGACAAAAATCAATCTTCAAAGTAAACGATTGACGGATATTTCATTCATCCATAGAAAATTTCACTTATAATTCATTTCAATATTAAAAGTTAACTTAGAGATATGTATACTTTTCGAGGATTGAATAGAGGAGTCACTGCCTTCATCACTCATCCATTGTCGTGTAGACAGCACCGTTCCAACTACAAGTAACATGGAGGAAGACATCAGTCATGCAGGATCCATTTGAAGATGTAGAGAACTCATTAAAAAGAACAAGATCAGAATTTTTCAATCCGAATGTTTATGAAGTCAGTGCTTCGATGTGTATTATTCAGGGACTAGGAGCACGTATCACCATTTCCAACGGCTACCATCTTTGCTGCATACTGAAGATTAGATGGTTGGCCTCCGGGTCAGAAAAGATAATCAACAAGCAGCTCTGTCAGTTTATGGAACCAACCAACAATCTTTTTATTAGCCGACAAATATGCAGAAGTTAATGGAGATGAGCTGGACATCTACATTAAGAAGACTATTGGATGATATTACATGCCAGGCCGGTCCTCGAGTGAAACACAAATGAATGAAGATAAGTTGGGCATATGTCCGACGGTAATATGGAGGAGATCATATGATGAGGAGGAAGAAATGTGAAAGTTTATGGACAGTTGTGGAGTCAGGTGAGAAAGACTTTAGGAGATCTGTTGTTGAAGCCCTATGTTCCACCCGGTACCTCAAGAGAACTTATTACTCTATGTATGGCAAGCATAAATACAACATGGGAGGCAACGAATTTTCCTAAACAATCGTCCACCTTCTTCTTACCTCACTCAAGAGATATATCTCATTCAAATTATAAGGATAGAAGGCTCTTATTGCCTATGTTAATCGTTGCGATATATATCTGTGCTGAGATCTAGCTTTTCTTTGAAAGCGTTCACCGATGGAGCTGTTACTACTGAATCAAGTAGGGAGTTCCAGTCATTGACCACTCTGTGAGAGAATCTAAATTCCACACGTATTTATTTCCACCTCGGTTTGAGCACCTTCTTGTGGTGACCTCGTAAATGTATCCTAGAGGGAGAGAAAAGATTTGAAAAGCCAATCCCCAAATCACCCTTTAATATACAGTATGCCAAAATTAAGTCGCCTCTCCTCCTTCGGTATAATAATGGGAAGAGATTTAAATGCTCCATCGTCTTATCATAAGGAATGTGTGAGATACCACTAACTAATTTCGTTCATACCCTCTGTACTCTTTCAGAGGATATGTGCCTCCTTTTTAAATCATGAACTCACGCTTGTATGCAGTATTCTAGTTTAGGTCTGATATATGTTGCATAGAGTACTTGGAACATACCTCCGTCTAATCGTTTGAAAGCCCTTCGAAGTGCACTTAGCATTCGAAAAGCTTTAGCTGCAGCTCCATTACAATTTACCGTTGTTTTTAAGTCATGACTTACAATAATTCCTAAGTCCTTTTGTCCCTTAACATTTGGCAGTTCTGTATCCCCTAAGGAGTATGACGTGTAAGACCTATGACCTAGGTGTATTACCGCGCTTTTCTTGGAATTAATTTCCAGACCCTAGAGGTTAGCCCATTCAGTTGTTGGCAGAGAAAAGTATGACTTCCAGTTGTATTCTTTATAGAAATGAAAAAGAGAATTGTTTTTATCTTGCTATATACTTCTGATTATTTGAGTGATATGAGTAGTGACATTGATTACCAAAAGTGCTTTCTGATCTGTCTTTTCACTCATATATGCTGAACTTATGAACGGTTTATCTCCTTTCGACTCAACTGGGAGAACGGAATCAGATCAAACAAGCTGAATTCCACCTAGCTAGGTAGGTAGGTAGGTAGCTACTTCGGTGAACTGATAATACATTGGATCAAATTTACAAAGGATAATTCAGATAGTTCGATGAAGTTGTTCGATCTTGTATTATGTCTCTAGTTTATTCTTGTTTATATACAAAATTTTAACTCTGATCCCCTCCCTCCCTCCTCGTTTGTTTATATTGTAAATAGTTAATTGTTTAACTTGGAATAATTTGTGCCACCGACGCGAATAATTTGTTTAACAACTTGACACTGCTTAGAGAAAAGTATGTTCAAAAATTTTGTAACTTATAATTTGATTATGGTTAGACTGGAAGTACATTGCGAAGACTTCATGAAATAAAATGAGCTCACATTATCTTGCAAGTATTTCCGTTCATTCTTTGTTCAAACAATCAACGTCTACTTATTTTTCGTTTACGTGATGCTGTTTAGCACATCAAATTTAGTTGTTATTAGTGGTTTATGCGGAAAAAAATCGAAATGAGTTTGGTTTGTACTAGATAATTAGTTCTTTTTTCCATTCCTTTGCATTCCAAGTGGAACACAGACCTTTAATCATTGGTTTTTGTTTTGTTTTTTATTCCTTCACGTTCCGAGTGGAACATAGGGCTTCAAGCTATAGGCCTGAAAGTTTCTGTAGCAGTGTTTATTTTTACAGGATGGGGTTGCTAGCCTCATGTCCAACTTCTCCTCTTCACCAGTCTTATTACTGGCTTGGTGAAGTAAAGGAGTGCGCCGGCCGAGGATCGAACCCCGGACCATATGCATAGTTGGCGAGCGTCCTAACCGCTATGCCACCGATGCACACAAATCATTGATTTAGGGCTGCTGTACTCACGTCTATTCTCCCCTCTTTCCTAGATTTACTACTGCTTGGTAGGCTAGGCGAGGTTATGAATTCATCATCTGGGAATCAAACTCCGAATCGCGTTCGTGGTTGATGAACATTCTATTCTCGAACCACTGATGCCTAGACAAATACTACTCTCTGTGTTTTTTTCTTATAAGTAAGTCAGAGTGTTACTTAGTGGTATCGAAGGTAGTGGAATTCACTTTCAAGGAAGAGAAACAGTTGTTCAAATAGTTTCTTAATTTTGTCTATGAAGGATAGATGTTTATCCAATAGCCCTAATATCTTTCAACTGACGTCTTTCTTTTCTTGCATTCATAGAGACAAATGAAAAGTTCGTCATGAATTAAGTACAGTCAGAGAGAGAGACTATTGAAAATCAAGGAACTTTTCAGCACTGTTTCACCCTATTATAGGACTTCTCAGCAATTTACATCCACGACTGCACCAGAGATACTCATCGAATGCTCTGGTGAGAGTGGGACAGTGCTCCTTGCAGTTTGGTTACTGACGAAATCTAACAAATGCAGGGAAGTGAAATTTCAGTAAAATTCCATTTGAAAACAGGAATTAATTGAGATCACAATTTCTGATCTGTTAGTCATATCACTCAGTCACACATCGGTAGCATTGGTCACTTTTTGTTATCAGATGTCACGACTAAAATCAACGTGTTGTCGCCTGAACACTGGAAACTTGTAGTACTCACAGTCACAAAACGCCACAACAGCAAAAAAATCTATGGTACTAATTTACAATAACAGTATGTCAAAATCCTTGTTTGGGAATCGTTGGCAGTAGGTACCCACCGCCAGGGTTCGAACCCAAAACCTTTTCGTTAACAGGTAAGCTCGTTGGTAACCATTCAGCCACTCGGACCCCATTCAAACGTCAACCCATGAATTTTGACTTGTACCAATTCGCAATGTATTTAGCGCGACCATTAACCAATTTCAATAGCGGACATCTATCCTCACACTTGACTGGATAGACGTCACTGCTTACAACTTCTCATAGAAGTAGAGGCGACTCTCTCCGGTAGCAAGTCACTGGCGAGCATCGAATAAATTTCGTTTGACTTTTTTTATTAAGAAGTGAAGGCACTCAGGCACAACTGAACCCCTCCTCCTCTTACAGTTCGTCAACTCTTCAGTCTTAATTATTCTTCTTTATTGCTCACTCTTATTCTTTCCTGAATTGCTTAAAACAGACTATGTCACACTTCGTAGAACTCTGAAGACTGTCAGTAGGACGAGTGATATCCCATTGGTCTATATCGTTGACATCTTCATTGATAGACACTTGATTTCATGCAACAAATTCGGTGAAGGGATTTCGTCAGACAGTGAGCATTCACCACATCACCCGCAGCTCCAACCTGGTGTCTCCTCCTCAGGTGAAACAAGAAGTCTTTTCAGAAGACTTTATGCACGCACATCTAAGTATAAAATTTCCACTAAACCATATTTGGCAGCACGTATTTGATGTGATGAAAATAGTTTCAGGCACGATTTAACTGACTAACCTTCTTTGCACTAGTGAATAAACCATTTTCTCCACCCAAATAACATCAAGCTTTATTGTTGTTGTTCTTTTTTATTATTTATAATCCTCTCATTTTTTTTTGTTTTTATTTGTTTATTTTCTCATAAGTGTAAGCATCACTTAAGCTGTGTTATAACTGTTAATTTTGCCTTTCCCCTCACCATACTATATCAACAGAATATTAGATTCAATAATCTATAACATGCTAAAATTTTCAAACTGAATCGACAATACTGTTTGAAACAAACTCACTGTTATTATTATTATTGTCATTTTGTACTTTGTACATTTTTGACTTTATTCAAATTGTTAATGTGGACAAATTGTTCTTGTTAATTTTGTTTTAATTTCATTTATATTTTGAGTAAATCAGATGTAATATTGTGACAAATGCTGAGAATTCCATTCTGTATTATAAGTACTGTTTTTGGAATAAAGTAGATTATTATTATTATTAAATTCTTGAAGAGTTGGTTTGTTAGGATTAGATGTTTTTACTAGTTTGAACACGGATTGATAACAGTTAGAGCACTATTGAAAATCAGGGTCATTGAATCGGGTCCCAGTTGCAGAATGGAATACGAGCTAGCTTGCCTTGTAACCGGAAGGTCGTGGGTTCGTACCCTGTTGTTCGGTGCGTACTTCCGATGATTCCCAAACTGGGATGAAACAGTTGTCTTACAGTACTCTGTTTTGGTTTTCAATGGTTCTCTAACTGGTATCAATCCAAGGGCAAACTCGTAAAACGTGCGTCTGTGGCACATTGGTTAGGACTCTCGCCAACCATGCACATGGTCCGGGATTCGATCCCCTGCCGACGCACACCTGATATCTATGGTCGGCCTGCGAAATTTGGGCTACCGATATCCATGCTGAAAATTCCATACTTGTACTCAAATTACGGTGTGGCATCAAGCTGTAATAAAAAAAATAAATACAAACCGACTTTTGAAAAAATATATCGAAAACTCAAAACTGCCTTACCAATTTTGTTAGGCAACTAAACATTTCCAGTATGTTCTGAAATACAAAACAGGTATTGTAGAATAATTTTACTTAACTAAAATCAACCGTAAGAAGTATCTGAGAATCAAAAAAAATAATCGCAACAAGATGGGATCAAAACTCTATCACCAGGATTCAAACAAACCAAACACATTACCCATTGACAATCCAAGGTCAAATGATCCCCACGGTAAACTTTGACCTTTATCAAATAAAAACACAATCGTAAAACAACACATTACTGTCAACAAAATTTAACAACGCAAATAAAAACAGAAGCATTACAATCAGAGATTAAACAAGCACAAAGACAAATAATAAGGAAATATCAGAAAAACTGATATACAGTCTTGGAGAAAAGCGTAAAATAAGTACAAAGCTGGTTAAGATACCTGTATAAGTACCAGTATTGAAAATAGACTGTTGAGGAGAGATTTTCCAAACAATTATTTCGTTAATTTGTGGATGGTGACTAGCAGTGGAATCCAGAACAACGCACACTTCGTCCTATTTGAGACTCGTCATCTGGATGCACCTGTATTCTTCAGTCACTGAGTGATGGTCTTCCCACCGAGGCTCGAACCCAGTGCACATTGTTTCAAACGCCAAAATGTTATCCACTAGACCACTTGAGCCACTTGAGCCACTTGAGCCACCTCTCGTTCAACGGGTCCTATTATTTACTGAATTCAATTTTTTGGATTTTCCAGTTGATTGATTGGATTGAAGTGTTCAGTCTCAGGTTGATCTGTCGGCTCCTTGTGTAGATGCTTCGAAGATGTGTATATCCTGGATTCTACGGCTAGTCACCATCCGCCAACATGACCAAAACAACGTCAAAGCATCTGAACAAGAAGCCGACATATTGACCTGTGACCGAGCACATTGGTTCAATCAATCGACGGGAAAATCTAAAGTTGAATTAAATTATTCCGTTTCATCAAACAAATCACATATATTGTGATCTAAATTTTTGTTTGTGATTTCAAAAGTAGAGAACTGTGAGTGTCATTCTAGTTCAAATTGTGTGCAAATTGTAAAATGGCTAATTTCTTCATCTTTTTCGAGGGATTGCTTGTTTTCATTGGAAATAAGTACCGTCTACAGAAACCATACAGTAATAATGTCCACTTGTTGGTTTGTAGGGATTTGACTGGTTACAGGGTCTCATCATGATCTGACATCGGTTAGGGGACTTTTGGAAAACCTGGGGGTGCTAGATAGGCAGATGTTTCCTCCATCCCTCTTCAACAGTACTTACTCGCCACCAGGGTTCGAACCCACGATCTTCTGGTTACAAGGTGAGAAAGCCCGTAGACCATTAAGCCACTGGGACCCACAGATCCAATGGCCAGTCCATGAATTTCAACTTATACCAATTCACGACATAGCGCGACCGCTGGCCAATGTCATCGGTGGCGAGTATTTGTCCTGACACCCGACCTGCTGTACCCTACTGGTCACGACATCCCACGAGAACCCACCCAGGTAACTACCTACCTGAATATGGCCAGTCACTAGTGAGCATCAGATTGTATTGATTTGTAGGGATTTGACTGACTGGTTACACGATATCTAACTGATATCAGTTCACCATGAAATGCTGAAATTGTAATAATAATAATAATAATAATATTTTGATTATTCAACACTTTTTTTTCTTGAATCGAGAGTTTTTCAATCATAGAAAGAATAGAAAAAGTTGTAATGAAGTGTCATATACAAATATACATATATATTTGTTATTTTATAGAAAAAAATAATAATGAAATAAATTCGCTGTTGAACATTGAACTGTTTAATTTTATGTTTTAATAATTGTTCAACAAACACTTATGCTGGTAATTAAAGTTCACTGGTGAAGTGAAATTATGAAACTACAAGTTCCATAATGTAATGGTTTTGTTGATGTAGAGACAGTGTTAGTTTTCATAAAAATGTTGTCATGGAGATGATTGTGAGAGGAGGGCGGAGGTCGGTTGGGATAGGGGAGGAAGAATGATTATTTATTTGTCAAAGTAACACTGAAGGCATCAAAGCAAAGTTGGAGGCTTCACGTAGAGTCACTGAGGAAACCTGTGTGGTAGAACACTGAAACACTCTTCCAAATTAGTTTGTTTATTGGATGGATCACACAGTGATGAAACAGTATTATTTACTCGATGACACAGTTTCGAACAAAATGTATTGTTCATAATCCTTTCATCAATTATAATCACACGACTTCGAAACTTGAATTTTATAGTTTTCCTTGTTCTCTCCTATTTGTCGTCTCTGGAGTAGTAGAATTTTCCAGGTGTCCAGCTGGACACGTGTTTGCAGTTGATTCGATAAACAAAGCTTCTGTTATCAATCTCTCCCTCCACCCTGTGACATTAGATTTTAAAACTGTCATCCTATCCCATCCTATTATATGGTTGTGTGTAATTGCATGTAGTGAGTGCTTTAGCTGAAGCGAAGGAAGTGATACATATAAGAGAAGCCTTGAAAGTTAATAATTACCCTGATAAATTAGTCAGGAAATATGTAAGGAAACGTAAAAATAAAATAAATAATGATAGTAGTGATAGTAATAATAATAATAATATTAATGACATGCATGTCAAGCATGCAAAAGACAACACCAACAATAAGGAATCTAAATCATCAGTAGTAGTTCCATACAAGGAAGGAACCTAGGAAACCACCTTTCGCAGAATTCCTAACAAGGCAGGAGTAAAGTTGTCTGGCGTTCAAACCACCAACAAAGTCAATTAGAAACAAGCTTTGTCGGTTAAAGGATCCTGCCAGTGGAGCCTTTAAAACAAAACAATTCAGTTTATCTAATACCCTGTCTGCAATGACTGTCAGATCAAATACATAGGTCAAAGTAGTAGAACAAGGGTAGTCAGACTAGCCGAGCAAAATCTAGATTAGTTGACCCGAATGAGATAAGAAATCTAGAGAAAAGTTCAGCTATAGCACTCATTGCATGCAGTTACACACAACCATGCAATATAGGATGATGGGATAAGATGACAGTTTTAAAATATAATGTAACGGCTGGGTGGAGGGAGAGAGAGATAAAAGAAGCTTTGTGTATCAAATCAACTGCAAATACATATAATAGGAATGATTCGACATCTGTCCAGCCAGATATCTGGAAAATTCTACTACCCATACGACAAATAGGAAAGAATAAAGAAAACTATAAAACTCAAGTTTCGAAGTTGTGTGGCAATAATTGATATGATAATGAACAATAAATTTTGTTCGAAACGTCATCCAGTAAATAATACTGTTTCACTGTGTGATGCTCCAATCACCATCAACGGGAGGGATTTGAAAGAGGCTACTTCATTCACTTCACTTATCTAGCGAAAGCATTGTCTCAACTACACGAGGAACGGACGAAGATGTCAAATCGATAATCGGGAAGGCGAAAAACACATTCATCAACCTGAAACCAATCTGGAAATCTTCGTCACTCAGCATCAACAACAAAATTTGGATTTTCAATACAAACGTCAAGTCAGTCAGTTCTTCTATACGGATCAGAAACTTGGCTAGTGGGTCACAAAGAATATTTCCAACAGCCTGTTGCAGACCTTTATCAACAACAGCTGTCTTCATTGCTCTATATGAAGATCAGATGGCCGGAAAGAACAAGAACCAACAAGAAACTATGAGAACAAAGAAGCGAGACAAGAACCAATCGCTCAACAAATATGCAGGAGAAAGTGGAGATGGATCGGACACTCGCTGAGGAGGCCGTTGGGTGACATCGCGCGTCAGGCCATAGCTCGAGTGGAACCCGGAAGGGAAGCGGCGAGTGGGACGTCAGTACAAGGGTGACATGGAGGAGATCGAGTGAAGAGGAATTGAAACAGTATGGACTAACATGAATGCAAGTGAAAAGTACATTGGAAGGCAGAAGCAAGGCTCAAACCCAGTGCCCACAGTTTCGAACGCCGAAGCGTTATCTACTAGATCACTTGGGCCACGATAGCTACCTCTTGTACACTGCTGTCCAGCCAATCGACGGGAAAATCTGAAATTGAACTAAATAATAATAAGACCCTTTGCACAAGAAGCAGTGGCTCTCGTGGCTCAATGGATAACGCTTTGTCGTTTGAAACTATCTGCACTGGGTTCGAGCCTCGGTGGGAACATGATCACTCAGTGACTGGGAAATGCAGGTACATCCAGATGACGAGTCTCAGATAAGACGAAGTGCGCGTTCTCCTGGATTCCACTGCTATTTACCATCCACCAATTAACTTCTATCTATTACAGTCCTATGAGAGGGCATTTAAGTGCACGAAGAACACAGTGAAAACGTCTTTGACCAGGATTCGAATCTCAGAAAGGGACATGAGTTGCTTCAGTGGCTGTAGATACACCCTGTGGATTAGTGAGTGCCAACAAACACGAAACCTAAGTATCTTAGACCTCCTGTTGAAAGTAAGAAATGTACTACATAATTATTTTTAATTATTTGTTAATAAGAACCTCATCTAATTATTTGATTGAGAAATCAATTTCCGCCATGTAATTTTCATCTCTCAGACTGACTTCCTATTGACTTTATGAATGCTTGGTTCGTGTAGATTTGATTTGTTACAGGATTTCATCATGAACTGACTTTGGTTAGAGAACTATTGGAAAACTGGCCAGGGAGTACTGGACAGCCAACTGTTTCCTCCGTCGTAGTTTAGGACTTTTCACTAACCAGCGCTGTGGGTCGAATCCACGACCTTCTGGTTACAAGGTGAGAGAGCTCGTAGACCATTAAGCCACTAGGACCTGCCAGTCCAATGGCCAATCCATGAATTTCAACTTCCGTTAGTTCATGATATAGCGCGACCACTAGTGAATGCCGTCTCTGGCGAGTATTTTTCCCTCATACCCTGCCTGTTTTACCCCCAACTGGTTACAACTTCTCTCTTGTGTTAGTGTAATTAATGTACTGTTTGTAAAAAATCAAACAATAAAATAAATAAATAAAAATAAATAAATAATTTTTTACAAATCAATTTATTGATATAATAAACTTGTACTAGTATTTTTTTTGTCTTTACAAGAAAGCTCACAATCACGTGTTTTCTCTGTTAAATCACAGTTATACCATTCCGTTATTTTTATTTTTTTATATTTTTATTTGTTTCTCAAAAGAAACGTGCCACTAATTTCATTTCTTAACCATGTGACTAATTAACTCATGATACTATTCTCATATTGGTGTGTTATTCATTAATTTCTTTTCATTCAACGAGGCTTTATATTATGGAGTTGCTTAGTCCGTTGCTATGCTAACGCAATGCTATAAGCAATGCAATTATTGATTTTAGACACTAGGATTTTTTCTATCATGAGGTGCTAGTTTCCTACCCCCCCCCCCCAATGCTTCTAATGCTAGCAAATGTTACTGCATAGTCAATTCACCCAGAATCTAACACCTACCTGAATGGGAAGTAGATGGAGAGCTTCCATTTGTAACTGAAGTTACAGAGCCTGTCTTTAATCTGAAACAAGGCAAAGCTGTAGAATCAGATGGAATGACACCAGTGGTGTTTAAGGATAATGGAGACGGTTTACCCGTTGTGTTAACTAAGGTATTAGGCAGTGACTGAGAATCATAGATAGTCCTGTTGAACTGGTGTAAGTTATTGATTATTCCAGTGTACAAGAAGATAGACAAGTCTTCTTGTGATAATCATAAAGGGATTAGCTTGATTAATATGGAATCTTTTTTCTTTTCCTTTTTTTTTTTTTGATTACAGCTTGATTCCACACCGTTTTTTGGTACAGGTATGGAATTTTCATCGTGTGATGTCGGTAGCCCAGATTTTGCAGGCTGACCATATATATCAGGTGTGCGTCGGCAGGGGATCGAACCCCAGACCATGTGCTTGGTCGGCGAGAGTCCTAACCACTGTGCCACCGACGCACCATCTAAACTTTTAGGCTCAATAATCGTGAGTGGGTTTATTGATCATATCTTCACCCTACGACAAATTCTGGAGCATAGGCATACTTGCCAGCGGCGTCCAACAATCATCATATTTCTTGACCTGAAGGCAGAATTCGACTCCGTCAACCGAGAGGTACTAATGGCAATGTTTGGCTGTGAAGGGATTGCCGAGAAAGCACATTTCACTGATCAAGATATTCTACTTGAACACACACAGCCACGTTAGAGCTTATGGAGATTTGTCATTTGAAGTGACGACGCCCAGTAGTATCTTTCAGGGATACCCACTGTTCCCATTTCTGTATACATCCGTCATAGATATACTACTGAAATTGATCCTAATTAACTTCAGCGACTTAGGGATTTACTGGTTACTAGAGAATGGTCTTGTTGACTTCAGATACAGGGATGATGTATTCCGCCCTCCTAGGTGAAGACGCTGTCAAAATACAGTCTTCTGAACACCTCAAGGTGCGATTTTCGAATTTCCGGTTTGAGATTCACTTCTGTGAAATATACGACGACGCCACAGGACTAGACTGGACTACATTGACTTCTAGCTTAGTGTCAACGGGTTTATCACTGATGAAATCTCAGCACAGATACAGAAAGCTCTTTTGGTATACTCCAACTTACACTATCTCTGGCTTAGTGGACGTGATAACCGGTTGGATGTCGAACAAACGGCGTGTGTACTGCTCAGAAGTTCAATCTATCCTCCTTTAAGGCTGTGAATGAGACATGGCCATTGAAAATGGGAGGCATGAAAAGCCTGGCTAGCTGGCTGTCTTTGATCATAGGTTTCTGCATTCTATCTCCTCTGTTAGATAGTATCATAAAGTGAGCAATATTGAATTTAAGCGTCGGTCGATTGCTACGCAAGTGGGAGGGGAAATCAAACGATTAGGTTGTGAAGTTAAACCGACTGGGATGGTTATGACATGTGTTACGCATGCCTAGCTATCGCCTTCACCGATGGGTAATGTCAGCTGATATAGGACAGACCAGACTGGAAAAGAGTGAAGTGTCGTCAACACAAAACTTGCAATATTTCATAAAATAGTTGACAGTTAGTTCGGGTCACTCAGTGAGGTGTAGGTTTCCATGCTGGGGTCCTCAAGAGCTAATATCCAATGATTGGAGAAAATTGATGATAGATAGAGCACAAAATCGCTTTCAATGGCGAAAATCTGTCATATCCAAAAAACTCTTTTGTTTTTCCATGTTATTATTCACTGTCCGTCACACGTCCGCTCATTATCCATTTTCTAATCTCTCTGTTGGCTTCCTTTGTGTACTACATGGAGTGTGGCAAGTCGAACTACTGGACGCCTGTGCAAAGTTCTATGTTGAAACCAGTTAGCCAGTCTCATGATTTTATGCCAGTATATTGTGTGGCC
Organism: Trichobilharzia szidati; assembly: GCA_944472155.2. Lineage (NCBI taxonomy): Eukaryota > Metazoa > Platyhelminthes > Trematoda > Strigeidida > Schistosomatidae > Trichobilharzia > Trichobilharzia szidati. Next base: position 76,895,634 of record OX235273.1, read on the forward strand.
TCCTGTACATAAGAAATACTTTGAATACTTTTGCTTATATCCTAATCGGATGGATATACGCTGAAGACAGCATCGAATAACATCACAAGTCAAGCTAGTTCAAGCCGTCGAGTAGAATTCAAATGGGAAATAACGAGTTTGGAACACCTCTGAGAAGAAAAAGAAAACTTACAGGAACTTGTGGAGGCGGTTAAAAACGATGACAGTGAACAAAGTGAAATGGTGATGTTCTGCTGAAGGTATATGGTCCGTTAGGAACCTAAGGGATAAATATTATTATTATTGTTTCCTTTAATTCCTTGAGGAACATAGGGCTTCAGCCACACGTCTCCATTGAGTTCGGTTTTCTGACAACATCTTCCCATGGCTCCAAGTCTCCCCACACGTTTTCATCTCCTCTTCACATGACCTCCTCCAAGTCACCCTTGCACTGACGACCAACTCGCCACTTCCCTTTCAAGTTCCACTCGAGCAATGGCTGGTCTAGTGATGTCACTTGATGGTTTCCTCAGAGTATGGCCAGCCAATCCACCTCCATTTATTCCTGCTTATTTGTTTCACAATCGGTTCCTACTGGGTTGGTTCGCTCATTGCCAGAGATCCCTTGCTGTTGCTAATCTTTTCTGGCTGGTTATCTGATCTTGAGTATTGAGCGAAAACATCTGTTGATGAAGGTGTGTAGTTTGTTTGAGATGCTCTTTATGATGCGCAGTGCAAGTCTCTGATCCGTATAGTGAGTAGCACTGTCTTCACATTGGAGTTCATAATCCGGATCTTATTTTCATTTTCATGCTGGGTTTGCTGTTGACCTCCACATAGACTTGAGAGTGATGAAAGCCTGCCTTACTTTCCCGATTCTTGCTTTGACACCCTCGTCAGTTCCGCTTGTAGTTGAAACGATGCTTCCCAGGTAGGTAAAGCAGGTAGTGTCTTTCAGGTTCCTCCCATTTATGCTTATTGTTGTCTGTTGTTGTTGCTGCTGTTGATGGTGTTGCCCAGGAATCTCCATCACCTCTGTTTTCTCTATGTTCACCTGAACTCCTTCCTATCTTAGATGCTTCTTCTATCGCCAACTTGTTGCTTTTCGCTTGCATAGCTTCCAGTTTGTGGGAAATCAGACATATATCATCGGTGAAGTCAAGATCCTCCAAGTTTTTTGTGTGAGTCCATTTTATGCCTGTTTCCTCATTCCCCCCTCTCTGTTGCATTATCCAGTCTACCGCAATCAGGAAAATCATTGGCGATAGTAGGCAGCCTTGTCTTACTCCTGACCTCACTTCGAAGGGTTCTGTAAGTTTCCTGTTGTGGATTATTCGGCATGCAGCATTGTCTTACAGCTGTTGGATGAGATGTATAATTGTCGGTGGCACCCCATAGTAGCATAGTAGTTTCCAAATCACCTCTCGATCGACGCTGTCAAAGGCCTTTTCAAAGTCGATGAAGTTGAGATAGAGAGGTGACTGGAATTCCAAGCTTTGTTCACTGATGATCCGTAATGTGGCGATTTGATCAATGCATGACTTGTTTCTCCTGAATCCAGCCTGTTCCGGTCGAAGTTTTTCATCTAGGGCATGTTTGATTCTCTCCAGTATGATGCAGCTTAGTATTTTGCTTAAGGGATAAATAACGACGGCAATATTGACACTAGGAGTAGAGTATAGCATCAGTCTAAATTAATGGATAATCTGATGCTCACTAGTGACTGGCTCTATTCAGGCAGTTAACCTAGGTTTCTAGTGGGAAGTCGTGACCAGTAGGGTAGAGCAGGTTGAAGATGAGGCAGTAACGCAACGAAGAAGACATTGCGAAATGGTCTCACTATTTCCTGAAATGGCCATTCGATCGGTGGGTCCCAGTGGGTGAATGGTCTACGAGCTAGCTCACCTTGTAACCGAAAGGTTGTGGGTTCGAACTCTGGCGGTGGGTGTGTACCTCTGAAGAGTCTCAAACTAAACTGATGGCTTTCTAATGGTTCCCTAATTGATTTCAGTTCATGATGAATTCCTCCAACCAATCAAACAAAACAAATCCCTGCAAAAACCAGTACTTGAATAATGTATTCTTGGTTGAAAGGAAATACGACACTTACCCAAAAAATACACCATGTTAACATTCTTTAATAGATAAACAATTTTTTAATTTAGTTTTTTTCTCAAATGGTATGAAGTCATATGATAATGGTGGTAAAAATAGTGAATGAGGTCAAATAAATTGAGCATGAATTGCATACACATCTGAGTAATGATCGTTTTTTAACACGTTACAAAAATAGAATGATGCTATGTGAGCACTAGTGATAGTATTAGTGTGATTCACACGATGGCATCCAACGGAATATTATTCTCACAGTTCAATACTGCACTAGCAATGGAATACTATACGTATATGTATTTGAACATTCTATTTCATAGCGTTTAATGTAAACTAAAATCACAAACTCGGTGTTTGGTTAACGTACATAAACTTTATCTACATAAAAAGCGGTTTGACTTCTGTGTCTTGCCTTCTGTTGTTACATTTGGTGTCGCTGCTTGCCAACAAATGAACAAGAGACACATGGATCTTTTTGCAGGACTTCTAGGCTGTTGTGGAGTTGTATGGCGTTCGAGATCTGTCAGCGAAGAGGCTGCTACTTGGAACGCTGCTGGGAGGCAAAACACCAGTGGATACGCGTTAGGGTCACGAAAACTGCTTCCAAAGTGGGAAGGGCCATACGCGGTCACTGTGAGATGGGGTCAGGTATATACCATCAGAAATGCAAGCAAAGAGAAGTGGGTGAATGTCTGCGAGCCCTGGAACTCGATACAGCAAGACAAACTAACAAAGACACCAGCACTAAGAAGATTGAACCGACTTCAGTAGAAAGTATTTGACTGGGGGACGAGTGTGGTGGTGCGATACAGACAACATATTGCAACGGAATATTATTCTCACATCCCCACAGTTCAATTCGGCATTAGCAACAGAATACTATGCATATTTGAACATTCTATTTCATGTCGTTTAACGTAAACCGAAATTACACGCTCAGTGATTGCCTGTAGAATATATACTGTATAGGTATAAGTAGCGGTTTGATCACTTGAAAATAAACCCTGGCTTCCCTGTTTTGCCTTCGGCTGTTACAGTAGTGCCGCAGGTCTTTATCAGTCATATTCAGCAGCTGTCTAGTGATTCACGATAGGAAGTTCATCAAATCCTTCCAAGTAAAAATAGGCGTAAGGAGGTACTGATTAATGTCACGGATGATATTCTTAATTGTGATGGTACACCATGATTAAGGAGAGAGAAGATAGGAATACGCTGAACGAATTAAAAAAACTCTAGAAGACTGTGAACTTCACGGAAGACTCATGTCTGATGTTAAAGATACAAACTCGAAGACTTACAGGTGAAAACCAATAAGTTTATAGAAGAAGAAGAAACAGAAAAGACAGGACTCCAGGTGAATATAGAGAAGACGGAGGTGACTGAGACAGCCAAAGTGAAATGACAAAAACAACAGTAAACACCAATCAGTATCAATGGAAGAGGTTCGTAAGGGGTAACTTCCTTCACTTATCTGGTTAGCCAGGAGGAGGAATGGATAACGATGTCAAAGTCAGAGCTGGAAGGACGAGACAATTAGATATTCATCACTCCGATATCAGTTTGGAAATCCACAGTCAGCATAAGCAATATGATTCAGATTTTCAGCAATTTTAAGTCAATCATTGCTTCTATATGGATCAGAAACTTGGAGAACGCGTCACAGAAAGCATTTTCAACAACCACCTGAAAAATTTTACCAACAACTGCCCACTTCACTGACTCCATACTGAATATCAGATGTCTAGGTGGCCAGAAAGAATTAGCAAGAAGAAAACCTGGGAACCAACCAAATATTCGGACGAAGATGCAGCTGGATCGGATACATACTGAGGAGACCGCTTAGAGACCTCATGTGCTAGACCAGCCTTCCAGCTGGACCCGAAACTGGAACAACTAATGAGGCATGTGTGTGAAGATGATACGTTCAGGGAGAAGAAGGAGAGGATGAAAGCTCACGGCGATCGTGGAGCTAACTGAAGAGGATTGCAGAGAAGACAGGGTGAAATAGGGATGTGTTGTTGAAGCCCTATTTTCCACTCGGAGCCTAAAAGAATATTAATGATAATGATAACAGCACTTACATCAAGTAACCGCATTAGTCCTTGCTGTTTAACCAGATTATCGAAACTGTTTGAAACACTGAACGTCCGTTCTCCCCCTTATTTGGTGCCGAAATCATCAATAGTCTACCTGCATAGAATTTATACTCAGAGAAGCAAATGAGTTTTAAACTAATTCACTTCTAGATTTGATGATATTAGATAGTTGGAGGCAATCGGCCACAGGAAGCCTTCCAACTAGGTTTCGTGCTAGTTGGCACTCACCTCTCAGAAAGGCGTATCTGCAATTACCATGAAGCAACTCATGTCTCTTCTGAGATTCGAACTCGTGTCACCCAGTGAGTACTGCAGTCACAGACGTTACCACTGAGCTATTCGGGCTCGCGATTGACTTCCTGTAGGACTGTAGTGGATACTTTGATTGGACACTACTAACTAGTGTGATGTGTCTAGTCTTTTCTTTGATGCAGACTGAATTCTATCAGTCAGGTTGTAATGTGGCCACCATTCTAGGTAGCTTGCCATCACGCTGCACATTGATTTGATGATATTAGATAGTGGAAGGCAATCGACAGGAAGCCTTGGACCTAGGTTGCAGATAGGCCTTGCTGATGAGTGCCAACTAGCACGAAACCTAGGTCAGGCAAGGCTTCCTTTGGCCAACTGCCTCCAACCATCTAATATCACCAAATCAATGTGCACCGCGATGGATGGCGAGCTACTTAGAATGGTGGCTACATTGCAAATACCTGACTGATAGAATTCAGTCTGAACCAAAGAAAGGACTAGACACATCACACTAGTTACTAGTGTCCAATTCTAGTTAGCTGAACTGGTAAGATATGAAATCCAGTCTACTTGTTACTGTCAGCGTCTACATTGAATCACTGTTTTATCAGTTCTTTTAAACGATTAATGGACTTCACATCGTGGATGGTGAAAATGGGATCACTATGTTCAAAATTCTTATAGAATCACTGAAGAGATAGTTTAAAACGCTAAAAACCAGTACTTATTGCACATGAGATGGTTCTCATGATCCACTCACTAACCAATGGTCAATTCTCTGATACTTACGTGAATTGATCGCTGGGAAGTAACTATGCTTCCTAAGTCTTCATAATGACTAAAATTCTATTAACATTCAACCATCTGACATCAGTTTAGAATGCAGTAAGATGAAGAGTCCATCATCTCACTTAATGACTACATTGGCAAAGTTCTCCGTGATAGGATTTAACCAGTATCATTATCAAGGATTAGAGTAATCAATGTATTGATTATAGAAAATCAAAACAAGTGATTCAGAGAAGAGACTCTTTTCAACGAATTTATCATCAGGCTGTACAACCGTATATATATATATATATATATATATATATATATATGGTTTTTAAGGAGTTATATCCGGTGAGGGAATTGAATCATAGGTGTGAATGCTGTATCTCTGAGAGTAGCCTTTACTAGTCAACCATTACTGTTCAATAACCTGAAGGACAAGATCCCGCTGTTGACCAACTCTATGTGTGTTTATCGATTCAGCTGCCAGTGTGGAGCTAGGTATATCGGTCGTTCGACTCGAGTTTTGTCCAAGAGGGTGCAAGAACACTGTCCTGCATGGTTACGAAAAGGTGGAAGTGGAGCAATAAGAAGCGCGATCATTGAACATCTGGTCGATAATGATCACCCTATCTCTATAACCTCCGCCTTCAAAGTCACCCACAAGGCAAAGAGTAATTAACCCAAATCCCTACGTACCCGACTCATCTGTATCGCTGAAGCCATCTTTGGCTATCAAAATAGAAAAGCCAGATCTCTGTGTACAGATAAAGTTCGTTCAACCCCTCCAACTTTCATGGTCTTAATACCTCTGTGTTAAAGTATGGTAATCCCCAATCATATTTTAGCTCTACCAATTTTTCATATTTCATTTTGTCTATTCAATTTGTAGTCTCTTCCTTATTTTGTCAATTGTTACTATTACTGCTCTTACTTTGAGCTGTCCCCGGTATTATTTCACTTGTTCCACTTGTCATTCTAAATCAATTCTTCTTTCTTACAACTTTAAATTCGATGCTATCAAATTTCACACAATATTACGTAACGTTTTTATTTTATTTTATTCGATTTGTCTACTAATCGCATAATTGCACACCCTTTCCATGTTCTATCCATCCTATGAATTATTCTATATCTGACATTAATTTGCTTTGCCACTTGACATTTAACTACGATTATAATCACAAACATTTTAGTTTTAATTACATTTCATATTATTATTTTATGCATTCACACCTATGATTCAATTCCCTCACCGGATATAACTCTTAAAAACCTTATATATATATATATATATATATATATATATATATATATATATAAGGTTAATCTCAGTTGTTAGATTTTTATCAGGTACCAACATCAATTAACGAGACGTTTCAAAGTTAGTAAGGAGCACTGGACAGTTGTGTCGTCTGATTTCGTGACCCCTCTAGGTATCGAACCAGGGACTTACAGACTACGAGCTGGTTGGCTTTTGATCAGTCACTTGAGTCAATCGTCAGTCCATACAGGTTAATGTGAAGGTGATACCAGCTGAAATCTCAGATTAGATATCAGTTAATTCCTTTGTGCTGGCAGTTAAGCTTTCCTGAGGTGTACTAAGAAGCATAAAACCGAAGTCCAAGGTTACCTTCTGACTGTCTTCAACCATGTAATAATATTTTGATATTTGAAACGTTCGACGTGTTAATTTAATTTGACCTTGGCGGCCTGTTCGAATTTTTGGGCCTGTTATTATAATATCTACTATTGCATCCAATCTACAGTTTTTCTCCCATTTATTTAATACCTTAATATGAATTCTAACAGGATCATTTACTGTCGCAACTTTATTAATCATTTACGACCCAATGACTTTCATATTCCCAAGAAATCAAGGAGAAAGCATCGTAGTGGTTGGCAGAGAGCTCTTAAACGTACACCAATTCACCTAACTACGGTCCCTGTCATAATGAACACTAAATGCCGCTCTCTGCCTAACAAGATAATGTACCTACAATCTTTGATGTCCACTGAAACTTATCATAATACTGCGATAATACAACTGGACCTCGTCTTTCCAACTTGTATCATTGATAGGTACAACGTTTTCTTTCTTTCTTCTCCTTTTCTCTCTCTTTTTTTTCTTCCGTTATGTGCTGCTTTGTTTCTTTCTTCCGCTTACGCCAGTAAATATGATAGCACCTACTTTTCTAACACCTTCAAACACTGTTCAGTTTTGGCTTTGCTACCGACACACCAATATGTTGTTGTCATAATGAACTGAGATTTCCTTAATCTATGTAGAATTCTATTTATTGACAATGTCCTAACTGGATGCAATACTGTAGTAAAGTGCTGAGAATTCCATTCTGTATCACAAGTACTGTTTTGGAATAAAGCAAATTATTAGTATTAGTATTATTCAAGACAAAGTAGGGAATACATTCACACTTTCAGGAATCAGAAACACTCACTACTTGACCAGTGAGAAATACAGAGGAAACATGCTCCTTGTAGTATATTAATGCTATTCGAAACGAATATTCTAATAGGCATCATTAATCAACTCAAGTCTGAAAACTAAATAGTGAGTTCAACTCAGGGAAGCTGAACAAAATAATTCTAGTTTCTACGATAGTGTATCACACTATCATCTTTCTGTATACAGAGGATAAGTCAAACTTTTTTTGACAGCAATAGCCTCTGTAAAACGAAACCTGTCTAATTTCCAATGTATATTCCATGTCACTCAGGTAGGTATCTAGAAATGGTAATTGAGAACAATTTGTAGGAGACTTTATAGTGAGCTTCCCAAGCAAAGTACTAAGCCGCATCATCTTGGAGAGAATCAAACAAGCCCTGGATGAAAAGCTTCGACCAGAACAGGGTGGATTCAGGAGAAACAAGTCATGCATTGATCAGATCGCCACATTACGGATCATCATTGAACAAAGCTTGGAATGGCAGTCTCCTCTCTATCTCAACTTCATCGACTTTGAAAAGGCTTTCGACAGCGTCGATCGAGAGGTGATTTGGAAACTACTTCGCTACTACGGGGTGTCACCGACAATTATACATCTCATCCAACAGCTGTACGACAATGCTGCATGCCAAATAATCCATAACGGGAAACTTACGGAATCCTTCGAAGTGAGGACAGGAGTAAGACAAGCTGACTGCCTACTATCGCCAATGATTTTCCTGATTGCAGTAGATTGGATAATACAACAGAGCGGGGAATGAGGAAACAGGCGTAAAATGGACTCACACAAAAAACTTGGAGGATCTGGACTTCGCCGATTATATATGTCTGATTTCCCACAAACTGGAAGGTATGCAAGCGAAAAGCAACAAGTTGGCAGAAGAAGCATCAAAGATAAGATAGGACTTCAGGTGAACATAGAGAAACAGAGGTGATGAAGATTCGTGGCCAACACCAACAGCAGCAACGACAACAGACAACAATCAGAATAAATGGGAGGAACCTGAAAGAAACAACCTCCTTTACCTACCGGCCTGGCAAGCATCGTTTCAATTACAGGCAGATGAACTGATGAGGATGTCAGAGCAAGGATCGGGAAAGCAACACAAGCTTTCATTTCTCTCAAGTCTGTGTGGAGATCAGCAGCACTACTCAGCATGAAAATGAAAATAAGATCCGGATTTTCAACTCCAATGTGAAATCAGTGCTACTTACTATACGGATCAGATACTTGCACTGAGTGTCATGAAGGGCACTTCGAACAAACTATAGACCTTCAATAACAGTGTTCTTCGCTCAATACTCAACATCAGATGGCCGGTCAGAAAAGATCAGCAAAAGGGATCTCTGGCAATGAGCAAACCAACCCAGTAGGAACCGATTATGCAACAGATAGGCAGGAAGAAATGGAGGTGGGTTGGCCACACTCTGAGGAAACCATAAAGCGACATCACACCCGAATAGGAAGTGGCGATTTAGTAGTCAGCGCGAGGGTGACTTAGAGGAGGTCATGTGAAAAGGAGATGAAAACGTGTGGGCAGACTTGGAGCCAGGTGAAGACTCTAGCAGAGAATCGAACGCAATGGAGACGCACGGCTGAAGCCCTATGTTCCTGTAGGAATTAAAGGAAACAATAATAATAATTATAGTGAGCTTGGTAACACCACAAGTATTAGAATAAAAATCCAAGTTACTGAAATGATAGTGTAACAGTATATTATAAAGAATACAGTTAACGAGTTATACAAATTAATGGTTACTTGGTGATACAGTTAAACGTCCACCGCTACAAATTATTAATATAATCCACAGAAGCGTTCACTGCTGGAGTCGTGTCTACTGTTAGACACTGTGCACTTGTTGTAGAATAGTCTTCGGATGGGTAGGATAACAGGTTCCTGCAAAAATCCAAAGAATACAACACGGTTAGTAGTGGGGGACCAGTGAAAAGACTAAGCGTTAAACAGCACACTGTATTTTAGATTCTACTCTACAGTTATATATATTTTACAATGAATGGTTTTAAACAAAAGTTATGTACAATGTTTCTATAATCATATTGTTCCCCAATCCACAACTTCACTGTCTTTCATATTGAAACTTTTATGGATATGCTCAGAAAATCTAGTAAATTCTCTCCTCTCAGTCTTCCCCATGTACTTGCCACGAGAAGTACAAAGGAATTGATAAATGCACTTGTCGTTGATAAGAGAAGGATATATATACCTACTATACTATCTGAGCGGAATGAGTCTGAACGTCTGAGAAATATTCTCGTCAAAGCAACCTTCATTCATTTATCAGATCCTACGGGTACTTCATCGACTTTGTATGCTAAAAATATAAAAACTGGTTTCTTTTCAACCGTTTCACTACCATATTTTGAGATGAATTTTCAGGGATATCTGCTATTAATAAGGTTATTTATAATTGCAAGTTCCTCTTCAATCTTATCTTATCTTCTGAAGGTAATTCTCTAGTTCCGCTAAAGAACATTTTTACTAGTCCGAGTTTGTAGCTAACTGGGCAAAAGCTTTGACAATTTAAGCACTAACCAGTCCAGTTTTCTTTTCTATAATAAGGATTTTTCAATCTAGAAAGTGTTCAGTATCAATTGCATATACAACGTAAAGATGCCTTGGGGGTTTTTCAAACGTCGTGGATACGTGGCCTACATTAGCGCAAACCAAAAATGTGTCATCAATGTTACCTGCAGTAATAAGTGATCCACTCTATTTCCGACCTCACTCAAGTCTGTTCAACATCAGTTATGAATATATATGCGTATGGTGAACAACAGGATCCAGAGGAGAACGCATAACCACGCCATAAAGCTGATTGTTGAATCGAAAGTGAACATTCTTTTTATACAAAGAAGTAGTAGGTTTCGTACCTCATTTTCAGTAAGAGGTAGTAGGTAAGACTGCTGGTAGTTAATACCACTAGATTAAATTCCTCGACTACCTTATTACCTGATTGATGCGAAAGTATCATGTTTGATCCACTTTATTACTGATTTAACGACTCGGTTAATAATGTTAATAATAATCAGCCTCATTCAACCACAGCTATATGACAATGCTACGTGTTAGGTGTTCTGCATCGGAAAACTCAAAGAGGCTTTCGAAGTGAATACGGGAGTAAAAAAATTGCCTGCCTATTATTACCCACGATGATATTCTTAAATGTAGGTGAACTGAGTTATGCAGAATACTGTGCAGTGGGGATTGAGAGGACAGGAATGCGCTGCACTCACCGATAAGAAGACTCTAGAAGATCTGGATTTTATGCATGTGGATGATTTATGTTTAATGTCACACACACAAACACAAAGTTGGAGACTTGCAGTCAGACAGGCGAAAATCAACAACCTGGCAGAAGAGGCTGACAGGGAGAGAAGACAAGACTCCAGGTGAACATAGAGAAGGTGGAGACAGAGGTGATGAAGATAACCAACCAACCAACCACAACAACAACAACCACAACCAGCACCAATCACCATCAACTGGGGAGATTTCCCACAGGTCACTACCTCCCTTCACTTATCCATCCAGGAAGCACACTTTCAACCACACACACTCTGACAGTAGGTATGAAGATTTCAAAGCCAGCCAACCAACCAGCCAGCCGGTTAGGTAGACAAACAGAGAGTGTCGGAGAGGCAAGATACGCACGCCTTCATCAACCTGAAACCAGTTCGCAAATCTCCTACTGCACTGCACTTCACTGCACTCCACTCCGCCTGCCTCAGCATAAACAACAACAACATTCGGATTCTGTTCAACACAAACAAATGTCAAGTCAGTCAGTTAGTCAGCCAGTGAGTCAGTCAGTGAGTTGTGAGTCACGAAAATCATTTGTAACAGCCAGGTGCTTCCCAGTTTCATCAACAGTTGCTTCCCCCCACCTCGATGGCTCCATAGTGATTCTAATTCTATCTATCTATATGTCTGTCTCAAATCGTCTCACTATTAATTAAGATTGTATCAGAATAACCTTAACTATTGTCTATATTATGAAACAATGTATGTTAAGTGTTACTGGTGGATGACAAAAGTGAAGCTAAGACGACACATACTTTTTATTCACGCCTTAATCGATTTATACATATATATATCTTATCTTTTCACTAATTAATTCATAATTCAGTATTTTGTAGCGTGACTTCACAACCTGTGGAGTTCTAACAAACTATAGATGAAACCTCTATAACAAAACAATCTATAAAGGAATGTGTGCTGAGAGTTCTATACGAGTGAGAAACTTGCACTGCGTGTAACTCATGAAAAAAGCATTTCGAAGAGCCAACTGCTTCAGACGTTTATCAACAGCTGCTCCCCACCTTGCTGGCTTCATACTGAAGATGAAATTGCTGGTTGGCTGGGGGGGATGGCCAGACGGGTGACCAGAAAGAATCGGCGACAAGGAATTCTGGGTGGGAAGAAACCAACTGAGCAAGAGTCGACTGCTGAACAAATGTGTAGGATTGAATAGAGGTGGAGATGAGAGATTATGTGCAGTCGTGGAGCTAGCCAGCTGAAGAGGCCACTAGAGAATAGTAGAGAGTGGAAACTTGTTGTTGAAGGCTTATATTCCATTCGGAACCCAAGAGGACAATAATAATATAATAAAAAATAATACTGACTTAATTCCAAACAGTACTTTTCATGCAATATGAAGCCTTCAGTATTAATCACAACTTATACTCAAGCTCACTTTCAAATCATCTGTCAAACAGATAGAGCATTGATTTTCATGCTTTGAGCTAGAAATCTGCATCAGTAGCACTGGTGCTACTATTTTTTCACTGGATTTGATTGTTAGACTAACACCAATCCAACCTCTTCCACTTTACAGGGCTTACATCACCGGCTGAGTGAAATTTATTGACTGCATTGGTTAGGCAGTCAAAACTAAACCTTCCACATGGCGGCTAACGATCACCATAGTAGATGATTCACGATCACAGTGCACACTGATCTGATGTTAGATAATTGGATGCGATCAGCAGGAAGCTCTTCATTAAGCTTCGTGCTTGTAAGTACTCACTAGTCAGCCACTGAAAAATATTCATGTCCCTTCTACAATTAGAACTCGGATCATTCAATGCTGCAATCAGAGATGTTACCACTGTACTATCTGGACCTACGATTGACTTTCTTTAGACTTGTCATGGATACTATGATTGGATATTAGATGGTTGGAGGCAATCGGCAGGAAGCCTTGGACCTAGGTTTCGTGTTAGTTGGCACTCACCAGTCAGCAAGGAGTATCTGCAATCGTGAAGGAACTTATGTCCCTTCTGAGATTCGAACCCGCGTCACCCAGTGAATACTGAGCTATTCGGGTTTGCGATGGACCTCCTGACTGAACTCAAGGTTGCAGATATGCCTTTCTGACGAGTGCCGACTAGCACGAAACCTAGGTCAGGTAAGGCTTCCTGTGGCCGATTGCCTCCAACTATCTAATATCATCAAATCAATGTGCACTGTGAGGGATGGCGAGCTACCTAGAATGGTGGTCCCATTACAAACCTGACTGATGGAATTCAGTCTGCACCAAAGAAAGGATTAGACACATCACACTAGTTACTAGTGCCCAATCAAAATACTTTGATTTGATATTTGATAATAACTGATAGCATGCATCTAGTCCTTGGCGTGCAAGTATAGAGAACTTCGGCACTGTGGTAGAATGTAATTCCATATTTATATTAGATAAGTTCATTTGAAATAACACATACACAGTGATGCAGTAACAATAAGTGGATGATGTTTCGAGCACAATTTATTCCTACTCGTTACTTAGATCAGTTTAGTCACACGGCTTCATGTGGTATGCTTTATATGTGCATTTCTCACTGTCTCTCTTCTCCATGTTGTATATGGCCACTTTCTATCTCTCCAGTATAGGTGTTGCGTCATTTGGATTGCACGTGTGGGGTGTTGAATCGATAAACAAAGATTCAGTGATTAACCTCCCTCTCTATCTCTCTCTCCACTCAATTATTATACTTTTTAATACTCTAACTCTGCGGCCCCACCCACTTTATCGTATGATTACACGCAAATGAATGCAATGACTGAGCTTTTTTCTAGATTATTTAATTTATCAGGGTCGATCATTCTAGGTGTATTTAAATTCTTATGTTCCGATAATCTGGCTGACCCTGATCTACTAGCTCCACCCTATGACGTAATTGACCCCAGTAACAATCATTACATGGTATTTGGTGAGTCATATTATTTTTTGTAATTGGGTCTATTGGGTCCTTAAGCCGATTAAGTTTATCTGTGAGAAGGTTGATTGATCAGTTGGTCAGTTTAAGTGCCACCCTAATTCCAACCTCATTGAGAATCCTATGTAAGGCCTCTGACGTTCCTTCTTTATACGGCAGTACTACAGAGGCTTTGAATTCTATATTATTTTGTTATTTTTGTCGCTTTTATTGTTAGTCTTAGTTGTTCTGTGGTTCTTCATATATTTCTGAATAAATTCTTATGGTTAGTGTGTTATCGACTAGTAATATTTCCTTTATTTGGCTTACTAGTTAGGCTGGTGGCCCGATTACATAGACATCTAACTAAACCTATCTTTACTGATTCTGGATGGGTGTGAATTAAAGTCTAAGTATTTATTAGAGTGTGTGTCAGTTTCCTACAAATGTTAGTACCTAACTCAGAATCTTGTTTTCGTTTTATCCTACAGTCTAGCATGGCCAACTCACCTTGTTCGTTATCTGACTCAGATGTGATGAATTGGATTTCATCTACAATTGAGTTCTTATGTGTGAGGAACTAAAGGATATGTTCAGATTTCAACACAGTAATGGAATGCGTCGCCCACATATCTCCATCATAACATAGAAGCAGGACTAAAAATTCTAAGAGCTTTGTATTCTCAACTATCCACAAATATATCTGCTAATATTGGGGATATCGCTTATCTGATTACCACCCCATTCGTTTGTTTATTTGTTTGTATATTAGATGGTTGGAGGCAGTCGGCAGGAAGTCCTCCAACCCGGTTTCGTGCTAGTTGGCACTCGTCAGCAAGGCGTTTCTGCAGCCTTGAAGGAACTCATGTCCCTTCTGAGATTCGAACCTGACTGATAGAATTCAGTATGTATCAAAGAAAGGACTAGACACATCCCGCTAGTTACTAGCGTCCAGTCCAAAAATATCCAATACAGTCCTACAGGAGGTCAATCGCGAGCCCGAATAGCTCAGTGGGCTGCAGCAGTGGGTGACGCGGGTTGGAATCTCAGAAGGGACATTAGTTCATTCAAGGTTGCAGATACGCCTTGCTAACGAGTTCCAACTAGCACGAAACCTAGTTGGAAGGCTTCCTGCCAATTGCCCCCAACCATCTAATATCATCAAATCAATGTGCATCGTGATGGCGAGCTACCTAGAATGGTGGCCACATTGCAAATACCTGACTGATAGAATTCAGTCTGCACCAAAGAAAGGACTAGACACGTCACACTAGTTACTAGTGTCCAATCAAAAAAATATTGGTTTGTACATTTTGCTTTGAAATTTGAATACAATGGAGGTTAGTCATAACTGAACACCCCTAATATTATTTCAACAATCGACAGTTTAATTTTATTTCTGAGTTCAGGATCGCTATCCAATTCATTCCTAACTGCCTCCAAGTCTTTATCAATCGGAATATTAGTGTACAGTTTGAATTCTACCACAGTCACCAGTCTAGGTGCCTCATGATGCACTCTGAAGCGTTTCTAGTATGATTATTGAAGTCAATCAACAGGAAGGAAGCCCTCAAACTATGTTCGATGCTTGTTAACACTCGTCATAACAAGGTGTATTATCTGTAGCCATTGAAGGGATTTATCTCCTCCTCCCCCAGCCGGAGATTCCAACACTATACATTAAGATTTGATCACAAGTTGATATTTGTTTTAGAGAAACATCGAGAAGCCAGAAAGGACTTGTGGAAAACTATTTCATTCTCCCAGTTTGAACCTAAGACCTTCCTGTTAGAAGGTGAGCTCATCAACGACTATTCAGCTACTGGGATCCCAAATTCTGACAATTCGCCATATACATATGGTGCAATCCTACCTACCTGGGAAGCATCGCTGCAACTACAGGCAGACAGAACTAATGATGATATGAAAGCGAGGATCGGGAATGCAAAGCAAGCTTTCATTACTCTCAAGTCTGTGTGAAGATTAACAGCACTACTCAGCATGAAAATGAAAATAAGATCCGGATTTTCAACTCCAATGTGAAGTCACTGCTACTTACTATGCAAATCAGAGACTTGGCACCGCGCCGCGTCACGATGGGCACTTCGAACAAACTACACACCTTCATCAACAGCTGTCTTCTCCCAATACTCCGCTCAACATCAGATGGCCTGCCAAAAAGATCAGCAACAGAGAATCTCTGGGAACGAACCAACCAGGAACCAGGAAGAAATGGAGGTGAATTGGATTGGCCATACTCTGAGAAAACAAACCATCCTGTGTGTGTGACATCACACACCAGGCCATCACTAGAGTGGAACCCGAACGAGATGCGGCGAGTTGTTCATCAGTGAGAGGGTGACATGGAGGAGGAGGCCATGCGAAGAGGAGATGAAAGCATGTGGTCAAACGTGGAGCCAGGAGATGAAAATGTTGTCAGAGAACCAAACGCAATGGAGACGTGCGACTGAAGCCCTATGTTCCTCTAGGAACTAAAGGAGACAATATGGCGCAATTGCTAATCACTCAATATCATAAGCGACTTGGTGGTGAACCCCACCAGCTACAACGTCTCACTTTACAATAAAATACAATATATAATACACTTTGAATTCTATATTGTGTAGAGATGAGTTTGCTTTTCTTTTGTTGTTGGTTGTAGTTGTTGTTTCTACATGCAGACGATTGATTTTGCTTAGATTTGATTTACACACACACACAAACACAGACAGACAAACAGAAATAGAAGAAAATAGAAGGAGATGCATTAACACAGATTAATGAGGAGTGTGGCATGATAAAAGAGAAAGTCTGAAAAATTCATTAACATAATTAGAATTGAAGTTCTACTGATGATTTCTCTCTTGTTTATGCCTTGATGTATTTTGTTTTTGTTATTTTGGTTCGATTGATTGATGATTCATTTTATGTTACACCTTGAGATAAAGCAAAAAAGAAGAAAGAGAATTAGACCTTCTTTTTCTTGCTTTCTTTCTTTCTTTTAATTTTGTGTTTTGACGGATGTCAGTGTTAAATACATTAAAGTGTTAAGTGTTAATTGGATATCTGAATGTTTGTTTCTATGGATTGGATTATATTGGATTAGATTGGATGGAGTATTGATTGATTTCTTGGAAACCTAGAGAGGAATGAAATGTGTTGAGGGATCAAAATTTGCCAGACCCTCCTCAAGTAATTGATTCAGTTCACGCTGGAGAAAGAGTCCAACTCTGAAATATCCTTTCTTGACATCCAACTAACAAGACGAGAACAGGATGGAACACTGAAAAGATCTATCCACAGAAAGTCGACGTGGAACGGACAGCTGACTAACTTTCACAGTTGGGTACCCCTATATACCAAACGAAACCTGATGCGTTCACTCAGCTACATAGTTCGCAGAATTTGCACCCCGGACACTATACAAGATGAACTGGACAATCTCAAGAGAATCTTCGTCAGGAATTGTTATCCAGAAAGATTTATTGCGAAATCTATGAATCCTAGACCACAAAATCCGCCTATGCTTAGCGTCCTGAAAAAACTACTCTACATAAACCTTCAATTCAATGGAGATATATCTGCGGAAACACTAAGAAATCGACTGTCGCGCTCACTTAAGAAGACCTTCTTCACAGATGAACTAAGACCAACCTTCTTCACAAAACCTATGATTCATGTGGACGTAAAGGATAATCTACCGCTGCTGGCCCCATCAATGTGTATTTATCAATTCACCTGCTGGTGTAGAGCGAGGTATGTCAGCCGTTTCCATCGCTCGCTTTCCAAACGTATCACCGAACACTTACCAACATGGTTTTACAAAGGAGAAAATCGATGCCCCCGCAGTTCCATCTTAGAACATCTGATAGAATCCGGACACCAAGCTACACCGCAAACAAACTTCAAAGTCGTTTACAGAGTAAGAAGTAGTCTTCCTAAAGGTGTACGAATCAAACTTCTTCAAACTGTAGAAGCAATGGTGATTCACTTGCTAAGTCCTGAACTCTGCATACAGAAGAAGTTCGTTCAATCACTACACTTGCAATGGACGTAATCTATCTTATTAGCCGACAAATAAATTCTACCTAACCTTTTTTTTCTGTCTCTTCATTAGTATTATTTTGTCTTCTCAATTGTAATATTTTACATTTTTAGCCTTCTTGTTCTCTACCCCTACCCGATTTAATTTCTACACCTCACTACCACTGTTACTGACTTGAACAACGCTCAATTTCTAGTCATTTATGTTACGTCATCCAACTTATTTACTCAATTTCATTTCTACTTAGTCTCTACCTGTAATTACCTCTGTTGCTACCCTGATCTAAGTTGAAACATTTTAGTCAATTATATTACGTCATCTAACTTACTAACTCAATCTTACTTTAGTTGCTGTCTGATTAACCTTGTTTCTATATTAGATCATTCTTGTATTACCTAATCAATTATCTAAACTTGACAAACCTCATGTACACACACACACACACAAATAATTATATATAAATGCGATTGTACAGCTATGTGAATGAACTCGCCGAAAAGAGTCTCTTCGCTGAACGTCTTCTCTTTTCCACATTACTGTTTCCTTTAGTTCCTAGAGGAACATAGGGCTTCAGCCACTCGTCTCCATTGCGTTTGGTTCTCTGACAACATTTTCATCACCTGGCTCCACATCTGACCACATGCTTTCATCTCCTGTTCGCATGGCTTCCTCCTCCATGTCACCCTCTAACTGACGACCAACTCACTGCTCCTCATTTGGGTTCCACTTGAGCGACGGACTGGAGTGTGATGTCACTTGATGGTTTGTTTTCTCAGAGTATGGCCAGTCAATCCATCTCCATTTCTTCCTGCTTATTTGTTGCACAATCGGTTCCTACTGGGTTGGTTTGCTCCCAGAGATCCCTGTTGAATTCAGTTTCAGTTCTTTTGTTGATTGGTTGATTGGATTGAAATATTCGACCTTTGGTGAAGTTGTTCCAACGATATCTGAGGATTTAGCAGTGAATAACAGGGGAATCCAAGACTTTGCCATTTAGAATGTTGATTACTGTGTTACAGCCTCAGTGGGGAATGCAGGTACATCTATTAGCAAGCAGATGACGAGTTTCAAATGGGATGAAATGCATCTACATTCACTGTCAAGTTTCTTAAGTAAACCTAAATAAAAATTCAAATCATAGTGTACACATTTAGAGTAATACTACTGATTGATTGATTTGAGTAGCTGGTTATAGTACTCACGTCAACCACGATTGTTTTTCACGTTTAAGTTTTGACCTCATCACGAGCTGACAGTAGTTAAAAGTCATGGGTGATTGAATTCCACCGGCCCAAGTAGCTGAATGCTTGTCAACGTGTTCAGCCTCATAACCCAAAAGCGGTGGGATCATGGGTATAGTATAGTAGTTTTAATGGATCCCCAACTAGGATGGAACAATACTGACCAGCACTCTTTTTCCTGTTCTGAGTGGTTCTCTTACTACAGTCAATCTTTTCTAGTTAATCCAATCCCTGTAAAGAAAACATTGAAAACATTACAGGTAGACAGAATTGATGAAGATATCAAAACAGTCAGGATCGGGAAAGCAAGGTAAGCTTTCATTACTCTCAAGTGTGTGTGGAGGACATCAACAGCATTACTCAGCATGAAAATGAAAATGAGATCCGGATTTTCAACTCCAATGTGAAATCAGTGCTACTTACTATACGGATCAGAGACTTGCACTGCGTTACAATTTGTTTTATTTTTTGTTCAGGCATGAAATGGATCCACACAAAAAACTAGGAAGATCTGGACTTCGCTGATGATATATGTCTGATTTCCAACAAACTGGAAGATATGCAAGTGAAAAGCAACAAGTTGACAGAAGAAGCATCGAAGATAGGAAGGAGTTCAGGTGAACATAGAGAAAACAGAGGTGTGTGATGAAGATTCCTGACCAACACCAACAGGAACAACAACAACAGACGACAGTTAGCATAAATGGGACAAATCTGAAAGAAACAACCTCCTTCACCTACCTACCTATATATCTACCTACCTGGGAAGCATCCTGTCAACTACAGGCGAAACTGACGAGGATATCAAAGCAACGAGGATCGGGGAAGTAAGGCAAGCTTTCATTACTCTCAAGTCTCTGTGGAGGTCAACAGCACTCAGCATGAAAAATAAGATCCGGATTTTCAACTCCAATGTGAAGTCAGTGATACTATACGAATCAGAGACTTGGCGCGTCATAAAGAGCACCCCAAACAAACTACAGACCTTCATTAACAGTTGTCTTCGCTCAATATTACTCAAGATCAGATGGTTGGCCGGAAAAGATCAGCAACAGCGATCTGGGGGAGCGAGCCAATCCATTAGGAACCGATTGTGCAACAAATAAGCAGGAAGAAATGGAGATGGATTGGCTGGCCATACTCTGAGAAAACAAACCATCAAGAGACATCACTAGACAGGCTCTGGAGTGGAACCCTAGCGGGAATTGGCGAGTTGGTCGTCAGTGCAAGGGTGACTTGGAGGAGGTCATGTGAAGAGGGGATGAAATCATGGGGTCAGACTTGCAGCCAGGTGATGAAAATGTTGTCAGAGAACCAAACGCAATAATGACGTTCGGCTGAAGCCCTATGTTCCTCTAGGAACTAAAGGAAACAATAATAATAATACTGTCTTATCTATCAATGAATATTTTTTCGGAATTCTCACATTACATAATAAATAAATTAATTAATTAATTTCTGAAGCATTACCCTTCAAATGTTGACATCATTAAGTTCATAATTCTTTAGGAATAAAATTTATCTAAATACTTTACAAATAAGGTGATGAAGATGATTTTAATTGCTTATGTAAAAGAAGATATGTTAAGGTCATTCAATTCATAGTATAAATAGTTTGTTTGTTTGAACATCCTTGATGTGATATTGATTATTTATTGATTCAAATTCTGTCTATATTGTCTAAATAGTTTGACTCATTTAAATTAGTAGTAGTCCTAATGCATGCATGTTTGTTTAATAATAGTGCGAATAGTTAAATAACCTTAAAGATCTATCGATCGATCGATCCATTCATCGATTGAAATATTCGATGTGAATAAGTGCTACTAGCCTACTCATCTATCTATTGAGTTATATAGACAGAAATTTAAAATTATCTATTGATTGTCTAGTAGTTTAGTTTGTCTTATATGTCACCACTTTTATGTGTTTTAAAAAAAAAAGAAATTATATTCATGTTTCAATAATTTCATTTTTATTTGTGAACTGACATGATTTGATGAAGAGAATAATTGGAAAATAGGCATTACTAAACGAATATTTTGTCCTAATCGTGGAACCCTTTAGTAGATTATGTAGTGAACCGAGTAACTTCAACTTACGAAGTTACCTCGTCAACCATTCAGTTTAACTGCGTTGGGATTTTATGACTCTTGAATCAACAGTACTCAATCACTAGAGTTCAAACACAGAACCTTCCTGTTACAAGGTGAGTTCGTTGACAACCATTCAGACACTGGGAGTTGATCAAATGGCTGATGAGTTCCAACTTCTACCGATTCACGATAATATACGTTGCAACTGCCAGTCCATGTTATAACCCATGTTATAATTGTTCCTTTACGTGACTTGGTTCACCGCACTGGTTACGACCGGGTTCCAGGGGCTCAATGGTTTGCGAACTCGTCTTGTAACCAGAAAGTCCCGAGTTCTAAACTCAGTAAGTATGTACTGCTTAAGAATCCTGTACTGGGACGGAATATCTGTCCCGTACTCCATGCAGGTTTTCGAATGGTTGTACAATCGGTGCCAGCTCGTGTTGGAATCTACACTGAGCCGTCACTATAATTATTATTCTGTAAGCTAGGTGTTTCATTAGTGGAGCTTTCATCGTTCCTCTAGACACAACATTCCACGTCCCCATTCCTTAATTATGCTTTCATCGAAATGAAATACATCAGCTGACTGGCTTCCTGAGGGCTTTCACCAACCAGCGTCATTTCGTCTTTCTCTCTCTGAAGTTTCTGTAGCAGTTTAATTGATTTTTCAGAGTAGGATCGTTAGTTCCACAGTGAACCCTTCCTCTTTTACTTAGCTTAGGACCGACTTGAAAACTAGGTGAGGTTACTAGGCGCAACAACAAATTTTCCAAAAAAACATGTTTGCTGAACAAAGAATATTCTTTTGATAACCCCTTCTTCATCAAGTTCTACAGCTATACATGCATAATAGTGGATCAATTAGTGTTAGTAACAACATTAATGTCGTTTTTTAAATAACATCGAATCAATAATAATAATAGTGGATTACAGTTCGATAGCATCGACATAACCATGCACACTGAATATCAGAAAAATTAGGAGAAATAATAGTACAGATTCATGAATTTAAAGTCTCCATAAGAGGCCGGCCAGGGCAGTAGTAGTAGTAGTGGCTGGCTGTACTTGCTTCTTCTGCACATAAAGCACTGGTCATCTCAGACGAATCTCGACAGCCTCTGCTGTTTGAAGTATGCGGCACCTGGATGTTTTCGGCAATACATTTGGTACCCGGGAGATGGTAGAGAAGGATTCTTCAATGCTGGCTGGCTTTGTGGTTGGTTTGGACCAGGTGGTCTAATATTGGGCTATTGATGGTTTTTACTATACCTTTATTTAGCCACACTGATAGATGTTCCCAAGAGAGCATGAAAAATCAAGTTCCTAGAGCAACGGCAAATATAACTCGCCCCACCGTAAGCACAGTTGAATTGGTAGATACAACAAATTCAGAGAAAGCTTCGAAATGAGATGCATTTATTTGAATCCTGCATGGATGAAAGCTTTGATTATATCTACTAACAACCTTTGTTCTGAACAGTTGTTAATTTGCATCAGTATTCTTTATTTAGTTATCAGGCTTCTAGGAGTTTTCTGGCATTTTCGATGTTTCCATTGTTTAAAATTTCTACATTTTCCCAAATCAAACTAGTGTCTATAATTGTCTATGTGCATTTTGAATGTTTCTTCACTCATCTCAAGGTGAATGAGCAACTGCGAAGTCATTTTTTAGATGCTGTACCTCGTCGCAATCCACTGGAATTTCAGTAGACGGCCTGGTGTCTCACTAGCAGATGACTGTCCGAGAGTGAGTTTCCACATTTAACTACTTATTTAAGCCAGTAGTCTAAGGTTATATGGATTGGTGCCAGAATTTGAATTGATCACCTCTAGCTCTTTTCAAACGTAATCATGTATCAAGTAACATTATTCATTAGGGAATATGAAGTGAATCAATGCAGCTTGACAACCACACTAATTGACTCTCTCTCTCCCTTTATTTCAAACTGTACACCTAACCCTAATATTACTCACCGCATTATACCACTTAACACACGAGAGATAGAATGCAAACATCTATGGTCAAAGACGATAGCTAGCCTCTCCACAGCTCTTCGACTTTCAATGACCACATCTCACTCACAGTGATAAAGGAGTATAGAGAGAACTTCTGCTCAGTACACACATATTTTGTCGTATTTATTGTCGTATTTATTTGGTGAAGCCAAACATTTACAGATCCCTAGACTGGGATAAATGGTCACTTTTAGTCACCTCAGTGTGTACTTATAAATTTACTTGTTTCTGTAGAGCCCTTTTTATTGGCTGAACATTATCCAGCACGGTTAGCGAGGGAATAATGCAAGACAATGACTAACTCGATTATCAAGCAATTAGTCAAGTCAGGCGACGAAGTGGTACACGATTTCATCACCTGGATCTGATGCAACTTTCTGAAGTAATCCTGAAGTAATAAACGCGCTCAACCACTCTACTGCGTATCTTTAAACGTGGTGTCAATGCTTACCTTAGATCATTCGTCTGTTCAAACTGATCTCCATATTGGCGGGAGACAAGAAGTTTATCTAAGCTTAATCTTGTACTGGTTGGCAGAAGATTGGAGAAATACGATGAGAAGTACTGTTTTAAATAATACTGACGTTTATTTACAAACTTTGTCACCGAGTAACAATTGTAAATCTGTTTCTTTATCGATTGAAGAATAAACAGTCGTATTTGATGATATTAGATGGTTGGAGGCAATCGGCCGCAGGAAGCCTTGGACCTAGGTTTCGTGCTAGTTGGCACTCATCAGCAAGGCTGACTGGTAGAATTCAGTCTACACCAAAGAGAGGACTAGAAACCTCACACTAGTTACTAGTGTGAAGTCAAAACAATCATATTGTCCAACCGTTTGCTGTTATTATGTGTCGGTTACAGTGCATAGTAATCTGCGTATTAGACTTTGTCTTCTGAAACCAGTGATAGGTCCAGGACCTTGTTGATCTGGATATTTGACAATAGGAGTCGGCTCACACAAGTCCTGCAGCATTATTTTGCATTTAAGTGCGAATCTCATACCAAACATCCAAAGATTACTCTATGATTGAGAAGACAAGAAGACCTAACTCCCATATCAGAAACTAGAATAATCAGAAGTGACTTACACCAGTCGAACACTGACTGGTCTCAAGAACAGTTGAGTTATACATTGAGAATTAGGTAAGTGAAACACAGAAACAGAGAAATCAATAATTTACAAATGTATTTTTTTTCTTTTATTTATAAACAATTTTATTGACAAAGAAATCGAGGCAACAATATGAGAGGTACAGCATAGTGTTTTTTATGCAAACTGTCTTTTTTTTCGTTTCTTTATTGACAGAATTTAATGCTTTCTATTTTTTTTTTTAGAATTTTTAGTTTTAAAGAAGTGTTAAACTGTTTCACTTACAAAAACTAATCGATCTGTAAATATCAACTGAGTCAGTATGAATCGATTGAAGCATTTGAATTTTAAACATTGATGTCAGTCAAGTCAGTCATTCTCTCTGTATATATATATGGCTCAGATTTTCAGTGTTACTTGTGTGGCGTGTGCTACTGATAAGATTTATCAGTAGTACAGAAAGGGACTTTCAGCGGCAGGGAGATAAATTTGACGTCTGAGAAAGCAAATGATACAGCGTTGTGTAGATACATGGGAGACGTGAAGGGATACACAAAGAAACACACATAATATGAAGGGCGGAAGTAGGACAACACGGGAGATCTGTGGAAATGGTGATTTGAAGATAAGCTGTACATAATTTGGCTATATAGAGTCACCGTTACACTCGTATCAATCAATCAGTGGGATATACGGTTATGTACTTACTTCGCGTGTTAACACATGATGAGATTGCCGACATCTGAATCACAACAAGAAATTCATTGGAGGATTTCATCATGAGCTGACATAAGTTAGTGAACCACTGGAAAACCTGGGAGTACTGGACAGCTGTTTCGTCAGCCTAGTTCGGGACTCTTCATCAGTACGCACCCACCAACAGGGTTTGAACCCAGGATCTTCTGGTTACAAGGCAAGCTCGTTGGAAGCCAGTTAAGATGAGGCAGTAACTCATCGAAGAAGACATCTCGAAATGGTCGCGCTATTTCGTGAATTGGCAGAAGTTAGAATTCATGGACTGGCCATTGGATTGGGTCCCAGTGGCTCAATGGTCTACGAGCTCGTCTTGTAACCAGAAGATCCTTGGTTTGAATCCTGGGTAGGTGCGTACTGATGATGAGTCCCAAACTAGCCTGACGAAACAGCTGTCCAGTACTCCCACAGTTTTTCAATGGCTCTCTAACCAACGTCAGCTCATGATGAAATCCTGTAACCAATCAACCAAATCCCTACAATACCAATACTTGAAAAGAAATTTATTAGCAGTATTTTGTTCTCTTACATGAAACAAGCGACTATTTGATTCTTTATTGATCATGACAGAAGCTGTAACAAATTACTGACCATTTTCAAATGTACAAGATGGCAGACAACGGTGTGCAATACATCCAAACTTGAGGCAATACCAACAAATGTTATTTCACTTGTCTGACACGCCATGTACCAATGGGAAGGATTGATAAAAATCGATTTCTGTGCTGATTTGGCTTTATGTATGTTGTCATTCGGCAAAGTAACGTATTCTAAGAGTCTTAGCTGTTAAATGATTTTGTAGTGATGAAAGCAACAATAGGAAAGTTAAACTTTAAACACCCAAGTGATGTGAATGCAACATTGACCTTGGAAGTAGCCATAGGTCTGAGAGGTTAAGCTAATCTTCTAACTCAACTCCTAATCTAACTATTACATTTGTAAAACGTTGAGTTGAAATAGGGAAGACAAACTGGTGAAAGACGTGGTAATCATGTGTGTCGCCTGTCTATGGAATAAACGTATACAACGGTTAATCGATCTCTCATCCAGCAACTTAAGTCAGAGCATACAAAATACGAGGCGAAAAAGTAAGTTTTCAAGAGTTTGGTTTGTAAGGATTACATTTGTTTATACGAGTTGGACAACGGATTGATATCATCAGTTAGAGAACCATTGAAAACCAACACAGAGTACCGTCAGACATCTGTTTCATACCTCCTAGTTTGGGAATCATCGGAAGTACGCACCCACCAACAGGGTTAGTACCCAGGACCTTCCAGTTACAAGGCAAGCTAGCTCTCGTTTCATTCTGCCCCTGGGACCCAATTCAATGGCCAGTCTATCAATTCTAACTTCTACCTTATGTGATGCATTTAATGCTACCACCAACCAATGTGATTGGCAGGAACTCTGTTCTCATTCCCGACTAGACGGACCTCACTGGTCATGACTTCTCACTGGAACTCCAGGAAACTCCGTCCTGTAGGAAGTCACTGGGTTCGTACTTCCGATAACTCCCAAACTAGGACAACCAAAACAGCTGTCTGGCACTACTCCCTGTAGGCTTTCAATTGTTCTCTAACTGATATCACTCCGTTGTCAAACTTGTATAAACAAATCTAATCCTTACAAACCAACTCTTGAAAATTAAAATTAGAGATTAAACAGTGACAAAGACAAATCACAAGGATTGAGTGAACAAAGTAAAGATATACACTGTAGAAGAAAAACGGATAATACTTATAAAGTAATTTTGTGGTTTGTGATTAACCATGGAATCCAAAAATGGGCATTTCGTCCCATTTGGGACTCGTCATCTGAAAGTACTTGCATCACCCAGTTAGTGAGTGATGGTATTCCCACTGAGACTCGAGCACAGTAAGCATAGTTTCAAACGCCAAGGTGTTGTCCACGAGAACCGAATACAGGTGCACCTTGTTGATGAGTCCTAAATAGAACGAAGTGTAAATCTACTAGATTCCACAATGCTAGTCATCATCTAATAAATTACTTCACTGTATTTCCTCAATCATTGTCGAAGCATCCGCACTAGTAGGTGACATTATCAACAGAGGTTGAACACTTCCGTTGAATCAGTCAACGGATCTAATCTAGATCTAATTAAGCTATACATTTAGTCCGTTACAAAAACAGTCATTCATCTTGAATTGTCTCAAACATTCTTTACACAATCACAACGAAATATGTATCATAGCATGTTTTATACTCGTTTGGGTAAATCAATAGTATTTTCTATAGTTTTGGTTTGTAAGGGTTAGTTTTGCTTTTATGAGTTGATCACGGATTGATATCAGCTAAAGAACCATTGAAAGCAAGCAGGGAGTACTGCCAGACAGCTGTTTCATCCTAGTTTTAGGAATCATCTGCAGTACTCACAGTACGCAGTACAACAATGGTTGGGGTCGCGCTAAATGCAACACGAATTGGCAGAAGTTAGAATTCATAGACTTGCCATTGAATCGGGTCCCAGTGGCTCAGTGGAATACGAGCTAGCTTGCCTCGTAACCAGAAGGTTGTGGGTTCGAACTCTGTTGTTGGGTGCGCACTGCAGATGATTCCCAAACTAGGAGGGGTGAAACAGCTGTCTATCAGTACTCCCTGCTTACTTTCAATGGTTCTCTAACTGATGATATCAATCCGTGATCAACTCGTAAAAATAAATCAATAGTATGAGATTTTAAACATTATAATAGTTGCATCCAGAGTGAGAGAGTTAGAGAGGTAGAGAGAGATTGAAGCGACCTTCTCGCACAGTCTAGTTACACTACAAGGTCATTAATCAGATACTCCAATGAAATCGAGGAAGGATAGAGAAGTTGGTTACAATTTTTTACAATGATAATAATAATAATATTATTATTATTATCATTATCAGTAAATAGTAAAGTAGACAAACATATGACGTAGTAAGTAAGACAAAATAGGTTTATAATCAAAATGGCTCACATGCTTTTTTGAGTAACACAACCATCACTTTGTCCTAGAATTAATCAAGGTTGTCTGGTAACTATTTTTAGTATTATTGATGGCCTTAGGTTAGTTGGTTAGTCAGTTAGTTAGTTAGTTAGTTACTTAGATGTTTAGGTGAACAGATTTAAATGGTTAAGATTTGTGACTGGCTTTATATCCTTCATATCCTTGAAGGAGTAAAGAATAGACATTACACCCCAAATGACCTTGAACCAACGAATCACATCACCCAAAATTACAAACGATTATTTATCATAAATCTTAGTTTCAAGGCTGATTGTAACACACCCTAACCTTAATCCAACCAGAACCTCAACCCAGAATAATCACAGCATAACTTGTAACTAAGATTACGAAAAGCACTTGTTTGTAATGCTGATCAGTCTGATTGGTCGGCTCAAGGTCATTTGCTTGCAGTGTCTATTCTACACTGTTGGTTGCTAAAGTGATTTAATGACAAGATACATTTTATTTTGAATTGTCTATTATCGGTGGTAGTACATTCTTGAAATGTGTATATATTTGCTGCACTGTGGTCAGAAAATGTTGCTCAATATCTGTGATATTCGAGCAATATACTAGAATTTAAAGAGGTATTACGGTTAAAAGTTAAACGTATATTATTAGATTTTCATGAAATCATGCTGGTATATTTTGGCCTATTTATTGAAACACCGTACTCGCTTCTGCGGAAGTGATGAAGATTCCTGGGCAACACCACCAACAGCAACAACAACAACAGACAATAATCAGTATAAATGGAAGGAACCTGAAAGAAACAATCTCCTTTACCTACCTGGGAAGCATCGTTTCAACTACAGGTGTAACTGATGAGGATATCAAAGCAGCGAGGATCGAGAAAGTAAGGCAAGCTTTCATTACTCTCAAGTATGTGTGGAGGTCAGGTCAACAGCACTCAGCATGAAAAATAAGATCCGGATTTTCAACTCCAATGTGAAGTCAGTGCTACTTATCATGCGGATCAGAGACTTGCACTGTGTCATGAAGGCCACTTTGAACAAACTACAGGCCTTCATCAACAGCTGTCTTCGCTCAGTACTTCACTCAAGATCAGATCGCCGGCCAGAAAAGATCAGCAACAGGGATGGATCTCTGGCAATGAGCGAACCAACCCATCAAGTGACATCACTAGACAGGCTCTGGAGTGGAACCCAAACAGGAAGTGGTGAGTTGGTCGTCAGTGCAAGGGTGACTTGGAGGAGATCATGTGAAGAGGAGATGAAAGCATGTGGGCAGACTTGAAGCCAGGTGATGAAAATGTTGTCAGAGAACCAAACGCAATGGAACATCCGGTTGAAGCCCTATGTTCCTCTAGGAACTGAAGGAAACAATAATAATAATAATAAGATTTTGGCCTATTTATTGAAACGCCTGAATATCCACCAGATAAAGCATGTGGCGCCAGTTCAAAAAAGGGATATTCCATATAATGACCTCTTGACATCCCAGTGCACTCAGAATTGTTGTTATTACATGGTTGGAAGCGATCTGCAGATAGACTTGCGCTTAGGTTCGAATCTCAGGAGAGAAATGAATACCTTCACGATTGTAGTAGATATAGGCCGTGCTGTTACGAGTGCAAACAATTACGAAACCTAGGTAGAAGTCTTCCTTCCGATTACCTCCAACCATCTAATATCAAATAGTAATTTTTTTAACACTGAATTAATTATCTGCTTACATCATTTTCGGAGTTATGTTGTCTATCCGTTCTATGCATAAATAGATGATGTCACTATGAGAACAGTATTTTGAGACCTATTGTAACTATTATATATATATATATATATGCTTATTGTAGTTGAGCTGACTAACTTCCATGGAAATTTCTACGTTGAAAGTCAGTCATCCCCTTGGTTAGTGGGATAAGAACAAGATTTAAAATGACGCTTAGTAATAGGTTCGGGGTTAAGAGTTTAGGATAGCATGGTCAAATTTATACTTATTCGTTTAAGGTTAGACCGTGGATCGATATAAGTTTGAGAACCATTGAAAACCAACAGGGAGTACTGGATGGCCAGCTGGTTCCTTCGTCTCAGCTTGGGACTCTTCAGCAGTACGCACCCACACCTAGGGTTTGAAGTTATAATTCATGGGCCATTGAGGAGTCGGGTCCCAATCGCTGGACAGCCGTCAACAAGCTTGCCTTGTAACTGGAAGGTTGTGGGTTCGAACCCTGGAGGTTCCAAACTAGGATGGAGGAGACAGCTGTCTGGTAGTACTCCCTGTTGGTTTTCTAATGGTTCTCTAACCGATGTCAGTTCATGATGAAATCCGTGAAAACCAACACTCAAATATTATTTATTCATTTATTCGTCTGATATGGAGGCATAGTTCATTGACGTAGGTGCTTAACTTCTAACCATAAGGAGACGGATTCGAATCCCTCCCCACGTATCGAGACTTGAACAAACAAGTAGCCTCATTAATCCTCATGCTCATTATACCTCTGTAACTCATTGCCATCATCAAAAATACTCAAGCGATTATTGATTTTAAGCTAAGCTGATCTGATATGGATTCACAGTGTGATACATAGGGCCCTACAAATACTCGTTTCCTCTTCACACATAGTCTCCTCCATGTCACTCTCGAACCGTCGTTGCCTAACTTGTCGTTTTCCATTCTGCTTCGACTATAGGAACTACTTGGAATGTCATGTTTCTCAATGGTCTTCTCAGAGTAGGTTTTGTTTATTTGACCACAGCCTCCTGACTGATTCTAGCCATCTCGTATATATCCCTTCTGGTCGACTAGGTTATCTTATCTTTAGTACTGCTGTGCGTCGGTGGTAGATTGCTCTCTAGATACGCCTCATGTGGTCCGGGGTTCGATCCCCGACCATCAAAACACTTCTTCACCTCGCTAAGCCATTATTAAGACTGTTAAAGAGGGAAGGTTGGACATGGGGCGGCTAGCAACCTCATCCCGTAGAAATGATCACCATTGCTACCACCGAAACTTCAAGCCTCTAGCTTGAAGCAGTCCTATATTCCACTGGGAACTCAAAGGAATTAAGAAAAGACTATCATGTTAATTCTAACTTCTATCAGTTCATGAGGTTATGAAAATAACCAATCAACAACAACAGCAATAGCAACATCCAGAAACAATCACCATCAACCAGAGGGATTTGAAAGAGGTTACTTCATTCACTTCACTTATCTAGGGAGTATTGTCTCAAATACAGGAGGAAAGGACGAGGATGTCAAATCGAGAATCGGGAAGGCGACAAAAACACATTCATCAAACTGAAACCAATCGGGAAATATTCGTCACTCAACTCAACATCAACAACAAAATGATTCGGATTTTCAATACAAACGTCAAGTCAGTCAGTTCTTCTATACGGATGGATCAGAAAGTTGGTGGCGGGTCACAAAGAATATTTCCAACAGCCTGTTGCAGACCTTTATCAACAACTGTCTTCCTCGCTCTATACTGAAGATCAGATGGCCGGAAAGAATCACCAGCAAGAAACTGTGGGAACAAAAAAAACAAGAACCAATCGCCCAACAAATATGCAGGAGAAAGTGGAGATGGATTGGACACTCACTGGCTGAGGAGGCCGCTGGGTGACATCGCGCGTCAGGCCAACGCTCGAGTGGAACCCGAGAGGGAAGTGGCGAGTGAGACGTCCAAGGGTGACATGGAGGAGATGGTGTGAGGAGTAGTTGAAACAGTATGGACTAACATGGATTCAGATGAAAAGTACAGCAGAAGACAGAAGCAAGTGGAGACGTGTAGTTGAAGCCCTATGTTCCACTAAGAACCCAAGGGAACAATAATAATAATAATGTTAATAAAAGTTTGTACAGTAACCCGTTGAATAAACATCAGTCCTTTCAATGATATATTGTAGAACACAGTTGGTTGATATTAGTCTTTTAAAATCCACATCTTATTCTTTATAGTGATTACTGTCAATTTTCATATTGATATTACACAGGTAGAATAAAATCAATAAATCAATAATCAATCAGTTTTTTCGTCTCTTCAACGTCATATATAATATAATACATACACAGAATTGAATAGCATTAGAAAATTACTAGTCATGTGCATACATAATATAAATAGATTTACGTATGAAATTTTGATAAATGTTTTATTAATTTGTTTCAGTTGTAGGACAACTATTGGCGGGAGGGGGGGGTTGGTGTTATTTTGTTCATGAACTATCTATCATATGACATTTCGACAAAAAAAGTAAAACATGTTTCTCAATTATGTTACAACATTTGTGCTATCACTTGAATTCATGAAGTAGAAATGTTTATTTTCAAGAGATAGTTTGTGTATGGAATTGATTTATTTCTGATCGGGTATATGAGGACAAATACTTGTTGTCGACGATATTGGCTGGTGTCAATCACGTTAAAATCACGAATTCGTAGGAGTTAGAACTCATGGGCTGGCTATTGAATCAGGTCCCAGTAGTGGAATTGTCGTCAGTGAGCTAGACTTGTAACCCGAAAGTCTTGGGTTCGATCCCTGGCAATGAGTGGGTGCCTACTACTGATGAGTCCCAAACTAGGACGAAACATCTGTATGACAGTACTCTCTGTTGGTTTTCAATATTTCTCTGAATTATATCAGTCTTTAGTTAAAACTTGAATTATTTATTGTCAGATTGATGTACAGGAAGTTCAATGGGCCAACGAAAGAACCTTCGAAAAGATCTAGAGGCAGCCAATCATATCATTCATCATGAATGCCGTATGTGCATTCCGTTTACAGTTTTCTTTTCATCTGATTTCCTAGTTTTAGCAACTCAAAAATCCCCAGTGAATCACATAAAAGAAAAGCCATTCAGTAAAGAGTTTCTCCTCATTTCCATGATATTATTCTAAAGCTCTACAGGATAACGCACATTTTGTCCTATTTGGGACTCGTCAGCTACTTGATGTACATGCATTCCCCAGTGGCTGAGTGATGATGTTCCCACTGAGGCTCGAACCCAATGCTCATAGTTCCAAACGCCAAAGCTTTATCCACTGGATTACTTGGGCCACGAGAGGCACCTCTTGTGCAACGGGTCATATTAATGTAATGTAATTAGAATCGGTAGGACGAAATGCGCACCCTGGATTCCACTGCTAGTTACCATCCACCAATTAACTTCTAATTACATGCCCAGACATCGTCGAAGCATATGCACAAGAAGCTGACATATCAACCTGAGACCGAGCACTTAGGTCCAATCAACTGACGGGAAAATATAAGAATTCAATTAAACCAAAAGGAGTGTTTTAAGGTTAATCACGACTATTATTTAGAGAACCACTGAAAACAAGGAGATATTACTGTAGAGATGCCTAATTCATTTTAGGATTCTTCAGAGATATCCACTAGCTGAGGTTCGAACTCAGGATCTTGTGGTGACAAGCAAAGCTCGTAGGCCATTCAGCTACTGGAATGAGACATATTGGTGAGTCTGCGAATTCCAACTTCTATCAGTTCATGATTTTAGTATGAATGCCAACCAATATCATCATCGAGTATTTGTCTTCACGTCCAACCCGGTGCACTCCACTGGTATGGGGAACTAGAACTACAACTCCAGTCAAATTCGTCCTGTGACCAGACACTAGAAAGCTGCACATTAATTTTTTTAATGAGTTCGTTTGTAGGGATTTGTTCTGTTTTTCATGTTTCATTATGGACTGAGGTCAGTTAGATTGGTGTCACTGTCTTAATCTAACGAATCTGTCGGGTTTTTTTTTAATAGTTTGATGCTACTTCATCATCTGGAGACCGCTGGTGAAGAACGCCGGGGATTTATCATATGTAACATTCATTTTGGTCACCCTAATTGATAGAATTTCAATTATTTCACCCTGCACGTAGCCTATTGTACTCTACTGTCCCCTCCCGTTAGTCTTTCCTGGGCTGCTCAAAAAGCACTGTGTCATTTTGAGAAGGGTATTGAGGGTTGTCAGTACGGCAAGTGGTGTGCAACTT
This sequence comes from Trichobilharzia szidati, assembly GCA_944472155.2. Classification (NCBI taxonomy): domain Eukaryota; kingdom Metazoa; phylum Platyhelminthes; class Trematoda; order Strigeidida; family Schistosomatidae; genus Trichobilharzia; species Trichobilharzia szidati. The sequence continues at coordinate 76,929,751 of OX235273.1, forward strand.
AGTCAACTTGTTACTACATTAGTTGACAGACATCTGAATTCATGCAAGAAATGGTCTAAATCTGTATTATCTGACGCTCAACACCCAGCCCCTCTTTTCTCAACTTTTCTCACCCTGTATCTCATCTGGTAGAACTAGAAGTTAGTACAAAAGATTATATGCTCGTAATACCAAGTATAAGAACTGAACAATACCAAATTTGGCCCGTGTTCCATGCGACAGAGATAATGGAAAGCGTGAAACTTATGAATTATTATGTTGTAAGCTAAATAATTGACCCTCTTATTATCTCCTATTTGTGACCTATGGTGACACTACCTCAATTAATTGACAGTCTTAGCCACTAATCTTATTATTGTGCGTCGCTGCCATAGGGGTAGGATGTTCGCCAACCACACCTCAAAGGGTGTGGGTTCGATTGCCGATTGACGCACTCCTTTACCTCGCTAAGCCCGTAATAAGAGTGGTAAAGAGGGAAGGTTGCGTGTGAGGATAGCAGCCCCATCCCGTAAAAATAATCACCACCGCTACGGAAACTTCAAGTCTCTAGCTCCTCTTGGGTTCCGAGTGGAACATAGCGATTCAGCAACATATCTTCACTTTGAAATAATAGAGAAGATTTGTAGCTCAGGTGGATGATTTGCGATTAGTAGTGTTCTCTTAGCTGGTTGGCTTAGTTGCGCTGAAGATGTTGTCCAGAAGGGGACGATGAAAGCTCCGCAGCTAAACCAATCAGCTCATAGAACACAACTAATTGCACATCTTCACTTTTTTCTACTTTCTAGCGTCCTTTTTAGTTGGGTCCGCGACTGCCCATAATCTCTCATCTCCTCCTCCTTTCCTCCTCCTCATTACCACCACCACACGATCTCCTCCAAGTCACTCCCCATGTCACTGACTATTCACTCGTCCCTGCTTCCCACTCGCATTCCACTAGAGTGATGGTCTGCACTGCTCGCTATGTCATTCGACCACCTCCTTAGTCAGCTGCGTATACCCAGTCCGTCTCCATTCAATTGTACATATTTGTTGAGCAATCAGCTCTTGCTTGGTTGGTTGGTTTGTTCCCACACAGAGTTTCTTCTTGGTAATTCTTTCCACTGGAAATTCGATCTTCAATACGGAGCAAGCGAGGGGGAGAGACAGTTGTTGATAAAAGTGTGAAGCAGCTGGCTGTTGGAAATGCTTTCTTCGATTCAAACGCAGTGTAAGTTTCTCACCTGTATATAACAACTCACTGCACTCAGTAACTGACCGACTTCACATTTCTTTGTGTTGAACAGAATCCGAATTTCGTTGCCTGTAATTGTGACGACGCTGAACCTCCTTGGTGCTTTTTATTGCTGTTGTTGTTGTTGGACAGGTACCATCGTCACCTCTGATAAAGCCACATTGATAGTCAAATATTCATGGGCTGGTAGACTGTTACTCAAGTTAGCTGAGCACTGACTGGTTGACCTTACTGATACCATTAAATCGATGATCTGTTTAGCCAGTTGAATGACATAGCACAGATATTAGATTAAACTCTGATCGTGTGAAATCTTGTCACAATCCCTACCTCTCCACCCACCCATTAAAAGATTCGATTTTTCTCATTATTAACCATAAATTTTTTCACACCTATATACCCTTCTGTGAGGAACAAGATAGCAGGAATACGTTGAACCGAAAAGACCACTTTGAAAGATTTGAACTACGCAGATGACTGACACAAACTCAAAGATATACAGACGAAAATCTACAAGGACTTCAAGAGAACATAGCGAAGACGAAGGTGATGAAAATAACTTAACCAAGCAACAACAACAAGATATTGGTTTTGTAGGGATTTAGTCTGATTGGATGAGGGGTACAGCAAGTTGAAGGTGAGGCAGTAACTCATCGAAGAAGACATTGTGAAATAGCCGCGCTATGTCAGGAATTGGCAGAAGTTACAATTCATGGGTCATTGGATCGGGTCCCAGTGGTTCAATGGTCTACGAGTTCGCCTTTTAACCAGAGGGTCCTGTGTGCGTGCTGTGAAGAGTCCCAAACTAGGACGAAACAGCTGTCCAGTATTCCCAGGTTTTCCAGTGGTTTTCTAAATGATGTCAGCTCTTGATGAAATCCTCCATCCAAACAACAAGATACACCAGTCACCATCATCAATCGGCGAAAGTTGAAGGAAGTCACCACCTTCATATATCTATCTAATGTAGGTAGCATCGTTTCAACTACACGCGGTGGCGCAGATGGAGATGTCAAAGTCAATCAGGATCAAAAAACATAAGACATAAAATGAATTCAGCATTTAAAAATCAGTTAACAATTTGTAATGTAGACAGTTCGAGGAGTGAAATTTATTCAGATCACAATATACTACTGATGGATTGAGAAAAGTAGTTGTATACCACTCATTTAAACCAATAACTGCTTCATAACCAGATCAAAGTTCCGTGGTCTAAACACCATACGGCCATTTCGCTGGTTTTGGGCAGTGCTTATCAGCTGGGAAGGTAGTTTGACTCAGCTCAGAGAGTCATAAGAAAAAAAAACAATAACTAAGCTCAGCCTTGGGGAAATCACCGACCAATCACAGAAGAATTAACGTGTGATAAAGTATAATTATATTTCAGTAGTTTACACACCATGATAAGTTATGTTATTGGTAATATTTCAAGCAAAATTACTGCCCATGTTCACACCACGTGTGCTTAACTTTCTAAGAAACGGTCACAAGCAGAACAGAATAACCTTCAGTGAGGAAACAACCAATCAGAAAAAGTTGCTTCTCTACTAACAATACTCTGCTAATAATAATGTCCATAAAAATCTATAAACACCTCTTGATTTTCTTAAAAAAAGATCTGTTGCCTGACCCTTGTCTTCTGTTGTTATACAGTATGTCGAGTGAGTTAGTGCTACAATAATAATATAGTTCAGACATTTGGTGTGCACGTCACCAAAAGTATTTCCCAACAGCTAATAACAGCAGACATACATCAACAACTAACTTCACTGACTGCATACTGCAGATCAGATTGTCATCTAGTCAGAAAGAACTAACAACAAGATTCTCTAACAGTGTAAAGAACCAATCTCCTACCAAATATGCAGAAAGGAATGGACTTCCAGTAGAACTTGAATGCGAAACAGCGTGTTGGGTGTGCGATCCATTGTGGGTAAAATTTATTTTGAGAAAGTCTCACAGTCGTGTTATACAGTAATATTTACTGATGACCACATTTCCAGCACAATTTATTGCCGCTCATAATCATATCAAGGTACTCATACAACTTTTTACTTCACATATATATTTTAATTGAATTTTAGATTTTCCCGTCGATTGATTGGACTGAAGTACTCGGTCTCAGGTTGACATGTTGGCTTCTTGTGCAGATACTTCGATGATGTCTGAACATGTAATTAGAATTGAATTGGTGGATTGTGATTAGCAGTGGAATCTTGCCAGGATGCTCATTTCGTCATATTTGGGACTCGTCAACTGGATGTACCTGCATTTCCAAGTTAGTTCTACAAAACTATGGGCACTGGGTTCGAGTCTCGGTGGGAACATTATCATTTAGTGACTGGGGAATGCAGGTACATCGAGATGACGAGTCCCAAATAGGACGAAATGCGCATCCTGGCAAGATTCCACTGCTAGCCACCATCCACCAATTAAATTCACATATATAATTTCATTATTTTTCATCGCTTGATTTGATTGGTAGTAGTATTCTCCATATTTCCGGTATGAATGATGAGTCATTCCTATTGCACGTGTTGGGTGTAGACTCGATAAACAAGGATTCAGTAATCAAGGTAGGTGGAGAGAGAAGTTGGTTATTGAATCCTTGTTCATTGAGTCTACACCCGACACGTGCAATGGGAATGACTCATCACTCATACCGGAAATATGGAGAATACTACTACCAATCAAGTCAAGCGATGGAAAATAATGGGACTCATATAAATGAAGTTGGAAAGTTGTATGAGTGAGTACCTTGATATGATTATGAGCAGCAATAAATTGTACTCGAAACATGGTCATCAGTAAATATTGCTGTATAACACTACTGTGAGAGATTATCAAAATAAATGGAATTATACTCTACCACAGTGCACAAATTCTATTCCTATATATCTGTTGGGTATGTGTCTGAGCATAATATGAGATGAGATCGTACGAAGAGGGGGGGAGGGAACAAAAGCTTTATGGGGGATCATGGAGCAGGCTAGATGATGAAATGAAGTTGTTCTATTGAAGTTTTGTGTTTCACTGGGATCCCAAGGGAATCATGATAATGATACACGTGTCAGTTATAGATCGTCTCTTTTACGATTTTTTCTCACATACAAGAGATTAGTGCATCGGTGGCACAGCGGTTAAGACTCTCACCGGCCATGCACATCGTCCGGAGTTCGACCCCCTGCCGACGCACACCTGATATCAATGGTCGGTCTGCAAAATTTAGGCTACCGATATCACATGCTGAAAATTCCATAATTGAACTAAAAAATTGGGGTAGAATCAAGCCATAATCAAAATATTAAAAAAATTATATTCATCAACAAATATGTGGGGGTAAAAATGGAGATGGATAGGGCATACACTCCACTGAGGAAGGAGGCGATCGAATTACATCGCGCGCAATTCAGGCCATCACTCGAATGGAATCCGAATGGGAAACGGCGACGAGTGAATGGTCGGTGATACAGAGGAAGTCGTGTGAGTTGGAGGAAGAGAAGAGAGATTGGTTACACGATTCCATCATGAGCTCAAATCGATTAGAGAACCATTGGAAAACAAACACTGGAGTACTGGACAGCTGTTTCGTCCTAATTTGAGACCCTTCATCAGTACGCATCCACCACCAGAGTCCATACTCACAAGATCTCAGTTGCAAAGTGAGAGAGATCACAGACCAATGAGCCACTGGGACTCGCTGATCCAATGACCAGTCCATGAATTCCAACTTCTACCAATTCACACGACATAGCGCTACCACTAGCCAATATCTTCGGTGGCGAGTATTTATCGTCACAACCGAGAGATTATTGGGAATTATGGAATAGAAGAAAGTGGAGATGTGTTCCATATTAGTTTGTTTATTAGATATTTCACACAGTGATGAAACAGTATTATTTACTCGATGACACAGTTTCGCACAAAATTTATTGTTCATAAACATATCAATTGTAATCACACGACTTTGGAACTTGAGTTTTTTTAGTTTTCTTTGTTCTCTCCTATTTGTCGTCGATGGGGTAGTAGAATTTTCCAGATATCGAGGACAGGTGATGAATCATTCCTATTAAATTTATTTGCAGTTGATTCGATAAACAAAGCTTCTGTTATCAATCTCTCCCCATACTCTGTGACATTAGATTTTAAAACTGTCATGTGATCCCATCCTATTGTATGGATGTGTGTAATTGCATGTAGTGAGTGCTATAGCTGAACTATTCTCTAGATTTCATATCTTGTTCGGGTCAACCAATCTAGATTTTGCTAGGTTCTTATGTTCAGCTAGTCTGACTGCCCCTGTTCTACTAATTCGACCCATGTATTTGACCTGACAATCATTGCAGACAGAGTATTGGACAGACTAAATTGTTTTGTTTTAAAGGCTCCACTGGCAGGATCCTTTAACCGAGAAAGCTTGTTTCTAATTGAGTTTGTCTTGGGGGTTGAATGCCAGCCACTTTTATTCCTGCCTTGTTAAGAATTCTGCGTAAGTCTTCCTTGTTTGGAATTACTACTGATGATTTAGATTCCTTATTGTTGGTGTCGTCGTTGGTGTCGTGGAGATGTGTTTTCGAAGCCTAACTAATAATATTCATCTTATTTGTAATCTTCATTGTATTGCGTTTTCCGCGCTCCCCTCGTTTTATTTCGCCAATATCCCTCTTCTCCTTTTCTCTCTTTTTTTACTTTTTTCACTCTTCACTCTCGAATTTTCATGTGATATTCGTGTGTCAATGTGTATACGTGTACTTTTATGCATAAACTAATGTATGTGCGTACATTCAATTTTAGTATATTTCAGTGATTGTCTATCTGTCTGCCTATCTATCTGTCTACCTATCCATCTATAGGAGAAGGAATGACAATATTAGTAGTAAGAGTCATATGCATGTCGTTTTTTTCTTAAAATTACCTGACGTTATATATAAGCGTATATACACATACTTACAACATTCGAGTTTAGCGCTACAGTAGTATATATGTGTCTCAATTTTATGAATTCAAACAAAAACGACAAGACCAACAACAACAACACCAGTTTAAAAAAGACACGTGTAAAATTTATTTCCACTGATGAGGTGCATATTTTAAAATTTTGAAAATGTACATAGTCCTCTTACCTGTTTTTATATGATTAATTATTTATTATAATGAGCTGCGTAGATCCATAGACAGACAGACACGAATAATTATTCACGGGTATTAATTTAATATTTGCAGGGGATATAGATAATGTATGTGTATTATGATAGATGACATTGATTAATTTGAATTTTGAAATGATACGTGTCCATGTTTAATGTGTGTGTGTATGTGTTTGTCCATTAATCTATCTATATATCTATCGTATAAGTGTGTTTGTGTGCGTTTATGTGTATATAGGTATATGCTCAAGCCTACTATACACACGCATACATACATACATGCACACATACGCACATATGAATTGATTTGTATGAATTATATTAAGCCTGGACTTTTATAAATGTTTATACATATATACATATTCACAGTCACATACGCACACACACACCCATACACACATTCATCCTTCTATGAAAAGTCAATAATCTGAATTTGAATTTATACAGGTTTGATTGATGAATGAATGTGTAGTGTTTACAAATAGTGTACAATTTGTAAATCGAATACCTTTTAAAAGTTGAAAAAAGGATCGTAATATTATACTAGTCTGTGTAATTAAAAAAACAAGCAGAAAAATAATTGCGTAATAGTTTTCGAAAAGTTAGTTTCTAGGGTTTTAATTTGTTAAAAGTTTGATTATGGGATTGATTTCAGTAAGGTGTATTGAACACTACTACTGTTTCGTCCTTGTTTGGGACTTTTCGTCAGTATGTATGAAAAATCCACCAACAAAGGTTGAACCTGTAGAACCGTCAAGTTATATTAGGGTCAAAGTCTAAGGGTTCATGAATTCTAACCTTTTTCCAACCGCACCCATTAGCTTGTTCACTCGTAAAGGTTATTATTCTGATAATTGATTGATGGAACCCACTGGTCACTACTTCTTAGCAGAACTCTAGGCAAATTCAGCGTGTAGTCAGTTACTAGTTACTTTCCAAGTTTTAATCTGTAGAGAGTTCAGACAGATATTCAAATTCAAGAGTCATTGAATTCTACCGGTCCAAATGCCTGAATGTTCAACAAGCTTGGTCTCATAACCTAAAGGTCTCACGTTCATTCCCTGGCGGTGATGTCGTGTGTGAGTACGGATATGATGAGTCCCAAAATGGGACGAAACAGTTGTCCAGTGCTTCCTGCAGATTTTCAATGATTCCGTCTCTAACTGATGTTGTTGTTTTTTTGACGAAAATCTAATTCTATAATCTGAAAGCTAATAAGTTGTCTGAAGTGGGTGGTACCGAAGACAGGATATTCAGTGAACACAGAGAAGACAGAATTGATGCAGATACCTAACCAGCCAACCAGCCGATCAACAATAACGATCATCAATCACCATCAGTGAGAGAAATTTGAAGGAAGTTAACTCTTTCGCACTTAGCTCACGTAGGCAGCTTCGTCTAAACTACCAGGCAGTGACATAGATGGAGATTTCAAAGCCGACTATGACCAGAAAAGGAAGATACACCTTCCTTACTCTGGAATCAGTGTAGGGATCTACTGAACTCAGCCTAATGAACAAGGTTTGGATTTTCAATACTAACTAACGTCAAGTCAGTTAGTGCTACAACTTATGGTTCGGAGACAGCGTGTCAGCGTTAACAAAATCAATCCCAACAGACTACTTCGGACTTTGGAAATCATCGGCAGTACGCACGCATTCACTGCCAGGTTTCGAACCCAGCACCTTCCGGTTACAAGGCAAGCTAGCTCGTTGACGACCATTAAGCCACTGGGAGCCACACACATACATATATGCTCCGCGTGGGTCTCGAACCCAAGTCCCTGAGATTAAGAGTCTCATGCTCTACCGACTGAGCCAGTCGCGCTTCTTGGCTCTCTGAGCTAAGACCATGTGACTTCAGAATTCTATAAACAGTTGAGGATTAGACAGTCAACCAGCTAGGAAAGATCAGTGACGTACAAATATGCTGAAAAAACCCAGATGGATTAGATATTTGTTGAGGAGATTATTAAGTGACATTACATATCCAAAAAGGTACTCGAATGGAACTAGAATGAGAAACTACAAGTTGGGTTAGGGTTCGAATGTGATATGGATTAAACCGTATGAAAAGGAAAGAAAAGCCTTTAGGTACGGGTGGAACATGCTAAAAATTACTGTAATAAACGGGATGAGATAATGATGTGACATTGAAGTCCGATGTTCCACTTGGAATCCAAGGGATAAGTAATAATAATAATAATAATCGTAAACATAATATTTATAAATTTAATCAATACATTTATAGTTCTGTTTAAAATGCAAAACCTTGTAAAATGTTTTCACGATTAATAGTTATTAAGATAAATAAGTCTGTGCATAATACTAAGGTCATTCAAACAACCTATGAGGATTATAAGTGATGAACTAGAATTTGGACATTTATTCAGTTATTCCAGTTTGTAATTTAAAAAACCTCCTAATCTACCTATATATTTGACTAACTGACTGACTGACTGGTTTCAACGTAGAACTCTGCGAAGATGTACAGCAGTTCGAGTCGCCACACTTCACTTAGCACACAAAGCAAGAGAAGAAAGTAAAAAGAAACGCAAAACAGAGACAGTAAACAGAGATGTGAGGCAAAAATAATAGTAATATCGAAGAACAATAGAGTTGTATTGTATATTATAAATCTCAAAGAGTGAATGTATTTGCGTCAGCCATTGAGGACGATTTTCAGTAATATCACCGATTGTCTCCAGCCTTCATTGCTTTTAACCTTCCCAAGGACCCCAAACATAGTAGTTTACACCTCCGTACGTGGCTGGCTGGCTTAAACTAACTGTTGTGGATTTGATTGACTGATGAAACCATGTTTCGGTTTGACCACCGCTAGCTAACTCTTTTCCTACCTGATCCATCCTGTGTCAGCCGACATCTCCCATCGGTCAAGGATGGTGATGGCTAGGCTACGCTAGGCATGCGTAAAACACATGTCCTAACAATTTCAGTAGGTGTAACTTCACAAGCTCGTCGATCGATTTTCCCCTCCAAACTACCTAACAATCTACCGATACTTAACCTCACTCTATTATACCATCTAACACGGGAGATAGAATGCAGGCACGTATGGTCAAAGACAGCTAGCTAGCCAGGCTTTTCATGTCTTCCACTTTCAAGGGCAATGTCTCACTCACAGTAATAATGGAGCACAGAGCCACTATACCATATTTAGCACGTACTTTATGTGATGAAAATAGTGTCAGGCATGAACTAACTAACCTTCTTTGCACCACTAAATAAACCATTTCCTCCACCCTTACAGCATCAAATTTTATTGTTATTGTATTTCTTATATTTATAATCCTCTCAATTTTTTGTTTTTGTGTATTTTTTTCATAAGTATGGACATAATTTAAGCTGTGTTATAACTGTTAATTTTATGTTTTCCCTCACCATCCTATATCAACAGAACATTAGACCCAATAATCTATAACATGCTAAAATTTCCAAACTGAATCGACAAAACCGTTTGAAACAAACTCACTGTTATTATTATTATTGTTATTATTGTATTCAATGTTCTCATTTTGTACTTCGGATATTTTCGACTTTATATCGTAAATGTGAACAAATTCCTCTGGTTAATTTCGTTCTAATTTTATTTATATTTTGAGTAAACCAGATGCAATATTGTGACAAATGCTGAGAATTCCATTCTGTATTATAAGTACTGTTTTTGGAATAAAGTAGATTATTATTATTATTATTAACTGCTGAGCCGTACATACGTCATTTGATCGCTAGTTACCCGTATATCATATCTACTAAGCCAGAGACGGCGTTAACTGACACATGCTAAACGAACCTTCTGTATCCTTACTGAGATTTCGTCAGCAATCAACCCATTGACAGTGACTGATTCAACTCCCCAAATAAGTGAAGTGGTCAACACGCTCAGTCAACCAGTTCACTTGAAGTGAGTCGATTTAGTCCAGTCCTGTAGCATCGTCTTACATTTCCCTGAGGTGAATCGCATCTCAAACATTGAAAGATTGTTGCTCAGCTGAAGGTGTTCAGAAGACTCTGCTCTATTTTGTCAGCATCTTCACCGAGGAAGGTGGACTATATCATCTACATATTCTAAGTCAACGAGATTATTCCCTGATGGTAACAAGTCAATCCCTGAGTCGCTGAAGTCATTTAGGGTTAAGTTTATTAGTACATCTATGGTGAAATTAAACAGAAATAGGGACTATGGGAACTCCTGACGGACACCACTAGCTGTCACCACTTCAGATTACAACTCTCTGTAGTCTCTTACCTGGTTGCAAGAGTTCAAGTAGAGTGCCTTGATCAGTGCTATGTATTTTCTCAGCACTCCCCTCACAGCCAAACATTGTCATAGTACCTCTCGGTCGACGGAAGTGAATGCGGCTTCCAGGTCAAGAAATATGACTACTGTAGTACGGAGGTAAGTATGCCTATGTTCCAGAGTCTGTCGAATGGCGAAGATGTGATCAATACACCCTGATCTAAAGCCCGCCTACCTGGTTCTTTCGTTTTTGGTCCTCCCTAGAACTGCTTAGTCTATGCATTATTATTGAGCTTAGAACTTTAGATAACATATTAATCAAACTAATCTCACTGTGATTATCACAGCAAGACTTGTCTCCCTTCCTGTATATCGGGGTGATCAATGACTTACACCAAACCGACGGAACTTCCTCTGATTTCCAGACGCTGCCTAATGGCATAGTTAACGCATTTAAATAAACTGAAAATGGTAACTAGATGATTTGACAAATAGTCTATTATAAGTATCATTACAAACCAACATCAAGTCAGTAGGAACCACAAGGTAGCTGTCTTCCTGTGGGTTTTTTGAGGTAGAAGACAACATGCTGTTTTAAGTGGAAAGCACTCCACTACATTGCTGACGGAAAGTTGTATGCCTCAAGGCGCTGTCTGTACTCTCTCCATTTCTTTTTTCTGTCTTTTTGCATGACCTTCCATATTCTTCCAAAGCTAACTTCATTAAACCCTACCGATAGCTGCTACCTTGACGTGGTCGTCGGGCTTGAACACCGCAATGACCCAACGAGCTACACTGGCTGGAACTTATGTTCCTGTAGGTCCTACCATGCCAGAAAGGTTGTTTGGATAGCGGTTAGACAAAAAGCAGCTACCCAATCCACTACTATGATTCAAACAAACTCACAAAATATTATGCCGGATCGGTCGGGGCCCGGATTAACAACGACCGCGCTTCCTGCTGCAGTGTCACGAGGCAGAAGTGATAAATATGCTACTGAGACACACCAAACAAGAAAGAACAACCAAAAACAGGCCGCGTGTGACCGGCCTCAAGCAGTTGTCCCCTGGGCTCTGCGGTCACGCAACACTAACCTTTTCTCTCTCCCCTTCTCAGGCGTGAGGCTAGCAACCCCACCCTGTAAACAAAGCTGCTACAGAAACTTCGGCACGATGAATCTCCTGGCGCCAAAAGAAAAAGTCTGTGTGGGGACATGGTCAAATCAAGGTAATTGGACTTTGGTGTCATTTGTTAACTCTTGCCAAACCAGCGAGCGAAACAGCTATCCCAGGGGGATTTAAATCATTTCGATAATCTGGGTGGCTAGCTCGCCAGTAAGCACTACTTCTGGTTGATATGATTAGCATACGACTACTCGTCTGAGTTTCATGGAATCTTTTTCTTGGTATATTAATGAGGCTCTTATTACCTATCTAGACAACACACTTTCAGTGTTGTCGACTTAAGTATGAAATGAAACGCTTTCGAAGCATTCAGGATAAAGACAACACAACTCAACCGTAAATATATATACATCGCCCATCTGAGCTATAATTATACTAACTACATTATGATTAGTTTTCATCTATCATCATTATTATCATCTTGAGATCATGTGGTGAAGTAGAATTCGGAAACCACTTTATTTTTCGATCTTTTCCCTTGTGAATAAAGCTATCTATATATCAAGTTTCAGTTTAGATTTTAAAATAATTATTGCTTGCACTTATTCATGTGACTTTTAGTACATAAGTCACATGACCAACACATGAGTATAAAGAAGATATATATATATATATATATATATATATACTTATGTAATATAAAGTGCATTTGAAATATCTCTAATTTTCTTTTCGTTGGGCTTCAATGAATAATAAAGGTTTGAAATAATGATATGGTGATCAATATATACAGTCTGAAAATAAACCAATCAGAATTAAGCCACGGAAAATAATGCCCATTATTCTATTGATCATGGTTATAGGCGGACTAACTACTGATATATACTTGGTGAATGAATTTTTTGAATGATACTTCGTGCATTCTTAACTACATAGTAGTGGTGGGGATTTTATCTAGCAGAGAGAGGTAGCACGTTGGTGGTGTTCGTGGCGATATTCGTGATTAGTGTGACCATATCAGGCGGTGTATTTTTCTCATCCAGTAATAAATTTAGGAAATGTATCAAATAATAATGACGATAATAACAGTTATTATTCTTTTTTGGGTCTCGCGTGGAACATACGGCTTCAACAACACATCCTCACTTTATCCTGTTGACTACAGTCCTCTTTTGCTAGCTCCACGATTCACCACAAAAACTAATATCACAACTCCCACCTAACACAATCTTCTCCATGCCAACCTGGGACCCAATCCCAGTTTGTCTCTTCCCATTTAACATGAAATGTTACTCAGCTGTCTCCTAAGTGTATGCCCAATCAATCTCAATTTCTTTATGCCGATGTGCTGGGCAATAAGTTCTCGTTTGCTTCATTACGAGCTTCTGACGGGCTATATACTACTGATTCAGTGATGAGAGTAGTTGTATACCACAGAGATCAACCGGTAGCAATGCTTTCTAGCTAATCACTCAGACAATCGAAGTGATCAAAATACTCACTGGCCGGCTGTTTCGTTGGTTTGGAGCTAAACTACTACTGATAAAAGTTTTCAGTAGTCTGTTCAAGAAGCTTATGTTGATGAGCGCACACCACATTTCTGAACCATAGAGAATCACTGACTGACTTGACATTATTGTTGTTGTTGTTGTTGTTGAAATATCAACAATGCACAATGAAACTACAATGATATCAGTTGGTAAGAAATAGCTTGAAATTACACATTGGGAGAATAAATAGCCAAACTTAAGTAAGCAATAGATTACGTAATTGGGAAATGATCGGAAATTATTATTATTATTATTATTATTATACAATTTTAAGTGTTTGGAAAGTAAGAGATTCAGAATCTTGAATTTAATTAGTGGATGGTGACTAGCAGTGGAATCCAAGATAATGCACATTTTGTCCCACTTGGGACTCGTCAGCTGGATGTGCCTATATTCCCCAGTCACTGAGTGGTAGTGTTCCCACCAAGGCTTGGGTCCAGCGCTCACAGTCTCAAACGCCAAAGTGTTATCCACTAGATCACTTGGACCACGAGAGCCACCTCATGTGTGACGGGTTTCATTAATTATTTAATTCAATTCAGATTTTCTTGTCGAGTGAATGGACCAAAGTGCTTGATCTCAGAATTAAACAAATTCAGAATCTGTTTATTAAGCATATTTTAGAGTTAGGAGTTTGGAAGGAAAGAAGAAGTAGAATGTATAAATGAATATAGATTATATACTGAATGCTTCTGACTACTTCATATCTCCTGATGAAGCTGACACAAACTCTGGTTGATAACAATTATCCAGACAAGTTCATCAGGAGATATAAAGTAGTCAGAACAGCAAGACCCATTCCACAACTCGCCCCTAAGAAAGACGTGTACATCGAGCTACCCTATATGGGGCATCATAGTAGCTCGATAACTAGACAAAGACTGAACGCTGCTGTTAAAAAGACTTTTTATGCAGCTAATATCATAATAATAGAGAATGTAAAGCCAATATATCTATCACGCCACATTCCACTGTATTTACCTATTTAAATGTACGTGTGGACACACATACATAAGGAGGACTCATCGATCTCTGCAAACAGGGGCTGGCTTCAGGGCGTATTCCTAAATGTCGTTCAAAAACAATTCGTCATCACATTAAACCACCTTCCTTGGTAAACTTTCTTTTGATACCAGTCAGAGCAGTTGTATTATGACCTCTGTTATTTGGTTTAGTGGTCTTCATTGTTATTTTGACCTTGAATATGTCCTTTTAACTTGACCTAACTTGTCTTTTTTCTCACCTCTTAACTCTTTATTAATTTCACACAAATATTCCTATGACAAGTCCGTGTGTGTATGTGATCAGATTGTTTGAAATGTGTTGCGCAAATACATAACACACACAATTCAGATAAATTACGTCTTCTTATTGCTTTATCTAAATTCAAATATGAACAAATTTTTTCAAAACAAGGTTGAAACATCTGTTAAAACTCACCTTGATTTTCAGTATCCATGGTCAAAAACACTACTGATAATTTTCAAGAGTTAACGTGTAGATGTTTAGTTGGTTTCAAGTTTGTGATCAAGGATTCTGATATCAGTTAGAGAACTATTGAAAACCATCAGAAAGTACTGGAAAGTACTCTTTCGTCCGAGACCGTGACTCTTCACCAAGATGAACCCACAACTTCACCTTCAGAGATCGAACTCATAACCTTTAGGTTTTACGAGACCTACTTCTTTGACTGTTTAGTTTCTTGGATCAATATTCACTGATTCGTGATATTCTAACGTTTGTCAGTTCGTGATATCGCGTAACCTTCACCTAGTGTCTTTGATGAATATCCACTGTATCTTGACGTCATCAGCCTTATCGGTGATGATTTCTCAGTACAGCTTAAAGTCATCTGTCAAGGAACTTAACCCTAAGTTCCTATTATTTGCGAAGACGCTCCGAATCGATAATTAGACTAGGTATGATTATCGACTTTAACTCCAAAACACAAGGACCAATAAAAACTTGTATTGTTCGCCAGTTGAATTCGATATTTCATACAGAGTCTATAAACAAATGTTTTACAAGGAATGTATTGTACTTTTATTCGTATTCTTTCGTCTTCTTCCAACTTGTACACGATTGAATCATTCGCGCCTTCGAGTTGCCCGCCAATGGCGACCAAGGTCAATGAACCAACGTTCAATGTTCACATTCCTTTACATCATCTATCCAGTTAAATGGTCAACGAGCTTGATGTGGTCACTGATTCGATCCCCTGGAGTTAGGTTGTCAGTGTGTACTGATGAAGAGTCATGGATAAGGACGAAATGATTGTCCAATTTACTCCTTGATTTTCAATGTTCTCTTCAGTCGATGTTGTTTGATGAGGAAATTTACACTGTAATATACATATGTTGAATATAAATCTCTTATGTATAACAGTTGCTAATCGGAAACATGAAGAGACAGTTAAAAGAAGGGAGTGACGCAGACTATTGCTTGTTTCTTTTTCGGAAGGGGACGCACACACGCACAAATGTATGTGTATATATGCATATGCATATATTGTATGTATGTAACATTGATCATATATCACATACCAGACAGATGAATAACACAAAGATGAAGAATAAAGCACAAAAAAAAATCGAAAAGTGATATACTTCACAGTATAATTTATTATTTGACCAACTGTTGTCTGAATTCGTTCAGCAAAAAAAGTAATAATAATAATAATCGACTTGACAACAACAAAAACAAAATGCAGTTTTTATTAGGAATTAAAAACATTAGATGGACAAAAGATAATATATATTTTTATTTTAATAATGTCGGCAGCGGAACGGACGAAGATATCAAAGCCAGTCAGAATCGGAAAGGCAAGATACGCACGCCATCATCAATCTGAAACCAGTTTGGAAATCTTCTGCTTCACTCAGTCTACATAAGGAACAAGATTCGGATTTTCAACACTAATGTCAAGTCCGTCAGTTCTTCTACACGGGTCAGAAACTTGCAGTGAGTGTGAGTCACGAAAAGGATTTCCAACAGGTTGCAGACTTTCATCAAATGGCCAGAAAGAATAAGCAACAAGAAGTTATGAGAACAAACTAACCGAGCAAGAGCCAATTGCACAACAAATATGTCGGAGAAAATGGAGATTGATCGGGCACATATTGAGGAGGCCTCCGAATGACATATCACGCCACGCCACTGCTCGAGCAGAATCCCAATAAGAAGTGACGAGTGGGTCGTCTGTGAGAGGGTGATATGGAGGAGATGGTGTGAGGAAGAGATGAGAGAGTTTGGTCAATCATGGAGGCAGCCAGCTGAAGAGGACGGCAGGAGATAGGACAAAGTGGAGATGTGTTGTTGAAGCCCTATGTTCCACTGGGAACCCTAGGGAATTATTATAATAATAATGTCGGCCGAAGGCACACGGAGGGAAGATAAAACTTCAAGTAAATATTAGAGAAGAGTGAGGTGACGTAGATATCTACCTAACCAACGAACAACAGGAGTACCAGTTACTGTCAACGGGAGATGTAAGCAGCATCGTTTCAACTACAGGTGGTGGGTGGCACAGACGAAGATGTTAGAGTCATCCAGAATCGAAAAAGCAGCAGCATAGACTTTCATTAGTCCGTATATGATGCAACATTTTCAACTCTGATGTCAAGTCAGTTAGTGCTTCTATACGCTTCAGAGATTTCCCACTGGGCTCCAGTAGACTTTAATAATGATAATAATAATAATAATAATAATAATCTACTTTATTCTAAAAACGGTACTTATAATACAGAATGGAATTCTCAGCATTTGTCACAATATTACACGTGATTTACTCAAAATATAAATAAAATTAGAACAAAATTAACCAGAGGAATTTGTCCACATTTACAAGTGGAATAAAGACAAAAATGTGCAAAGTACAAAATGAGAATGACAAATATAATAATTATAATAATAATAATGATAATAATAATAATAACAACAGCGAGTTTGTTTCAAACAGCATTGTGGATTCAGTTTGGACACTTTAGCATGTTATAGATTACTGAATCTAATGTTCGGTTGATATAGTATGGTGAGGGGAAAGGCAAAATTAACAGTTATAACAGCTTAAATGATGTTCACACTTATAAAAAAATAAACAAAAATTGAGAGGATTATAAATATAAGGAGAACAATAACAATAAAGCTGGATATTGTAAGAGTGGAGAAAATGGTTTATTTAGTAGTGCAAAGAAGGTTAATCAGTTAGTTCATGCCTGACACTATTTTCATCACATAAAATATGTGTTGCCAAATATGGTATACTGGGATTTTCATACTTAGACGTGGGCGCATGAAGTGTTCTGAAGAGACTTCCTGTTTTACCTGAGGAGGAGAGACAAGTTTGGAGCTGCGGGTGCTGTGGTGGATGCTCACAATCTGACAAAATTCCTTTAGCAAATTTGTTGCATGAAATCAAGTGCCTGTCAATGACGATGTCAACGATATGGCCCAGTGGGATCGGATATCACTCGCCCCACTGACTGACAGTCTCCAGAGTTCAATGAAGTATGACATAGTCTTTCTTTTAAGCAATCCAGGAAAGAATGAGGGTGAACAATAAAGAAGAGTAAGTAAGACTGAAGAGTTGACAAACTGTAAGAGGAGGAGGGGTTGAGTTATGCCTGAGTGCTGTCAAATATAGTATCGTGGAATTTTTATACTTAGAATTACGTGCATAAAGTCCCCTGACAACAACTGACTTCAATGGTATATAATTAAAGACCATATGGTAAGCCGGACAGAAAGGTTAAGCAATATGGGACCCTGGCAGCGCAGTGAACCAGTCGACAACCTTCTGTCTAATAGATATCCAAAAGGAAATGAAGATAGACTGTGAACATACTCTGAGGATATACCACTGAGTGATATCACTAATCAAGGGTCAACCTGTGAATGGAAATGGAAGCCAATAGTCACTCGTGGAATCAGCTAAAATTGTGTTCAGAGAACACAGTGAAACGGTGACATGCTTCTGAAGCTCAATGTTCAACTAAGAATTAGTATTAAATAGGAATATTGTTAATCATAAGTTAACATCATGTGGACTCTGTTCTTTTGGACAATTAAGTAAATTTTATAGTGGGATGTCTATTCCCAGGAAAAAGAGACTTTGGTTCCTCCAATTTACTGTAGAATAAGAAATATTTGTAGTTCTGAATGCATTGAAGAATGACTCTCTTTCTTAAAAGCTACGCTCGGAGAATATGGTTACTCGAAACCGATTTATTGACAAAAACACGAAAGATAAGCAATTCAAGCTGATGACTAACTCACTTCTAATGATGTCCATATTTATGTATTTGAAATTCAAAGGTGATCAGGCTCCATATGCGTTCAAAAATCATCTCTTTAAATCAGTCAGTAAGACATTATTCGGAGCGAAATTCCAAATGGTCTTCACTAGCCATCAGTTGTTCTTCTTCGTCTCTGTAGGAGGTAAGCTGTCTCGTATGGCCTCCTTGGTGTACATCTATCAGTTCATCTTATCTTATGGAGCAGTGGTACGTTGACCGTAGCCAGAGAACGCTTTCCACGCGGAGAAGAGAACATATTCCAGCATGACTTTACAAAGGAGAATGGAAGGGTATGCAGAGCTCTATTCAAGAACACTTGATCGACTTCTATTACTCTACCAAGCCTGACCATGATTTTAAGACCATGCATTCAGACTTTCCGCGTTTTCTTCGTTTCAAACTTCTAAAGACAACGGAAGCTTTGACTATTGATGAATTCAGGCTAAACACCTTTGTTTATAAAAGTAGTATGTACAGTTCCTATTTCTACCTTGGCCATAGAGAGATAAATATTTATTTATTTTTCAGTTAGTTAATCTATTTAGCTTTCTGTCATTACAAAGATTATTATTATTTATCATTACTATTATTGTTATTCCTACTATGGTTATTACTAGTCAAGGCAGTTTGCTTAAAACTTAAGCTACCGAAAAACACCCATCAATATATTGCAGATAATTTCTCTGATTCAATTTGTTTAAATCTAGTAAGATATGACCTCTAATGGTGCTGTTTACTCTAGCGAGTATTTAAAACATTTACCGCCAGCTAATTCACACGTTTCTACTAAACATGAGAAAAGGCATTATCCTCGATGACAGCTTATCCTAGTACATGAGATGACCATTCTTGAGTTGTGTCCTTGATTCACAAAATGTACTCCTGAACTTTTCATTATTGATATTCAAGAAAATGTCGTGTATTTCTCGAAGTAGGAGAAGAACAGATATCATAATGATGAATTGGTTTCCGCTTGAGGTCAGATGGAACTGTGTCACACGATCTATTGTCAATGAAGTCGTTTATTTCAAGATCCTGGATGAAGAGAAGATACCATGCAATTAACTCCACTGAAAATTCTTTATATTAAATAAACATTGTTCATTATATAGCTATTATTATTATTACTATTATACTCTGTTTGAGTTGACACCACTATTATTACACTTGTATCATTTGACATTCAAAATCAAAAATGTTTGTAATGTCAACTTCTATCTTATCACAAATATCACATCATCTTAAGTAATGTTTTAATTGCCTACTAATTCAACAGAGCACGGAAAATTTGCTCTGACAGCACAAATAAAGCCTCTGAAGGATATTTTATCTAAGAATGGACATCCTAAGAAGTTCATTAATAAATACTCTAAAGAAATTATCCCATGCAAAACTAGCCAAACAGTTCCCAAGAAATCTATCTATATCAGTTTGCCATTCAAAGGAGATGATGTGTGCAGGAAGTAGTCAAACGAAGACTCGATAAAGCTATCAAGAGAACTTATTATGCTGCAAAACTTGTTTTCCTTAACACCACTAAGCGAGTACTTCAACAATCTGGGAAAGACCAGTCGACTATATTCGACACTTCAAACTACTGCGTATATCAATTTGAGTGTGTTTGTGGGGGGAAGCAAATACATAGGTCGTACAGAAAGGCGATGGTCAACTCTCATGATGGAGCACTTTCCAAAGTGGTTGAAAACAGCTGAATTCAAAGTGCCAAAAACCTCAATAACAAAACATCTTGTGGACTATGGACATGATATTGACGCTGCCAAGTCATCCACTATTGTCAGAAGATATAGAAACAGGAAGATGCTTGCTACTGCAGAGGCTTGTGCAATTCGAGTTTATGTGCCAGGGTCTCTGTGTACAAAAGGAGATGGTCGTCACTCTGGATCTACCATGGTAATACGTTTTACTTATAAATCTACCTCTTATTATTATTATTGATTCATTTAAAACTTTGTTTTATCAGGAGCATTATCTTAACTCACTTCAACGTTATTATTATCATAACTATTACTATGGATATTACTCTGTTTGCAATTCTTGATCTATTCTCTATTCACTAGTTGTTTTACCTACGTGAAATAATTGAAGAATAATGCATTTTATCTTGATTTCAATCTCTCATACTCTCTCTCCCCTTATCTATTTGAACATGATCTGGAAAACATTCACACGTGTCTTTCTATATGATCAATTCAATTTGGTTTATTTGCTTATTAGTCTTATATCTCCCAATGTAATTTCAAAAGTATATATATCCATGTATGTAGAGTATTCAGCTAACGAGTTCTACAACAATTAGATGAATTCATTAAATCCTGCTTTATTAACCTTTGTTGCTTGTTTTAATTCATATTCATCCTACAATTTGACAATCTTTTTAAACATCTATACATTCCATAAACTACTCTGTACATTAAAAGTGAATCTGAACGAAGAATATTCTTTTCAATAATTTCTCTTCAGGTTCTTACAATTATAAAATATAATATTTGTTTTACGAACCAAACTATAGAAAATTATTCTGATGCTCGCTAGTGACTTGCTACAGGTTGGAGCTTCCTGCAGTTCTAGTGAGAAGTCGTGACCAGTGAGGTCCATCCAGAAGTCACGTGTGGATGGATTTCCACCAACGACAATAGTTGGGGTCGCGCTAAAATCACGAATTGGTAGAAGTTAGAATTCATGAGCCATTGAATCGGGTCCCAGTGGCTGAATGGTATAAGAGCTAGCTTGCCTTGTAACCGGAAGGTCCTGGGTTCGAACCTGGTGGTGGGTGCGTACTGCCGATGATTCCCAAACTAGGATGAAACAGCAGCTGTCCAGTACTCCCTGTGTCTGGTTTTCAATGGTTCTCTAACTGATATCAGTCCGTGATCAACTCGTAAAATAATATTTGTTGTCGTTACAATGAAGGCCAGTTATGGGGTGTCAAAATTAATAGTCGTATTCGTGTGACAAACGTGCTAGGCTGAATTCGATTACAAAATATTGTAAAACGGGAGACAATGGTGATTAATCATAATAGATTTGTAGAGTGTGGGGTAGGAAAATTGACAAGTCAGTTCAAGGTTATAAAAGGTGTCAGGTGAGTGGCTAGTACAGAGTAGTATGTATTAAGGAGGAGATAGTAGACTGCAATGAGAGGTTCATAATGATATAACCAATGTGTCAGATGAAACATGTGGAGGCATATATTGAGAAAAGAGAAAATATCACTAATAATAAGTCCGGATAGTATAAACGAAATATTCTATAGTATTGAGAGAATGTTTGCATGAAGGGCATAAATTATGACGAATAATAATAATGATATTAATAATAATAATTGTAATAATAATATTTGTAATAAAAAGCAAAGGAAAAAAAGCCAAGAGGGTTAAGGGGAAGGAGCACTCTTGGTGAGAAGAAGAGTCATGAATCCAAGTTTGGCCACGGTAGGAACAGCGTCTGGACGTGTTCTTTTTGGATACAAAGTTCCGGTTTAGTCGATCTTATTGCAACAGCTTCAGCTATGTGTAGAAGACGTAAGCGAACTGTACGTGATAGCGACTTCGGAATTCAGTATATAACCCTGAAAGCTGTGTTGACATCGATATGATGTCCAGTATCGACCAAGTGTTACAGGATCGAGCTTTTTATGCACTTAATTTCCCCCCTGCTGAACCAAGCTGGTAAATGTTCTCGAACCCGTAGACGAATCTGCCTAATCGTGCGCCCTATATAACTTGAACCACAGGAACAGTTGAAATGGTATATGCATGAAGAAGAGCTAAGATTAGGTAAAGCATCTTTGAGTTGCTGGGCGAACATTGGACGGCTACTGAAGGATAGACACAGACGTGCAGAGTAGAAAGTTTTCTTGATCGCCCTGGTTAAACGTTGCGATAGAATCTCTGCAGGAGTATCTCCCTTGAATTGGAGACGTAAAAACAGAGGATATGACATTATTTGTCTTACCACTTAATATTTAACAATGGTTATAATCAGACATTTTAATCACATTTCACATTGTTACTTTTATTTTAAGTATGAAGGTGAATGATTGATTTCCGATTGTCTTCATTTCGCAAATGCAAAGCCATGTGATCATGAGCTGATATCTGTTAGAGAATCATTGGAAAATCAACAAAGAGTATTGGATAGGTGTTTTGTCCTAATGCAATATCAGTGCATTGGAGTTTGAATGCAGGAGCTTCCGGTTATAAGCTCATAGGTCATTCAGATACTGGGACACGATTCAGTGGCCCACGAGTTCTGACTTCTGCCAGTTCATGATACATAGTGCAACCACCAGTCGATGTCACAGACGAGTAAGTTTCTTCTTACCTGAACCCCACTGTTTATAATAATGATAATGCACAAAAGCAACACGGTAACTAATTATGCAGTCTCATGGGCTGAGTAGCGCTAAAATCTGATTGGTTATTCAAGGTCTGACTAACGTCTAGATAAATCAATATTTGTATAATTTAAATTCTGACCTACAGACCGTTGAGATAGGCTGTAATTACACATAATATGCATGTTATGAATTGATGTTATCGATTTCACTGAAATGAATGCATCGATCAGTTTGATAACGTTATTATTCATTGGAATATGAATGTATCGGTGGATGGTAATGGGGCATACAAGATTATTAGTGAAGTAGAATATGAACACACTGCCTCTGCCTCAGATGACCTTCTTCATGTTACTGTGAAACTCTTCGATTTCTAATTAAGTTCTAATCAACGGCCTGGTGCGTGATTTCATTCAGTGGTTTTCTCAGTATAAATTTAATCTAATTTCCATTTCTTTTAGCATAATTGTTGAGCAACAGGCTCTGGGTTGATTTGTTATACTGAAAGAATTCCTTTTTGTCTACTTTTTGTAGCTGGTTAGCTCCCCGATCTTCAATATGGAGCCAGAAAAGGAAACTGTTGATGAAAGTCTACTGTACCATGTTCAAAATGATTTTGGTGACGTGTACGACAAGTTTCTGAATCATATGATTGTAACGCTGACTAACTTGACCTTAGTGTTGATGATTCATATGTTGTCTTTTATGCTGTAAGTGCAGAGTATATTTCCACTCTGATTTCAGATTAAAGAAGGTTTGTCTCGTTTTTCCGGTCCCAACTAGCCAGGTTCGACATCCAGATCCTTTATAATACATACTTATGACATATATATAAGTTTATATATATATAAGCTATTATAAATGGTTTCATACTACTCGAATGCTTAAGTAATATGTACGGAAATATTGATTTTCTTTTCAGCAATGGTTGCTAGCAGACGCAATTGTATAATTCATGGAGAATGCAAATGAGTTCATTGTATACTTAAACCTGCGCTAAAATGTGTATGTTGTCTAGAAGGGGGGGGGGGGAAGAAGAAAGCTTGACAACTAAATCAATCAACCAGTTCCTCAGAGAATATAAATAATTCAAAATATTGGATTGTGATCATATCAAAGTAGAAATCTGATTAGTAGTCTTCTGATTTGTGATAAAAGGAATATTCTCTGTGGTAACTAATCATTTTTCATCGGGTATAGTATTTATACGTCCATAATAGCTGACAATAGTAATGTTAATGTGGTGATTGACTATTTCTATCTTTGTATTGTTTAAATACTTACTGTTGTTTGTTAATATATTTATTATTTTGATTTGAATATATAATTCCGCCAAATACAAATTCCTGAATTCATCCCTCTCTGTGTTTTGGTTGAGTTCCTGTAATTCGGTCATTGCGAAATACAATACTACTAGTACAAATAACAATCACAGTTAATTTACATAACATGGAATCATTAAGATGGTTTTATGGACAGTGCAAAAGCATCTTAGGGTGAATATCAGTTAAATTAAGAAAAAATAATGCCCAATTTATGAATTTGAAGGTTCTGTAGAGCAGGCCAGGGAAGCAATTTTGTCTGGACATGTTTCTTTTGCGGGAGGAGCTCGAGCTATTTTAAGCGAATTCAAAAAGCCTCTGCTGTTTGGAGTAGTTGGTATCTACAGGTCTTTTGAAATTTATAAAGTCCCCGATAGATGAGAGAAAAAGATTTTTCAGTGCTGGTTTTATGACCATTTTGGACAAGGTGTTCCAATATTGAACTGTTAATAGTTTTTACTATGCTGAAATTTAGCCAAACCTATAGTGGTATTCCTGAGGACCAAGTGATTAACTTCTTGGAGCAGCGTTTGCTAATATACCTAGCTGTACTGGAGCAATTGAAATGAAAGATACAAGAAGAAGCGTCTAGTCTAGGTATTTCGTCTCTAAGTTTCTGAATGATAACTGGGTGTGTGGATAATATCAGCTGTAAGTTATCCACACCGAATATTCTTTCAATTGAATTTTTCTCTAAAAAACTTGTTAGTTAATTCTTCAAATGGTGTTTCTTCTTTCAACTGCACTCCTATATTGAGAGGCTTTTTACTTATTCTTTTGGACTTTGTCTAACTGATATCAGCTCATGATGAAATCCTGTCACCAATCAATCAAATCCCTACAAACCAATACTTGAATATCAATGAGATGCTCACTAGCGACTAGCCCTATTCATGTAAGTACTTACCTGAGGTTCTAGTGGGAAGTTGTGACCAGTGTGGTACAGCAGGTCAGGGGTGAGGACAAGTACCCGCCGGTGATGACACCGGCTAGTGGTCGCACCATATCGTGAATTGGTAGAAGCTGGAAATCATGGACTGGTCATGGAGTCAGTGGGTCCCAGTATCTTAATGGTCTACGAGCTCTCTCGCCTTGTAACCAGAAGGCCATGCGTTCGAAAGCTGACGGTGGGTGCAGAGTGATGAAGAGTCCCAAACTAGGACGGAGAAAACAACTAGCTATCCAGTAGTTCCTAAAGGTCTTCAAATGGTTCTCTAATCGATGTCAGCTCATAATGAAATGTTATCATCTTTCTTAACTCTTTTTTTCCCTAATATGAACTTTACTGTATAGAGGTATACTCAGCAGTTAAGGTGTTAAATACAGTCATCACTTATTGGTACAGATGTCTTCGCTCAGTACTCAAGATCAGATGGCCGGAAAGGATCAGCAACAAAGATCTCTGGGAGCGAACCATCCAGGAACCGATTGCGAAACAAATAGGCAGGAAGAAATGGAGATGGATTGGCCACACTCTGAGGAAACCAGCAAGTGACATCACTAGACAAGCCATTGCTCGAGTGGAACCCGAAAGGGAAGCAACGAGTTGGTCGTCCAAGGGTGACCTGGAGGACATCATGTGAAGAAGAATTGAAAGCATATGGGCAGACTTGGAGCCAGGTGAAAACTCTAGCAGAGAACCGAACGCAATGGAGACGCATGGCTGAAGCCCTATGTTCCTCTAGGAACTAAAGGAAATAATAATAATAATAATTATTGGTACTGAAATCTGAAAATAATGCTCTGCCCCATACAGTTGAATGTTCTTATCATATTTCTTTTGTACTGTAGAGAAATAAAGTTATGGAAATGTGTGTGTCTTCTGTTCTAACAACACCTCATTATGCACTGAAAGATAAGAATAAGATGTACAAATGTGGAAAGAAATGCATCCACATTCTCATGTTTCTAGTTTGATAAGTATTACTGATAAGATTTTATAAGTAGTAGCCAGGGAGAGGAGGTGGAGGAGAAGGATTAAATGGAGAACAGGAGAAAAATGAAAGATCCTTATGAAACAACATAGGATACATTATAGAAAGGTGAACGAGGCACAATGCGAAGAACATGAGCATATGATGACCCTAATGTAATGGGGTATATTTGTATTTTGCCAGTAAACAATTCACGAAAAATATCCATTTATTCATAAGTAAAAATAAAGTTTTCTTTTGTTCAGCGAAGAAATTTCTTTTCAACGACTTCATTTTCAAGCCAACTGTACAGTCATATTTATATTACAGAAAAGGTCATTAAGTAGCACTAAATAATTGCTCAGTCAATATACATATATGTGATAAGAATAATGATAATTAAAATGTTATATGGGGTAGAGTTGAAGTGGATGAATTACAAAATTATTAAAGATTGTTTTATAAGTGAATTGATATAAAAAAATTTTTAATGTCAAGCGTTTTCTAAAAATTTTAAAAATTAGGAGTACGATTACGATAAGAATGAAGATGTGAAGTGAAGTGGAATGAATTCAACTGGTAAAATAAAATAAAATAAAATCTAGAAAGAACATTACTATGACCAAGGTAAAGAAAGAGGTTTGACAAAACGTTTTTGAACACATAATTTAGGTTTCTGTTCATGTATGGATAAAGCTTCGGCTATGCATAAGTGAAGAAAACGTAAACTTTTGGATCGATTCGATTTTGCCATGTAGATAACCCTGTAGGATGAATCACGTGGGGCTGAATGACCAGACTCTAACAGGTGTTCACAAATAGACGACTTCGCAGTTCTACGTTCGCCTTTCATTAACCAAACCGGACAGTGTTCAGCTACACGTTTTCGGAGATTACGCTTACAACGTCCAATATAAACAGCTCCACAAGAGCAGGTAAAAGAGTAAATGCACACAGATGTGGATATCAAATCACTTATAAAACAATCTTTAATAATTTTGTAATTCATCCACTTCAACTCTACCCCATATAACATTTTAATTATCATTATTCTTATCACATATATATGTGTACTGACTGAGCAATTATTTAGTGCCACTTAATGACCTTTTCTGTAATATAAATATGACTGTACAGTTGGCTTGAAAATGAAGTCGTTGAAAAGAAATTTCTTCGCTGAACAAAAAAACTGTGTTTTTACTTATGAGTAAACAATTCCACTTGCTATTACATCAGTTGCATAACACAATGTAGGAATAAGAAGATTACACATGTGAAAACCCATATCCGAAAAGTCCACATGCAACAGATCGTTTATCAGTTTTCAAAATTCTGTCCCTCTGAGCTGAAACGGCAAACTCATCTGTTGTCTTTCTCTAAGAATCCAGAAAATATATCCACCAAGGAATCTGTTGAAAAAGATCTATAAAATTTCTGAAGAATCTTGATGGAAAATGGTTTCCCATCCAGATTCATAGACAATAATGTACAACCAAAGGAAATAATTATTTCTGAATAGGTTCAAATCGTCCCCAAAATGATTCTGCTTTTGAATCTTAAGTTTTAAAGTGATATTGTACCAGACAGTCATCGTAAAAGACTTTTAGAATCTCCTAGTAAAACATAGTTTGATGACAACTTACTAGTAACGTTTCCCTGCAAAAAACTATTTAGCTAGCAACTGAAAGACATGCTGTCCGTTTAATCCACATCAACATGCATATGTCAGTTCACCTATGCCTATGGAGCTGAGTACATTTATTGGTTGTATCACGCTTCTACTTGTAAAACATGCTTGGGAGCACTATTCATCTCGGCTAGTTTAGGGAGAAGGTAGGTGTAACAGTGAAGATTTGTAACTCAGGTGGATGATTTGAAATTAGTTTTGTTCTCTGAGCTGGTTGGTTTAATTGTGCAGATTTTGTTGTCCTTCTGGACAACATCTTTTAATAGTTGGTTGACCTAGTCGACCTTCAATGTGGTTAAAAAATGTATAAATTAGGTATGTTTTTCTTGATTAACAAAAAGAGTCCGTTACCATTTTTCTTATCCTCTGACGTTACACTAGTCGCAGTAGTGGTAGTATTTGTTACGCATAGGATAATATCTATTTTCATTACTTTTATGATTGTTTCCCTAAAGTTATTGTTTTTAACCTAACTCTTTTGATGTGTACTTTCATGGTGAAATATATATAGCTGAGGATAACCTTGTCCTGAATTTAGTTCATTCTTTGTATGTGTGCGTGTGTGTGTTGTTTTGTTTTCCTATCTGTAAACAATTATAACAAACACACACACAAACCGGTAACCACTTTAATTTTTTTATTTGAAGATAAAGTATTCAAGTGGAAAGTGAATAATTGTTTTTCATTTTGTTTTGTAAGTGGAAATGATTAGCATTATGAAAACTTTTAGGTATAGGAGAAATGAAAATAAAAGATTAAAAGTTTTGTTAATTAGTAGTATATTAGTAGTATATACTGATATCCAATGTAGAAACGGATAAAATGGACAAAATGTTTGAATAAACACACATGAATTTAGGAGGTAAACAGCACAGTTGCTTACAGATTAGGAAGACAGTCAGAGCTCCTGAGATTGCAGTTGATGGGAGATGTTAATAGTGAGATTGTCTGACAACATATCCTGGACCGACGTGAAGAACCTAGAAGACCTGGATTTCGCGCGTGGATGATTTATGTTTGATGTCACACAAAATCGAAGACTTACAAGCGTAAACCGTCAAACTTGTCGAAGAAGCAGCAAAGACAGGACTGCAGGTGAACATAGACAAGACAGAGGTTAGGAAAATAACCAACCAACCAACAACAACAGCAGCAGCAACATCCACCGCCAATCACCATCAACGGGAGGGATTTGAAAGAGGTTACTTCATTCACTTCACTTATCTAGGCAGCATTGTCTCAACTACAGGAGGAACGGACGACGATGTCAAATCGAGAATTGGGAAGGCGACAAAAACACATTCATCAACCTGAAACCAATCTGGAAATCTTCGTCACTCACCATCACAACAAAATGATTCGGATTTTCAATACAAACGTCAAGTGAGTCAGTCAGTTCTTCTATACGGATGGATCAGAAACTTGGCGGCGGGTGACAAAGAATATTTCCAACAGCCTGTTGCACACCTTTATCAACAACTGTCTTTGCTCTATACTGAAGATCAGATGGCCGGAAAGAACAAGAGCCAACAAGAAACTATGGGAACAAACAAACGAAACAAGAACGAATCGCTCAACAAATATGCAGGAGAAAGTGGAGATGGATTGGACACTCGCTCAGGAGGTCGCTGGGTGACATCGCACGTCAGGCTCTCAAGTGGAACTCGAAAGAGAAGCGACGAGTGGGACGTCCAGGGGATGGGTGACATGGAGGAGATGGTGTGAAGAGGAGTTGAAACAGTATGGACTAACATGGATGCAGGCGAAAAGTACAGTAGAAGAGGGAAGCAAGTGGAGACGTGTAGTTGAAGCCCTATGTTCCACTAGGAACCAAAGGGAACAATAATAATAATGATAATAATGACAACATATGAGAGAAGCTTTCAAATAGATTTTTAGCACATTGAAGTTGTGGTGTTCATTCTCAAGCCAACTAATTAACACTCAGTTCAACAAATAAGGATAAATTGTGTAATTTCGCCTCTCTCTCTAATGTATATTTACCAGTTTAACTGTACTTATGGAGCTAGTTATACTAGGTGTATGACTGGAGAAGTTTCTGGTTTGTCAAATATCCGAATAAGAGCTATATACTGGTCAATACTAGCTCATCTCGTCGATACTGGACATCAGGTTGATGTTATTTGTCTTCATTCATCCAATATTTCAAATGCTCTAGGAGTACGACTGTTGCTGGTAGATAGTTGGAGACGGTTGGCAGGATGCCCTGAAAATGTGCTTGTCGATACTAGTCAAGGCGTATCAGTGGTCGTGAGGGAACTCATGTCCTCTCTGAAAGTAGAACCTGTGTGTCACCCAGTGGTACAGTCAGAGACGTTACCACTGAGCTATTTATGCTCGCGATTGGTCTCCTGTAAGACTTTATTGGATACTTTGAAAAGAGAGTTGGTAACGGACGTTTTTTAAGGAAAAACATATCCTATTTATACACTCTTAGCCACATTAAAGTTCACTTAGGTTAAAGGATAATAGACTATTCTGATTGGTTGACAACTGTTCCAAGGTTGAACAAATTGTCCAATGAGGTTATTTCATGTCCACAATGTAAAATAAATCCTCAGATTTAGGGAATAAACACTTCTACCTCTGCAGCCATTGAATTAAAATATTGATTTATGCTTTGGCCATTTCCTATCAAGCTACATCAGTCTACGCTACAATATATGGTTCGGAGACTTGGTGTACATGCCAGCAAAAGCATTTCAAACAGCTTGCTACAGACACTTATCACCAACTACCTTTGATGGCTTATTACTGGAAATGTGGCAACCATTCAGATTGCATTGGTTACAAATCATTCAACAAACAAAGAAGAACCTATCAGTCAAGAAATAAGAAGAAGGAGTTGGAGAGAAAACCATTGATTGCATCACACGTCAATTTGGGGCTCTACTGGAATCTGTATAGGGAAAAAACGAGTTGAAATTATGTCTAACGGTGATGTAGAAGAAATCGTGTTAGAAGACAATCATGGAGACAGCTCGAAAGGACTCCAATGAAAAGAATGAAATGAAGATGCCCTGGTAAAGCCTTATGTTCCACTTTGAACACAGGGGGATTACATATATAATGCGATTTAGGACTTCGAATCAAAGATTAGGTGACAATCTACTCATCTCGATACGCAATACCTGTTACTAGCCTAAATTTGCTCAAAAAAATCAGGGAGACTATGGGAGGAAGTCGTTCAAGGCTTCTCGGTTTCAACTAAGCGATTCCTTTAAAAATACTATCGAAAACAGTGAATAATGATCAATTTTAATAAATCTGAATAAAACATCTCATTGTGACCTTTATTATAATGAATATCATATACCCAATGCCCAAATTTTTTCAAACCGTTAAAAGTGAACTTGGTTTGGACATATATAAATCTCATTGGGATTTTTAAAATTGACATCTAAGACCAACTGTTTGACTTCTTTGAAATGAAAAGAAGGATACAGTGAGAAGTATGTTTCATCCTTTAGACACTACTTCTGTTGACTGTAATATTTATGCATAACTGCCTCTGGTTCTGTCAGTCGCTTTCGTATAGGATTGAACATTCTGCAATATTCTGTCCGTACATTCGAGGATAAGTCTAACATTTTCACTCTATACAAATAAATCAGTACATAAATGTGTATGAGATATTAGATGTTTCGAGGCAATCGGCCACAGGAAGCCTTCAACCTAGGTTTCTTGCTAGTTGGCACTCATGGGTCAGAAAGGCATATCTGCCACCTTGAAGGAACTCATGTCTCTTCTGAGATTTCGAATAGTTCAGTGGTAACGTCTGTTACTGCAGCACTCGGTGACATGGGTTCGGATCTTAGAAGGGAAATGAGTTCATTCAAGGTCGCAGATACGCCTTTCTGACCCGTGAGTGCCAACTAGCTCGAAACCTAGGTCAAGCAAGGCTTCCTGTGGCCGATTGCCCCCAACCATCTAATATCATCAAATCAGTGTGTACCGTGATGGATGGAGAGCTACCTAGTGGAATGGTGGCCACATTGCAAACCTGACTGATAGAATTCAGTCTGCACCAAAGGGAGGACTAGCGAGACACGTCACACTAGTTACTAGTGTCCAATCCAAACAAGAACCTATCAGTCAACAAATAAGAAGAAGGAGTTGGAGATGAATTGAACAAACGCTGAGAGGACCATTGACTGACATCACAGGTCAGTCTGGGGCTCTACTGGAATCTATATAGGAAAAAACGAGTTGAAATTATGTCTAACGGTGATGTAGAAGAAATCGTGTTAGAAGACAATCATGGAGACAGCTCGAAAGGACTCCAATGAAAAGAATGAAATGAAGATGCCCTGGTAAAGCCTTATGTTCCACTTTGAACACAGGGGGATTACATATATAATGCGATTTAGGACTTCGAATCAAAGATTAGGTGACAATCTACTCATCTCGATACGCAATACCTGTTACTAGCCTAAATTTGCTCAAAAAAATCAGGGAGACTATGGGAGGAAGTCGTTCAAAGCTTCTCGGTTTCAACTGAGTAATTCCTTAGAAAATGCAATCGTAAACAGTGAATAATGATCAATTCCAATAAATCTGACTAAAACATATCATCATGATTTTTAAAATTGACATCTAAGATCAACTGTTTGACTTCTTTGAAATGAAAAGAAGGGTAAAGTGAGAAATATGTTTCATCCCTTAGATGCTACTTCCGATGACTGTAATATTCATGCCGAACTGCCTCTGGTTCTGTCAGTCGCCTTCGTATAGGATTCAACATTCTGGAATAAATTGTCCATACATTGGAAGATAAGTCTAACACTTTCACCCCATACAAATAAATCAATACACCCACTATAATTTTCTATAGCTGGTTTGTAAGGATCAGTTTTGTTTTTACGAGTTGATCACGGATTGATATCAGTTAAAGAACCACGAATTGTTAGAAGTTAGAATTCATGAGCCATTGGATCGGGTCTCAGTGGATGGATGGTATACGAGCTAGCTTGCCTTGTAACCGGAAGGTCCTGGGTTCGAACCCTGTTGGTGGGTGCGTACTGACGATGGTTCCCAAAAACAAGGACAACGGAAACAGATGTCTGACAGTATTCCCTGCTTGTTTTCAATGGTTCTCTAAATGATGATATCTATCCGTGGTCAACTGCCTGCGCACACCCGATATCTATGGTCGGCCTGAATTTGGGCTACCGATATCCATGCTGAAAATTCCACACTTGTACTGAAAATACGGTGTGGAATCAAGCTGTAAATCAAAAAAAAAACTCGTAAAAACCCACTATGATTCTTTGAAAATTAATTTTCACTGATTAAAAATGCCCATTAAAATTTTCAAAAGAATCGATACTGAACAAAGAGTACTCTTTTCGATAATTTCATCATCAGGTTCTACAGTTATATATACATTATAGTGAATGAATGAATGAATTAGTGTTATGAACAACATTAATGTTGTTTAAATAACATCGAATCAATAATATTGATAGATTACAGTTCAGTAGCATCAACATAAAAATTAGCTGAATGTCAGAAAAATCAGGAAAGATAATATTACAAATTCATGAATTTATAGTCTCTACTGAAAGCCGACCAAGGCAGTAGTAATGGCTGGACTTGCTTCTTTTGAACACAGAGCACTGCTTGTTTGAGGCGAATCGCAATAGCCTCTGCTATTTGGAGCATGCGGTGCTTCGATAATTTCTGGCAATTTATTAGGCTCTGCTGATTGAATCTGGTGAGTAGTTCCATACAACTCACATCAACAACCAGTAGTATTCCCTCACCAGCCAGACACATCATGGAAGTGATCCAAAGGAAACACTGATAGAATCTCATCTCATCAAATTGCCTAAATTGCAAATCAGTTAGCCAGTTGAGAATACGACTGACAGAATTACACTAGTTCGACCAAGTAGACAGCCAGCTAATTAGAAATAGGATGGTTTCAAATGATTCAGCTCTCCTCAACTGAGTCAAACGGAGTACATCACTGATGAGATTGGTCCTGGAAGAGAGAAACGGCCATCCTGTGAGTGTTCACATCACTTCGATAATCTGACAACCTGGCTGGCTGGCCGGTTGACTGACTGACTTGGTAGTCAGAAAGCGAATACTCAATCAATCAATCAGTCAGCCAGTAGTCTGTAGCATCAAGGATGTATTGATATTTTGCTTCCATGATGACCATTTATCATCTGTCAAGCAGATCACATGCATCCATCTGTCAATAAATTCAGTTTCCGAAGAACATTGTGTTGGTGGCGATGGTGTTGGTTGGATGGTGATATTGAAATCTCACCCCCTCGATTTATGTAAAATACAACTAGCTTTTGAACTGGTAAGTTGAAAATTCGATTAAACTTGTGAATATTTTGAGTGAATAATGAAGTTCACCACCTCACTATTAATTCTCATCTTTCTTCCTCCTCGTATTATCACGCAGATATTCGTCTCACTCACTCACTCACTCACTCACTCACTCACTCACTCACTCACTCACTCACTCACTCACTCACTCACTCACTCACTCACTCACTCACTCACTCACTCACTCACTCACTCACTCACTCACTCACTCACTCACTCACTCACTCACTCTCTCACTCACTCACTCACTCACTCACTCACTCACTCACTCACTCACTCACTCACTCACTCACTCACGTGTGTAAGCTATTCAGTTTCAGTCATTTGGTGTGACGTCATAAAGAGAGAGAAATGCAGAGGGAAACAGAGAGATGGAAACTGCCTACCATTCACTCACTCAATCACTCAGTCAGTCAGTCAGTTACTAGGCTGTCACAAACAATATCGGTGAAATGATCAAATTTCATTTCTCGATATTTAACTTTGTCAACTAATGACGAAATGAAATGAAATTAACGACACCAGCTGTAACAACAACAACAGCTATAGCAACAACAACACAACAATAACAGAGTTGTCGCTTTGTTTGTTTGTTTGTTTCACTGATCACTGTATCAATTGGTGACGTTGTGATGCAGAGTTGTTTGTCTTCATCCCATTTGACGATATACAAATGTGAAAATATGTCACATTCCCTAACTCATTGAAATAGATACGTCAGAATATTATTATTATTAATAGTATTATTATTATTGAAATAGAATTCGGATAGTTGATGGTCACAAGATGTGTTCCGCGTTATTCTATTCAAAAATACATATACGCTGAAAACTGGTGTGTCCGAATTCTAATTCACTCCGAAAACTCCTGCATCTTTGAATCACTCAGCAACACGCACACGCACACACCCACACATACAAACATAGATATTATGCCACCGACAATTTCGATACATATTTTTTTCGAACGAAGCTATTTGATGAATAGCTTAGCAACATATCTCACATAACCACCAACCTTCATCCAACCTATATATATATATATCCACAATTTGGGATTGTGCATCAGACACTTGAATTCTTCGAAAGCCATAAATGTGCATGATTACACTAGTTCGGAGCCACCCCCAGTCACCTTAGCTATCGACAACATGGAGACAACATGTTTGCATATCCATCTCACACTTGACTAATTGGTCAGGAGGTTTCCGCTTTCCACCAACTATCGAAGTGTGGAGGATACCCTGTAGTGCATCATCCACAACACCAAAATGAATGAAGTGCTAAAGTGGATCGACCAAAATGACTCTCAATTTAACATTGACTAAATACAGACATCCGATTAGGTCTTTGGATGTTAAGGGTGTGTTTTAAGTTTCGTTTTAACGCGTACACATTTAATCACGCTCAGACACCACTACCAGCGCCTCATTTGTGCTGGTAACATAGTGTAGTAGACAGAGAAGTTTCAAAATCCTTTCCCTGAAGAAACTCAATAATTCATTCTATTTTAATCAATATATTGCTCATCAGATCACATTTCCAAATAATTGAATCTTTCTCATTTGTGTTTTTGTGTGTTGTGAGCATTTCAGGTCAGACAGTGTAGTGATTTATTTGGGTGAGTAGTCATTTTGTGTTGGGTAACTCTGCTATACTGTAGCTAACGATTAGCACCACCAATACTACTATAATACCATCGGTTGAGATAACGTAGTTGAACACCACTCATTTCAATTGTTAGTTCCTGATTGATAACACCGTTGTGGTATTTCCCTATTTACCTTCTTTGATTTTTACAATATCGAGCAAATTACATATTTGTATTAAGCAATACAGGCACTTGTGCGTCGGTGGTATAGCGGTTAGGACGCTCGCCGACCATGCACATGGTCCCGGGTTCGATCCCCCGCCGACGCACTCCTTCACCTCGCTAAGCCAGAAGTAATGCTGGTCAGGAGGAAAGGTTGGGCATGAGGCTAGCAGCCCCATTCTGTAAAATAAACACTGCTAAAGAAACTTCAAGACACTAGCTTGAAGCCGTATGTTCCATTGGGGAACGTGAAGGATTAAAGAAATACAGGCACTTAGGTATCAAGCACACTACAGCAAATTACAACTGAGAAGCAGAACACACATAACGGTTAAATTACTTAGTCAATAATATCAATCGTGGCACAAGAGCGACACTAGATTCTACACGAAGAAAAGAACTAGGCTGTTTTTGTTCACCGTCTCGTATGTCTGGAACTAGTGCATTCCTTTTCACTATCTGAACTGCTACATATCGATTAATATAAATATTTTGTGTGATTTCAACGGAAACGGTGGGAAGCTTTCAAACAAAACGATTTATTTTAATTCAGTTTTAGATTTTTCAGTCGATTTATTGAACCGAAATGCTCGGTCTCAGGTGGACATGCCGGCTTCTTGTGCAGATGCTTCGACGATGTCTGGGCATTTAATTAGAATTTAATTGGTGGATGGTAACTAG
The DNA here is from genome assembly GCA_944472155.2 of Trichobilharzia szidati. Lineage (NCBI taxonomy): Eukaryota > Metazoa > Platyhelminthes > Trematoda > Strigeidida > Schistosomatidae > Trichobilharzia > Trichobilharzia szidati. The sequence goes on from OX235273.1 coordinate 76,966,501, forward strand.
CAGTGGAATCCAGCTGGCGAGTACCAAATAGGACGAAAAAAATTTAATGATTAAATGACATACTGTATGTTTAACTGATGTTTTCGATCTTGGAAACACTCGGATTATTGAGCCTGCCTGACTGTTTCTATATAAAGAGATACATTCATAAATATACACAGAAGTGGCTTTTAACTTTATCAGATTAAGTCACCGAGTGGTAGGGGAATTCACATATCACATCGTGTCTAAAAACACTTTTGTTATGGCTCTAGTCATTTAGATTGAGAAACTGGATCTCTGCATACAAAAGAAAACTATTCAACCACTTCTACTATCATGGTAACAGCCTGGTTCTTGTTTTCTACGAACTTTATCTGTTTGTGTATTTCTTAACTCTTTATAACTGTTTCTGTATGCGTTGTGATTACAATTCATTCATGAAATTATTCATATTATTGCGTAACTCTAATGCCTTTCCTTATTCAACTGCAATTATGACAACTAGTCACATTTTGTTATGATTCTCTTTAGTCAGAAGCAATAGGAATCCACCTGAAGAAGAAGCCAAACCTGTATGTTCAGAAGAAATTTTTACAGCCACTTTCCTTACCTTGGACATCATTACATGAATGTATAAACCGAACTACTTCGCCCCCCACTCCCCCTAAACCTTTAAAAATTATCAGAATTATAATTGTCCAAATCGTATTATTTTCTTTAACACTCTGTTAGGTAATGAACTCGTGCACACACTTATCCCTCAATTACTCTTCATTTTTCCAAAATTATGCATTACGTAACCCATATGCTGCAACCATTTCTACCTTTTAATTGTGTGTATTAATTTTCTTCGTTAATTATCACCCCCATTGACATGCTGACACTGAGAAATTATTGTTAACAAACATATCAGTACCACTTGATTGGTAAATTGTTGTCTATTGTAATAAAAACGCTATGGATATATATTACAGTAGAGCCAGAGATGAGGATCTAATTGAAAAGTAAATATTTCTTCGCTCAATCCTTCTGCTTTCTAAATGTCTACATAGGGATTTTTTTCTATATTAAACAAGATTGTACATAAAAGCAATTGCACAGGTAAAGGGAAAAATGAATTCTCCGAAAAAAGAGCGTTCTTCGCTTAACTAGCGGTTTCATTTTTTTCATGAATGCCTGGTTGGCAACTATTCATGAAGGTTTGAAATCACTAATGATCTCGAAAGGATGGATTGCACTGAAAGGTTGATTTCGGTTCTCTACTTCAAACTTCCAACCCTTATTCATACCGTATCAATCTTGATATCATCTCCCCAACCTATCCGGCGGGGTTGTAGATATGCCGTATTCGGTGTTGTTTGGTTCTCAGTGATTTTCTCAATGTTTGCCCCAAGTTAAACAATATAAAGTGTTCTCAACCGCCATTTTTTTCATTAGATTATCAGAGTTTTTTAACCGATGAATATTCAGTTTTTCATCCATATTGATTTTTTAAAATGTGACTCAATTTGTACGTTAAATGATTAATAAAAACGAAATTCACTATGTACTATTCAAACACAAAATACGATTTTAAACTCTAATTGGTTATCCCCCAAGACTGGCCTTCAAGTGACCTTGAACGCACCCAGAAGAAAGTGGTATCCATCTTATTTAAACATTTTTCCCATAAAATAAAGCAAATAACGAAAAAAGGACTTACATGAAATTAAATTTATTGAAATAATAATAATTTTCAAAATATTTCAAGAATTTTCAACTGATTTTTATCTAATTCAGGAAGTATGTTTGAAGTACATGTGATTGATTTTGATTTTTATATGAATGACCCCGTTAAAATCCATTTGATACGTTGTTATTATTCGTCTATTTAGACTATGAAGTCAAGTCCTGATGATCACTGAATAAATCGGTTGGGAACAAATCTGTCTTCACTGTGTATGTGCGTGTATGCTTCAACTGTTGTACTGCTGCTGTCTCTGCTGAACTTCGACTCACTTTCGATACAGAACCAATGATTCGAATGCACGTGAAATATAACTTACCAGTGCTGACCTCATCCGTGTGTATCTATGAATTCACCTAGCCCTGTGAAGATAAGTGAGCTTTAGCTGTTTAAACGTATCATCAGACACTTATCCTCATGGTTTTATGTAGGAAGCGAAATCCACTCCCCCGCCCTCTGCCACAGTGAGATCTATTCTGAAACACCTGGTCGACTCTAGACGCAAAGGGAACCCGGAAACCAAATCCAAAATCATCTACGGAAAACGCAGGATTCTTCCTTAAGGGGTACAAATCAGACTTCTTCAAAACACTGTAGCGATGACAGTTTGCATGTTAAATCCTGAACTCTGAATATGGAAGACGTTTGTTCGGTTACTAAAGCTACAGTCAATTTAATCTATCTTAATATCTAATATGATTTGGTTTTTGGTTTTTAATTGTATAATTTTTCTTTCCCCCTCCCGTCCGCACTATTACATATCTACTCCTTATTTCTACTGTTCTTCACTTGATTCTATTTCAGTTTTAATTGAGTTCTACTCAAATCCAGTCAATTTACATTAAGTCACATAATTTACTTGTTAAATGTTTATTTCAATTCCTATTCGATTACTACTCTCGGTATTACACAACTGGTATCTAAAATGGACAATTCTAGTGACATATCTTTAAAAATACTTTTTGTTGCCAACGTTACTATATTTGGATTGGACACTAGTAACTAGTGTGACATGTCTGGCTAATCTTTTCTTTGGTGCAGAGTGAATTCTATCAGTCAGGTTTTGCAATGTGGCCACCATTCTAGGTAGCTCGCCATCCATCATGGTGCACACTGATTTGATGATATCAGGTGGTTGAAGGCAATCGGCAGGAAGCCTTGGACCTAGGTTTCGTGCTAGTTGCCACTCATCAGCAAGGCGTATCTAGTGTCCAATCCAAATACTCACTACAGTCCTACTGGAGGTCAGTCGCGAGCCTGAATAGCTCAGTGGTAACGTCTCTGACTGCAGTACTCACTGGGTGACGCGGGTTCGAATCTCAGAAAGGACATGAGTTCCTTCAAGGTTGCAGATATGCCTTTCTGACCTGTGAGTGCCAACTAGCAAGAAACCTAGTTGGAAGGCTTCCTGTGGCCGATTGCCTCCAACTATCTAATAACATTACTATATATATGCGAACCCGAATGGGAAGCGGCGAGTTGGTCGTCAGTGAGACGGTGACATGGAGGAGGTCATGTGAAGAGGAGTTGAAAGCATGTGGGCAGATGTGGAGCTAAGTGAAAACCTTGGCAGAGAACCGAACGCAATGGAGACGTTTGGCTGACGCCCTATGTTCGTTCCTCTAGGAATTAAAAGAAACAATAATAATATAATAATATATGCGATTATACATGTTAAGAATGATCTCACTGAAAAGAGGATTAACCCTTTAGTTAAAGTCTTTTTTTTCATACCATATCCCTTCAGTTACCCTGTACCTTGATGTGTTCAAAAAGTAGCATCAAAGTCAACAATATGAAATGAAACGTCAATACTTATTAAAGGCGACTCAGTGTCTCCTCAGTGTAATAATTAGTTGTGTCAACAACGATTATTGGTAATTATTATTATTTATTCTGGTGGCAAGTGGAATATGAAGGAAGCTTCATCAACACATCTCCATTTTGTCTTCTTTGGTTAGCCCCACGATTCCTCCATAAGCTTTCAACTCCTCCTCACACGATCTACTCCGTGTCACTCTCAGACCGAAGCCCAACTCGTCGTCTTCCTTTCAGGTCCCACTCGAAGGAGGGTCTGGTATGTTATGTCACTCAGTAGTTTCCTCAGAGTTTGTTCAGTCTATCCCGATTTTCTTCAGAATATTTGTTGAACAACAGGTTCTTGATCGGTTCGTTCTCAGCGATTCTTTTTCATACTTCTTAATGCAATCTTGTCTTCTCTGCGTGGAGTCAGCGGAGGGAACAGCTGTTCATAAAAGTCTGCAGCCGACTGTTGGAAATGCTTCTCGTGAACCATCAATGTCTCTGTGTCATATATAGAAGAAGAAGAACAACAACAATAGAATATCACAATCAAATAGCACAAATGTATATCTAAGAGTTTTAGTAAAAGTAGAGTTTCTGAAGAATTAATCATTTCACATCTACTAGAAATTCCAATGTAATGGAAACTGCAAAGTTGATTATCGCTTTAGCTAATCACATTTATTGTCTTCTAAACATTATGACTGATTTCAACAATGATCATGAAATGCTGTCAGTAAAAGAAGAACCACTGAAACCAAGAAGGAAGCATTGTATCGACATGATAACTTTGTTGAACAGTTTTGATTGGTTTAAAAATGGCTTAAATTTCTGAGGTTTCAGTTCCTTGGGGATAACATCAGCGAGATACTAACACAACGCCTTAGGGATACAGTAGAAAGAGCATTCCCTGCTGCTGAATTACGCTGTGTCTTCAAAATCACTCCTCTTTTGCTTTCGAGAGTAAAAGATAAACTGCCTAATTTTCCCTCTTCTATGTGTGTAAAAATTTGACTGCTCTTGTGGAGTGAGCCAGTTACATAGACCATACAGTTAGGCATGTTTCTCGTCGGATTTCCGAACATCACCCTGCATAATGGTTAAGTAAAGGACAAATAAAATCTTTTCGTAGCGCTATTCTATCTCATCTTGTGCATACAGAACACAAGATTGATTTCAACAGGGCTTTCAAAGTCACTCACCGCAAACCAACAAATCTTTCTTTTGCTTTCTTTCTTTTCTGCTAAAATATTTTCTTCTTCTAGTAAGTTTTCTATTTGAAACACGAAAACATACTCTTTTGTTTTTCTAAAAGAACTTATTAATTAGTATTTTTAAATATTATTCTTTCAAGAATTACTTTGTAGGGATTCTATTTGTTCCAGATTAGACCATGGATTGATATCAGTTACAGAAGCATTGAAAATCAGTAGGGAGTACTGCGAGACAGCTGTTTCCTCCGGCCTAGTTTGCGACTCATCGGCAGTATGCATCCACTCACTGCCAGGGTTCGAACGCAGGACTTTCCGGTTACAACGAAAGCTCCTTGATGACCATTCAGCCTCCGGGACTCACGGATTCAATGGCCACCCCATGGATTCTAACTTCTACCAATTTGTGATACATTTAACACGACCACCAACCAATGTCATCTGCCGGAAATCCATTCTAACTCCCGACTGGATGGAAACCAACAGTGGTCACAACTTCTCACTAGAACTGGAGGCAACTTCGTTGTGTAGCCAGTCACCAGCTGTCTGGAGGTACTCCCTGGTTCTCAATGGTTCTCTAATTGATATCAATCTGTTATTCTATTGAGATGAGAGATATCTATTCATATGTGATACTAGTTTTTTTTTTTAACGTGAGATAAACACAATTTCCGATAAACATTTTTACATGGAAACCCTAAAAATAGACGTCAAAAACTGGGACAAAACAGCCAGAGGGTATTGCCTTTTTTCACGTGTTTCTCATAATTTATTTATGTTTTTTGTGCACACTGTTAATGAATTTTTATCTTATTTTTGCATACAAACAATAGTTTTGATGTGGTTGGGTGGGGCGGGGATAAAAGTAATCACGTAGTGTTTTCATGCATAGTTTAACAGCAAACTTCATAATAGATACTCGACTTACGTAAAAAAATCAATAAAATACCTTTAAAACAGCTAAATGTAACTTTCTATAGTTTGGTTTGTAAGGATCGCGCTAAAATCACGAATTGGTAGAAGTTAGAATTCATGAGCCATTGAATCGGGTCCCAGTGGCTTGATGGTATACGAGCTTGCCTTGTAACCGGAAGGTCCTGGGTTCGAATCCCAGTGGGTGCGTACTTCCGATGATTCCCAAACTAGGATGAAACAGCAGCTGTCCAGTACTCCCTGTGGCTGGTTTTCAATGGTTCTCTAACTGATATCAGTCCGTGATCAACTCGTAAAAGCTAAATGTAACATCAAATATGATTACAACACTCATATAAGCACGTAATACAAAAGAATATACGATCAAATACCTGAGAGTGAAAGTTGAAATGTTGTAATCGACCACCTTTGATCTACTCATTCAAGCCGGTGTAAACGGAAAAGCAGGGGGATGGAGTGTGGAGGGTAATTTTGTTTTGCTGATAACTTACATAATTCACTGATTTTATGAAATAGTGAATAGTTGACAGATACTAGAAGCGATTACCATCAAGGAGGTGTGACAGTACAATGAACTTATCGAGAACAATAAAGCCTGACAAATATGTTGAAGACAATGGAGATGGATTGGACACATTAAAGAGTCTTTGAAGTGAAAGCTGCCTAATATCACTGACGATATTCCTCATTGTGGTGGACTGGATTACACACAGGAGGTCATAGGGAGCAACAAGACTAATATACGTCAGATCTTCAAGGAGACTATGGAAGGTGTGGACTTTGCGGATGATCCATGTCTAATGTCCCATAAATTAGAAGATCTATAGGGGAAAACCGAGTAGTTGGCAGAAGAGACAGAGAGGGAAGACAGGACTTGATGTGAACAACCGAAATCTGTGCTCTGCTTCTAAGTTATAACTTGGTGTCGTGTGCTCGACACATAATCGCCTATATTGTCTATTACATATATACTTTTTACTTGACATTGTAAATATCAAAGAAGGCAAACAGGGAAATACCACAATGGTGTTATCAATCAAGAACTAGTGATTGACGTGAGTGGAATTCAACTATAATTATCTCAACTGATGGTATTATAAGCCACTGGTGGTGCTATACATTAGCTACAGTATACTAGAGTTACCCAACACAAAATGACCACTTACCCAACTAAATCACTACACTATCTGACCTGTAAACACTCATAACACACTAAAACACAAGTGAGAATGACTCAGTTATTTGGAAATGTGATCTGATGAGCAATATATTGATTAAAATAGAATGAATTGTTGAGATTATTTAGGGAAAGGATTTTGAAACTTCTCTGTCTACTAAACCATGTTACCAGCACAAATGAGGCCCTGATAGTGATGTCTGAGCGTGATTAAATGTGTACGCGTTAAACGAAACTTAAAACACACCCTTAATATCCAGAGACCTAATCGGATGTCTATATTTAGTCAATATTAAGGTGGAAGTCAGTTTGATCGATTGATTTTAGCCCTTGATTCATTCTGTTGGTGTGGATGATGCACTACAGGGTATCCTCCACACACTTCCATGTTTGGTGGAAAGCGGAAACCTCCTGACCAATTAGTCAAGTGTGAGATGGATATGCAAACATTTCTCCATGTTGTCGATAGCTAAGGTGACTGGGTGGCTCCGAACTTGTGTAACCATGCACATCTATAGCTTTTGAAGAATTCAAGTGTCTGATGCACAATACCAAATTGTTGATATATGTGCATATATCGGCTGGATGAAGGTTCGTGATTATGTAAGATATGTTGCTAAGCTATTCATCAAATAGCTCCATTCGAAAAAAAATGTATCGAAATTGTCGGCGGTATAATATCTATGTATGTGTGGGTGTGTGTGCGTGTTGCTGAGTGATTCCAACATGGAGGATTTTTCGGAGTGAATTAGAATTTGGACACACTTGTTTCCAGCGTATGTGTATTTGAATAGACTAACGCGGAGCACATCTTGTGACCATCATCTATCCGAATTCTATTTCAATAATGATAATAATCCGACGTATCTATTTCAATGAGTTAACAATGCGACATATTTTCACATTTGTATATCGTCAAATGGGATGAAGACAAACAACTCTGCATCACAACGTCACTAATTGATACAGTGATCAGTGAAACAAGCAAACAGGCAGACAAACAAACACGTCTGTTATTGTTGTTGTGGCTGTTGTTGTTACAGCTGGTGTCGTTAATTTCATTTCATTCTTCGTCATTAGTTGACAAAGTTAAATATGAAGGAATGAAATTTGATCATTTCATCCATATTGTTTGTGACAGCCTAGTAACTGACTAACCGACTGAGTGATTGAGTGAGTGAATGGTAGGTAGTTTCCATCTCTCTCTCTCTCTCTCTGCATTTCTCTCTCTTTGTGACGTCACACCAACTGACTGAAACTGAATAGCTTGCACGTGCGTGATAGTACAAAGAGAGTGAAGGATGTGAATTACTAGTGAGGTGGTGAACTTCATTATTCACTCAAAATATTCATTAGTTTAATCGAATTCTCAATTTACCAATTCATTCGCAATTTACATAGTTTGACTGGGGTTGAGCAATCGGCTCTCAATCGGTTGGTTGGTTGATTTGTTCCCAGATAGAGTTTCCGTTTGATAATTCTTTCTGGTCACCTGGCCTGCTGGCCTCCCAGCTTACCGTTCTTTTTATCTTCAGTATGGAAACAGCGAGGAGGGTTAAGGGGTAGCTGTTAATGACAATGTGAAGCAACTGGCTGTTGAAAATGCTTCTCGTGACTCACACGCAATGCAAGTTTCTCACCAGTATCGAACAACTCATTCACTGACTCAGTGACTGACTGACTGACTTGATATTTGTTTGTGTTGAACAGAATCCTAATGTTGTTGTTCATGCTGAGACGGAGTCGAGTCAAGCGGAGTGGAGTGGAGTGCAGTGCAACATGAGATTTGCAAACTGGTTTCAGGTTGCGTGTCTTGAGTTTCGGACAATGTCTGTGTGTCTATATGCCTGGGTGGCTTTGACATCTTCATCGTACTGTTGGAGTGCTTGTGGCTGAAAGCGTGCTTCTTATCCGGATAAGTGAATGAAGAAAGTGACCTCTGTCAAATCTCTTACATTGATAGTGACTGTTGCTGGTTATTGTGGTGGTCGGTTGGTTGGTTGGTTATGTTCATCACCTCCGTCTCCACCTTCTCTATGTCCACTGTCTTCGCAGCCAGCTTCTTCTGCCAGTTTGTTGGTTTTCGCCTGCCTGTCTGCCTACCTGCCCGCAGTTCTTCGAGTTTGTGTGACACCAAACATAAGTGATGCGCACACGAAATCCAGGTCTTCTAGAGCCTTCTTATAGGTCGGTCCAACGTATTCATGTCTTCTCACTCCCACGTACAGTCTTCCACATAACCCAGTCCACCACAATTAAGAATATTACCCTTGACCATAATAGGCCGTCAGCCAGCCTTGTCTTACTCGTGTATTCATTTCAAACGCTCCACTGAGTTTTCCATTGTGGATCACCTGATACGTAGCATTGTAATACAACCAGCCGTTGATTGAGGCTGATGAAGATTTGGGAAGTGGACGCCATATTGTTGAAACAGTTTCCAGAATACTTCTTGGTCGACGCTATCTGTCGAAGGACTTTACGAAGTCAATGGACTTTAGGTGGAGGTTATACCGCCACCCTATGCTTTGTCGTGTGATGATGAAGCGTAGGGTTGCACATGATTTGCCTTTCCTAAATCCAGCTGGTTCCGGGAGGGGTCGGGATGTGGGTGGAGTTCTGCATCAAGTGCATCGTTTATTCTCACCAGAATGACGCGATTCAGTATTTTACATTCTCATACCACTCTAACATATGACCAATATTTGCTTAACATTGGCCTATGGCCTTTAGAAATGTTACACTTTTTGATATTTTTCAGTCACTCATGTGTTTCTGACTGTTTCTGAACGTGTGGATTCCCATTATTCGTTGACGTTTAAGACTTATCAGTGAATTCAGTATTTACTTTGATTGGACACTGACTGGTGTCATGCGTCAAGTTCTTTTATTTCGTGTAGACTGAAACTATCAGAGTCGAGTTTGCAATATGGCCACTATGCCATTAGGTGGCTCGACATCACGGTACACTCAGAATTATGGTTATTAGATGGTTGGAGGCAGTCGGCCACAGGAAGCCTTCGACCTAGATTTCGTGCTTGTTGGCAATCACCAGTCAACAAGGCGTAACTGCAATCTTGCAGGAAGTCATGTTACTTCTGAGATTCGAATCCATGTCACGCACTGCTGCATTTAGAGACGTTATCACGATTCACCTCCTGTAGGACTGCATTGGATATTTTTATTGAACGCTGACTAATGTCGTGTGTCAAGGTGATTAAAAAACATACTTGTTCCGCACCTTTGTTAACTATTTTGACCAGTATTTTAAAACAATGGGTGGTCGCCACTTATCTTTACTGGTTTATTTACTGGCTGTAAGTTTCCTGCGATAGTCGATGTTACGTAAGCAATAAGATTAGTTTTCGTTAAGCAGTGGTCTGTCTCCTACTTTTCTTCTTCTTTCTTGTGTCCCATATCAGTGGTATGGTGTTGTAGTCATTGCTGTTGTTGAGAATAGTGATTGGAACAGTAGGCTGTCAAATCTGCTGTTTAGAAGTACGTTAGTGTAAGAGACCATCTAACTATCTTTTTTTATTCCTTCATTTTTACGGGATGATGTTGCTAGTCTCATACCCACCCAACCTTCCCTCTTTATCCGTCTTATTATTGGCTTAGTGAGTTGAAGAGGTGCGTCGGCCAGCGGTCGAACCCCTGACCACATACGTGTCTGGCGAGCATTCTACCGTTGTGCTACAGACGGACAAAGCGTTACCACGCCGGGAGTCGGATTTGGGCCGCCTGGATGACAACCAGGAATCCTAACCGCTAGACTACGCGAGACAATCGTCGTATCAGCATTAGATTGTTAAATATGTTAAAAATAGACTTAATCGTATTATTTACTGGATGACGTTTCGAACATAATTTATTGTTCATAATCATATCAATTGTGATCACACGACTTTGGGACTTGAGTTCCAAACCACCAACAGCAGCAACAACAACAGACAACAATCAGCATAAATGGGAGGAACCTGAAAGAAACAACCTCCTTCACCTACCTGGGAAGCATCGTTGCAACTATAGGAGGACGGAACTGACGAGGATATCAAAGCAAGGATCGGGGAAGCAAGGCAAGCTTTCACTACTCTCAAGTCTGTGTGGAGGTCAAGAGCACTACTCAGCATGAAAATGAAAATAAGATCCAGATTTTCAACTCCAATGTGAATTCAGTGCTACTATACGGATCAGAGACTTGGCGCATCATAAAGAGCACATCAAACAAACTACAGACCTTCATCAACAGCTGTCTTCGCTCAATACTCAAGATCAAACGGTTGGTCAGAAAAGATCAGCAACAATGATCTCTGGCAATGAGCGAACGAACCCAGTAGGAACCAATTGTGCAACAAATATGCAGGAACAAATGGAGGTGAATTGGCTGGCCATACTCTGAGAAAACAAACCATCAAGTGACATCACTAGACTCGCCCTCGAGTGGAACCTGAATGGAAAGCGGCGAGTTGGTCGTCCGACGGTGACTTGGAGGAGGTGATGTGAAGATGAGATGAAAGCATGTGGGCAGACGTGGAGCCAGGTAATGAAAATGTTGTCAGAGAACCAAACGCAACAGAGACGCGCGGCTTAAGCCCTATGTTACTCTAGGAATTAAAGGAAATAACAATAATACTGGCTAAGTAAGTACACTTCTACTTCCATCCATGACCTTGTGACCTAGATTTTCACCATAGCTTTCAATCATATCATTCACAACATTGATTTTTCTTTTCCGATTAAAAGAGAGATTTTCCATATTTCTTGATTAAAAATAAACCAGAATTTTAAGTTATCCTTCAAGCATGAAGATAAGTGAATTCGGATATCAGCTTTTTGTTGATGAAATGTACACACACACACACACAAACACACGCACGGAGTGTTGACAGTGATGACTGACTGATTTATAATTATTTTTTGTTGTTATTCTTGTTGATCTATTCACCAGCTTTTGTTTTCCTTAGATAAATAGATAGATGGATGAGATATTTGATAGGGGGGATATTGTTGTTGTGTGAAATGGAAAATATCCACTATCACTTGTATTCATCCCTTCCTATTCCCATCTATTATTATTATTGTTATTATTATTATTCATCTTATCAAACTATACATCCGAAATTTAGATTTATTGTGAAAAGAAAAGTTTTTTTATTTTCAAGTGTTTTTACCGTGTTTATTATCCGAAAAAAAATATGTTTATACCTCACTGTTTTATCAGTGTTTATCCTGATGTACAACTGAAATGATATACCCTTTTGTATTTCTGAATTCCAGTTCAAGGAGAAAGAAATAATCTTCAATTGTGTGTGTACTTCTGTATAAATTGGCGTGTGTGTGCGTGTGAGTATAAAACCATAAAAAAGATAAGTGGAAATAATAAATAATCATTTTTATTTATCATCGATAAATTTCAGTCCCATTTAGTTCTGTGTGAAATTGATATGGTAGTCGATATCCAGTCTAGAAATAAACCAATCAGTATTTGGCCCACATAAGTGATCGATGTGCAGTCTGGAAATAGACCAATCAGAATTGGCCTACGTAAAATAAAGCCCACTATTTTATTGATCATGATTACAGACTAATTGACATAACCTTGATGATATTTTGAATCATACATTATTGCGTGAAAAATACTTTGCGACTTATGTTGTAATGTATTGCCATTTAAGTAGTGAGCGCTGGGGAAACAGATTGATGTTGTGTAATACTGTTGGCGTAGGCAAACGCTAGTTGTGATTACTACGTTGGTGTATAACTCGACATTCTTATTTCAGTATCAATATATCGCTAACATAACAGAAACACAAGACTATGAGGTACAGATAAATATTTATATTTAGCTTATGCGTTTCTCTGGGGATATAAAAGGATATAAAGGTACTTAAATCGGTTAATATCCACATTTTCACACTATTATTCCTCTCGGGTTTAAAGGAAATTTGGTAAAGACCCTCAGCTGTGCGGTTAGAAATATTTGTTCGTCACCAAATACATGGCGAAAAAAAAGTAAAAAAAGAATTCGTCTATTTGTTAACAAGAAGCCTGTATATATTCGACTACTATTCCAAGGGGATATACCAACAACTAACGGCGAAGTTCAACAATAGCGTCCCTGGAGTGCGAACGCTCAAATGACCTTGAACGCTTGCTAGTCGTTGGTTAAGGAAACTTACGATTATTCTAGCGCGAAAATGAACGCTGTTCACTTCAATTCTGTCTGGATAATGGATTGATAGGACGTTCTCGTATATGTAGCTGTGGTGCTTCAATGAACCTGCAACCGTATTCCCAGGTCATTGATGGATATATATTTAGATGTACGAAGTGTAGGAAATGAACAGGTGTTCGTACTGCTAAGTGACACTCTCAGTTAATGTCTTTTAGGAACTTTCTTTGCTAAATTGAAACTTTCCTTGAAGAATATACTGTTTCTATGCCATTACTGGATTTTGAAGTCCGGTGTGAGGTCAACTGCCGCTCAGACAGATAATACGTTGACGTCTAATGTGCAGTGGTTCCAATTTTGTCGAGATTTAGCATCATGGAAAATGAACAGTATTACACAAGTGTTGGGAGGAGTCGGTGTTGTCGTTCATATCGACGAAACGGTGCTTATAAAGAAGAAATACAATCGCGGACGTGCTAGAGCTAATAACATTTGGATATTGGGAATTTACGACACGCGAATTCGGAAAGGATTTATTGAACTTATTCCAGACATGAGTGTCGACACTCTTCTGCCTATTATTCAGAGACTCGTTTTGATTGGCACTATCATACACACGGATGAATGGGCAGGATATAACCGATTATCCGATTTGGGATATATACACAACCGAGTTAACCATTCTGATGATTTCGTCGATCCCAGAACTGGTACTTCTACTAATTCAATAGAGGGTTTCTGGGGAAGATTGAAAATAGAATAAGAGCAAGAAATACCTCTCAAAACCAAGTTATTTTTAGTTACCTAGATGAATACATGTAAAGGAATTAGTTTAATTTAAAAACTGACACTCCCCATTATAATTGGGACATATTTTTATCTCACATTGAAGAAATATACCCTGTTTAATGTTTTTTCATGCTTTTTTATGAAAATGTACGTAATTTTTTGTTCGAAAATCCCTCATTTTTCTGAGTGATTGGCTCAAGGTCACTCGTGCGTTCGCATTCCTTGGGACGCTCATGTTGATCTTTGTCCAACTAACAAGTTGAGAAAGTCGAGTCAAAGAACGTTTAATTCCGGTAAGCTGCAGCTTATATTTTCCACACAAACGATTATGATTTCGAACGAATGTGAATAAATAAAGGTGTTGTTGATAAGATTGTAGAATACTTTGAACCTTTGGACTTTTGTTTAAACGCACTCACTCACTTTTGGCACTTCTTCATCTTTTGATTTGTGACTCTCCTGTACATACTTGGTTCGCTCTCTCATTGTGATTTCATTCAGCGCACTCCTTGAGCCTACCACCAGTCAAGGCAACAGATAAGTTGTATAACACCTTTATTTATTAAATTTTATATTTCATTTGTGTAAAAGTACAACTCCGTCCCAGCCACACTTCCATCTCAAGTCTTCTTACTTTGATTCCGTTCGTCAATACTTACACGTTAGGTAGAGTACTACTAAGGTTATAAAGTGATGAAATATTTGTAAGTGTGTTTAGTGTGCGGTCTACCTTAAGTCTAATCTAACACTTACAAGATCATCAACAGTCCTACATTCGATCACCTCCTGCAAGTAGACCACAAAGTTAACATTGAAAAATCTTTATCTATCATCTATCGAGTATCGAATACATTACTGATGGCCTATAGATACCGAATACTTCAAACAACAGAGGCAAATGTAGTTCGCTTAAATCAATCGAAGCTCTGTATGCAAAAGAAACAGATCCAGCTACTAGTGCTACTATGCTATATTATTGCATAGTATCTCTTACTGATGCTTTTGTAATGTAATCTATCAATATTATTGGTTCAATATTATTCAAATTTTAATGTTGTTATTAACAATAACTCATCGAAAACAATAATGTTTGTTTATTAATCAGTCTTCTATACTAGAGAAATATTGAAAACCAAAGATCTCTGGAGTGCTGCTGTATTATCTGTCTACGACCTCGTCATCAGGAATCGCATTCAAGAATTTCAAGCCTTTAATATGAGTACAATGTGGTTCGTTATAATACATGTCTCGAAGTCAGCCAAATTTCTACAACTCATCAGAGACAAAACGAATGTACCAATGATAATGCGATTCAGCATGCGAACGAACCAATAACCTTTAAAATGACTTATCGATTTCAAAAGACTAATTTGGTTAGCCTACTCAATACTAACCATCATCTCTTCAATAAGCACAACTTGATCTAACCTTAAACACCTCTAATCTTCCTGTAACTTCATTTCAAACCTACTCCTAACCTATTCCAACCTTAACTTTAAACCTAATCTTCCTCTAACTTAAACCCAAACTGAACAGATATTCCATTTAATATTCTCATAATTTTTGTCATTATTTTTCTACGAATATAGCGTCTTTCAGCTGGTTTCACTTCCTTGCCCTGTATATGCATTTCAAGGTCAATGGCACGTCCTCACTCCTAGAGCACTTGGTCGACCTTGGAACTCTGAATCTAAGCAAAGCAGTGAAACCAGGAAGGCAGCAGTTAAATCAGGAAAAAGATGTGCTGAAAGAAGTGCAAGAATATTACAAACGGCATATCCTGTTAAGGCGAAGAGAGAGTCCCAGATTTGCCCTTTTTTTATCGCACCATCAGACTATAATAATCCAGAGGTCAATAAATAATTCCGATCTCGTTTTATTAGTTAGTTTTTCATTGGCTCGTACACGATGAGAGTAAAATCGTTGAAACGCGTTTCGTACCACTTTGGACTCATCATCTGGTGGATACACCTGCCTGCTGCCTAGTAAGCAACAGATTTCACTGGGAGCCAACAGCAACAAACCAAAGTAACATCATATTTTCTAAGTCAGAGCATTATAGAAGCGTTATTCTCGAGAGCCAACATGTTTAGGGAGATTAAGTACTTCAATTCAAATGTGATCATGGATTCATACCAGTTAGTGAGGAATTGAAAACCAACAGAGAGTACTGAACTGTTGCTTCGTCGTAGTTTGGGAGTCTTCGGAGGATGGAATTCATGAGCTATTAAGTCCTGCCCTAGGGGTTGAATTTCCGTCAAAGAGCTTAACTTGTTATCGAAAGGCACTTAGTTCAAACTCCGGTAGGCGGGTAGTGTTGAAAAATCTCAAAGTAGGAGGAAACAGCTGTCCAGTTTTGCAAATGATAAAAATCTAACTATTTGGATCACGAAATCCGATATTGGAAGTTATATTAATTTTGATCTTAGAGTTTTTTCTGTTTAAGCAATGATATTGCTTACTGTTTTGCTACCAAAGAAGTGATTAAAGCAGTTAACACCTGACAGTGGGATTTAAATCCATACAGGGATATTTTAAAAGGAACCTTAAGGTCTATCGCCTCAGTTAACCACTTAGGAAAGGTGTTTCTTGTATTCACAGATAACAGATATCTGTTGTACAAGAAGTAGCTCTCATAGCCAAGTAGCTTAGTAGACAACTTTTTTTTTGAATTTTTCTATCAACGACCACGTCTCACTCAGTACGGTGTTTCCTCTCAGATGACTGACTGTTAAAGAGGGATGCCATTTTTTTATATCCTTTTTATTCCAGTGCTAGTCACCATCATCAGTTAGATTGATTATTTTTATTCCCTTGGCTTTCAAGTGAAACAAACGCCTTCAGTAGAACATCACCATTTTATCTTGTTCTTTGCAGGCTTCTTCAGACGGTTTTGCGATTCTCGACTAGCTATCATCTTCTTCTCAAATGATCCCTGACATATAACTCTTAGAAAAATGCCCAACTCGGAGTTTGCCATTCGGCTTCCACTTGAGAACCTGGCGCCCTGTGTCATCACATGGTCATCTCACATGTATCCGATCAATTTTCGTTTCCTTCGTCATAACTGTTAAGCAAAAGGTTCTTGATTAATTCATCTCCACAGTTTCATCTTGCTAATTCTTACTGATCTGTAGTGTGGAGCAAACGGAAGCAATTGTTAATAAAAGTCTGGAGCAACCAGACTGTTGGAAATACTTTTTGTGACGTGTGCTCCAAGTCCCTGGACGATATGAAAGAACTGACTGACTTCACATTGATGTTGAAAATCCGAATCGTGTTCTTTAAACTGAATAAGTGCAAAAGACTTCCACCCTGATTTCAAAGTGATGAGGGTCTGCCTTTCCTTTGCGACCCTGACTAGGTTTAACAACGTTATCCGTGCCACTTGCATTTGAAACGATGTTTCCTAGATAAGTAAGGGAAGTAACCACTTTCAAATTCCTCCTGTTGATAGCGATTGGTGCTGGTTGTTGTTGCGGTTCGTTGGTTAGTAGCCTTCATCACCTCCATTTTCACTATGTTCGCTGTTTGCTTCCTTTACCAGTTTTCTGCTTTCGCCAGTAGACCTTCAAATATTGTAACAGTGTACATAAATCCTCCACGAAGTTCAAATTTTTTACAGTCTTCTTGTCGAGTCAACGTATTCCTGTCTTCTCTCTCCTCACAGTCTCCTGTTTAACCCAATCAACCACAAATTAGGGATATCATCGGTGATAGCAGGTAACCATGTCTTACTCCTGTTTTTGCTTCAAGGGCTTCACTGAGTTTTCTGCCTTGGATCATTTACACATGTGGCATTGTTATACAGCTGTTGACATATACATATATATGTGCGTTGGTGGCACAGCGGTAGAATGCTCGCCAACCACAACACTGGTGGTTCGGAGTTCAACCCGTGGCCACTGATGCACTCCTTTACCTCGATAAGCCAGTAATAAAACTGTTGAATAGGGAAGGTTGGGCATGAGGCTAGCAACCCTATCCCATATAAAAGAAATATCAATGCTACCGAAACTTCAGAGATCCAGATTGAAGCCCTATGTTCCACTGGGAACATATATATATATATATATATATATATATATATATATGTAAGAGTGATAATATTTCATCTTCCACTGTAGAAAATACTGTTCATTTTAAAGAAAATTAAAAAAATTAAAGGTAACATACAGGGTGAGATGGAGAGGTTGAGAGAGAGAGAGAGAGAGGACAAGGGAGGAAACCAGAAGGACTGACAGAGGAAATAGGTGAGGGAGTGAATCCCTTAATTTGCAATATATTTTCTGTTTTGATTGACAAGTGTATAAACCACTTGTAAGCAAATATTCACAGGTTTCATTCAATTCTTAACCTCGCCTAGATTACTAGGTCACTAGTATTCTAGCCGGTCCCAAGCCCGGATAAAGAGGGAGGGTTGGGGCGTGGTGCTAGCAACTCCACACCCAAAACTTAACCAAATTGCTACTAAAACTTCAACGCACAAATATATTCAAAATTCTAAAATTACAAATAGTGACCTTATTTCTCGCTGGAATCGGGGAAGTGAAATGACGCAGGCTGGTGAAAGCCTTCGGGAAGCCAGTCAGCCGATGTGCCTTCTTTCGATGAGAGCAAAAATAAGGATGGGGACGAGGAATATTCGTACAATGTAGGAAACTGGAAAGTTGCTCAGGTAGCCGCAGAAATGAGGAGAAATAAAATAGAAGTGTTGGGAATCTGCGAGAGCAGATGGAACGGATGCGGAAGGTGCCAACTACCAACTGGAGAGACAATAATCTACTCCGGTCACCCAGAGGACGATCACGAGCACACCGAGGGAGTAGCCATCATGACGTCATCAACAGCGGCTAAAGCTCTCATGCAGTGGGAACCAATCTCCTCCAGGATAATGACAGCCAGGTTCAACTCAAAAGGAAAGAAGGTTACAATCATTCAGTGCTACGCGCCAACAAACGCCTCAGAACATGAGAAGAAGGAGGATTTCTACAGTCAACTACAAACAGTAATGGACAACGTCCCAAAGAGCGATATCAAAATCCTGATGGGTGACATGAATGCGAAACTGGGAGGAGACAATACAGGAAGAGAACTCACCATGGGTCGTGAGGCCCTCGGTGAAATGAACGAAAATGGTGTACTCTTCTCAGACTTCTGCGCCTTCAATGATTTGGTGATTGGTGGCAGTGTGTTCAAACACAAGGATATACACAATGCGACATGGATTTCACCAGATGGACACACCAAAAACCAGATAGACTTCATTTCAATCTCAAGGAAGTGGAGACGGAGCCTACTGGACACAAGGTCGAGGAGAGAAGCAGATGTGGGTTCAGACCACTATCTAGTACAAGGGACTTTCAAGGTGAAGCTGAAAGCCTCGAGGATAGCTGGGGATAGGCCACAATGCAAGTTCAACACGCAAAAACTGAAGGACACAACCACAAAGGACACTTTCACTGCAACTGTCAGAGCAAAGCAGGAAACACTACGTGGCACCACTGAGGAATCATCCGTGGAAGACCATTGGAACTCTCTGAAGGTAATTTTCAACGAAACGTGCTCAACGGTTTTAGGAAGAAAGAAGAAACAAGACAAGGAATGGCTCTCAACAGACACTTGGAAACTAATAGAGGAGAGGAGAAAAGTGAAAGAGAAAATGATTCAATGCAAAGATGGACAAGAGAAAGAGACGCTGAACTCAACTTACACAGCACTGGACGAAGAAGTGAAGAAGAGTGCCAGGAAGGACAAAAGACAATTCTACGACAACCTGGCTACTGAAGCTGAGAAGGCAGCAGGCAAAAGGGACCTGAGGACACTATATCAGATAATCAAGTCTCTATCCGGGAAGAGATCAACACAAGTGAAACCTATAAAAGACAGCCAAGGGAACCCAATTACCAAAGAAGAAAGACAGATTGAACAATGGGCGGACCACTTCAAAGGACTCTTGAATCGACCACCACCTACAACCCGTACAGAAATACCAACAACAGCACGTACACAACTGCAAGTTGACACCAATCCTCCAACGAAAACTGAAGTCATGAATGGAATCAAGCTTCTGAAAGCTGGAAAAGCAGCTGGACCAGATGGAATACCCCCGGAAGCACTGAAAGCGGACCCAGAAACGACAGCAGATATGCTGACTCCATTATTGCAAAAGGTCTGGAAAGAGGGAAAGGTGCCTACTGACTGGAGGAAAGGTTACCTGGTGAAACTACCAAAGAAGGGCGACCTGGGACTCTGCAAGAACTGGCGAGGAATCATGCTCTTGTCGACGCCAAGTAAAATCCTGAGTCGCATCATCCTGGAGAGAATAAAGGATGCACTGGATACTGAACTCCGACCAGAACAAGCTGGATTCAGGAAAGGCAAATCATATTCTGACCAAATTGCAACTCTACGCATTATCATCGAACAAATCATGGAATGGCAATCAAATCTCTACCTCAACTTCCTTCATAGACTTTGAGAAGGCCTTCGACAGCGTTGACCGCGAAGTAATTTGGAAACTACTCAAGTACTACGGCGTACTCCAAATATTCATCAACCTTATTCAACAACTGTACGACAACGGCACATGTCAAGTGATTCACAACGGAAAACTCAGCGAGGTGTTTGGAGTAAACACAGGAGTCAGACAAGGGTGCTTATTATCACCAATGATATTCCCAATTGTGGTGGACTGGATTATGCGTCAGACAGTGGGAAACGAGAAGACAGGGATATCCTGGACCGACGTGAAGAACCTAGAAGACCTGGATTTCGCGCGTGGATGATTTATGTTTGATGTCACACAAAATCGAAGACTTACAAGCGAAAACCGACAAACTGGTCGAAGAAGCAGCAAAGACAGGACTCCAGGTGAACATAGACAAGACGGAGGTTATGAAAATAACCAACCAACAACAACAACAGCAGCAGCAGCAGCAACATCCACCGCCAATCACCATCAACGGGAGGGATTTGAAAGAGGTTACTTCATTCACTTCACTTATCTAGGGAGCATTGTCTCAACTACACGAGGAACGGATGAGGATGTCAAATCGAGAATCAGGAAGGCGAGAAACACATTCATCAACCTGAAACCAATCTGGAAATCTTCGTCACTCAGCATCAACAACAAAATTCGGATTTTCAATACAAACGTGAAGTCAATTTTGCTTTACGGATCAGAAACTTGGCGGGTCACCAAGAATATTTTCAACAGGTTGCAGACCTTTATCAACAGCTGTCTTCGTTCTATACTCAAGATCAGATGGCCGGCCGGAAAGAATCACCAACAAGAAGCTATGGGAACAAACAAAACAAGAACCAATCGCCCAACAAATATGCAGGAGAAAGTGGAGATGCGTTGAACGCTCACTGAGGAGGCCGTTGAGTGACATCTGGCGTCAGGCCATAGCTTGAGTGGAACCCGAAAGGGAAGCGACGAGTGGGACGTCGAAGGGTGACATGGAGGAGATGGTGTGAAGAGGAGTTGAAACAGTATGGAGTAACATGGATTCAGGTGAAAAGTACAGCAGGAGAGAGAAGCAAGTGGAGATGTGCAGTTGAGTACTGCAGTCACAGACGTTACCACTAAGCTATTCTCGCTCGCGAGTGACCTCCTGTAGGACTGTACTGAACTAGACACGTTACACTAGTTACTAGTTTCCAATCAAAATACCCACTATAGTCCTACAGGAGGTCACTCGCGAGCCCGAATAGCTCAGTGGTAATGTCTGTGACTGCAGTACTCACTGGGTGACGCGAGTTCGAATCTCAGAAAGAACATGAGTTTCTTCAAGGTTGCAGATACGCCTTGCTGACGAGTGCCAAATAGCACGAAACCTAGTTGGAGGGCTTTCTGTGGCCGATTGCCTCCAACCATCTAGTAGCACGTCAATTTTGGTCTCTACAGCACTCAATATATCGAGATGATATGCCTGGCAAAGGAGTCAAAGAAGATGACTACAGAAACTGTTGCAAACAATGCGAGTGTCGTGACACAGGATGTGCCTCCAGGAATCCGACAATTCCTCTTTGATGCATTTTTATGTCATGGCTCTCATTTAAGTTAAATTACTGATCATGTTAAGAGTAGCTCTAGGATAGTCTTAGCTAGGTTAAGAGACAAAACTGGATTAGAATTTCGCGAGCTTCAGGCTGAAATTCATTGTTTCCAAAGGAGGCTGGGCTTACTACTCTATTTTATCATTATGCGGAATTGTATGATCCTGTTACTTAAACAGATGTCAGTTAGTTAATAAAAGCCTCTAAAAATTGTGAAAAGCTTTTCCTACACAGTTCAGGCTCAGTTAAATAACACTATGGGTCGAAGCCTCAAAAGCGTTTAAAAATGTCATTGGAAAGGCTAATCCTTATTTTCAGAAGAGAAGAGTTCCTAAAGGAATAAGACAGCGTAAGACAAATCAAAATTAAAGATTGTTTTATTATTCATCACCTAGAGATTCTCGAACCACAACAGCCTTCATTGATGAACCATACTAGTATATTTTTTAGTTTTTATAGATGTGAGAGAAACTTTGATGGAATTCCGGAGTACTATAGTGAAATTCAAAACGCTATAGTAAGAACCTTTGCTGGTAGGCAACAGGCTATACAGGTTCAGGTGAGTCAGAACTTCTCCTGAACATCTTCCAAATATGCTAGATAGCCTAAAGACAATGATTCCAAACTTCATTGTGTAACACTGATTTCACTCAAATAAAATCACAGTTGTAAAACAATAAAATTATAATCAACACCACTCCACAAGAGCAGAGAGAACCATTAAACACAAAGAGCAAACAAGAATAAAGACAAATAGTTATAAGGATTCCCTTGAAAGCAGCAATATAGACGTTAGATCAATGATATATTATTTACTGGAAAAGGACAGTAATGACAAAGTTGGTAGAAATATTCAAATAATTTTCAATATTATAAATAATTATTTCGAGGGATTTTCAGACGAATTGTTCCGCTATAAAGGGAATACCATCACTGATCACCTTGGAAGTTGAGGGTAAGGAAATATGCTCAATGATGAAATTGGCAGATGGCCGTGCTATATATAATCTAACAAAGCATACTATTGAATCGCTTATTTACTCTCTCTCCCTCTCGTTGTCTCTCTCTCTCTCTATATATATATATACATATATATATATATATATATTGAAGATAAGATTAAGGGATGATAAGATAGGGGTTGAAAATATAAACAAAGGGTGGTGTAGAAGTCATTAGTTAGTTATGTCTTAATAGGCCAAGGGAGGGATAATGGCTGTACGAACTTCTTTTGAATACATAGTTTAGGTTGAATAGTTCGAATGCCTATCACCTCAGCTGTGTGTAGTAGACGAATACGAAGTCTATTGGAAAGATTCGGTGGGATACGATGAATCACTTTGAAGGCTGTCGTTTTCTCGATTACATGACCACTATCAATTAAGTGTGACGAAATTGAGCTACGAATTGTTTTTGTCTGTCCTTTACCAAACCACGATGGGAGATGTTCACTTACACGTTGGCTAAGCTGTCTAGTAGTACGCCCAATATAACTGTCACCGCAGATGCAGTTGAAGTGATAAATGCACACAGATGTGGCAAAACTATCAAGCTTATCCTTCGTTTGCGTCCCAATCATTCGTCTGCTAGAGAATGACAAACATAGGTGTGCTGCATAAAAAGTTCTCCGTATACTCCTTGAAAGTCTTTGGAATAGAATCTCACTTGATAAGTCACCATTAAATTGGAACCTAATAAATAGAGGTTTCTTACGTACAGTCAGAGTTTCCGGTTTCTTCTCCGATATTTTCATATGTTTCTTTGTGAAACTACTTGGATAGTCCATCTCCATCAAGGAATCGTGAATATATTCAAATTCCTTTTGTAAGAGGTCATCGGTACATATCTTTATTGCTCTGCTCGCAAGACATTTTACAACATTCCTTTTATATTTAATGGGCACGTAACTAAGGAAGTGTGTGTATTGCCCTGTAAAAGTGCTTTTTCTACACACATGTTGTGTTGTTCTAAATTTTACTATGGGAATATTTAGTATATTGAAATCTCGTGGGGATCCTATTGCATTTAAGGCACTCAATGAGTACCTGAAGTTTAGTGCAAGGCTCGCTGAAGCGAAAACATCGTTGGTATTTTTCAAAGAATATGTAGAAACCGAACGCTATCCCAAACTATACTGGAGGTCGTTAAGACGAATGAGGATTTATCCTAATCCTAAGAACTTAAAAAGACATGCTCTTAATCAGATTGATTCTGTTAAAACTCTTATAAATGATCTAGAAAGGAACATATCATATGATTATGAACAATAAATTTTGTTCGAAACGTCATCCAGTAAATAATACTGTTTCACTGTGTGATATATCCAATAAACAAACTAATATGGAATTACTTACTACCACAGTGCCCAAGTTTTACACATATATTAATAAGCCTTTCGTCTGTGTTTTTGGAACTCTTTATCAGTATGCGTTCATGATCGAATCTATCAGTGATTGAATTCAGGATTTTTAGGTTACAAGATGGGCTAGTTGGCCATTCGGTCATAGGAACGTAATCCAACGGACAATCAATTCTAATGTCTAGTAGTTCGCTATATATATATATATATATCGCGAATTGGCTGAATTCAGAACTCACGGGTCACTGGAATGTGTCACAGGTATGTATTACTGAAGAGTCTGTAATCAGAAGGAAGAAACAGATGGCCACTATCCCCTTTTGAATTTTACTGGTTTTCTAAATGAAGTCAGTTCGCAACCAATCATGAAATCAATCAAATATCTGAAAACCATCACTTAAAAACCCACTAGAAGATGAAAGTGTCTTAATTTCTAGTGAGAAGTCCTGACCAATAGGATCCACTAACTTGAGTGCAAGGACAGATACTCACTGATAACACTGGCTGGTGGTGACGCTATGTTTTTTTACATATATATTGCGAACTGCTAGAAGTTGGATTATGTTCCTATGACCGCGTTGTAAGCTATAGATCCTGAATTCAATCACTGATAGACTGGATCATAAACACGTACTGATGAGAAATTCCCAAAACAGGGACGAAATGCCACTGTAAAATCAGTGATTCTTCATAGTTGAACGACCTAACCTTTTAGCAACAGACTGCTACAAAGTTTCATCAAAAGCCAGTTCCTACCTTCACTACATACTGAGAATCAGATATCTGGCGGGAATTTAATTTTTTTTATTCCCTCGGGTCCCCAGTGTAACATAGGGCTTCAAGCTAGAGGCCTGAAGTTTCTCTAGCGGTGTTTATTTTTACAGGATGGGGATGCTAGCCCCATGCCCAACCTTTCCTCTTTACCAGTCTTATTACTGTCTTAGCGAGGCAAAGGAGTGCGTCAGTGGCCAGTGATCGAACCCCGGACCATGTGCATGGTCGGCGAGTGTCCTAACCGCTGTGCCACCGACGAACTCGGGAACGAATTAGCAAGTGGCAACCGTAATAACGACTAATTGATCAATCGAACATCTATTTTCCAATAAAT
Organism: Trichobilharzia szidati; assembly: GCA_944472155.2. Lineage (NCBI taxonomy): Eukaryota > Metazoa > Platyhelminthes > Trematoda > Strigeidida > Schistosomatidae > Trichobilharzia > Trichobilharzia szidati. The sequence continues at coordinate 76,991,825 of OX235273.1, forward strand.
ATGGCTGAAAGAGAAGCGAGAATGAACTGAATACATGTAAATAAGAAACAGCAAGTTGAGCATTCGTTCCAAGGTTTACATGAAGCAGATCATGTGAGCAGAAAGAGGTGGAGCCAGCTGAAATGAGGGCTGTACAAAACAGGATGAAATGGAGATAAACTGCTGCAGGCGCGTATATTCCATTCGGAACCAAAAGGAATAATTATATGTATCTATAGACAGCGAGAGAGAGAGAGAGAGAGTATATAAGCAATTCACAGTAGTATGCTTTTTTAGAGTATTTCCCGTGTAAAACTTTTTGTTTTAAAAACTAAAAGTACAAAATAATTATTTTTTTAAATGACATTAATTTATTATTTTAGAAAACTGTCACCTGAAAAATACACACAACAAATACCCGGAAAAAGATAGATTTTAACTTAGTCATTTCATTGTAAACAGAAGTTTTCATTCAATATGTGTGTGTTTAGGTGTGTGTGTGTGTGTGCGTACGTACCTGAGAGCGCGCGCTTTTAATTCTTCCCTAAGGTATCTCTATATTTCCTTATCCTCTTCATCTTTTGTGTACTTTTAACTTGAAAAAAATTTGTTATTATTGTAAAAAAAGCGTTTCTTCCTATTTAGTGCTTCTTCTGTCCAGTTTCTGTGCTGAAAAAAGAAATGGAAGAGGGAGAGAGAGAAGTAGTGAAACTAAGATATTGATGGAATCCCACTATTTCGAAACATTGTTAGATGTTTGGAGGCAATCTACATGAAAAACTTTTTTTTAAGTATTGGTTTTGTAGGGAATTTGGTTTGATTGGTTGGAGGATTTCATCATGAGCTGACATCAGTTAGAGAACCTCTGAAATACCTGGGAGTACTGGATAGTTGTTTCCTCCGTCCTAGTTTGGGACTCTTCAGCAGTACGAAATCACTGCCAGGGTTTTAACCTACGACCTCCTGGTTACAAGGCGAGCTAGGTCTTAGATAATCAAGCCACTGGGACCTGCCGATCGAATGTCCAGTTCACGAATTCTAACTTCTGCCAATTCATGACCAAAAATTCATTGGTACTCATCAAGATGAAATATCTTCAGAGAATGAAGGAATTTAATGTCCCTTCTGAGATTTAAACACTTTATCATTCAGTACTGAAATTAGAGACGTTACCACTGACCTATTGTAGGACTGTTATGGTTACTTCGACATTGAACACTATGTAGGAACGAAATTTCAGTCATTTAGTCCTTTGTTTGGTGCGGACTGAATTTTATCATAGTCAAGTTTTGTAAAGTGAATACCATCCTAGATGGCCTGCCATTACTCTGCACCATCATTTGATATGAGAAGGGTTGGAAGCAATCTGTAGTTCTACAGGGAGTCAGTCTCTATTTCTCTCTGTCGTCATTTTTAGCTGGCTCCAAAACTGTTTACATCATCCTCTTTGTATCACCGTCAGTTATTCAACTGGTTTCTTGTCATTGTGATTAAAAGTCGAGGGCTTAACATATGACCAATCAATTTTCGTTTTATTTATGCGTCCAGTGTATTATTCACCTCATTGAATATTCAAGTATTGGTTTGCAGGGATTTGATTTGATCGGTTACAGGATTCCATCATGAGCTGAGATCGTTTTGACAATTTTTGGAAAACCTGCAAGAAGTGAACAGCTAGTCCGTCCTAGCTTGGGATCCTTCTTTGGCAAGCATCCACTGTCAGGGGTCAAACCCATGATCTTCTGGTTACAAGGTAAGAGAGCTCGTAGACCATTAAGTCACTGGGACCCAGAGCTACAATGGCCAGTCCATGAATTCCAACTTCTAACAATTCACGATATGGCGCGACCACTAGCCAATGTCATCCATGGCAAGCATCTGTCCTCACGCCCGACCTGTTGTACCCTACTGCTCACAGCTTCCCAATAGAACCTCAGGTAACTACCTACCTGAATAGGGCAAGACACTAGTGAGCTCGCCTTGTAAGCAGAAGTTGGTGGGTTCGAACCCTGCCGGTTAGTGCTAACTGATGAAGAGTCCCAAACTAGGACGGAGGAGACAGTTGTCCAGTTCTCCCCTGGTTGGTTTTCCAATGGTCCTCTAACCGATGTCAGTTGATGAAGATGTCTTGGAATCACTAAATATTATTGTTTAACTGTCTTTCCATGGAATTTACTTATCATTGAGAAAAAATCCTAAGTTATTGGTAAACATTTGGTGGGAAAGGAGTCTGATGAAACGAACCTGCGAAGTGTTAATCAAGGCCCAATGGTGAAGTCCAAGAATAGACGTCTAACGCCTGAGAAAGTATCAATAACTAGGGCTGATGTAAAACTAGGCTAATAACACAGTGACGGTAGAAGACGAGTGACATAGAAAGGAATGTTTATTAGCGATTTGGTTTCCCTATATAGCCAAATTATGCATACCTTGTCTTCAACGCACCATTCACACAGATCTCCCGTGTTGTGTGTTTTTTTGTGTTCTTTTCACGTCTCTAATGTATTTCCGCAACGCTGTATCATTTGCTTTCTATGATATCAAATCTATCTCCCTGCTATTTGATGTTGTTTATTGCCGATGAACACCTATTTGTATACTACTGATAAATCTTATTAGTAGCACACGCCACAACACTATTCATTAGAAAAAAAGATCCTGAAAGCAATTTTAAAAAATAATAATAAATATCTGATTATCTTAGAAATACGTTGGGAGTAGATTAGGGTTAGGGTCTCAAATCTACACAGTTCAGAGCTATTACTCATTTTAAGGTGACTGGTACATTCGCTCCTGTTGAACATCTTTTCTTTAACTCTTTTTGGTGATATAATTTCATCTTGAAAATCGCCTTCAAGGTAAATTCCCATCACCTGACAGAAAAGAATTTATTTGTTTGCATTCTTGTTTCTATTTACAGGTGTAATCATAAGCTGACATTAGTTAGAGAACCATTTCAGAAATCATCAACAGAGTTCTGGACAGCCGTTTCGTCCAACTCCAGGTCTCTTCATCAGTAAGTACGCACTGTAGCTTGAATCCTGGACCTTCCAGTTACAAAGAGAACTCAAACACTGGGACCCAATCAAATAGTCAGTCACTGAATTCCAACTCCTTCTAACTCGTGGTACATGTAACGCAACCTGCAGGCAATGTCATCAGTGAGTAACCATTTTCGTACCTCACATGACCGCTGAAGTTGGAATTCATTCGCAGTTGGATTGGGTCTCACCTTTTGACCAGAAGCTGGTGGATTCGAAGCTTGGAGGTGGTGATTGAGTACTAAAGAAGGGTTCCAAACTAGGACGAAACAGGTTTTCCAATAGTTCTCTAACTTTCATTGGATATGACAAATCAAAAAGAGTGGATGCATCTGCGCCAACCATTAAGAACCATTTTCAGCCATATCACTAATTTTCTCCAGTCACTAGTTTTTACAATCTTGAACACCCTAACTAGTCAGGAAGTATACACCTTCCGACGTGGTTGGCTTAAACTAACTGTTATTTGGTTTCCTTCACTGATGAAGTGATGTTTTGGTTTGACCACCAGTGGCTCTTTTCCAGCCTGACCAATCCTATGTCAGTCAGCTAACATTGCCCATCGGTCGAAGAAATTGATGGCTAGGCTAGCATGCGTAGCATATGTCTTAACGAACTCTCACAATCGCTGTAACTTGACAACCTCATCTATTGATTCTCCTCCCTCCCACCTATGTAGGACTCGACCGATGCATAACCTCAGTATTGCTCATCCTATTATACCGTCTAACATGGGACATAGAACTCAGACACCTATGATCTGAGACAGCCAGACTTTTCGTATCTTCCACTTTCAATGGCCGTGTCTCACTCACATCCATAAAGGAGGACAGAGTGAACTGCTGATCAGTACACACGTCTTTTGATCACTAACCAACCGGATATCACGTCCACTCCAGAGATACTGTAAGTTGGCATATACCAAACGAAACTTCTGTATCCATCTTGAGATTTTGTCAGCCATCAACCTGTCGACACTAGCTGATGTAACTCCCCAAATTAGTGAAGCGGTAATAAAATAACTTGAATTACGCATACATAGTGAGTTCGTTTGTCTGAATAATTGTTAGTTAATATTTACCCACAATAGTCTTTTTACAAATTAAAAAACTCAATTATCACAAGACTAATCGATTAGACGAACAGAGTTTTATTTTTTCAGAAAAAAAATTCGGATGTCATATGATTAGATCACTGTGTAACAGGTGTTAAAAGTGAATTCAGTTTTTCTTTTAAAAAAGTAAAAGTATGTATAGCTTTCTCTCAAAAGATTTAACTGCATCAGGTTGTTTCACTCAAACAATCACAATATATACTTTCAAGTAGTGGTTCGTAGGGATTTTACTGATTGGTTGCAGCATATCATTATGAGCTGACATCGATTAGAGAACCATTGGGAAACCACCTAGGAGTACTAGACAGCCAGCTGTTTCCTCCCTCCTAGTTTGGTACTTTACGTCAGTACGCACCCACTGCAAAGGTTCAAACCCAGGACCTGCTTGTTACAAGGCGAGCTAGGTCGTAGACAATTCAGCCACTGGGACCCAGAGATCCAATGGCCAGAAGATGAGTTCCAACTGCTACCAATTCATGATATGGCTCGACCACTAGCCAATGTCATCGGTGGAGAGTAATTGTCCTCACACCTGACCTGCTGTACCCCACTGGTCACGACTTCCCACTAGAACCCCTGAATAGGGCCAGTCACTATTGGATCGGGTGGGTCCCATTGGCTGAATGGTCTACGGGCTCTCTCACCTTGTAACCAGAAGGTTATGGGGTTTGAACCCTGGCAGCAGGTGCGTGCTGATGAAGAGTCCCAAACTAGGCTGACGAAACAGCTGTTCAGTAATCCCAGGGTTTCCAGTGGTTCTCTGACTGGTGTTAGCTCATGATGAAATCCTGTAATCAATCATAATATATATTGAGATTATTGATTATTGTCATTTTCTTCTTCTATCCCAAGTAGAACGTATAGGTTGAATAGTACATCTATATTTCACTGTGTTCTCTCCAGTTTTTAACAACAGGCTCCAAGATGTCGCATAAATTATCATATGATTTCCTTAATGTCATGTTTGGATTCATGCCCAACTAGTGGTTTCTTATTCTGGCTCTACTTGTCGATGGTTGGTATGGTGCGTGTTGTCACTCGATGGTCTCCTCAGATTGTGTCCATTTCTTCTCCATTTCTTTGAAGATATTTGGTAGGCAGTAAGTTGTTCGTTGGTTGGTTGGTTCTCTATACTACCAAAGTTCCTTGTCGCTTATATCCAGTCTTGTCAGCCATTTAATCTTCATTATCCAGCTAGAAAAAGGTAGCTGTTGATACAACAGACCGTTGGAAGTGCTTTTTGTGACGTTGGCGTCAAGTCATTGTACTGTTAAGATGTACAAATTTAATATCAATGTTGAAGATCTTTTGTTTTTTATTCCTGAGTGCAGTGAACTTCCACAATGACGTCAGAATAATGAACATCTGTCCTACTTTTCTTCTCTCCACCATGATAACCCCTTCTGTATCACCTGATGTTAACTCGTGATCATACCTATAACCAATTAAATCACTGGAAATCAATACTTGATAATAAACCTAGTGCTAAATTGTGAACTGGATCTGTACAGGAATTTACTTAGGGTTCTAGTGAAAAGTAAACAGGGAGATTCACCAAGTCAAGTAAGAGAACAGTTACGCTTCCATGATCCTGGTTGTCTATTGCCATATATATAATCCCTTGAGTTCAAAGTAGAACATAGGGTTTCAACACTTTCTTCTTTTCTCTGCTGTCCTTTTCAGAGCTGTCTAGCTCCACGATTCCCTATAATCTGTCATCTCCTACTCTTCCTCCTGCTCTTACTCGCTACCACCATAAAATCTCCTTGATGTCACCAACGACACACTCGTCACCCTTCCCATTCCAATTCCACTCGACGTCATTCGACTGCCTCCTTACTCAATGGCATATGCCCAAATCCACTTCCATTCAATCCTACATATATGCTGAGAAATCGGTTCTTGCTTGGTCAGGTGGTTTGTTTCCAGACAGAGTTTCTTGTCGCCAATTCTTTCTGTTCGGCCATCCAGTCTTCAATATAGAACGAAGGCAGCTGTCGATATAAGCTTGTAGTAACCTGTTCGAAATGCTTTTCGTGATGCGACATGTTTCTGACCCACATAGAAGAAATGACTTATTTCACATTTGTTTGTGATGAATAGAATGTGAATCTTGTTTTTTACTCTGAGGAGGAGTGGAGTGGAGTGGAGTGCAGTGCAGTGCAGTGGAGCAGGAGATTTGCAAACTGGTTTCAGGTTGATGAAGGCGTTTGCATCTTGCCTTTCTGACACTGTCTGGCTGACTATTTGGGTTTGACATCTTCATGTGTGCTGTCAGAGTGCGTGTGGTTGAAAGCGTGCTTCGTAGCTGGATAAGTGAAAGCAGGTAATGACCTGTGTCAAACCTCTCCCGTTGGCTGTGTTCAGTATATAATATATATATATATCGCGATACCGATTTCGTTGGCAATTAAGCCACTTAGGCCTGTGGAATTCAATAAATCTTTGATGAGCATGCATATCACCTTCTTGAGATGGTGGAACTTACTGGTCACAACTTCTTGTTACAACTTTAAGACATCCATTTATCATTAGCCATTAATGAGTTAGAGATTGATATTTAGGCCATAGTTTTCTGTAGAGATGTGGATTAAATTTAGTTGTTAGACTTTTTCACGAACTGACATCAGTTAGAATTTAATGGGTCATTAAATTCCACCGACCCAGGTACCTGAATAGTCGTCAACCAGCACGGTTTACCAACTTGGCTTCTATAGCTGGTAGGATCGTGAAGGTGCGGTGCTGAATATAATCCCAAAGGAGGGGGACAGAACAGCTCTTTATCACTCCTTACTAGTGTTCAATGACCTTTCTCTCTAACTAGTGTTGGTTTGGGATGAAATCTAAGATTTGAATTACTATTACGATAATAATAATGATGACATTTTTAAATTCTAATTCTGTCGTGTCCACAAACTAGGACAAGTTTAGTTTATTTAACTATACTCCTGTTATTTTGAAAAATAAACGAATGAACAGTAGCATATCATCGTCATGCTACCTTACTACACTGACCATCACTGTTATTATTAGTGATAGTAATGTGACAGGAGAGCAGAATGGTATTAAAATGTTAAAACTGAAAAAGTAAATCGATTCCTTCACGTTTTATCACTGACGAGAAGGCAACGAAATAAAAGATGGTACCATTTTATTCTGCTAAAACTGTAGTTCTTGCTTTGTTCAAATTCATTAAGGGGAATTAATGTATGAAAGAGACTGATATCAGTTAGAGAGATTTTGAAAACCAGGGAGTACTGAAGATGAGAAGTCGTGACCAGTGGGGTCCACCTCCATCAGAGTGAGAACAAATGCTCACCACCGATGACACTACCTGGTGCTCGTACTAAAAACCCCAATCTGTAGAAGTTGGAATTCATGGACTATGACTATGGAATTGGGTCCGATGGCTGAATGATCTAGCAAAACTCGGCTTGTAACTTGAAGGCTTTAGGTTCAAACCACTTTGAGTGTGTGGTACTGAAGAGTCTAAAACTAGTACCTGTACTCCCTGCTCATTTTCATTGTTTTCTAACTGATATCAATCCATCGACAAAACTTGATACAGATCAAATCTTTACAAAAAATAAATCTTGTAAACCTAATACATTGAAATTTACAAATTGCACAAGTTCTTCATCTATCTGCTTTTTTTTCCTTTCAGTCTGTGCATCGGTGGCGCAGAGGTTAGGAGTCTCGCCGACCATGCAAATGGTCCGGAGTTCGATCCCCTACTGATGCACACCTGATATCAATTGATCGGCCTGAAAAGTTTGGGCTACCGATATCCATGCTGAAAATTCCACACTTGTATCAAAAATACGGTGTGGAATCAAGCTATAATCAAAAAAGAAAATAACATTGTTTTCTTTATATCTTTTGTTTTGTAAGGCTCTTTCATATTCACTGATCACTCTTTCCCGCTTCGAAAGCGGATTGGTTACTCCAACTTTTAAGTTACTTTCAAAAAGATTCCATACAGAATGCAGTATAAAGCTTATAATATCTTGTCAGAATGGGATGTTACACTAGTACTGGTTGTAGTTATATGACTCTCACATTCCAACCGTTTAAGCACGTATGAGGTTGTAGAGTTACCTGTATCTACCTCAGGTGAAGATCTCAGTAGGCGAACACATTCAATCAATCAGTGAAAATGCTGATACATCCAACTAGCTGATGAATTGCCGAATGATATGGAATTCACATCCTGGAGTTTACTGCTAGCTTAGATCCATCAGTACAACATTATATCAATCTTCAGATATCATCTAAGCTGCCATACTAGACGCCAATATTTCAAAGAACAGAGATAGAAGATTTTGATCCAATAAAATCAGTAAAATCGGGGAAAACAAATTTATCTTAGTGAGAATAACGGTTGATATTCTATGCAAAAGCAGAAGTGACTTTCGTGTTGCAATGATCGTCCTAGTAGATAACACCGTGGCAGTTGATGCCATGAGTACTTGGTTCGCGTATCAATAGGAATCACACCACTTACTATGGGGAAAAGGAGGAAAATACATCCGCTAACCGACGAATCTTATATGGGATGAAATGAATCCCTATTGATAAGTTCATACTAGGTGTCAGTATTTCAACCCAGAATGAGCATTTCAGTCATACTACCCAGAAATCAATTAGTCAATCAATCAAATCTTCGAAAATCGTAACTACAAACACAATGTCAACAGTTAGTTTGTACGGATTCAATATTTTTCAAGTTTGAACACGGATTGATATCAGATAAAGAACCAAGGAAAACCAACAAGGAGTACTGCTAGACAGCCGTCGCTTCTTGATTTGGGACTTATCGACAGTACTCACCCACCGGGGTTAGAATCCAAAGCCTTCTAGGTACATGACAAGCTCATGGGGTCCATCAGATGGGATGTGGGGATAAATATTCATTGATGACAATGACTGGTGGTCACTGGAATTCATGGGTCCCAATGGATGAATAGTCCACGAACTTGACTTTCAACAAATTAACAATAAAACAAAATAATAATACTAAAATCAATATTTTTATTTCTTTAAAAGATAAAAACAGTTTCCTTGATGTTCTCTACTGTATTTTTCACATTACAAAAAATGGGAAACGAATTATTTTATAGACAAAGTTCCATTTAAAAAGCAAAATACAAAATAAAACAAAATAGCAATAATGAAACACGGCAAACACGAACAATTATTTTACCGAAAAAGAAACATGACACGACTGAGGAGAAAACTCATTGCACAAGGTGTTTTCGTGTAATATTCCAGTTGTGTAAAAAACGCCCATTAAAAACACTTTTGAAACATCCGAATGTAACATCACACAGGATTACAGTATTCAGTAACCTTCAAACACACGCAATACAAAACCACATAAGACCATGAGCAACACCAAATAACTACTTGAAGGAGATACGGACTGAAATAAACCGTCTCAATTCTCTCTTGTCATGAAGGGGTAAATGGAAGTGAGGTGGGTTTGTTTTACCGATTACTTATGTCAGTTGTGTTTGGAAGACAAATGCTCACTCTAGATGTTATCACTCGATTCACAAGCATCCCTCTAAATGAGACAATAGGCTTCATCTGTGACTACATCGAAACCAACAACCTAGAAGTTCCCCTTTACTATCAACTACCTGAAGGATCTACTTCTCAGATGTACGTTTAATATTCAATTCAAATTCAATGACAAATTTTTACATACAGGAAGATAGTGTGGCTATAGGGTTTCCTTTTGGTTCACTCTTAACTGGCTGTTTCATGGTGTGTCTTGAAAACAATATCCTTGATCCTTTAATCAGTTGATTGCACCCATACAAAAGATACGTGGATGATACTTTCATAGTTTGTGATGAAAAATTTGATATAGACGATCTTCTCAACACTTTCACCCCGAAAATCCTTCGATGAAATTCAACTTGGAATATGAATCAAACATGTCATTTCCATTTCTGGATGGCCTACTTACTAGAAGACAAAACTACTTGATCCAAATATCAATATACAGTGAACCAAAATGGACTGATCAGTTTATCAAGTTCCAGAACTTTGTCCCACTGATACGAAAGCAAAACTTAGTTCGCAGTTTATGCCCAAGTATTCAAAAAATCTGTCTGAAAGATACCGTCGAAACTGAATTGAAGTCTGCAAGTGACATCCCACTGGAAAATGGAAATCCATCCAGATTTATCGGCCAAAACGTGAAAGAGAAACCTTCATAATCGAAAATTGCAGCTGTTCCTGAGAAAACTCTCTTCATGAACCTAGAATTCAAAAGTGATATTGAAGTAAAAAACCTTAGAAACTACCTTTTGTAAATGTCTGAAAAAGACATTTCAAGGAACCACATTACGAATCATATTCTCGAGCAGACAGTTAGTCCAGTCAAGTATTAAGGATAAGATACCACTTTTGATCGCCTCAGTTTGTATATATCCGTATAACCGTTCGTGTGGAGAAAAGCACATCTGCCGTGTACAACACCAAGTTCACAAATGTATTCTGCAACAGTATCCATCATGGTTAGCCAGAAAAGAAATGGAGAATATCACTGGCTCTATCCTCGAACACCTTATCAACTGTAGATATCGTGTAGTCCCACATGACTGCCTAACAGCATTACACAGATTTCCTCAATTTCTCACGAAAGGACTTAGAATACGCCATCTATACACAGCCGGATCACTGGCTATTCTTGTCATAATTTTGCTTTATTTTATTATGTAAGTTTACCAATATTAGTATTTTCATTATGCGTCAGCGACACAGCGGTAGAATGCTCGCCAACCATGCCATATGTGGTCCGAGGTCCGATCTACGGATACCGACGCATTCCTTTTCCTCGCTAAGCCGGTAATAAGACTGGTAAAGAGGGAATAATGGGCATGAGACGTCTAGCAACCCCATCCTATAAAAATGAAAACCACTGCTACCGAAACTTCAAGCCTCTAGCTTTAAGCCCTAAGGAATGATTAAAAAAATCACTCTCATTATCCTTATTTTATTATCACTATACTACTGTTTATTAGTAACATTGCGCTTTCATACAGATTTTATAATAACACTTTGTCGTCTTTCCACTATTTTTTGTCCACCTTACATAATTACATATTGTTGATCCATTTTTCACACTTACTGAGGCATTTCAACTTCCGTGCCTTTGTTCTAATCTCCGATTAGTCACCCACTTCTAGATTACACATACATAAACATATGTAATACATTTTCTGGAACATTTCTACCAGTATCTGATTGTTGCATGAATTCCTTGTTAACACAATAAGTACTATTGTACACATCACTCTTGAAAACAATTCGTCAGAAAGAAAATTTTTCTGGGTGTTTTCTCCTTCTTTTTCTTATGACTCAATATAAGAATATTCCATTAATTTACGAAATAAATTTCTGGTGTTAGATGGTTGGAGATTATCGGCAGGAAGCCTTGGACCCAGGTTTCGAGCTAGTTGGCACTCGTCAGCAAGAAGTATCTGCATGAAACCTGGGTCCAAGGCTTCCTGCCGATTGTCTCCAACCATATAATACTGAAAATTCACAGTACACCATGATGGTGAACCACCTAATGGCGTGGTGGCCATATTGCAAACTTGACTGTGATAGAATTCAATCTGCACCAAACAGAGGACTAGACACATTCACACTTGTTACTAACTAGTATCCAATCAAGAGTACAAATTAAATGGTATAAACTGTTATAAGCATTCTATTGATCAAAGTCGACGTTCCCTTTAATTTCAAATCATGAAACATACAACAGATTTCAAGAAACGTGGCATACATTCTTGCATATCAATGCATCCAGACAACTATGGACATCGGCTTGAATGAGAATATGTTGAAATTTAAGACCAGTGGAAAAGCGTAAGATGTCAAAGAACTTCTGAAACTACAAGTAAATATTCTGTCACAAAGTTTCTTATCCTCTCCTGTTTACATTGGATTACAGCCTCACTGGGGAATGCAGGTGTACGCAGACGATGTATCCGAAATAGGACGAAAAAAGCATCCAGGATTCCGCTATTAATCATCATCTACCAAGATACTTGGATGTGTGAATACTTAAGATAATAATAATAATATCAATACGAAATGCAGTTAAAATGCTTTTGATTATAATCATATTTAAAATATCAAGTGATAAGGGAAATGTTGTAGAGTGTACAGATGTTGGAGAGTGGTGTAAAATTATAGGTTTAGTTAGCGAATAAAAAATGTTACATAATGTTATGTGAAATTCGATAAGATAGAGTTTTTACGAGTTGAGCACGGATTGATATCATCAGTTAGAGAACCATTGAAAACAAGCAGGGAGTACTGGACAGCCAGCTGTTCCTTCGTCCTAGTTTGAGAATCATCGGCAGTACGCACCCACCAACAGTGTTCCATACCATGACCTTCCAGTTACAAGGTAAGTTAGCTCGTATACCATTCAGCCACTGGGACCCAATTCAATGGCCATCCCATAAATTCTAACTTCTACCAATTCGTGATGCATTTAGCGTGACCACCACCCAATTTCATCAGTGAGACATCCATCCTCACACTTGACTGGATGGACCTCACTGGTCACAACTTCTCATTAGAACTCTAGGATACTCCGTCCTGTATGAAGTCTTGGATTCGGGCGCTGTCGGTGTGTGTGTACTTGCGATGAGTCCCAAACCAGGGTGAAACAGCTGTCTGGCAGTACTCCCTGCTTGTTTTCAACGGTTCTCTAACTGATGATATCAATCCGTGGTCAAACTCGTTAAAAAACAAATCCAATCCTTACAAACCAATACTTAAGATTTATTTATTTTTATTATCCCCTTGGATTTCGAGTGAAACATAGGCCTTCAACGGCTTGGCATGTGATGTCATTTAACGATCTCTTCAGTATGTGTCCATTTCATCACCATTTTCTTTGGAATATTTGTTAGGTAACCTCTAGGTTGGTTCGCCGCACTTCCAGAGCCTTATATTCTCTAATCTTTTCAGCCTGCCCATCTAATCTTCAATATTGGATGAAGCCGCAGGGTAACTGTTTTGAAAGAGGTCTTCAGTAGGTTGTGACGCAGACACTAAGTCATTCAACCTTATAGAACCATGAACTGACTTGACATTTAATTGTTAAAAATCACAATATTTATTTCTATATCTGGTTCAATGCAGGTGATTTCACTTAGGTTTAATTAATTTCAGGTGGGGAGGGGGTCAGGGTTGGGGTTGGAGGGAAAGGGCAAATCAGTCTAGAAAGGGGACATTGTTACCTACGCACGTATATATATTAACGCACATACAAACAGCCTTTTAAACACACACACACACGCACATCCAACGATACACTGCTTAATTTTTTTGTTGGTGAACAACTGTTTCAAACATCCTAACAACCCAACAAACAAACAAACACGCTAAAGTACAACATGCCCTTAAATAATGCGGGGTGGGAGTGGGGGGTGGTGGTGATCGAGAAAAACTATAGAAGTAGCATAGTATAAAACACTATTTGAATAGAGGGTTATTACAAAAAAGAGAAGTAGAGAAACAACACTGAAGAAGTCTTTATTTTTTTTTGGTTTTCATGTGATCACGGTGTATTGTAGTAATTCTCTTTATTTTCAGCATAAAAGCTTATCTAATGTCATATGATCACATTTATAGTAGTAAATAAGAATATATAGAATGGCTAAAGGAGATCTCTTTTCTCCTACTTTGTTCATAGGGAATAAAAAAAGACAGTTGCAGCGAAAACAAAAACTTTCTTTTCGACGAAGTCCACTCGTGTATTTATAATAATAAATGGTTGGGAAAGATCCAGGATGGCTGAGCGGTTCACAATATGCTGCGTTCAGATAGCAGTCCATTCTGTGGGCGTAGGTTGGAATCCCACTTTTCACACCAGGTTTGACTGGGAATTCTTCTAGATCTTACGCAGCCATTTAATTATAAATACACGAGTGGACAGCCTAGTTGACGGTGACTTCGTCGAAAAGGAAATCTTTTTTTCGCTGCAAAATGCCTTTTTATTATTCCCTATGATCAAATGTGTGTATATTCCGTGATTTATTAAGTTCATTTGAAGAATGTACAATTAGTTATTTAGGCGGAAGGACCTATATATATATATATATATATATATATAATTATTATTCCCTTGGGTTCCTAGTGGAACATAGGGCTTCAACTGCACGCCTCCACTTGCTTCTGTCTTCTGCTGTACTTTTCACTTGCATCCATAGTAATCCATAATGTTTTAGTTCCTCTTCACACGATCTCCTCCATGTCACCCTTGTTCAGCCCACTCGCCACTTCCCTTTCGGGTTCCACTCGAGCACTGGCCTGACGCATGATGTCACCCAGTGGCCTCCTCAGCGAGTGTCCAATCCATCTCCACTTTCTCCTGCTTGTTTCTTGCTTTGTTTCTTCCCATAGTTTTTTGTTAGTGATTCTTTCCGGCCGGCCATCTGATATCTTCAGTATAGAGCGAAAATAGTTGTTGATAAAGGTCTTCAACAGGCTGTTGGAATTATTCTTTGTGACCCACCAAGTTTCTGATCCGTATAGAAGTGACTTGACGTCGTTTGTATTGAAAATCCGAATTTTGTTGTTGATGTTGAGTTGAGTGACGAAGATTTCCAGATTGGTTTCAGGTTGATGAATGTGTTTCTCGCCTTCCCGATTCTCGATTTGACATCCTCGTCCGTTCCTCGTGTAGTTGAGACAATGTTCCCTAGACAAGTGAATGAGGTAACCTCTTTCAAATCCGTCGCGTTGATGGTGATTGGCGATGGATGTTGCTGCTGTTTCATGACTAGAAGAGTAATAATGTATTACAGAATTGGGCTATTCTACGTTCGCTTTCATGAAGACATCCAGACAATGTCTTTCTGGTATGTCGATGTACTTATCTCCCCAACAGCAATTGAACTGATAAACCTCACATTGACGTTTTAATGAACAACAGCATATGTGGAGAAGGTGAGGAGAGATGAGGAAGAGAGATGCAAAAAAAACTTTCTTTGAATTGCTCTCGACAGACAGCTTCACAGAACCTGATTAATTATTTCTTGCTTGAATATTAAGTCTACAATTAGTTATTTCTTCGGCATATTCTGTTTAGTAGCACACATTATATTAGCAGCAGTACATACACTGAAGCTGTACTGAGAAGTTATGAGCAGTTTGCTTCACTATGTCAAGGTCAAATGGATGCCAATCCAAGGCACTTGTTAAGGATAACGCTAAATCACGAATTGACAGAAGTTAGAATCCAAGGGTCATTGAAAGCCACCGACACCAGCAGCTGAATGGTCAACGAGATGACTTGTAGTGGCGTCCAGAATAAAGTTATCACTATCATTACCTTTTTTTAAAGAGTTGGTTCACAGTACTCCTCGATTGTTTTCAATGGTTCAATGACTGATATCGATCCGTGATTAAACGCAAAGCAAATCAAAATCCTCACGAATCAACACTTGGAAATTACCCTAATGTTCACTAGTGACTGACTAAAAGAATGACTTTTCCTGGAGTCCTTGTGAGAAGTCATTTCAAGTGAGTTCACTAGGCCGGGTTTGAGGACAAGTACTCGCCGAAAATCTCAAAATGATAGAAGTTAGAAGGGATAGGTCGTTGGATACCATCTCAGGTGGCTTAATAGTTAACGAGCTAGCCTTGGAACCTGAATTTTGTGGATTCAATCCTTGGTGTTGTGGCCCCGAGTGCAAACCATTGAAGAGTTCCAGTCGGGAACGAAACAACTGCCCAAAACTCCTTGATTTTAAATACTTCTTTAACCGATGACAGTTCATAATCTAACTTACAACCTGAACGACGAATATTCTTTTCAATAATTTCTCATCTGATTTTTACAATTATAAAATGTAATATTTGTCATGGCTACAATAATGGTCAGTCATGTAGTGGATAGATTTTTACGTAAAATAACAGATTAGTTATTGGGTGTCTTACTACCAAGAAGACAGGATAGTTCTATTAAAAGAGGAATATTTAGAAATCAAGAAACCAAAGTTCAGTATCCCCACTTCTTTAGCTTCGTACCTATGAAATACAAACATAATCTGATCAGGTGCTAAGCATTTAGAGTGAGGTTCATTCGTTCTGAAGATTGTGTACAGAAAGAACTTCAGGTCATCCGGGATATTATAAGCATATCCACAGAAGTTCATTAAAGCCAACATAGATTACAATAGTCGTAAACATGAACTGGCAACGGTGGAGAAAAAGCCTTTATTTTTACGTCTACAATTCAGTTGAGATATTCCTGCAGAGATTCTATCGTAACGCTTAACCAGAACGATAAAGAAAACTTTCTACTATGCACACCTGTTCTTATCCTTCAGTAGTCGTCTAATATTCACCCAGAAACTAACTGAAAGATGTCTTAACTAACCTGAGCTCTTCTTCATGCATATATCATTTCAACTGTTCCTGTGGTTCAAGTTATATAGGGCGCACGATTAGGCAGGTTCCTTCTACGAATTTAAGAACATTCACCAGCTTGGTTCAGAAAGGAGGAAATTAAATGCATAAAGAGCTCGATTCTGTCACAATTGGTCGATACTGGGCATCGCATCAACGCCATCTCAGCCTTCAGGTTTATATTAGCAAATTTTTAAGTCATTATCACGAACAGTTCGCTTGTGTCTCCTAAATATAGCCGAGGCTGTTGCAGTAAGGTCGACTAACTGGAACTTTGTATCCGAAAAAGATATGATCAGACTCTGTTCCTACTGTGGCGAAACTTGGATCAAAATGTCTTCTCACCAAGAGTGCCCTTTCCCTTATCCCTTTTTGTTTTTTCCTTCTGATTGCACGGAGGATTTCATCATGAGCTGACATCAGTTAGAGAACCACTGGAAAACCAGCTGGGAGTACTGGACAGCTGTTTCGTCTTAGTTCGGGACTCTTCATCAGTACGCACCCATCACAGAAGGTTCGAACCCACAACCTTCTGCTTACAAGGCCAACGGGCTCGTAGACCATTGAGCCACTGGGACCCGATCCAATGGTCCTTGAATTCTAACTTCTGCCAATTCACGACATAGCATGACCATTTCGCAATGCCTTCTTCGTTGGATTACTGCCTCGTCTTCAACCTGCTGTACCCTACTGGTCATGGCTTCACACTAGAACCCCAGGTTAACTGCCTGAACAGGGCCAGCCGCTAGTGAGCATCAGTTTAATTTTCAAGTATTGGTTTTGTAGGGATTTTTGTTTGATTGCATGGAGGATTTCATCATGAGTTGATATCATTTTGTCACCCATCCTATAACTAATCTGTTATTTTACGTAAAAATGTATCCACCACATAACTGACTATTATTGTATTATGATTGTTTCCTTTAGTTCCTACAGGAACATAGGGCCTCAACCACACGTCTTCATTGCATTCGGTCCTCTGAAAACGTTTTCACCTGGCTCCAAGTCTGCCCACATGCTTTCATCTCCTCTTCACAAGACCTCCTCCTCCATGTCATCCTCTCACTGATGACCAACTCGCCACTTCCCGTCCGGGTTCCACTCGAGCAATGGTCTGGCGTGTGATTTCACTCACTTGATGGTTTATTTTCTCAGAGTATGGCCAGCCAATCCACCTGCATTTCTTTCTGCATATTTCTTGCACAATTGGTTCCTGCTGGGTTGGTTCCCTCATTTCCAGAGATCCCTCACTGTTGCTGATCTTTTCTGGCCGGCCATCTTATCTTGAGTGGTACTGAGCAAAGACAGCTGTTGATGAAGGTGTGTAGTTTGTTCGAAGTACCCTTCATGACACTCCGTGCAAGTCTCTGATCCGCATTGTAAGTAGTACTTACTTCACATTGGAGTTGAAAATACGGATCTTATTTTCATTTTCATGCTGAGTAATGCTGTTGACCTCCACACAGACTTGAGAGTAGTGAAAGCTTGTCTTGCTTTCCCGATCCTTGTTTTGATATCCTCATCAGTTCCGTCCCCCTGTAGTTGAAGCGATGCTTCCCAGGTAGGTAAAGGAAGTTGCTTCTTTCAGATTTCCCTCATTTATGGGAGAACCATGACAAATATTATTTATTTTATAATTGTAAGAATCTGAGGAGAAATTATCGAAAAGAATATTCTTTCTTCAGACTGACTTTTAATTTACAATCAGTCAAATCCCCCGCAAAAACACTAACTCTTGAGATCTAACTCCTGCGAAACTGACAAGTTCTGCAGGTTTCCACTACTTTTCAATACTCTGATAAATTGTGATAATATATACATTTGTCAAAGTTTCCTTTCCATCTGTTTATATGCATATCAATAGAAACAGTCCAGTAAAAAAATGCTTAAAAAGAAACTAAACAGTAAACAGCAAGTACACATACATCACATGAGTGTAAAAAAAATAAAAATAAAATAAAAAAAGGAATAGATATAAATGTCAATTTGATTTATTCTATTTCTGATTTTATTGTGAATTTATATTTCTTTTCGTTTTCCCCGCTTTTTCTTTTTTTAAAGCAATCTTACGTATTCATACAATCATTAATGTGTATTGATTATGCTGATAGATAGTCTGACACACAATTATACCAACAACAGACACATTTTAACACATACGCAGTGTGTGTATGAACACTTGAAGGAAAGAGAGAGAATATATAGTTAGATCAATAAATGGATGGTCAGATAGACACACATAGAGAACACACAGATGACTGAATAGGTAGTGTTAAACATATACTCAATATATCATAGTAAGTATTAATAGTAATAATAATAATATTATTATTACTCTTGTCACTAATATAATTTCCTCTGTAACTATTATTAAGTATTCTCTTAAGAAAAACAAAGTGGAATACGAAAAAAAAGCGGGAGAAGTGAGATAGTCGAAGGGGAGAGAGAGAGAGAGAGAAAGAGACAGAAAACAATTACAACGGTGATAAAATAAAGAAATAACATAAAACGGGAAGGTCAAAACAGATAAATAGGTAGATATGTCTAATTTATCGTGAGAGCTTATTCTCTTGTAAACCTGAGTTTACAATCAAACAGAAAAGAAATACGATAATTATTTTTCAGATTACTTTTTTTCCTTCTTTTGCTTTGAGTTGAGTCCAAGCATTTATTTCTCTTTTGTTCTTGAATGATCCTTTTATAAGAAGTTAATTGGTGGATGGTGACTAGTAGTGGAAGCAAGGACAACGTGCATTTGGGACTCGTCAGCTGGATGTACCTGATGATGTTCCCACCGAGGCTCGAACCCAGTGCCTTTAGTTCCAAACGCCAAAGCGTTATCCACTAGACCACTTGGGCCACGAGAGCCACTACCTATTGTGAAACGAGTTATATTAATTGTTTACTTCAATTTTAGGTTTTCCCGTTGATTGATTGGACCGAAGTGCTCATCCTCAGGTTGATATGTCGGCTTCTTGTGCAGATGCTTCGACGATGTCTGGGCACATGTCCGGAACATGATCACTCACTGCGGAATGCAGGTATATCCAGATGACGAGTCCAAAATAG
Organism: Trichobilharzia szidati; assembly: GCA_944472155.2. Lineage (NCBI taxonomy): Eukaryota > Metazoa > Platyhelminthes > Trematoda > Strigeidida > Schistosomatidae > Trichobilharzia > Trichobilharzia szidati. The sequence goes on from OX235273.1 coordinate 77,011,475, forward strand.
GACGAAATGCGCATCCTGGCTGAATTCCACTGCTAGTCACCATCCACCAATTAACTTCTAATTACTTGCTCAAACATCGTCGTAGCATCTGTACAAGAAGCCGACATGTCAACCTGAAACCAAGCACTTCGGTCCAATCAATCGACAGGAAAATCTAAAATTCAATTAAATGATCTTTTTTGTTTGAAAATTAACACTTCTAAACATCTTCTGTTATTTTGTTGGAATTTAACTGGTTTGAAGATCGATCAGGAGCTAACATCAGTTAGAGAAACGGTGAAAATCAGCATAAAGTACTGGACAACTGCTTTATCCTCCCAGTGTGGGACTTTTCAACAGTACACACTCACCAACCGCGGTTTGAACCTAGGACCTTCAGGTTACGAGACCAGGTTTGTTAACTGTTATTCAGTCAGTTGGGCAGGCATCCAGTAGCCTATCAAATTTAACTTCTATCAGTTCACGATTTGTAGCGTGAAAGCCAGTCATTTTAATCGGTGAGTATTTCTCTTCACACCTAATATCATCGACGCTGATGGTCATGACTTCTCACTAGAACTCCAGGGAACTCACTAGTGTGCGTGAGATTAATTTTCAAATTTTTTTTAGTGTGTAGGGATTGAAGTTTAATCACGGATCGATATCGGTTAGAGAAAAATTAAAAACCGAAAATCACTATTATTGTTCAAGTATTGGTTTGTAGGGATTTGGTTGGTTGATTGCTGAAGAGTCCCAAACTAGGACGAAACAGCTGTCCAGTACTCCCAGGTTTTCCAATGGTTTTCTAACCAATATCAGCTCATGATGAAATCCTGTAACCAATCAACCGAATCCCTACAAAGCAATACTTGAATATGAATGAGATGCTCATTGGCGACTGGCCCTATTGAGGTAGGTTACCTGGGGTTCCATTGGGAAGTCGTGACCAGTAGGGTGCAGCAGGTCGGGTGTGAGGACAAATACTCACCGAAGACATTGGCTAGCGGTTGCGCTATATCGTCAATTGGCAGAAGTTAGAATTTATGGGCTGGCCATTGGATCGGGTCGCAGTGGCTTAAAGGTCTACAAGCTGGCTCGCCATGTAACCAGAAGGTCCTGGGTTCGAACCCCGATGAGTGCGTACTGCTGAAGAGTCCCAAACTATATATATAGTATTCTGTTGTTAATGCCATATTGAACTGTATTGAACTGAACCACAGTAAGATCAAATTACGAAAGCAAGGCATCAGGCATTCATTACTGTGAAATCAGTGCAGACGTCTACAACACTTAGCGAAAGAAATAAAATCTGAAGTTGTAATACTAATTAATGTCTAGTCAGTTGATTGGTACTTCTGTATACTTCACAGGCTTGGCTCATGTTTCACGTTAAACGGCAAGGAATTCTAACAGTGAAGTGAACCGACCAACAAATATAGTCAAGGAAGTGGATATGCATCGAACATACACACACACACACGAGGCAGTCAACTGTGACTCAAATGGTCAGTAATGAGTTGAACATTGGTTTGAGAGTGACATGGATGGGGATCATTCGAAGAGGAGATTAGAACTTGTGAACAGTTGAAGAGGCACCTGAAAGTGATCTCAGATAACTGATTTGGGTACAGATGTCCCGTTGAAGGCATATGTTCCGCTCAGAATGCAATGGAACAAATAATAATAATAGTAATAATACATGGTTTTTTTATAACTGTGATTTTTACAGGCTGAAACTGTAGCCTTTCTGAAAACTGATTGTGGAATAAATAAATATTGATTGAAAATCGTTTTTCCTTTGTCATAACCAATTGAATCACACACACACACAGGCAAACAAACAAACAAACTTGGATATTTATTTTACTCACTATGTTGAATTATCCCAGATGGTAGGATAAATAAATAAATAAATATTTCATCGATTTGCAAAATATATTTGGTGACTTCTTCATCATAATGTCTCTTAAGATGAAATGTATTCAGCCCATGAGGGTATAGGGCGTGTTTCTAAGATAAGTAGGTGGGTAGGTTGGTAGTTATTCAAATATGTAATGAGCGATATGCGTGAACTAGTTAGTTTATGGATATAATTATTCTAGTGTATTTTGAGTAACCTAGCAACAGGACTTATTTATGCTATCAAACTGGGAATTTTTAGCAATAGTAACTACTGTTATAAATATTAGTAGTAGAAGTAATAATAGAAATAAGGATATTAGCAGAAGTTAGGATTCATGGGCTAGCCACTGGATTTGGCCCCAGTGGCCGAATGGGGATGATCCTAGTTTCGAACCCCAGAAAGGTGGATGGGTACTGATGAAGAGTTCCAAACCTGCAGGACGAGATAGCCTTTTAAGCAGTACTCCTAATGGTTCTCTAACTGATGTTCCGTTGCGGCCAAACTTTGAACTATATCTGTCAATAAATCAATATGTGTATATCAGATTAACTGATTAAAAATGCCCATTAAAATTTTTTCAAAAGAATGGTTACTGAACACAAAGAATACTCTCTTCGATAAGCCCTTCTTCATCAAGTTCTACAGTTTTATTTACATAATAATGAGTGAATTAGTGTGATTAGCAACATTAATTTTTGTTTAAATAACATCGAATCAATAATAATAATATCAATGGATTACAGTGCGATAACATCAACAAAACACACTGAATATCAGACAGGCAAATTAAGAAAGATAATAATAATACAAATTCATGAATTTATAATCTCCACTGAAGGCTAGCCAGGGCAGTAGTAGTGGCTGAACGTTCTTCTTTTGCACACAGAACACTGGTTGTTTCACGCGAATCGCGATAGCCTCTACTGTTTGGAGTATGCAGTACCTCGATGTTTCCGGCAATTTATTTGGTACCCGGTGGATGATAGAGATGGATTCTTCAACGCTGGCTTTGTAGCTGGTTTAGATCAGGTGGTCTGATATCGAACTGTTCCCGGCCCCCCATCTGACCGGCCATTTTATCTTCAGTATGGAGCCAGCGAGTAGGGGAGGGGCAGTTGTAGATAAAAGTGTCAAGCCGCTGCCTCTCAGAAATTCCTTTCTTGACTCACACACAGAGGATGTTTATCACCCGTATAGAACAACTCACTCACTAACTCACAGACTCACTGACTGACTGACTTGGCATTTGTTTGTGTTGAAAAGAATGAGAATGTTTTTGTTATTCATACTGAGGCAGAGTGGAGTGCAGTGCAGTGCAGTGCAGCAGGAGATTTACAAATTGCTTTCACGTTGATGGAGGCGTGCGTATCTTGCCTTTCTGATACTGTCTGGCTGGCTGGCTTGAACATCTTCGTCGGTGCTGTTGGAGTGAGTGTGGTTGAAAGCGCGCTTCCCATCCGGATTAGTGAGGCGAGGTAGTGACCTGTGTGAAATCCCCCCCGTTGATAGTAACTGTTGCTGCTTGTTGCGGTGGTCAGTTGGTTAGTTGGTAATCTACACCACCTCGGTCTCCGTTTTCTCAATACATCGGAGACGTGAAAGAAACACAAAGAAACACACAGAATATGAAGGAAGGCCGGAAGTAGGGCAACAAGGAAGACGATCTTTGCAAATGGTGTTTTGAAGGTGATGTGTACATAATTTGGCTATATAGAGATACCGATTTCCAAAATAAACATTCCTTTAACAAGTCTTTCGTCTTCTACAGTTACAATACTAATAATGCTATCACACAACTAGAAACAGAGGCATTCAAATAAGAGAATAAACATTGACAAAGATGAAAAATAATGGTATAGTCACCAACATTATAGATAAGATTTCATTTTGATAAGTCACACAGTGTTATACAGTAATATTAACTGATGACCACCTTTTGAGCACAAATGTAATGTTATAATGTATGTGAATTGAAATAGAATTTCAAGATTATTTCTTATCCTCCTCTGATTTGACTGGTGGTAATAACATGAGAACCTAGAAGACCTGGATTTCGCGCATGGATGATTTATGTTTGATGTCACACAAAATCGAAGACTTACAAGCGAAAACCGACAAACTAGTGGAAGAAGCAGCAAAGATAGGACTCCAGGTGAACATAGACAAGACGGAGGTTATGAAAATAACCAACCAACAACAACAACAGCAGCAACATCCAGTGCAAAGCACATTCAACGGGAGGGATTTGAAAGAGAGGGACCAAGCATTCCGGATCCCAAATGACAAATAAAAATTAAAGCAAAAATATTCATTCAGACATCTATAAAACACAAAATAATTGAGCAAAGAATATCCTTTTCGATAATTTCCTCTTCTGGCTCTACAATTACATATACATATATGTTTATATACATAGAATATTCTAGATTAGTAGTCAATAACAATATTAGTGCTTTTTAGATAATATCGATTTGTAAAGTAAGATTTAACTGCTCCTGTGGAGCCACCTGCATAGGCCGTACAATTAGGCGTGTTCCTCGTCGAATTTCAGAACATCACCCTGTGTGGTTGGTTAAGTAAAGGACTAACAAAATCTATTTGTAGCACTATTCTATCTCATCTTGTGGATACAGAACACAAGATTGATGTTAACGAGGAGGCTTTCAAAGTCATTTACCGCATACCAACAAATCTTAACTTCGCCTTAAGAGTTCGTTTACTAAATTTTGATTTGATTTTGATTTACAGCTTGATTCCACACCGTATATTCAGTACAAGTGTGGAATTTTCAGCATGGATATCGGTAGCCCAAATTCAGGCCGACCATGGATATCGGGTGTGCGTCGGCAGGGGATCGAACCCCGGACCATGTGCATGGTCGGCGGGAGTCCTAACCACTGTGCTGTTATGATCTTTATTAAGAAGCCTAATTTGTGCATCCAAAAGAAGTTAGTCCAGGCAATATCCTTACTTTGGCCATCTAGGTTTGAATAATCTGGAATTTTTGTGGAATTTTCCTAATTTTAGTTGATATTCTATTTGCTACTATATCTTTGTTATTATTATAGTTTAAGCATCTTTAATCAACTATAATTGCATTGATCTTACTTTACAAATCGATATTATCTAAAAAGCACTAATATTGTTATTGACTACTAATCTAGAATATTCTCTGTATATAAGCATATATATAATTGTAGAGCCGGAAGAGGAAATTATCGAAAAGGATATTCTTCTTTGCTCAATTATTTTGTGTTTTATATTAATAAAATTCGACCTAAAACCAAATGATAGTGGATACCCAAGAAGTGGTATTCGTTGCCCTCATAACTTAGTGGATGATGATGATGATTATTCGAAGTTCCTCAACGGGAACAACGCCACACTAACTCATTGAAGGGAATGCAGGTACATCCAGATTGGCTGATGAGTCCCATATATATATATATATATATATATATATATATATAGGATGAAATGCTCACTCACTGGACTCCACTACTACTATTACTCAACACCATCAGTCAAAAATAAGTGGACCATCATTTTGGATATCTCTGTTGTATATAATATAACTTTGAATGTATTAAATAATGACAGTTTAATTTAAATTCAACTCATCATCAATGTCATACAGTTAGATTGCGTTTTTCGTCCTGAGAAAAAATTCCTCCCTTATTTTTTTTAGATTTGGGAAAATTTCTTTCTTGATTTTTTAATATTTCTATGAGATTTTCTGGAAGACGTCATTTAAGGTGCCCATTTCAACTGCATATATATCTTAATGTGTAATTGACACAAACATCCCTTTTTTGTATTACCTTACTAAGTAGCATTTAATTGGGTTTCCCCCCTTATTTTTTATATTTTTTCGTGAAGGAAATTCTCTTGCTTCCCTTCCCTTCCCATTCATTCCCATCCCTTCTTTTCACTTTCCTACAGCCCTTACTTTTTTCTTTACATCGTTAGAGAGGATAAATTTTGAATTTGTACATCTACTACATGTGTGTGTGTGTGTGAGGGGGTGGATGATTGCACGTGAATACAATTCGAAATGAAAATTAGTTGGACTGTCAGTCAAATTAGGAATTACATTTATCTGTCTAAAATAATCACAAGATTTGTAAAATTGGTATTTCAAATGGCATTATTGTTATTTCCATAGATTTCGAATGGATTTCTGATTCATTTCAGTTTGTTGAAGCAAATTAATGATGTCAGTGTATCTGACGGGGATCTGATGTCTTTCATTGTCACCTCCCTACTCACAAATGTGCCAGTTGTTGAGACTATTGATTTTATATGTACAGAAGCTGAAGACATAGTCATTCCAACATCGGAGCTGAGGCAAATTGCTACTCTTATGTACTAAAAATGTCCATTTTCAGTTAGATGGGCTTCTATTCCATCAAGTTAATGGTGTCACGATGGGAAGCCCCTTGGGATCACTTTTTGAAGATTTATTCTTGTTAGGCCTAGAAGCCTGTATTTTGCAACAACATATATACAACAAACGGACGTATACCTAAGATTGTCTGTGAAATCAGATCAAAAGCTGAAGACATGTGGATAAAATTCAACTCACGCCATTTGAATCTCAACTACACAACGGAAAAGGACTGATGGCAAAAAAAATCGAAAGATCTATATTTAGAAAGCTTTCATGGATAGGACAGTATATACATTTTAAAAGTTTTTTTCCAATCCAGTATAAAAAGAACTTAGTCAGAACACTGTTCAATAGAGCACGAAAATTTGTTCTGACAGTATAACTGAACATGAAATAACGGTTTTGAAGGATATTTTATCTAAGAATGGATATCCTGAAAAGTTCATCAATAGATACTCTAAAGAAACGAGCCCCTACAAAACTATCCAAACACTTCCAAAGAAATCTGTCTTTAGCAGTTTGGCATTCAAAAGAGATGATATACAAGAAGTAGTCAAACGAAGACTTGATAAAGCTATCAAGAGAACTTATTGTGCCCCAAAAATTGCCTTCCTTAACACTACCAAGCGGATGCTTCAATAATTTGCGAAAGACCAGTCGCCAATCCTCGACACTTCAAACTGCTGCGTATATCAATTTGAGTGTGTTTGTGGAAGGGAGCAAACACATAGGTCGTACAGAAAGACGATTGTTTACTCACATGATGCAGCACTTGCCAAAGTGGTTGAAAACAGCTGAATGCAAAGTGCCAAAAACCTCAATAACAAAACATCTTGTGGACTATGGACATGATATTGACGCTGCCAAGTCATTCACTATTGTCAGGAGACAAAGAAACAGGAAGATGCTTGCAATTGCAGAGGCTTGTGCAATTCGAATTTATAAACCAGGTCTCCGTGTACAAAAGCAGATGGTCGTCACTTTGAATCTATCATGGTAATACGTATTACTTATTATTCTACCTCTTATTTTTATTATTATTGTCATTATTATTATTATTGATTCATTTAAAACTACCCTTTATCAGTAGCATTATCTTAACTCACTTCAACACTATTATTATTACTGTTATTATAACTATTACTGTTTATTTTTTTTATTTCATTTTTTGATTACAGCTTGATGCCACACCATATTTTCAGTACAAGTATGGCATTTTCAGCATGGATATTGGTAGCCCAAATTTCGCAGGCCGACCATAGATATCGGGTGTGCGTCGGCAGGGGATCGAACCCCGGACCATGTGCATGATCGGCGGGAGTCCTAACCACTGTGCCACCGACGCAGTGCAATTCTTCATATATTCTCTAATGACTAACTGTTTATCTAAGTGATGTAATTGAAGCGTAATGCATTTTATCTTAATTTTAATCTCTCATAATCCCTCTCCCCATATCTATTTGAATATGACCTGGAAAACATTCACACTTGTCTTTCTGCATGATTAATTCAATGCAGTTTATTTGTTTATCAGTCTTATATCTCCCAATGTAATTTCAATAGTACATATATCAGTGTATGTAGAGTATTCAGCTGAAAAGTCCTACCGAAATTTGATGAATTCATTGAAAATCTTGCTTCATTAAACTTTGTTGATCGTTTTTTGATAAGTTGCTGCTTGGTTAATTACATTTCCAGAGTTTCTTGTTACTAATCCTTTCTAGATGGCGCCATCTTGTCTTCACTATGAAGCCAGTGAAGGCAGTAGTCTCTTGGAAATGATTTTCGTGACGCGTAAATCAACTGTCTAAACTATGCAGAAGAACTAAAACACTTGACATTAGTGTTGAAAATCCAAATCTTGTTCTTTATACTGTATGCAGAAAATTAAAAAACTGGTTTCACCACGATGAAAGTCTGCCTTACCGCTTTTCCAATTCTGGCTGGCTTTGACATCGTCTTCCACACCGACTATCGGTGAAACGACTCTGGACAGATAGATAAGTAAAGAAGTTGACTTCCAACAAATTTCTCTACTGTTAGTGATCGGCTATCTTCATCACCTCTGTCTTCCCTATGTTCATCTCATGTCTTCGCTACCTTCCACTCCTGAAAACTTGGCCGCTTTCGCCTGTAAGCCTTCAAGTTTTTATGATATTAGACACAAATCTTCCTCAAAGTCCAGGTCTTCTAAAGTCTCCTAATCGGTCCAACATATTCCTTTCTTCTTCCTCTCCACTCACAGTCTCCTGCATGATACAGTCCACCACAATCAGGAATATCATCGTGAGTGATAGCAGGCTGAAAGCCTTGTCTAACTCCTGTCTTCTCTCCGAAGGCATCACTGAGTTATCCTTTATGGATCACTTGATATATGCCAGTGTCATATAGCAAGCTGTTGAATGAGGTTGTCAAAGATTTGGGGCACTCCACAGTGCTGAAGTAGTTTCCAAATTAATTCATTTATATGCCACTACACAGATCGATAATAAATTCATTGAAAAGAGTCTCTTCAATGAACATTGTGTTCTGAGTATTACAATAGGAATTATTAAATCTCCCATAATTTATCTAGTGAAGTGGAATACCTAAGTTCAAGTGTGAACTCGACATTCAACCTGAAAAGTACTCGTTATTCCATTCTGCAACATCAGTTGAAGACAGGAAAAAGGAGGCGAAATCAAAAAAATTGACTAATTATGCCTTCCATATAGAAGAAGAGTCATAGGTTTGCATCATTTCTCCATGCCAGCTTTCGTTTCAACCACGAACATCGTCATTATCACTGAGCGATAGAATGCCCTCCCAAATAACCTCATCATCACATACGTATACAGTTTGTAATTTGGAAAATAGACTGTGTTGAGCGGAAAAGCAGAAGTTCATTATCCTTGGAACAAAAATCTTCCCAAACAGTTCCCATTCAAATGTTCTTGTACTTCACTTGTTAAATTTTCGTCACGAATTAGCATTCGTTATAGAGAGACTCAGTGAAAGCCAACAGGAAGCCCTGGAAAATCTGTTTCATCCTATTTTGAAACTATTCAGCAATGTTACATCACAACCCTACCGTTAGGGAACGGATCAGTGGACTTCCAGTTATGGCACCAATGGCATAGTTAAACTTCAAGCATCACTAACTAACACCACTGGAGTGGGACCACACCAATGACCTTGAAACACTCACTGAGCAAGTTAGTGCAAGCTGGCAAATAATGTTGTCATTATCAATATAACATCCTCATCAAAGTGTCATGCTATTAAATAGGATATCTGTCAAGTTTCAACTTAGTTTTGGGAAAGATTAAGGTAGGCTTTAAGCCATGGACAAGTTGAAAGGCTGTTTCGAGTTTGGGTGACTCTAAACTACAGTAGCCCAAAACGAGAGTACCTCTATCAGCCAATCAGATTCGTAAGAAGTAGAAGTGCGCAATTTGAAATAGACGTCTATATACAAGCAATGCAATGTTTTAAAAAAAATGGTTACATAGGATAATATTCTTGTATACAATCCAAAAAACCTCCAAATTCCACACAGGAGTTCTCATAGTCAGGTTAAACCGATTTCTGTACATAAATTCGTCAGAGTCATCAATTTGTTCATTAGGTTGTTTCGATTTGGGCAGCGATAGCTTAGAGTGACCCGAGTTTGATTACAGTTAGTTTAGGGATATTTTCACGTTAGGGTTAGGTTAAGCAAAGATTAGGGTTATTTTTAGGGTTAGAAGACCTAAATAATAACATGCATAGAATATGGTTAAATTACTCTGTTGATATAAGAATAGAACTTGCGCACTGTGGCGGTAGAGTATAATTCCATTGTGGGTAACATTTATTTTGATTAAGTCTCACAGTGGTGTTATACAGTAATATTTACTGATGAGCATGTTTAGAGCACAGTTTATTGCTCACTAAATATTATTGCATAACACCAACCTTAAAACTGAGAGCTACTTTTATCGCATGTGAGAGAGAAAGGTATCCTCTGTAACACTTTTCTACAGTTTTTATGCATAAATATGTGTATTTCATATACAAAAATGCCTCCTTCACGTGATTGGTGCATTCAAGGTCATTCTCTGATTGGTTGTTAGTTGTTAGTGATGCTTAAAGTTTAACTTTACCACCGTATCAATCTCACTGATCTATCGGTGAACTATTCCAAACTTGTCGGTTTTCATTCGTACGCCTACTTGACAGCCAGCTTCCCTTGTCATTAGACAATCTTTACTTTGAGAAATTCTGAAAAAAAAGACGTAGGCTAGTGAATACATTGATAGCATCACTGAAACATGTGAATTTTTTCGTTCGATTAAAAGAATTAGTTAGATAAGAAAAAAAGGATACAAATAAATTTTATTATAGAAATTATAGATTGCAGTCTTTTTTCGTAAGTTAGTTAGTTAGTTAATTCATTATTTAATTTAATACACCAAGAAATTCGAGAACTAAATGATGAATTTTCCGCCATTTTGTTTAGCTAAATCTGTAAATTTTTTATCAGTCATATGATGAGATGAGATGAGATGAATATTTTGTTTCAATAGCCTTACTTTCGTTAAACTGAGATAATTTCTCCACTTTCTGAAATTAAAACGTGAATTAAAATTAAAATGAATTGCAGAATAGGGATTTTAGGGTTAGACCACGGATTGATATCAGTTAGTGAGGCATTGAAAACCAGCCACAGGGAATACTGCCGGACAGCTGTTTCATCCTGGTTTGCGACTCATCGGCTGTTCTCAGAAGTCGTGACCAGTGGGATTCATCCAGTCAGGATTGAGGATAGAGTTCACGTCGATGACATAGGATGGTTGTTGTGCTAAATGTATCACGAAATGGTAGAAGTTAGAATTCATGGACTGGCTATTGAATCAGGTCCCAGTAGATGAATAGTGTACGAGCTCGCCTTTTTCTTATCATTATTGTTAGTTCATCATTTTCTTCTGAGTAGAACATGTGCGTCGGTGGCATAGCGGTTAGGACGCTCGCCGACCATGCACGTGTTCTAGGGTTCGATCCCCGGCCACTGACGCACTCCCACACCTCGCTAAACCAGAAATAATGCTGGTGAAGAGGAAAGGTTGGGCATGAGACTAGTAACCCCATCCTGTAAAATAAACACTGTTACAGAAACGTCAAGTTTCTAGCCTGAACCCCTTTGTACCATTGGGAACGTGAAGGAAAAAAAATAAGGGCATAAATCCTCATAGGCATATCTTCACTGTATTCACATCTCTGCTGTTGCTTTCAAATTATTCTAAAATTTTACATACTACTGATTGTTTCATATGAGTAGTTGCATAACTTTTACATCAACCAGTCGTAGTTGTTAGCTAGCCGACCAGATCGAAAGGATCTAAACGTTGGACTACTCGTTTAAGGTGGAAAAGCTCATCAACTAGCTAGAATTTGGATGGTATGAAGTGATTTACCCGCTGAAAACCTAAGACAGAAACAAGTGAAGGATTCATCATGATATTATTTGATAACCACAATTATTGAGGTCAAAATATGTGACCTGTTTGACACTGTAGATATAATTAATGGGGTTGAGTAGAGCTCAACTAAAGTTAAAAATTGAACAAAAGTCAAGTTAACATCAGTGGTAATATGGGGTAAAGATTTTATTAAGGGCTGGGAGAAGAGAATATGATACAATTAAGAGGCAAACAAGCAAGAGAACAACGAAACACAAAAGTTATGTATTTGGTGTTAAGAAAGGTCATGTCCATCGTAGATTTAATGACTGAACAAACTTCTTCTTTTGTATGCAGAATTCGTAATTTAACAAGTGAATTGCCATTGCTTCTGCTCCTGTGATTTGAAGAAGTTTGAACCGTACTCTTTTAGCAAGATTCTCACGTATTCTGTAGATACCATGAAGTAGTTTTGTTGGTTCACTTGGTCTCCACATTCAATCACGTGTTCGAGAATAAGGCCTGGGGGGGAGGAACCTATTTTCTCCTTTGTAAAACCATGACTGTGTGTGTAAGTGTTCAATGATACGTTCAGTTATCAAACTCTGGGTACGGCCCAGTAGTCAGTAAGCACTGGTTGATCTGGGATGTGGTAATACAACTACTCATCGCAATCAACTAATCAGTAGTATATAGTTTTATAACCAAAAATATTTGGAAAAAAAATGAATAACAGTCAATTTTCGCGGGAAAAAAAAGATTACAAGTTATGCGATGCATGATATTCATTCATACGTCCATTCATTCATTATTGTTAATTTGAAATCACTTTTTTTGGTTGCTAAATGCCAATTACTAGGTGTTACTAACTAACTGCTTATTAATGATGACAGCTGTTCTCCCCGTTGTAAACTGTTATCAATGGTTGATAAACCACCCAAGCAGTTTGTTTACCTACTTTCCTATGAGGTGAATGTTGTTCAATTAAGGTATACGCAGATTTTGGGAAGGGAGGTTAGTGTGACTAGTAGTAGAAGTAGTAGTAGAGAGGCAGTATAAATCCTAATTTTAATACTGACTAATATTCATTAATCCCTTGTTTACAGTGAGGTGGGCATAGCAACAAAAGCAAAAAAAAACAAATAAACAAACAAGCAACAGAGTCGTTAAAATAAGAAGAAAAATAAACAATTTTATCCCTTGGGCTTGGTGTGATTAAGCTTTCTTTTAATGCTTTTCCCCATTTCTACCTCTTCTTCTTCTTTTTCTTCATCCTCACCTACATCGTCATCTCTGTGGAAATGGAATGTTTGTTGACTTGTTGATTTGTTTATTTATTTATTTATTTGTTTACTCCTCTGTGTTCTGTATCCGGTTGTGTGTTTGATTGACTGTTCCCTGTTGTTGTTGCTGCTGCTAATGTTTTTCTCTTCTGTACAATAATGTTAGCGTAAACACCGACAATATCATCACTATCATCATCATCATCATCATGCAAGACACATCGTCATCCTAATTATCATAACAAGTTTGTTCCACCAATCCACAGTATGAAAAAGAAATTCTCTAAAGACGATGTCCACAAGATGAATTATAGATTGTGTATAAAAGATAAAGATAATTACGAAGAAATTAAGAAAATCAGTTCAAAGAACTTTTAATGCTGGCCAGCTTCACGTCTTATTCTCTACACGACCGATGGTGCTACCTCGACTGAAAGATGAAGTACCTAGACTAGCTAGCCACTTAAAATTGTATCCACCAATTCAACTGCCCTTATGGATCAGCGGGTTATGTTGGCCGTTGCTCTAGGAACTTAATTTTTCGTGCTCACTCGCTCGAGAACATCTCCCAATATGGCTAAGTAAAGGTGTAGGTGTAAAACCATTAACAGTTCGATATTGGACCATCTGGTGCAAACCGGCCGGCCACAAAGCCAGCCGGCCAGTGTGGAAGAATCCTTCTCTGTAATCTACCGGGTGCCTAATAAATTGCCAAAATCATCATCGAAGCACCTCATGCTACAAACAGCAGAGGCTCTTGCAATTCGCCCTAAACAACCAGTGCTCTGTGTTCAAAAGAAGCAAGTCCAGCCCCTACTACTACCCTGGCCTTCAGTAGAAACTATAAATTCATGAATTCGTATTATTGTTATCTTTCCTAATTTTTCTGACATTCAGCTTATTTTTACGTTGATGCTGCTGAACTGTAATCTATCAATATTATTGATTCGATGTTATTTAAACAGCAACATTAATGTTGTTCATAACACTAATTCATTCATTCACTATAATATATATATATATGTATATATATATATATATATATATATATATAACTGTAGAGCCTACTGATGAAGTTATCGAAAAGAGTACTATTTGTTCAGTATCCATTCTTTTGAAAATTATCATATTATAAATATTCCTTTCTGTGTCGGTGGCACAGACGTAGGATGCTCGCCACCCACGCCTCACACCCATATGAGGCTAGCTGCTTCTAGCTTGAAGCAGCCCTATGTCCCACTGGGAACGTTAAGGAATGAAATGATTATTATTCCCTTAGGTGCCAAGCGGAACATAGGGCCTCACGAATACTCAGAAGTTTCCATTTCTTCTTCTTCTGAACATGAAATCATCCATATTATTCTCGATGTTTTCCATCACGGCTCCATCAACAGCTCTCCCCGTTAGCATGATGTCAAACAATGGTCTCCTCAGCGTATCTTCATTCCATCTCTGTTGTTTCAGCAATATTTTGTTCAATGATCAGTTCTTAGATGGTTCAGTGAAGTTCACAGATTTACTGTTAATTGCTTATCCAATTTGGCCATCCGAACATCATTATGCAGACAAGGAAGTGTGATGTGGATAAAAGTCTACAGCTGGCTGTTGGAAATGCTTTCCGTGATTTGTTTCGCCAACACTTCTCACCACTTATATACAAAAACTGACTCACTTGATATTAGTGATGAAAATTCAAATCCTGATGTTTATCCTGAATATGGCGACAGATTCTCAAACTGGTGTAGATTCATGAAGGTCTGTCTTTCCTATTCCATCCTGCCTAGCTTTGACATCGTCATCCGTATCACCACCTGTAGTTGTAACGACGCTGCACAATTAGATAAGTGAACGAAGTGACGTCTTCCAAATTCCTCCCGTTGATAGTCATTGCTGCATTTTGTTATTGTTGCTGTAGTTGGTCATCTTCAACTCATCCTCTATGTTCACTTCAAGTCCCGTCTTCTCTACCTGCTTCTTCTGACAACTTGGTTGTTTTTGCCTTTAAATCTTAGAGTTCATTTGACATCAGATATAAATCATACTCCAAGTTCAAATATTCTAGAGTCTTCTTATCTATTTCAGAGTATTCACGTCTTCTCGCTTCCCACTTGCAGTCTGTTGCATGAACAAATTCGCCACGATTACGAATATCATCGCGGGTGATATTTAGCCAGCCTAGTCTTATGCCTGTCTTCATTCTAAAAGCATCTCTTGGGGTTCCCGTTCTTGATCACCTGAAAACAGTTATCGTGATAAATTCATCTAGAAATACATGCCCAGGGAAAAGCAGAAGAGCACTTTTCTGCATTTGTACGCCTGAAATTCAATCAGAGGTGATGTAACAAGCGAAATAATAACCATAATAATAACCAACAGGCTGAGAACATCGATTCTAAATACTCTTTTAACGCCTATCAGATGCAGCTCAAGCTTTCCACACTACTGGCTGTGATTCCGAAAGTGAAAGTCAAACTCCCTATACTAACCACCTCTTATTGTTTGAAGAGAGAAAGAACGAACATATTTGCAGGATAATACGAGCTCCTGCAAATATGTTCGTTCTTTCTCTCTTCAAACTAATAAAGGGAACCGGTTGCATGAAACCTCTTATTGTATTTGTCAATCCAGCCGCTCCTTTGAAGCCAAATCTATAAACTTAGTCACTTTGTTCTTGGGAGCATCTTTACCAATATGCCTATACAAAAATGTAGTTAAAATCATAATTAGTTCAATATTAGACCACCTCGTTCATCACGATTATGAATATCATCGGTGATAGTAGTTAGCATTATTAGTAGTTCTAGTCACTAATTTATTAGTTCACATCAGTTAAATGAAAAAAAACGAGGACTGCTTAAAAATTGTTTGTTACTGCTAGAAGCTTTAAAGTGTTCATATCTGCTCAATAAAAATGTTGATATCAAGTACCAGTATCGTCCTAATTCAGAATTTAAAATTTCAAACTATTTCATGATTGTCACATAATTATTTAAATCAACGTCATATAGAGGTATAATTGAAACCTGTAAGGAATACTGGACAGTTGTTCTATCCTAATTTGGGACTCTTAGTCAGTGTACACCTATGACACAACCTCCAGAGATCGATTCTAGGAATTTCAGGATACTGTGACAAACTCGTTGACTATTCAACCAATTAGACTGAAATTCAGTGTCCTAGGAATTCTAACTTCTCCGTTGCTTTGCAGGAATTTTGTTTGTTTGATTGGTTGGTTGGAAGATTTCATTATGAGCTGACATCAGTTATAGAACAATTGGAAAACCAACAAGGAGTACTGGACAGTTGCTTCCTCCACTCTAATTTGGGAATCTTCAGAAGTACATGCAAACTGCCAGGGTTCGAACCCACAACCTTCTGGTTACAAAGCGAGTTAGCTCACAGACCATTAAGCCACTGTAATCCACCGATCCAATGACCAGTCCATGAATTCCAACTTCTGCCAATTCATGTCATACAGTGGCCGCTAGCCAATATCATCGCTGGCGAGTATTTGTCCTCACATCCGACCTGCTGCACCCTACTGACCACGACTTCCCACCAGAACCCACCCAGGTAACTACCTACCTGAATATGGCCAGTCACCAGTGAGCATCTCATCGACTGGAAGATTTCATCTATAGCTGACATCCGTTCTAAGTTCTGTTAATTTTCAGCTTAAGCGCATGACCTTTATGGCCTCCTACGAACGAGGTAATCTAATATTGAACTAATTATGATTTCAACTACATTTTTGTATAGGCATGCTGGTGGAGATACTCTGAAGAACACAGTGACTAAGTTTATAGAGTAAAGGCCAACATATATTTGGCTTCAAAGGATCGGCTGGATTGACAGATATAATAAGAGGTGGCTAGCACAGGGAGTTTGACTTTGAATTTCACTTTCGGAATCACAGCCAGTAGTGTGGAAAGCAGGAGTTGCATATTTTATAGGCATTAAATGAGTCTTTAGAATCTATGTTCTCAGTCTGTTCGCTACTACTATAATCATTATTTCACTTGTTACATCACCTGTGATTGAACTGCGGACGTATATATATATATATATGGCTTGTTGTTTAAAAATGCGGAAAAGTGCTCTTCTGCTTTGCCTAGCCATGTGATTATTGATGAATTCATCAAGGTAGCTATTTTCAAATGAACCCTTTCTAGAATGTTTGAGTTCTCTTTAAGACAAAGAATGGATGCCTGGCCACATTGCAAACCTGACTCTGATAGAATTCATTCTGCACCAAAGAAAGGACTAGACACGTCACACTAGTTACTAGTGTCCAATCAAAGTATCCAATACAGTCCTACAGGAGGTCAGTCGCCAGTGAGTCCGAATAGCTCAGTGATGGTGAAGTCTCTGACTGCAGTACTCACTCACTGGGTGACGCGATTTCGAATCTCAGAAGAGACATGAATGAATTCCCTCACGGGGTAATTGTAGATACGCTTTTCTGACTGGTGAGTGCCAACTAGCACACAACCTAGTTGGAAGGCTTCCCAATGGCCGATTGCCTCCAACCGTCTAATATCATCAAACCTTGGATTTTTCTAATCCAGTGATTATTTAGTTGTTTTTTTTCCCTGTGTGTTCTTCTTTTCTTTATCTTTTTATTTAGTTTATAAGCACATTTCCTCTTCCTCTCCGGCCTCCGCCCCCATCCACACTTAATGTAAATCACATGGCTTCTTTGATTGTTTCTTTGATGTGTGTGTGTGTGTGTGTCATTGTCAAACTTGTCACAGTACTGTCGGGGTTACATGTTCTAATGTAAACAGATGTTGAACACAGATGCCTTCATACAATAACTTTTATTTTTATTTAGCCTACGTAACATTTTGAACAATAATTAACAGAAAAAAATTCCATTTATTGGGGACTGGTTTATTCGCCTTATTTCTATGAGTTGTGTGTGTGTGTGTGTGTGTGTGTGTGTAAGGGGGTGTGATAAACATGTGTGACGATATTTGAAAATGATTTTGTTCATATTAGGTTGTGTTTGGGTATGTTGTATTGATAATGGCTGGCAGTAGAATACATAAGGAGTGTTTCCTTTCGGATGTGACTAACTGTGTACTCATGGAAGTGTTGTGTGTGTGTGTGCTTGAGTGTGTGTACGTGAGGGGTTATTACTTCCCGAATGTCCACATCATGTAAGTTGAAGTTCCTGACGTACGGAGAAGAGAAATCATGACGATTTGAACTAATTCACTAATCTAAGCTGAGGCAGATTGGGTAGATGGTTGATGAGCTTGGTCTTGAAAGATAGAAACAGTTATCCAGTGGGTGTCTCCATCACTTCGATAATCTAACTGGCTAACCAGTCAACCAACAATCACTACTTCTGACTGATTTGAGTGATAACCATCTACTCATCTCAGGTAATCTGTAGTATATAGTTTTTGACGCACTTATGCTCGCTTCCTCAATCATTATTTGTGGTGTCAAGCAGATAACAGATTGCTATCTAAATAATTTTTGTTTTCAAATGGAAATTGTGGCAATATTCCTTCTCTTCGAACTGTGTAAATCGTGGATTTGACTTAAGAAGCATTAATGTTGCATGACTGCATAGTCTACGGGACGACTGCTTGAGGCCAGTCATACATGGCCTTTTTGAAGTGGGTTTTTCGGCGAAGTTAAACTTTAAGCACCAATAACTACCACCAATGGAGTGCGACTGCACCAATGACCTTGAAACACTCACTGAGCAAGTTAGTGAAACCTGGCAAATAATGTTGTCTTCATCATCAATAAAACATCCTCATCGAAGTGTTATGCTATTAAATGGGATTTCTGGCAAGTTAAAGCTTAGGTTTGGGAAAGATTAAGTTAGGCTTTAAGTCAAGGACCATTTAAGGTTAGGTTAACCCAATAAAGGCGACATTAGGGTTGATTCGAGGTTGATTCTATAAAGCAGGAATTAGGGTGGCATTTAAACCTACAAACTCACTCAGGGACAAGCTCTGTAGGTTAAAGGACCCAGTGGACCCAATTAGACAAAATAATATAATTTACAAAATACCCTGCAATGACTGTGAGTCAGGTCAACTACATAGGTCAAACTAGTAGGTCAGGAATAGTCAGATTGTCAGAACATAAGAATTTAGCTAAGATAAGAATGGTTGACCCAGAAAAGATAAGTAATTTAGAAAAAAGCTCGGCAATTGCAATGCATGCATTAACACACAACCACACAATAGGGTGGGAGAGGGTTAAAATTCTAAAAAGTAATCTAGGTAGGTGGAGAGAGAGGTTGATTACTGAATCTTTGTTCATCGAATCTACACCCAACACGTGCAATAGGAATGAATCATCACTAATACCCGAAATATGGAAAATAACACTACCAATCAAATCAAGTGGAAATCAAGTGAAAAATAATGGAACTATATAAATGAATTTAGGAAGTCGTGTGATTACCTTGATATGATTATGAGCAATAAATTGTGCTCGAAACGTCATCAGTAAATATTACTGTATAACACTGTGAGACTCTATCAAAATAAAATTTACCCATAATAGATTACAGTTAGTTTAGGGATATTTTCACGTTAGGGATAGGTTCAGGAAAGATTTAAGTTATTGTTGGGGTTAGAAGACCTAAATAATTACATGCATAGAATATGGTTAAATTACTCTGTTGATAAAATAATAGTACTTGTGCACTGTGGCGGTAGAGTATAATTCCATTGTGGGTAAAATTCATTCCGATAAAGTCTCACAGTGGTGTTACACAGTAGTAATATTTACTGATGACCATGTTAAGAGCACAATTTATTGCTCAGTAAATATTACTGTATAACACCACTGTGAGACTTTATCAAAACAAATTTTACCCACAATCGAATTATACTCTGTTGATACTCCAAACTAAAATTGACAGCTATTTTTATCACATGTGAGAGAGGAAGGTATCCTCTGTAACACTTTTCTACAGTTTTTATGCATCTTTTTCATAAATGCATGTATTCCATATACAAAAATGACTCCTTCACGTGATTGGTGCATTCGAGGTCATTTGCTGATTGGTTGTTAGTTGTTAGTGGTGCTTAAAGTTTAACTTTACCACCGTATTTTCAGTTGAGTCCGTGTTAAGACTTTACCGCCAGATATATAGACCACCGCAAAATAATCTGGAATGTATAATCTTCTGAATCTACTTATTTTAATCTCCACCCAGTTCACCGAGCGAAGAGGATGTTTGATGCGTTTGCTGGTCGTCTGAAGGAAACAATTTGCTAATTGTTACACCCATTTTCACCAACAGTAAAACTTTGCCAACAACCTCCCAGCATTGTGTGAAAGACTTACATTATGATGATAACTGCCTTAAGTGACATGGTCATACCTGCAGGACAATTAGTTCCATGCAGTGTAGCTTGTTGGATCATTGTGATGTTCAGTCCCGATCATCACATCATGGATGTACTTTCAACCTTAGTAAGTGATGCCGCTTCCACTAAGACTGACCTCGTGAACTTATCATTTAGAAAATAGTCCAGTTTTCCAATAGACTACCTCTTGTGTAATGGATACCAGTGTCACTCGTCAATAAGTCCTGATTAAGGATGAGATGTGTGACTTGGATTCTACTCTTAGTGATCAACAATCGAATAAAATCATATCAACTTTAAAGCATAATGGAAGCTCCTCTGGATTCCAATGGCATTAGCTATGTGTTCAAGACGTGTTCTTAGGGTAGAATTCAAATTATTCGAAATATGATAGATAACTTTGAATTCTTTGTTAATATCAATATTATGCTTAGTATCTACAAAGTGAGCTGAGTATATAGTTTCATGTATTTATGCCCGCCAAGTCACCTCAATATCTAGTCGGAAATTGGGTGATTTGAATTCACTCGTCATACCGGGTACACCTCTAATGTGCTAGGTCGAAAACGAGCGAAACTATCGTCAGGTGTTCATCATCACTTCGATAATCTGGCTGGATATTCAGCAAGAACTACTTCTGGTTGACATTAGTGGTATGTATATTCAGCTATTCATCTTCTTGGTTAACCATGTAGCATGATGTTCAGACATTCAATGATGATATATGCCTAATAGTAGACCGAATAATAATAATAATAATTTGCTTTATTCCAAAACAGTACTTATGATACAGAATGGAATTCTCAGCATTTTTACTACAGTATTGCATCCAGTTAGTACATTATCAATAAATAGAATTCTACATAGATTAAAGAAATCTCAGTTCATTATTACAACAACACATTGGCATGTCGGTAGCAAAGGTAAAGCTGAACAGTGTATGAAGGTGTTAGAAAAGTAGGTGCTATCGTATTTACTGGCGTTAGCGGAAGAAAGAAACAAAGCAGCACATAACGGAAAAGAGAGAGAGAGAGAAGGAAAAGAAAGAAAGAGAATGTTGTACCTATAACTGGTATGAGTTGGAAAGACGAGGTCCAGTTGTTCTACTGACTATTTAATAAGCTATAAGTTTCACGGCTAATGCTTTCTTTATCACACAGAACTCGAGCTAAGTAAGGTATGGTTGAGTTTGAATGTAACTAGTTCCCCAAGAACAGTAAAACTGATGCGGAATTGTTATCAAGTAGTTGATTCTTTGCGGGGGGTGTCTCACACACCATTTGATTAACTTTATTTCTTGAAAGATTTCTTTACTCAAATATCAGTTATCCTTTTATCAACGGCTGGCCTCTTTGCTGGCTACTGAAGACGAGATGGCGAGCCGGAAAGGATCAACAACAAGGAAGTCTGAGGACAAACCAACCAACAACCTGTTGCTTAGCAAGTATTCGGAAGAAAATGACGACGGATTGCACATACGCTGAGTAAATCATTGAATGACATCGTGTGCCAGGCCAACTTTCAAGTCGAACCCGTATGAGAAACGACGAGTTGGGGGAGAAGATCGTATGGGGAGATGATCAGCGCCTTTCAGCATTCGTGGTGCCAGTTAAATAGGACTACAGAGAAGAGGATGGAATTGAAATGTTCTGTTGAAGCACAATATTCCACTCGGAAACCAACTGTTTAACGATAATAATAATAATATAAATCATATCCATTGTAGAATCCAATGGTACTCTAACCGATGTCAGCTCATGATGAAATCCTCCAACCAAACCAAACAAAATCCCTACAGAAAACCAACACTTGAAAAACTAATCTGATGCTCACTAGTGACTAGCCCCATTCAGGCAGTTAACTTGGGGTTCTAGTGGGAAGCTGTGACCAGTAGGCTACAGCAGGTTGAAAGTGAAGGCATTTACTCATCGAAGAAGGCATTGTGAAGTGGTCGTACTATTTCCTGAATTGGCAGAAGGTGGAATTAATAGACTAGCCATTCCATCGGTGGGTACCAGTGGCTTAATGGTCTATGAGCTCTCTGCTCTTTAAAACCAGAAGATTGTGGGTTCGAACTCTGTTGGTGGCTGCGTACTGATGAAGAGTGTCAAAATGGGATGAAGGAAACAGCTGGCTGGCAGCTCATGATGAAATCCTGTAAATAACTAACTAACTAACTAGCATCAATCGTACGTACATAACACATAATTTCCTTCATACATTTATTAGTTGCTATGGCAATTAAATCGATAGTTTGATAAATAGTTATACAGAACAGTAAGCAGACATTCATCATTATGTTGTTTCAGTTAAAACTGGAGGATAAAGGAGATATCTATACTATTTCTATCTTTATTCAAAAAAACAGGAAAAAGAAATATATGCATACATGCATGAAAAGTAAGACGATTAGGGATAATTTATTCGTGTACATTATTATTTTATTTAAAAAATTATATCCCCTTTTTTACACACACACACACACGCACACTCACATACATACGCGCCATGGTATTAATTTACCCTATTTTCTTTTATTTATTTCTCTATTTTAATGAATTTACCATAAATTATAATATGTAAAACTAAAATAATTGGGATTTTATGTGAGCGGGAAGTAATCAGGTTATGGTGTGGTGGTGGGTCTGGTGGTGTTGGGCGGGTGGGGGAGCTGCAGGAGTTGTTGCCATGACAACAACAACAACGCACACTAGCAAAAAGGAAGATAATTGTAAATTAGCGATGAATTTATGGGTTTACATGTATAAAAAAATTAATAATAATGAGGAAGGAGTAAGGTGAGACAGCAGTGATAATTATACCTTTTTGTTTTATAAACTGAATTATATAAAGAATTTTGCCCTTTTTAATTAAAAAGAGAAAAAATTTGTTAAATTTAAACATCTCATCACATTAGAAATTATTTCCCTGGAGTGTTGAATTTTTTGGTGTGATTGTGATTGTATTCTATGTAATCTTGAATGGTTGAATTGTGAAGCCTGTTTTTGCCTTTTGAGAATTACATCAGCATCAGTGTTGTTGTGTCGACCATTAAAAGGTAAGTGTTTCGATTTCTAGACACAGCTTGATACTGAATTAGTTCTATTCTCTGAGAAGCTGGTTGATTGATTTATAATTGCGAAGCATTCGTCGTCCCCCTTTGTAGACAACATCTCCTTTCAGCGCACAGGTTTTAGTATAAAATGAAGTCATTTAAATTCCTGTATTTATTTTATTTCGTTTCCATGTTCAACCTAAGCACAACTCTTTCATCAAACTATTCGTGTTATTACGTAACTCTTCTTTAGCAATCATTTGTGACAGGTCATCACTTTTGTTACTACCCTCTTTTATATCAACATCCAATTCCTATGAAAGCTTCTTGCATTACGTAACTCCACCAAAAAAAACTTACTAATTTTATTTTCATTTGACAAATTTAATGTACACACACATACAAAGTAACCATATAGGTATTTGAGATTGTACAACTGTGACAATAAATTCGCTGAAAAGAGACTCTTCACTGAACTACTCGTCTTCTCTCTATCGATGGCACTGTCTGGTGGTCGGACTAAAAGCACGAATCGGTAGAAGTTAAAATTCATGGACTGGCCACTGATTCGAATTTCACTGGTAGAACGGTTAATGAGCCTGAATTTAGTAATCGAAAGATTCTAAGTTCGAACCCCAACGCAGGGAGCTATCCCTGAAGAGTCTCGAAATAGGACGAAACAGCTGTCTAGCACTACTCCTCGATGGTTTTCGATGGTTCTTTAATTCATATCAATACGTGATCAAACTTTTGGGCATCGGCATCACACATATACTTGTATATATATATATATATATATATATATATATATATATATATATATATATATATATATTAAGAGATGGCATGATATCAACGGTTGCTGATCATTTCAGTCTAATGTAATCAAATCAACCGGGAAAATCGAAGCTCACTTTTAAAAAATGATCTTGATCTGTTTCTATCTTATTCGGTATATTTACATTGTATAGACGTTAGTATTTGTCATATAAAAGAAAAGGCGTTCAGCGAAGCATCACTCGTCTTTTCGGTGATATCATTCTCAAGCTGTACAATTGCATCTATATATAGTAAACTGTCTTAGCAACAAAATGACTACTTCCTAAAAGATGTATCGTTAGAATTGTCAGTTTTCGATCACAGATTTCGATGATGGGTTAGAAACTAAAATAAGATTAAATAAGCGAGTTGAGTGATGTAATCTAATTGACGGGGTTGAGTAGAGCTCAGATAAAATTAAAATTGAACAAAAGTCAAGTTTACAACAGTGGTAATAAGAGGTAGAGATTTCATAAGAAGTGGGGGAAGAAAATATTATGCAACTAAGAAACAAACAAGCAAGAAGAAGACGATCAGCATAAATGGGAGGAACCTGAAAGAAACAACCTCCTTCACCTACCCACTTATCTGGGAAGCACCGTTTCAACTACAGACAGACAGAACTGACGAGGACATCAAAGCAAGGATCGGGAAAGCAAAACAAGATTTCATTACTCTCAAGTCTGTTTGGAGGTCAACAGCATTACTCAGCATGAAAATGAAAATAAGATCCGGATTTTCAACTCCAATGTGAAGTCAGTGCTACTTACCATACGGATCAGAGACTTGGCCAGTGCGTCATAAAGAGCATCTCGAACATACTACAGACCTTCATTAAAAGCTGTCTCCGCTCAATACTACTCAAGATCAGATGGTTGGCCAGAAAAGATCAGCAACAGAGATCTCTGGGAGCGAACCAACACAGCAGGAACCGATTGTGAAACAAATAGGCAGGAAGAAATGGAGGTGGATTGTCTGGCCATACTCTGAGGAAACAATGCATCAAGTGACATCACTAGACAAGCCATTGCTCCAGTGTAACCCGAAAGGGGAGCGGCGGGTTGGTCGTCAGTGAGAGGATGACATGGAGGAGGAGGTCATGTGAAGATGAGAAGAAAGCATGTGGACAGAACTGGAGCCAGGTGAGAACATTGGCAGAGAACCGAACGCAATGGAGACGCACGGCTGAAGCCCTATGTTCCTATAGGAATAAAGGAAATAATAATAAAAAGAAGACGAAACAAAGATTACGTATTTTATGTTAAGATAGGTCAGGTTCACTGTAGATTTAATAACTGAACAAACTTCTGTTGTATACAGAATTCGTGATTTGCCAACTGAATTGCCATTGCTTCTGCTCCTGTGATTTGAAGAAGTTTGATTCGTACTGTTTCAGGAAGATTCCCACATATTCTGTAAATGTCTTTGAAGTTGATTTTAGTGAATTTGCTTGGTTTCCTGATTCAATCAAGTGTTCCAGGATAGAGCTGCGGTAAAGGGATCGTTTTTCTCCCCTTATAAAAGCATGATTTTGGTTAAGTGTTTCATGATGCATTTCGATAGCAAACTCTGGTTGCGGCTGACTGAATTGAAGAAGTCATACTTACAATGCAATAACCAGGCTAGGTAATTTGACATTAAGATTGCATTTTTTTTTGAATTAATGAAGCCGATTCACACTCGTCAGTAATGTGTATCTGCAACTTAAATAGAAGAAAATGATATCGCCTTGGATATTTGAAGTGTTGTAGTTAGTGACGTTACTATTGAACTATTTAGAAGTGACAAGTGACCACTAGAGGGGAATTAGTGTCGCGTGTTTGATCCATACTGACAACTGTATTCGGATTCAAGTCATGTTTCCAGTGTCTAATGAGTCATCCATCATCTAAGTTCACTTCAAAATGGACATAAGATTCTTGAAGGTAATCGGCTACATTACAGACAAACTTGAATGGAACTTAAATTTAGTCTGTAGAAAGAACTGCTGAAGATAAAATTACTTCTTTCCACAGTAACAAGTCAATACTGTCTGTTATAGCCTGATAACAGTGGTCAACCAAGGTCTAAATAATTCAGTTGTAATCGTAACGGGGAAATTGTTTGGAAAATCCCTTCATCTCAGCGATCCTATCACAATATTTCAACTAACTTTGTAATATTCAAGTATTTGTTTATAGGGATTTGATTGATATCAGAATATCATGAAGAGCTGAACCATTGAGAAACCAACAGCGAGTACTGGACAGCCAGCTGTCTCTTCCATTTTAGTTTGAGACTGTTCATTAGTACGCACCTGCCAACAGGGTTCGAACTCACCAACTTCTGGTGTACTACTGAGACCCACCGATTCAATGGCCATCCCATGGATTTCAACTTCTATCAATTCATGGTATGGCGTGACCACTAGTCCTCGCGCATGACCTGCAGTGTACCCCACTGGTCACGACAAATACTCGTCGAAGACATTGGCTAGTGGTTGCGCCATATCATGAAACGGCGGAAGTTGGAATTCATGAACTGGCCATTCAATCGGTGGATCCCAGTGGCTGAATGGTCTACGAGCTCTCTTGCCTTGTAACCAGAGGTTGGTTGGTTCCAACGCTGGCTGTTTGCATGTACTGCTGGAGAGTCAAAAATTAGGGTGAGGGAAACAGCTGTCAGGTAGTACTCCCAGTTTATTTTGCAATGGTTCTCTAACTGACGTTAGCTCATGATGAAATCCTGTAATTTTGTAATGATTATCCGTTCTTCTCTTATATTCTATGTCATTGTTCTGACATTCACATATTATCTGTTGACTTAATCCTTATTATTTTTTTTGGTCACTGTTTAATCTCTAATTTGAATGCCACTCATTATTGGTTGTGCCATACCTTGATAATGTATTGTTTTATGGTGTGATTTTGTTAAAGTGAGTCAAGTTCATTCTGACATTGGACTATCTGCAGAAACTGTTGGCGTGTGATTCTTGTGTACAGAGTTTTGATTCTACCTTGTCAGGCATATTCTACTTGATTCTAAGGTAGCGTTTACAGTTGAATTTAGGTTATCTAATTTTGTTCTACAGTACCTATATTTGCACTTGAAAGTTGTCTTGATTGTTGTATGACAGACTAACGACATTGTGGAGGTAATTCCGTGTTTTTGGTGTTATTATTGTTGAATAAATCATCACATGGAGATTCAAGCAAGAATAATTGTCTTCTTTCTGTCTTTGGAGCCTTTTGTGACTGTGTCTCACGGAAGTTTCGGTCAGAAAAACAGTAGAAGGCAGAGATCGATTTCTTGAGTTTAGACCTCAATGAGCCGGGTTTTTTGCAACAGTAATGTCTTTAGCTGCAGCACCAGGTAATGAGAACTTGAATCTATAAATAGACGTCATTTCCTTAGATATTAATGCTTGGTGATAATCACGAAACTTAATTTTAAAACTCTCTGTCGATCGTCTTGAATCAGCTCTATAAAATATTATCACTATTATTGTTATCATGGTTATTAATCTCGTGAGTTCTGAATGGCACATACAGCTTCAGAATTAAGTCACAATTTCACTCTGTTCTGTGTGGTCCGCTTTACTTGCATCCTTGATTACCCACCTATAAGCTTTCCCTACCTCCTTATCCAGTTTGGAATTCTTCTACACCAAACACAAGCAACAAGATCTGGATTTTCAGCATCAGCATCTTCTAAACGGGTCAGAAACTTGTACTTAGTGTGAGTCACGAAAAGCATTTCCAACAGCCTGTTGCAGACTTTCATCAACAGCTGCCTCCTTCTCGCTGGTTCCACAGTGAAGATCAAATGGCTGGCCAGAAAGAATAAGCACCAATAAACTATGGGAACAAACCAACGAAGAGCCGATTGCTCAACAAATATGTAGGAGAAAGTGGAGATTGATCAGGCATACATTGAGGAAACCATCGAATGATATCGCGTTCAATTCAGGCCATCGCTCGAGTGAAATTCCAATGGGAAGCGACCATAGTGGGTCATCAATGCGAGGTTGACATGGAGGAGATGGTGTGAGGAGGAGGAGATGACAGATTATGGTCAGTCGTGGAGCTAGCCAGCTAAAGACGACGGCAGAAAATAGAACAACGAACTGATGTCAGCTCATGATGAAGTCCTCCAACCAATCGAATTGTGCGTCAGTGGAACAGTGGTTAGGACTCTCGCCGACCACACACATGGTCCGAGGTTCGATCCCCTGCCGATGCACACCCGATATCAACAGTTGGTCTGCAAAATTTGGGCTACCGATATCACATGCTGAAAATTCCAAAATCGTACCAAAAATACGGTGTGGAATCAAGCTATAATCAAAAATTAAAATTCAAAAAAAAATTGGAGATACGTTGCTGAAGCCCTATGTTCCACTTGGAACCCAAGGGAATAATAATATAATACCTCCTCCTCAGGCGATCTGATGTTTGTCAACCTCAATCCCCCCACTAACTTGTCGCTTACATCATGCTTGGATTCTACTCGAGACTATGTCTTGCTTGTAATGCCACTCGACGATCTTCTTAGCGTATTTATCCCTATCCCTCACCATTTCTTCCTGGATATTTCTTCAGTGATAGGTGTTTGGTCGTTTTTTCTGATCCTTTCTAGTCGTTCATCTAATCTTCACTAGACAGCCATTGAACGGCAGCAAGTTGTTGATAAAATTTTTTTCAGTAGCCTGTTCGAGCCACGTTGTGTGATCTGATTTCATTTAGCCTAATTCTTCCTCTCCACCATCATCTACTTACATTTTAAAGAATATTGAAAAATGTACTACTTAACTGAAAGCAAAATGCAAACACACCTGGTTTCTCTTTCGGGATCACGATAAGAATACACCCACTGAGCGACAGAAAAACAAACAGAAAACAAAAGTACAGAGATTTATAAAAAGGAGGGTAAGATTTAGTAATGAGATAAGACGATATTTTAATATGAATTAATTTATCAAGAACCCAGTGAAACAAAACTTATTATTGACACCTATACTGATAACTGTATCCATCATTTTTAAAAATATAATACTGGTTGGAAGCCCTCGAATTTGTTTTAGTACTTTTTGCCACTCGTTAGCATGATGTGTCTCCAACCCTTCAGATATTTCGAGCCGCATAACACTGAGTAATACAATCAGGGATGCTGCCATTGAGCTTATTTGACCTGATGATTGACCTTCTGTAGGACTGCAATGGATAGGGTAATCGGTCACCAGGATGTATGCAATGTCGCATGTGTCACATGCTTAATTTTCATACCGATTGAATTCTAACAGGCACTAAACCAGAGAGAATTACCATGACAGTACACTTTGAATTCATGTTAGATGCTTTCGATGGAATCGACAGGAAGCTCTGGAGTTAAGTTTTGTGCTTGCTAGTAGTCGTCAGCAAGGCGTCTTTGTTGCCTCGATGGAACTGATATGCGCGTAGATTTGAACCTGTGTTACCTAGTACTGTCGTTGTGGCATGTTATACTGATAAGATTTTTCAGTAGTATACATGTAAAGAGATGTTCATCGGCAGAAAAGACATCAAATAATTGGGAGATACATTTGATATCAGAGAAGGTAAATGATACAGCGTTGTGGAGATACATGGGAAACGTGAAAGGAAGGAAGGGAGGGAAGTACCACAACACAAAGACCCGTGCAAATGGTGATTTGAAGATACAGTGTACACAATTTGGCTACAGGGAGATACTGAACTGTGAATCAACATTTCTTTATGAAGTCTCTCATCTTCAACCATTACACAGTCAGAGGCGTTACAACTGAGGCATTTGGACTCACTGTGTACCTCTTGAATTTTTTTCACATACGAAACAGAACTTCAACATTTTGATGTATTTGTGTTCTCTGAGCTGGACAGTATACTTGCGAAGCTCTTACTAGGCAACACTTTCAACGCATACTTCAATTTGAAGTAAGGCCATAAAGTCTTTGCAAGTGAACTATCCAGCTCAGAGAACACACCTACATCAAAATCACCCACCTGAGCTACTACTCTTCTCCATAAAATCTAGAGCTTCGATATTTTATATTTTTGAATGGACACTGGTCAGTAACTAGTGTAATGTGTCTAGTCCTTTGCTCGGTGAAG
This sequence comes from Trichobilharzia szidati, assembly GCA_944472155.2. Classification (NCBI taxonomy): domain Eukaryota; kingdom Metazoa; phylum Platyhelminthes; class Trematoda; order Strigeidida; family Schistosomatidae; genus Trichobilharzia; species Trichobilharzia szidati. The sequence continues at coordinate 77,041,777 of OX235273.1, forward strand.
ACTGAATTCTATCAGTCAAGTTTGCAATGTGACCATCATGCCACTAGGTGGCTTGCCATCAGGATGCACTGTGAATTTTTAGTATTAGATGGCTGGAGGCAATCGAAAGGAAGCCTTGCCTGACCTAGGTTTAGTGCTAGTTAGGTCTGTGATGGGGAAGCTCTACTCAACCCCGTCAATTAGATTGTGTCACTCAACTTGCTTATTTAATCTTATTTTAGTTTCTAACCCACTAACGAAATCTGTGATCGAAAATTGACAATTCTAATGATACATCCTTGAAAGTATTGATTTTGTTGCTAAGACAATTTACTACTTATATAGATGCAATTGTACAGCTTGAGAATGATATCACCGAAAAGACGAGTGATGCTTCACTGAACGCCTTTTCTTTTATATGACAAAAACTAACGTCTATACAATGTAAATATACAGAATAAGATAGAAACAGATCAAGGTCATTTTTTAAAAGTGAGCTTCGATTTTTCCGGTTGATTTGATTACATTAGACTGAAATGATCAGCAACCGTTGATATCATGCCATCTCTTAACACGCTGGTTTCAATAATGCATTTAAACCTACGTATAAAAACAGATTTTTCGGTCATAAACTTCAGTTAGTTGAAGTTTTAGCTATAAAAAGGCTTATACCTGTTTTATGTTTTGTTCAAAAAGTATATTTGTCATTACTTGGAAACCTGCCTTCGCAATCAGATTTTAGAACCACATTCATTTTGCCTAATAATGTCTTCACCTTTTTTCCCTTACTCTCTGTTCTGACGTCATCTTCTTACCTACCATCTGTGAGGTTCACCTATAAACAATTTGAACTATATTGTAATCCTTATATATATATATATATATATATATATATATATATATACATATATATAACAAGTATATGTGTGATGCCGATGCCCAAAAGTTTGATCACGTATTGATATGAATTAAAGAACCATCGAAAACCATCGAGGAGTAGTGCTAGACAGCTGTTTCGTCCTATTTCGAGACTCTTCAGGGATAGCCGCCTGCGTTGGGGTTCGAACTCAGCATCTTTCGATTACAAATCAGACTCATTAACCGTTCTACCATTGAAATTCGAATCAGTGGCCAGTCCATGAATTCTAACTTCTACCGATTCGTGCTTTTAGTCCGACCACCAGACAGTTCCATCGATAGAGAGAAGACGAGTAGTTCAGTGAAGAGTCTCTTTTCAGCGAATTTATTGTCACAGTTGTACAATCTCAAATACCTATATGGTTATTTTGTATGTGTGTGTACATTAATTTGTCAAATGAAAATAAAATTAGTAAGTTTTTTGGTGGAGTTACGTAATGCAAGAAGCTTTCATAGGAATTGGATGTTGATATAAAAGAGGGTTGTAACAAAAGTGATGACCTGTTACAAATGATTGCTAAAGAAGAGTTACGTAATAACACGAATAGTTTGATGAAAGAGGAGTTGTGCTTAGGTTGAACATGGAAACGAAATAAAATAAATACGGGGATTTAAATGACTTCATTTTATACTAAAACCTGTGCGCTGAAAGGAGATGTTGTCTACAAAGGGGGACGGTGAATGCTTCGCAATTACAAATCAATCAACCACATTGCAAGCTTGACTGATAGAATTCAGTCTGCACCAAAGATAGGACTAGACACACTATACTAGTTACTGACTAGTGTCCAATCAAAGATATCCAATACAGTCCTACAGGAGATCAGTCGAGAGTCTGAAAAGCTCAGTAATAACGTCTCTGACTGCATCACTCACTGGATGATGCGGGTTTGAATCTCAAAAGGGGGCATGATTTCCTTCACGATTGCAGATACGCTTTCCTGACTGGTGAGTGCCATCTAGCACGGAACCTTGTTAGATGGTTTCCTATCGATTACCTCCAACCAGCTAATACTTAAACATTTTAGTGATAATATCTTCAATGCATTCTACTGTATACTGATTACTCTAAATAAAAAAGCAAGTAGTTCAGCTAAGATGCTCTTTCAGGCGACTTCATTCTCTTCGTTAGAGTTATACAACCGCAATTATGTGCAGTCCATTTTCCATGAAACAGAGTTGTAACAAAATTGATGATGTTTTAGTATAACTCCAATTAGTTCATTATTTCCACGGTAATGAAACATTTGCACTTTCTGGAACTCATTCTAGAAAATCCAGAATAATCTAAAGCTATTTACATCCTGTCCTTTAGGCCACAAAATAATGGAAATTATGCATGTGTCAGAAGGTTTGATTCTCATCCGACGCATTCATAAACCTCACTCAGCCAGTAGTAACCTCTGTACCGACGGAAGGTTGGGCGTTAGGCAAGCGACCTCACCTTGTAGGAAAGAAAATGACATCACTGCTACTGAAATTTTACAGCCTAAGGCTTGAAACCATGTGTTCCACTCGGAAATCAGGGAAATAACATCGGTTAGAGGACCATTGGTAAACCAACAGAGAGTACTAGACAGTCAGCTGTTCCCTCCATCCTAGTTTGGGACTATTCAGCAGTACGCACACACCGATAGAGTTCGAGCCCACAATCTACAAGACGAGAGAGCTCGTAGACCATTCAGCTACTAGCACCCACCGAGCCAGTGACCAGTCCATGAATTCCAAATTCTACCAATTCATGATATGGTGCGAACACTAGCCAGTGTTATCACCGGCGAGTATTTGTCCTTACACCCTACCTGCTTTAGCCCATTGGTAACGACTTCCCACTAGAACCCCAGGTAATCACCTACGTGAATAGGGCCCGTCACTAGTGGGCATCAGATTAATATTCAAGTATTGGTTTGCAGCGATTTGATTTGATTGGTTTCAGGATTTCATCATGAACTTACATCGGTTACAGGACCATTTGGTCCCAGTAGCTTAGTAGTCTGCAAGCTTGCCATGTAACCAGAAGGTCTTGGATTCGAAACCTGACAATGGGTGAGTACTGATGAACAGTCCCAAACTAGTAGGAAGGAAACAACTGGCTGTCCAGCACTTCCTGCTGGTTTTCCAATGGTTCTCTAACCGATGTCAGTTCATAATGAAATCCTGAAACCAGTCGATGCGAATCCCTGCGAGCTAACACTTGAATCTCAGAGAAATAAAATAATGCTATACTGTATATTCAAGCATTTTATCTTATCATTATTAGAAATATACTTCCAAAGGGTTAAAAAGCTGTTTTCCTTTAATTTTTCTGTATAACATTTATACCTTTAAAAGAATACATTGATAAATATAGATAGGCATGTTTATACTACTGATTGATTCATATAAGTAGTCGTCACGGAGTCATGTTATGCAGTAGTGGTTTTCACCTGGATAGGAGTGATCCCAACCATTAATAGTGACGCTCTGCTCATTTGAGATCCAGTCTATAAGTGGTATACCACGACTGACTGGCACAGTGGTCGACTGCTCGCCAACCACGTCTCATGCGGTCCGGGGCTCGATCCTCGGCTGATACGCTCCTTTACCTCGTTAAACCAGTGATAAGACTGCTAAAGAGGGAATGTTGTGCATGAGGCTAACAACCCCACCCTGTAAAAATAAATACCGCTGCTACCAAAAATTCAGGCCTCTGGCTTGAAGCCCTATTTTCCACTGGGGAACGTTAGGGAATAAATAAAAGTGATAGAATACTTTCAACCGCTGTTTTCTTAAAAAGTAGTAACATATTTCAATCTATATTCTATCAAGAATAGATATCATTTAGAAAATCGTTGAAAACTAGGAAGCAGTGGGAAGCTGTTCTGTCCTAATTTTCGAACTATTATCCAACAGTGTGGACTGACAACACCTCCCGATATCGAACGTGGGACACTAGTTTCCAATGATTCTCAAACTAATAATGTTCACTTTTAACAGTTTGAAAATATCGAAAACTGTTTAACACTACTTATTACAACTAACATATTTGAATCCTTTCAAAAGTTGTTTAATGAACGAGAATCACATTTCCATAATATCATCAAAAGAAGACATATATGCAGAAATTCTTGAAACCTGAAGAAAAGAAATCACCAAAGAAAATCTCAGTAGATGTGATATGAAGAATGTTAGAACGATAAACACAATAAGTCAGAGAAGATACTAACTGAAAATGAAATCTCATGACTACAGAAAGTTTTTTGAATTTCAATATTACTAGAGAGCCATTATTGATTTTAAGAAAAAGCACCCATGATCGAACCTTTTGTACAACTGTTCATCAATGAAGAATCACAATCTGCACGTCAAAAGATATCACATATATTCATGACACAACGAAACATTTTATTATTTTTTATTTATTTTTTTTTATTTATTATAGCTTGATTCCACACCGTATTTTTGGTACAAGTATGGAATTTTCAGCATGTGATATCGGTAGCCCAAGTTTGCAGGCCGACCATTGATATCGGGTGTGCGTCGGCAGGGGATTGAACCTCGGACCATGTGCATGGTTGGCGAGAGTCCTAACCACTGTGCCACCGACGCACACATACCATCCAATCTCAACAAAAAATAAGAATATGAAGCACTAAGAAATTTGAAAAAATAAAAGACAAAAGCATCGTTAGCACTAAAGTCAACTCGGGGAAATGTCACTGTGATAATGAACAAGACTGATTATGAAAAGATGGCGATTGAATACCTATCCCATGGATCATATTTACTTGTTGTCCAGTGCTCCCTATTGGTTTTCACTGAACCTCTCTATAATTAATGCTGATTCATGACGAAAATTTAACAAGTGAAGCACTAGGACATTTAAATGAGAGTTTTTTGGGGAGATTTTTGTTCCATTTATAATAAACTTCTGTTAATTTGCGTGTAGTGCTCAACGCATTCTATTTACTAACTAACAAACTGTATACGTATGTGATGATGAGGTTATTTGGGAGGGCATTCTATCGTTCAGTGATAATGACGATGTTCGTGGCTGAAACAAAAGCTGGCATGGAGAAGTGATGCTAACCTATGACTCTTCTCCTATATGGAAGGCATAATTAGTCAATTCTTTTGATTTCGCCTCCTTTTCCTGTCTTCACTTGATGTTGCAGAATGGAATAACGAGTACTTTTCAGGTTGAATGTCGAGTTCACACTTGAACTTAGGTGTTCCACTTCACTAGATAAATTATGGGTCATTTAATAATTCCTGTTGAAACATTCAGTGAAGAGATTCTTTTCAATGAATTTATTATCGACCTGTGTAGTGGCATATAAATGAATTAATTTGGAAACTACTTCAGCACTGTGGAGTGCCTCAAATCTGTAACAACCTCATTCAACAGCTTGCTATATGACACTGGCATATATCAAGTGATCCATAAAGGATAACTCAGTGATGCCTTCGAAGAGAAGACAGGAATTAGACAAGGCTTTCAGCCTGCTATCAGCCTGCACGATGATATTCCTGATTGTGGTGACCTGTGTGTCATGTAGGACATTGTGAGCGGAGAGGAAGAAGAAAGGAATATGTTGGACCGATTAGGAAACTCTAGAATCATCTGGACTTCGCGGATGATTTAAGTCTAGTGTCATACTGTAACAATAAAAGGCAAGGCACGGGAGCCAAGGTATATTTTCAAAGTGACCAAACCGCTGTTTATATAGATACAGTTTTATATTCTCTAAACCAATCATTGAGCGTGTGATTTTGGTTTATATGAAATAGAATGTTCAAACAAATATATCGTATTCTGTTTCTAGTGCTGTATTGAACCGTCGGAATATGTGAGAATAATATTCCGTTGGAACACATTATTTGCATCACACAACCATAATATAAACTCGAGGGCTTACAGGAGAAACCGCCAAGTTGCCAGAAGTGGTAGGTAGTGGAGAGAGGACTTGAAGTGAACATAGAGAAGACAGAGGGGATGAAGATAACCAAGTAACCACAACAACGACAAAAAGCACCAATCACTATTAGTGGACAGATTTGAAAGAGGTCACTTCCTTCACAAATCTAGTCACAGCATCATTTCAACTACAGTAGGTGGTAGAGATGACGACGTCAAAGCCAGTCAGAGTTGGAAATGAATCACAGACGCTTATAACCGTCAAATCCATTTTTAAATCTACCACACTCAACATAAAGAACAGAATTCAAACGTAGACAGTTAGTCAGTTCTTCTGTTTGAGTGAGAAACTTGGCAAACATATCAAGGAAAACATTTCTATCAGTTAGCGGCAGACTTCCATCAGCCACCGCTTTCTCTGGCTGCTTACTGAAAATCAAATGGCTGGCCAGAAGGAATTAGCAACAACAACAAACTCTACAAAACGAATGAATGAAAAACTCATTGATCAACAAATATTCCGAATAAAATGGAGATGGATCTGACTAACTCTCAGTACACTGTTAGGTGACATCGCGCGCCAGGCCAGTCGTCTAGTGGAACCAGAAGGCGAAACAATGAGTAATGTGGAGGAGCGTGTGAGAAGCTTTATTCTAGAATACTTGATTGACTATTGTTACTCTAACAACCCCGACAATGATTGTTAGAATATCAATCGTGTTCATGTGGACTTGCTACGTTGCCTTCGTTCTAAGCTTCCAAAGACAATGGGAGCCCTGATTGTACATGTATTTAAGCCAGACACCTCTGTGTGTAAAAGAAGTCTTTCCAATGCCTATATATACCTTGACATTTTAGAATAGAAAGAAGGGATACTTACCAACAATTGCACTAGGGATGGTACTTATGAAACAGTAATAGTATTGATGCAGAATCCTAAAATCTTGCCCCACCCCCCACTGAAATTGAGACTTAAAGTATTGTATCTAGAATTATTACTGTTTTTGTTCCCTTGGGTTCCTAGTGGAATATAGGGCTTCAATTACACGTCTCCAGTTGTTTCTGTCTTCTGCCGTACTTCTCACCTGCATCCATGTTAATCCATACTGTTTCAACTCCTCTTCACACGATCTCCTCCATGTCACCCTTAGACGTCCCACTCGCCGCTTCCCTTTCGGGTTCCACTCGAGGGCCTGACGCGCGATGTCACTCAACTGTCTCCTCAGCGAGTGTCCAATCCATCTCCACTTTCTTCTGCATATCTGTTGAGCGATTGGTTCTTGTTTTGTTTCTTCCCATAGTTTCTTGTTGGTGATTCTTTCAGGCCATCTGATCTTGAGTATAGAGTGAAGACAGCTGTTGATAAAGGTCTGCAACAGGCTGTTGGAAATATTCTTTGTCACCCGCCACGCTTCTGAACAGTGTAGAAGAACTGACTGACTTGACATTTGTATTGAAAATCCGAATTTTGTAATTGATGCTGAGGAGTGACGAAGATTTCCAGATTGGTTTCAGGTTGATGATGAATGTGTTTCTCGCCTTCCCGATTCTCGATTTGACATCGTCGTCCGTTCCTCCTGTAGCTGAGACAATGCTACCTAGATAAGTGAAGTGAATGAAGTAACCTCTTTCAAATCCCTTCGGTTGGTTGTGATAGGCGCTGGATGTTGCTGTTGTTGTTGGTTGGTATCTAGAATGACAATGAATAATCTTCAGAATAACAACCATTCAGGTATCTAGAAAAAATAAAAACAAAAAATTGAGCAAAGATAGTCCTTTTCGATAATTTTCTCTTCTGGTTCTACAAATGTATATACATGTTTATGTACATAGAATATTCTAGAATAGTAGTCAATAACAATACTATCGATTTGTTAAGTAAGATCAATGGAATTACAGTTCACTAAAGATGCATAAATTATAATAAGCATAAAAATGTAATAGCAAATAGAATAACAAATGAAATTAAGGGAATTTGTACGAAAATTAGAGGATCATTAGGACCTTGATTGACGGCTTAGCTAAGGACACTATCTGAACCAACCAACTTTTTTTTGAATACATGATAAGTTAGGGTTTCTTAATGTGGATCACAACATCCAGCCTCAGCAATATGTAGTAGACGAACTCTTAAGGTGAAGTTAAGATTATTTGGTTGTTATGCGGTAGATGACTTTGAAAGCCTTCTTGGTAACATCAGTCTTGTGTTCTGTATCCACAAGATGAGATAGAATAGCGCTATGTGAATGGATTTTCTATAGTTGGTTTGTAAAGATTAGCTTTGTTTTTTACGAGCTGATCACGGATAGATATCAGTTAGAGAACCATTGAAAACCAGCCAGCTGTTTCATCCTAGTTTGGAAATCATCGGAAGTACGCACCCACTAACAGGGTTTAAATCCACAACCTCCCATTTACAAGGCAAGCTGGCTGGTATACCATTCAACCACTGGGAACAGATTCAGTGACCAGTCCATGAATTCTAACTTCTATCAATTCGTGATTTAGCGCGACCCCAACCAATGTCGTTGGTGTGACATCCATCCTCACTTCCGACTGGATGGACCTCACTGGTCATGACTTCTCATTTGAACACTATGAAACTCTATCCTGAATGGATTTTGTTTGTCCTTTACTTAACCACAATACAGGATGATGTTCAGAAATCCAATGAGAAACACACCATTCAGCTTATTATTCAACACAGACTTTAAAAATCCCTGATGATCATAAAAGGAAGAAATTATTTTTCCAGATAAAGTTTCCTATAATTCTTGTTAATAAGTTTTAATGTGAATCCTTAAAACACACACAAAAAAAAGAAGAATATTTAAAATCTTTTTATCATATACAGTTTCCTACTGTTTCTACTACTTTTAATCACATTTAATAGACATTATAAACGCGTTTAGTAGAGAAATTCAGACACAGCAGGAATTCTACGCTTATACACAAATGCACGCACACACACACATACACACAGACACCAACGAAACCACAGAACATAGTACCAACATGCAAAATATATATATATATAATATGCATATGCTAGACAAAAATATTTTCACATTTTTTTTTCTCCCAATAACGTACTTTCATGTATGAAGTACACAGTAGTTAAGTTTAATCTACAAACTTTTACAACTGATGGTACAAGGCAGTCTATTTGGACTAGTCAATGGGGCGAAAATGAATATGTCCAAATTCTAGTTCACACATGATCCAGAGTCTTTTGAATAACTTCAACAAATTTCACTCGTTTCGTATCGGTATTACGGTTAGGAGCTAAGAAATGTGTATTGGATTTAGGGGACTTTTAACTGAAAAACCTATATTTTGCAGTTGGAGGTGAAACGGCATATTCTTTTTCTGAAGGGCATTTCAATTAATAGGCCTATATATATATATATATTATTCCCTCGCATTCCGAGTGGAACATAGGGCTTCAACAACACATCTCCACTTTCTTATATTTTCTGCCGTCCTCTTCAGCTGGGTTCATGACTGCCCAAACTCTCTCATCTCCTTTTCTCCAAACGATCTCCTCCATTTCACTCTCTCACGGACAGCCCGCTCGTCGCCGCTTCCCATTTGGATTCCACTCGAGCAATGGCTTGCCTTGCGCGCGATGTCATTCGATGGTTTCCTCAATGTATACCCGATCCATCTCCAGTTTCTCCTACATTTAATAATTATAATATACGTGTAACTTTTGAACTCCGTGCTCCCTTTGGTGCATTAAATTGCGCAGATATCGCAATATCAAGCAACATTTTCAGATAAAAGTAAGTATATGTAGTGGTAGTTAGAGAATATAATACCATCGATAATATGTACGTCAAACAAAAAAGAAATATTTAAAAAGCATATAAAATAATATATAACTTGTCAGTAAACCACCATAGCAACGGACTATGACGCTACAATGAGTGGGGATATGCAATAAAACCACTCTTTTACAGCATTTTTAATTTTGTTTGTAACTATGGTAACATTCAATTATTCTGATTGGTCTTTCAAGGTCATTTTGTAGGTTGTTCTGATAGACTGTAACATCACATGTATAGAAATCAATAAACACTGGAAAAAATTGATCCAGCTGATAAGAGCTTTAGATAAATTACAGATAATATTTAGGTGATTTCTTTTATCAACAGCTGTCTTTACTCAGTAGTGATAATCAAATGGCTGGTTGGAAAGGACTGGAAACGAGGAACTCTGAAGTTCAACGAACAAACGAAGAACCTGTCGTCCGATAAATATGCTGAAAAAATTAGAGGTGGATTGGACACATATTAAGGAGACTTTTGCCTGGCATTACCCAACAAGCTGGCCTTTGAGTGAAACCTGAACACCGAGATGGGTGTGGGAAATATTAGTGCCGACTAAAGAGAACAGCATAAAACAAGATAAAATGGAAGTGCCCTGTTGAATTTCTATGTTCCCCTCGGAACTCAAGGGAATATTGAGATAATAGTAATTTCTATTTCAGTATGTGTTCAAAATAAGTCTTATGGAGAAGTAAAACTATAGGTTCCCAAGGGTGCGAACGATCCAATGACCTTGAACGCATACTAGTCTTTGGCTAACGACACACTTGTCATTATCATACAGCAAATATGAACGTTATTCACTAACTAAGGAGTAAATTTCACTCAGATCACGTTTGGACAATGTGTTAATTGCTTGTTTGGGTTAAGATCAGGGTTATAATTAAGGTTCGGGTTACGATTAAGGGTTGGGTTTGAAGTTGGTGTTATTTATTTTAATTTATTTTATTATCCACATTTCCCAAGCAGGTAATCGTCAATCCTCGTACTGGAAACCATAGTAATTCAATCGAGCGCTTTCGGGGAAGACTGCAAAACAGGATTAGAGCCATAAACAGGTCACAAGAAAACTCACCTTAAGTCACCTCAGTGAACTTGAAGACTGATACCCCTCATTATAACTGAGACGTATTTTTAAGCCATGTCAGAGATAACTACCCTGTTTAATGTGTTTTCATGCATTTTCTTGCATGTAAACGTCGGTTTTTGTGCAAAAATCACTTCTTTTTATGATTGGTCAGCTCAAGGTCACTTGTGCGTTTGCACAACTTGGGACCCTATAGTTTAACTTCGTCAGTCTTATAACTAAAACGACACCAGAATGAGAAATTAAGGAATCGGGATCGAAGTGGACCACTGACCTCAATGACCTTGAGAGTAGCCAATCAACAGAAGCCAGCTTTGATTAGTTCGAAGAAACAGCACTATTTTCTTGAAGACAAAAAATGTTTGAACAAGTGAGGAAAAAATATGAAGCAAATCCCATACTGTGAAAATCTTTTGAAAGGAACAACTCCCAGTTACTCATTTAAACGACTAATGTTTAAATTGAGGAGGTCGAGTTATGAAATAAGATTGGCGAACGTTACAATGACCCTGAAACATTTGGCGAGAACAAAGCAGTGAAACCGGATAAATAACTTCTTTATTCATGGCAAAGAAGTTTTGAGTAAAGTTTAAAGATATTTAGTCAGTTTTAGGTTAGGATTAGGATTGAGTTAACGACCTAAATTTGTTTTGTGACGTAGCTGCTCGTTCCCAAGTCATTGGTGCGTTGGTGAATATTGGATGTCTGTTCATTAACTTTGTCATATTATTTGAAGATTAGTTGTAAGAGGTAAGGTCAGAATTTCGTTTTGTTTTTGAAGGTGACTTCTTCTACTCCTTTAAATTCTGAATAATATTGATTATTAATAATCAATTCAATATCTCTGCTATGCAACTGCATGCATTGGTTATCTTTGCAAACTATGATTAATCACAGTTCAGCCTATTTGAACAGGCCATTGTTTGATTTCATCTGGATATGAGAGTGAACGTAAAGTTTAACAGCCATCAATTAATCTCAGATATGCGATCTAACTAAAGGACTGTTAAAATTCAGGGATTCTAAACTATAGCAGCTCAAAACGAAGCTAACTGTTGAACGCATTAATGACCTTGAGAAACCAGCTGGGTGAGTCTGTTGTACTGCTTAGACCGCAGGCTCATTGAATGGGAGAAAACGTGTAGCCTACTGTCATCCCTGGACTACCGACGATTTCATTGTTCCTTTCGATGTGACCCACACAACTTCCATTGAAAGCTTCTAGAGGCACCTAAAAAATATAATCGGATCGGTGAATAGTTAAAAAAAACACGATGATTTACAGTTATCTCGACAAATTTACTCACAATGCTGGTTTAACCTAACTATGAGGACTCCTATGAGAAATTGGAAGCTTTTCTTGGAATATATAAGAGGAAGTTGTTCTATAGAACTACTTTTTAACGCTGCATCACTTAATACAGAAACGCCTTTTTTCAAATTATGCACGCCTGCTTCGGACGCATTCGATTGGTCAATAGAGATTTGTCAAGGTCTTTATTCGGGAGTTTCGTTTTTGAGTTTGTTGATAAATTATTGTTATATTTCAATAAATCGTCAAACAAATCTGCGTTACCACCCCCCCCCCCAAATGCAGGTACATCCAGACTAGCTGACTAGTTTCCAAAAAATAGCACTATAAAATGCCTTTCCACTAGATTTAACTGCTAGTCACAACATAACTAACTCACTAAATTACTTTAAATATACGTAATTCTAACTACATAAACGAGAAGGCAGGCTAATTTTCGCATGTGACTTTATTGGTATTTCTCTTATTGTGACAAAAAAAATAAAATAAAACCTGTTCGTCATCTGTCGCCTGAGTTGTTGTTGTTTTCATTCTTTATTGCATTTTATTTTATTTTTTTATATTTTTCGTTTTATTCAGACTATATACATATTCAGTTTCAGTATTTTTGGTAAAAAAAGAAAATAGAAAAAGAATAATGTTAAATGAATGACTACGTCACAAAGTACGTTTGTAGTCTTCCAATCAGAGATGAAAATGAGATTGAATGTCAAAGCAGCATACAGAGGGATATACATATACATAAAACATACACATCACATATAGTCCATATATAGACTTAGCTAATTCTTCTATTTTTCCTCTTATAATACTCTCTGTCACTCACTCACTCACTCACTCACTCACTCTCCATCTCTCTCTCACTCTGTACTTTCTTCCTCTCCCTTTTTTCACTACACATGTGGACATTTATGTAGGCGTGTCTATCTCTCTCTCCTTTTTGTACACCTGTCTTACTCTCTCTGCATACTTTCTATCTATCTATCCATATACGCATAGTATTATACTTATTTGCATACTTATACTGGAGACTATTATTATAACTATAATTTATAAATATTTAAAATTTATATAAAATAATAGTAACAGTAATGGTAATAATAATAACAACTTTTTTGTTTTAACTCATCACATGCTTTTCTATACAAGGTCAATTTCAAGGTTAGACGAGATTTGATGAAATCAATACTTACTTATACAACATTCATTATATAGGGCAAAAAGTAAGACACACACATATAGCGATGTACACACGTACTACGCATACATACGCATACACGTAGGCACGTACACACACAAAGCACATACGTCTGCAAACTCTTACTCGTAACCCATTTTTAATCCGTTGAATCCACACGTCCATATCGATTTAATTTTATAGTTGATACTTTTATTATTATTATTATTCCCAAGAGTTGAATAGGCTTTCCTGAAGAAAAAACAAAAACAAAAAGAAACTAAACGATGCAAAACAATCGAACGAACTGTTTCTTCGGGTGAATATAACAAGAATAATAATAATTATTATTATTATGATTAATAATTATTGTGATTTATGTGTGTTGTAATACACTATCGCATTTTGTTGTTTTTGTTGTTATTCGCCTTATCAACAACTTTTGATCAACACTCAAAAACCCTAACTACAACGTCCCCGCCACACACTCTTTCTCCCCACATAAAAGGAGTCATAATATTCCCAGCATTTCTGGAGGAAAAAGAAATAAGAACAAAAACTATTTGATATTTCAGTAGTGAGGGAAATTTTTGTTTGTAACATGAAAAGAAAGCGTAAGTATCAAGAGTGCGTGATAATTCGTAGAAATAAACGAACAGAGAGGTGGATGGGGAGAGATGAGGGAGAAAATAGCTAAAAACTAATTGTTATTGACGTCAATCGTGAAAATTTGTCCAAGAACTAGGTTATTGGTATGATTACTATCAGTGCTAGTGACGAATGTATCCTAATTTTATGTATACCAATAAATAGGCATTAATTTTACAGATAGAGTTGACTATTTGACGCTAGTATGCAGCATTATTGATTGTAGAATATAATAATGATAGTAATAATAATGGTTTTATTCCATACAGGACATTTGGTAAAATGTGGAATCTTTTAGCAGTACAGTACATAGCAATTAATTTTCTGTTTACATAATAATAAAACAGGGCATTTACATTGATAATGTCGCTCAAAAAGAATATGAATGTGAAATTAAAATTTAAGTGGGAATATTAACAACAATATGTTAGTGAAAGAAAGAATAAATAGGATCGTTTATACAGAGTGACTGGTGTCCACTGGCAGTTCTTTGCGTGCTGTTGATGGTATTTGTGGGTGAGTTGCAGGTGATGGTCGATTCAAGAGTACTTTGAAGTGATCAGTCCATTGTTTTATTTGTTTCTCCTCCTTGGCAATTAGGTTCCCTTGAACATTTTTTATTGGTTTCATCAACTGGATTGATCTCTTCCCGAATACGGATTGACCTGGTTATTTGATATAATGTTCTGAGGTCTCTTTTACCTCTACCATGCCTGCCCCTTCTGCTTTAGTTGCCGATCAGTGTGTCGTAGAATTGTCTTTTGTCTTTCCTAGCGCTCTTCTTCACTTCTTTATTCAGTGCGGTGTAAATTCAACTCATCTTCTCCTTCTGTTGCCCGTTTTTGCATGGAGTCTTCCACCATCCTCCTCACCTCTCTTCTATTAGCTTCCAAGTAGGTGTCCGTTGAGAACCATTCCTTGCCTTATCTCTTCTTTCTCTCTAGAACAGTCATACACCTTTCTCTGAACATCACCTTTAGAGAGTTAGTTCCAGTGTTCTTTTACACAGGTTTCCTCACTGATGACACGTACTGTCTCTGACTTTGCCCTGATCTGATCTGCAGTGAAGGCATCCCTAGTAGTTGTGTCCTTCAGTCCAGTTTCTGAATGTTGATCTTGAATTGCAGAGGCCTGTCTATGATTGTTTTCAGGGACTTTAGCTTCACCTTGGATATTCCTTGAACTGGATGATGGTTTGAGTCAGCCCACATCTGCTCCCCTTCTTGACTTTTTGTCCAGCAGACTGGCTGCGTCTCCACTTCCTTGAGCAACAGTGAGATGAAATCTATCTAGTTGGTGGTGTCAAGTGTCCGTCAGGCGAAATCCATGTCTCTGCCTTTGTTTTTTTGATTATAGCTTGATTCCACACCGTATTTTTGGTACAGATATGGAATTTTCAGCATGTGATACCGGTAACCCAAATTTTGCAGGCCGACCATTGATATCGGGTGTGCGTCGGCAGAGGATCGAACCCCGGACCATGTGCATGGTCGGCGAGAGTCCTAACCGATGTGCCACCAACGCTACCTCCAATCACCAAACCACTGAAAGCGCAAAATTTTGCCAAGAGTTCTACGTTCTCATTCATTT
Source organism: Trichobilharzia szidati (assembly GCA_944472155.2). NCBI lineage: Eukaryota > Metazoa > Platyhelminthes > Trematoda > Strigeidida > Schistosomatidae > Trichobilharzia > Trichobilharzia szidati. The sequence goes on from OX235273.1 coordinate 77,057,215, forward strand.
TCCTGAATGAGTGCTTCCAGACTTCTCTTCCTGCATTATCTGCTCCCAGTTTGCGATTCATATCACCCATGAGGATTTTGATATCACCATTCGAAGTGTTGTCCACTACTGTTTGTAGTTATCTGTAAAATTTTTCCTTCTTCTATTGTTCCGCGTTGTTTGTAGGTGTGTAGCATTGGAGAATTGTTGAATCTTGCTGTCATAATCCTGGAGGAGAAGATTGGTTCCCACTGCATTTATGGCACCATGATTGCAGCTCACTACCTCATTATGCTCGTAGTTGTCGTCTGGTTGACCAGACCGGAGTAGATTACTGACTCTCTAGCTGAAAATTTGGATAATCCGCATCCATTCCATCTGCTTTCGCAGATACCCAGCACTTGTATGCTATATCTTCGCATTTCTTTGGCTATCTGGGCAGCCTTTCCAGTCTCGTACACTGTATGAACATTTCACGTCCCCATTCTAATTCTTGCTTCCATCGAGACAAGACACATCGTCTGGCTGGCTCACTGGCTCCCCGATGGCTTTCACCAGCCCACAGTGTCATTTCACCTCCCAGATTCCAGCGAATAATAATAATAACAACAGCTTTATTCTAAACAGTATTTGTGGTACAGGTATGGAATTTTCAGCGTTCATTACAATATTGCATCTAATTACCTCATAAATTTTATAAGGATTTAAAAAAAAAGCAACAACAACAAAAAGAAAAAAAGACAAATAAAAGAAATAAAAAAGAACAGCATTGCATTCACATATTTAAACAATGCACCACAGGATATGAAATATAAAATTAGTGTGTGATAAAATATGTGAACAATAATATAATAGTAACAAAGAAAGGAGAACAAAAGCTAATGGGAACTATTTGTTAGAGTGCCGCAGTAAGTTGATCGTGTCATACCTAACGGATTTCTCATCACATAACAGCTGTGCCAGATAAGGTATTGTGGAGTTTTTGTACTTGGTAGTCCTGGCATACAGCCTCTTATAGTTGCTTCTAGTTCTACCAGATGAAATGCAAGGAGAGAGCTGCGTATAGAGAGGATGCTCAGGGTCTGACAATATAGAATTCGCTAGTTTCTTACATGACATTATATGTCTATCCACAATAGTGTTAACCAGTTGGTTTAACGAAATCCCACTTGTCCTACTAACAGCTTTTAGTGCCCTATGCAGCGAAGCAAAGTTTTTCTTAAGTAGTCCAGGAAAGATTAATGGGGAGCAGTAAAGAGGGATGGTTAGAATACAAGAATTGACAAACTGAGAAAGCAAGCACTGCTTCATACCAGACTGCCTTAATTTCCTAACGTAGAATGTTAAGCGAAACATCTTTCTAGTAACTGTTATTTGAATTTTTTCTATTTTTAATATGCTTTTTGTTTGTTGAAGTTTCTCTAGCTGTTTGCTAGGTTTTGTAATGTAGATTTTCTATCCCGACATCCAATCCTCCCTCTTTACCAGGGCTTGGGACCAGCTAATAAAAACTAACTAGCTAGTAAACTGGGCAAGGTTAGAAGTAGATACGGAATGATAAAAATTTTAATCAGGATCATTTATCAGCGGGAAAAAAACGCTGTTAGTCTCCTTCACTTACCCAAACTCCTCAAATAACACATATACCCTGAATTAACAATGTCAACTTTAATACACGACAATATATATATTTTTATTACTATTAGTTACGTTATGACATTTATAAAGTGTGTGTGGATTAGATCATTTTGCACCCCTATTGAATAACTAAGTAAAAGTATTTCTCTCTCTCTAGTTGACGTCATCAATTTTTATTAACTGAAAAAAATGAACACAATTCACAAGAGATAAATAAACAAACAGACATCGAGAAAAAATTAGATCAGATTGTAAAATGTCACTTGATGCATCTGTCATAGGATTTTATGACGTCATAGGCACGCACACATCTATAATTATATGTTATGTTATGTTATTAACTAGACAGCTCTCTCCTTTTCCTTTCTACTGTTACGTAATGAATGACGTAAGCTGTATAATAATAATAATAATGATAATAATAGTGATACAATCTACGTGAAACTACTGTCAAGCTGTTGTTTCAAAAATTGAGGGGGTGATTGTGGATGGGTGGTTGGGTGGGTAGGTGTTTGACTGGATGGGTGTTGACGCATAAGAGAAAATATTTTTGCTTATTACTCTCAGTGTTTCATTCTTATGAAGAAGACAGAAGTTGTCTGTCATGCATACACCCAGTAATGCTTACAGTGCTTTCACATTTATGTGAATAAAGCAGGTTATCTATCTTGACAATTATCTTTGTAGGCTAATTTTGTAAAGTCACGCCACATGAACGAAAGTATATTTTGTATTCTGCCTAAATTTAGATATATAAGTAGCAAGTAACTGATGTGATAGGCATCGGCGAAAATTGAAATGAACCTTTTTAAATCACTGGCTGGAGAAGTAGAAATGTTTTATTTAAAACAGTTAGTTCCCTTTATGAATTTAGATGAAGCAATAAGAAGACGTAATTTGTCTGAATCGTGTGTTAATATATTTGCGCAACACATTTCGAACAATCTGATCCAGCACACACGGACTTGTCATAGGAAGATATATGAAATTAATAGAAAGAGTTAAGAGGTGAGAAAATAAACTACTTAGGTCAAGTTAAAAGGACATATTCAAGGTCAAAATAACAATGAAGACCACTAAACCAAATAGCAGAGGACATAGTACATCTGCCCTGACTGGTATCAAAACAAAATTTACCGAGGAAGGTGTTTTGTTGTGATGACGAATTGTTGCTTTGAACGCATAAAGGTGCCTTAAACTTCCTAATTGCCATCTAGGGCTTCCACAAACTTTACGATACGCCCCAAACACGTTTTATAGATAGGTTTAAAAGATATGTTAACGTCAATTTTATGTCCTGTCTCCTCTGTAATATGTTTCGCAATAGAAGGGCTAGGTCTCCTGTTCTCACCGTTAATAGGTTCTGAAGATTTCATTTGTTTCTGGAGCCATTTAGGAATATGCTCTGAAGCCAGCCCTTACTTGCAGAGATCTATGAGTCCTCCCTATATAGAGACAGGACATAAAAATGACGTTAACATATCTTTTAAACCTATCTATAAAACGTGTTTGGGGCGTATCGTAAAGTTTGTGGAAGCCCTAGATGGCAATTAGGAAGTTTAAGGCACCTTTATGCGTTCAAAGCAACAATTCGTCATCACAACAAAACACCTTCCTCGGTAAATTTTGTTTTGATACCAGTCAGGGCAGATGTACTATGTCCTCTGCTATTTGGTTTAGTGGTCTTCATTGTTATTTTGACCTTGAATATGTCCTTTTAACTTGACCTAAGTAGTTTATTTTCTCACCTCTTAACTCTTTCTATTAATTTCATATATCTTCCTATGACAAGTCCGTGTGTGCTGGATCAGATTGTTCGAAATGTGTTGCGCAAATACATTGCAACACGATTCAGACAAATTGCGTCTTCTTATTGCTTTATCTAAATGTTTATTTCTTTAATCTGGATTTAGTTTATACTGTGTTGACGTGAAATAACCTCATTGGATGGTCTCCTGTAACCTTGGATCAATCGCTAACCAATCAGAACGATATTTTTCGCTTCTGACCTAGACGAAATTTAATATGACTATGAGTGCAAAAATATGATGTTTCTTTCCTTAGTAATAAAGGTCCTTTCCCATTTCTGTTACCTTCTGACATTACACTGGTTGTAGGTCAGTTATTGTTTGAAAAATCCCTTCTGAATGATCTGTTTACAATATTGGTGTTTCTACCAACCTTTTGTAGTTGGTTACAGGATTTCATCATGAGCTGACATCAGTTAAAAAACCATTGGAAAACCAGCTGGGAGTACTGGATAGCCAGCTGTTTAGTCCTAGTTTGGGATCTTTCATCAGTACGCACCATCGCAGAAGGTTCGAACCCAGCACCTTCAGGTAGTCGTGACCAGTAGGGTGCAGCAGGTTGGGTGTGAGGACAAATACTCGCCACCGATGACAGTGACTAGTGGTTGCGCCATATCTTGATTTGGCAGAATCGCTGGGTCCCAGTGGCTTAATGGTCTACGAGCTAGCTCGCCTTGTAACCAGAAGATCGTGGGTTTGAACTCTGTTAGTGTGTGAGTACTGATGAAGAGTTCCAAACTAGGACGGAGGAAACAGCTGTCTGGCAGTACTCCCAGGTGGCTTTCCAGTGGTTCTCTGACGGCTGTCAGCTCATAATGAAATCCTATAACCAATCAATCAAATCAAATCCCTCCAGACAAATACTTGAAACTCGTATTTTTATTTAACAAAGAATTAGCTTACGAGAAGCTGACGAAAGAAACGATGATACCATCTTATTTTACACAAATGGTCGTTCTTGCTTTTTATGAAAATAAGGGGAATATATTAGAAAAAAATTATAAGAAAACAAACATAGACTGACTCTTGTTACCGATATCATACACATACACGCGTACATACGCAGAGAAAAGAGAACAACAAGGAGTTAACAGGATTTTTTTCAACGCATGGCCTACTTTGCAATTATTTTTGTTTTACTTTTCAATTATTTTGTTTTTTTCCTGACTATTCCAAAGTGTGATTCACGTTGCGTGTGTTTTCTTATAATGGTTGAAACATTTCTTTTCCAGCTGTAATAAAAGGGGTGGAGGTTGTTGCACAGCACAGACACACACAACAAGCAAACATGTATGTAGATATGCATGTATACATCAGCAATCTTTCTCATCCTATTTGGGACTCGTCATCTGGATGTATCTGCATGTGCCTACATCCATCTGATGAGTCTCAAATGGGGCGAAATGTGCCTCCTCGATTCCACTTCTAGTCACCATCCACCAAATAAGATAACCTCTGATTACATTCTCAGACATCGTCAAAGCATCTGCACAAGAAGCCGACTGAGCATATCGATCCAATCAGTCAATCGATGGGAAAATCTAAAATGGAATTAAATACACACTCCCACCTATGCAGATACTAATTGTCTTATTACTCTAAGTTATCATATGTTCCGGTGGTTCAGCGTAGAATGTTCATAAACCATCTGTGTAGTTCGGGGTTTGATTTCGGGTCAACATATTCCTTTACTAATGTCAAGAGTTAACAAGTCTGTTGAAGAAAGAAGGCTAATTATGAGATGAGCAACGTGACGCCTTGTACATTCCAGTCGGAAGGTACATTGACTGTATCTACATTGATTTACACTATTGATTTTCTTATTGATTGATCGGACTGAAAATATTTGACCTATGTTGTACAAGCGATGGCTCTTATGGCTTAAATCATATAATGGATAACCTTTTTGGGTGTCTGAAAAGAAGGATACTGGTTGATTAGGTTTCAGTCCAAGTGGAAACAACACCAGCATCACTGACTTACTGGGATAGGGGTTGGCGATTGCGGATTACGTCCATACTGGCTGATGAGTCCCAAATTAGACTACGAAATTAGCATTCATTGGACTCCATTACTAGTCCCTATTCATTGAATTAGAAGGCATGCAGTTTTACTATCGATAAGAGTATTATTATTATTATTGTTTCCTTTAACTCCTAGAGGAAAATAGGGCTTCAGCCGTGCATCTCCATTGCGTTCGGTTTTCCACTAGAGTCTTCACCTGGCTCCAAGTCTGCCCACACGTTTTCATCTCCTCTTCACATGACCTCCTCCAAGTCACCCTCACACTAACGATCAACTCGCAGCTTCCCTTTCGGGTTCCACTCGAGCAATGGCTTGTCTAGTGATGTCACACACTGGATGGTTTCCTCAGAATATGGCCAGCCAGTCCATCTCCATTTCTTCCTGCTAATTTGTTTCACAGTCGGTTCCTGCTAGGTTGGTTCGCTCCCAGAGATCCCTCCCAATTGCTGATCTTTTCTGGCCATTTGAAGGCTACACTTATTTATTTTTCGTGGGCTATAATCTTTCTTTATTTTTGATTACAGCTTGATTCCACACAGCACTTTTGGTAGAAGTATGGAATTTTCAGCATGGATATCGGTAGCCCAAATTTTGCAGGATGACCATAGATATCGGTTGTGCGTCGGCAGGTGATCGAACCCCGGACCATGTACATGGTCGGCGAGAGTCCTAACCACTGTGCCACCGACGCACATGTGGATAACATAAATGTTGTTTTTACTGTTTTGTGATTGTTTTACTAGTTATTTTCCTCTCTCTCTCTTATTTATCTGCTTTAATCAATAGTTGTTTTTTTTTGTTAGGTAGAATTATAACAAGTATAAATGTAACCTGTTACTTATCCCTAAGGACATCGGATATAATCATGATTAGTGCAAGGTTATAGGTAAGTATATAAGATAAACATTACAAGAAATATAATTAAAATGAAAATGGTTTACAATCGGTGGTTTTGTTTACATGGCTAGATGTCGGTTTGTATATATATGTGTGTGTGTGGGTGGATGGATGGATAGATGGATAGGTCGTAGTTGTTTGAATGAAAGAAAAAACAATATGGCGGTTACTGAATAGGTGATGATTATGTTTACCGGATTATTTTGTTTAGCTTAGTGTTAATACGTCAGTCTGTTTTTAGCCTTGTTATTGTGAATAAACAAAGTAAAACGTGATCAGTTCGTTTGTTTTTTTAAAAATTTCATCATTTTGCGTTCTCAGTGAAATGTAGGAAGGACTTCGCGATTCAAATTTGATATTTTTCCACACTGGATTCCTAAACTCACGACCAATCTGATTTTCTTGCTTTTTTTCAGCTTATCAAGAAGATACCTGGTAAATTAGATGGGGTCTAGAAGTTCTTGGTTAGGGGATCGAACCCAGACCTCCTGCGTGGCAGTTGGTGAGCATCGAACCAACAACAGCAACGGGATTTGTTGTGGATGGGTGGTCGGAGGCGATACATGTTATGGCCAATATACTCAACTCCAAAAGGTACATGCATGTTTTAATGTGGCCCAATTTGACAGTTTATCTTTCATGTCATCACCGAATAGTTTCTTGGATGAGAATGTTACTCGTAGGGCTGGCAGCGACAAATGTTTAACTGGAAGATTTTGGAATCAGCTTTCGATGAGTCTCCTCTTCAGTATCACTTTTAAATTCGAGATTCAGGAGCAGAATCTTTTGGGGATGACTAGGATCTGAGTCGGTGGCATAGCGGTTAGGACTCTCGCCGACCAAGCACATGGTCCGGGGTTCGATCCTCGGCCGACGCACTCCTCTACCTCACTAAGCCAGAAATAAAGCTGGTAAAGAGGAAAAGTTGGATATGAGGCTAGCAACCCTATCTTGTAAAAATAAACGCCACTGCTACAGAAACTTCAAGTCTCTAGCTTGAAGCCCTATGTTCCACTAAGAACGCGAAGTAATAAAAAAAGGATCTGAGTCTGGGTGAGAAACCACTTTTCATCATGATTATTCGAGGATTTTGTAGCTCTTCGTCAATAGATTCCTTGGGTCATGTTTTTCAGATCCTTAAGGAAAGAGAATAGATGGGATGTTTTTTTCTGCTTGAAGGGACAGAACTTTGAAAGCTGATAGACTGTTCGTCTCATGTGAGCTTTTTATAGATGGATCTCCTCAGCTAGTTATCAGCACTTATTCGCAGTTGAACATCGAATGAGGGAATAAGACATCAAATCAGATTCAACTTGTAGGCTGAAGTTGATGTCTGGATGTGCATTGTTCAAAGTTTATAGCAGGCTTTGAGGGATCCGAATTCTTATTGCAAATAATGAGCGTATCATCGATGTATCTCTTGTAGAGATGAAGTTCATTGATGGCTGATGACCAGAAATTGATTTCTAGGCTAGCTCAAAAATAGTGAGTCAAGAGGGGTCATAAAGTAGAACCTATTCATACATCAGCTACTATTTGCCTATAGATTTTGTTCATGAATCTAAAGAAAACATTGAAACTGATCTGACAGGAGTAACAGCTCTCTCAGATAAGGAATCAACATGCCGAGATCAGTGTTATAGGCTTGAATAAAGACTCATAAAATGTATATGTACAAACAAAGCACAGTGCAATAGCGGCGCTCTTGTTCACTGAAAACCGATTTTCTTTGCAATCTTATCCAGTTAGCGCAAATAAACGAATTGACAGTTGAAAAAGAAATGGCTGAGATTGAACTGAGTCGGAGAACTTCTTTCATCCTCTGAGGATGTTATCTAGAAAGACAATGAAAGTTCCGCTAATAAATCACCACTCGGCTCCAAGAAAAGGACTCTCACTGACCATGCAAATGGTCCGGGGTTCGATCCCCTGCCGACACACATCTGATATCAATGATTGACCTGCAAAATTTGTGCTATCTATATCACATGCTGAAAATTCCATACTTGTACCAAAAATATGGTGTAGAATCAAGCTATAATCAAACTAAATAAAAAATAAAATAAAATGTTAAAACAAATCCACCTAAGCTATGAATCTTCTCTATTTGAAAAGTATTAATTGGCGTAGATGCAAGTTATCACAAATGAAACTTGACTCATGTACCATTAAGCCACTGGGACCCGATCCAATGGCCAGTCCATGAATTCTAACTTCTGCCAATCCACGACATAGCGCGACCCCTAGCCAATGTCATCAGTGGCGAGTATTTGTCCTCACACCTGACCTGCTGCACCCTACTGGTCACGACTTCCCACTAGAACCCCAGGTAACTACCTACCTGAATAGGGCAAGTCGCCAGTGAGCATCTCATTGATATTCAAGTATTGGTTTGTAGGGATTTGGTTGATTGGTTACAGGATTTCATCATGAGCTGACACTGGTTAGAGAAACATTGGAAAACTAGCTAGGAGTACTGGACAGCTGTTTCGTCCCAGTTTGGGACTCGCCGAAGGCATTGGCTAGGGGTTGCGCTATGTCGTGAATTGGCAGAAGTTAGAATTCATGGGCTGACCATTGGATCGGATCCCAGTGGCTTAATGGTCTACGAGCTTGCCTTGTAACCAGAAGGTCGTGGGTTTGAACCCCAGTGGGGTGGGTGCGTACTTCTGAAGAGTTCCAAATTAGGGTAGAGGAAACAGCTGTCCAGTACTCCCAGCTGGTTTTCCAATGATTCTCTAACCAATGTCAGCTCATGATGAAATCCTGTAATCAATCAACCAAATCCCTACAAACCAATACTCAAAACTGACTCACTTTCATCTCAGTATACTTGTATAGGTAGAATGAAGGCGGTCAATTACGACTTGAATTCCCTCAGGTAGTCGACTTTGCATTACATGTCTAGAGGAATGCTTCAGTCATATGTATTACGTTTAGCTATTTCAAAGGTGTTATTTCATTTTTTATACAGCTGGAATATTCGTTGCAGAATTCGCTATACTATGAGCGACAGCATCTCACGACATCTTTCATGCTCACCCATGTTGTTTAAATTATTCTATGTACAGTTGTGCGCAAAATTTAAATATGTGTCCATAACATTTTCTGTGTAGATAGTTTAGAGATGCTTTCAAAAAACAGAGAAAAGTTCATAACATCTGTGTTAATTGTTTGGATGTTATCTAGCCCGGGGAGCCAAGAAGAGTCCTATTTCGCTGTATTTCAGGCTTGTATCCACAAGAGGTCACAGTGTTTTACTTCAGCTAAACAAATCAAACAGAGAATAAAACAAAATAGAAAAAGAGAAGGAAAAACCCATAAGTGACTACTGATAAGCTCTTTCGTCCTAGTTTGGGACTCTTCACAGCATGCACCCATGATCTCAATGCCAGAGGTCGAATCCGGGAGATTCAGCCACTGGGATGCAATCCAATGAGCTATGAGTTCTAACTTTCGCCTATTCTCGATAACATAGTGCAACTATCAGTCAATATCATAAGCTAGGATATTCTACTTGACACCAGTCTTGATGATCTCTACTAGTCACGGTTATCTCCCAGAACTACAGGTCGCTTCATCCAGTAGCCAGTCAATAGCTAACATCAGATTTGAGTTTGTTTCAAGTTCGATCACGAATTGAGATCAGTTGGAGAACCATTGAAAAACCAACAGAGAGTAGACAGCTAGACAACTGTTTTGTCCCAATTTGAAGCTCTTCACCAGTGAGCGCCTTATGCAGTCCCAACCCATGGCATCCAACTACAGGGTGAGCCCATTCAACATTCCGCCACTGGGATCCAACCCAGTGTCATTAGAAATTGTCTGTCCTCATCCATCCGACCTGGTGGATTCTCATCAGACTTGGAATAATAAAACTATTTCTCATAATTTCATAATTTATGGACAAGTATAAATTATACCCAGTCTCCTCTATATTGTCAACGTCTCCATCCTCTTTCACTCCGTCCCTTTCTCTCCCCCTCTCTCTCACTCATTACTCGTTCAACTTGTCATTGAATGAATTCATCCTTTCTGTTATTGTTTGGCAACTGAAATTGAAAATAAAGTAAAAGGCATTTTATTGTTATTTTTCTTTATATGCCGTCTTTCTATGGAATCTTCTCTTTTGTCTTTGGTGATAATAACAATAATAATAATAGCGAAGTCGTCTTTAGTCGGCACTCATGCCATCACTTTTGATCTTCAAACGCTGCTCAATTTCATTCATTTCTCTTCAATGTAGCCGGGGATAATCATTATATTTTTATAGTTTCTTTTATTCTCAGTAGTTTCTTTTTCAAAATAATAGTGTCAACTTGGAACAAGTTAAATCCCTACCAACTAACTCTTGAGAATTAATCTGACACTCACTCGCTAGTGACTGGTTACGAGAGGAGGTTGACTGGAGTTCTTCTTGTGACAAGTCACGGCCACAGGTTGGGTCCCTTAGGCAGGGAACGAGAACCGTCACTCGCCGAAGACATTAGCGGATGATAGCGTGAAAATCACTGATGGGTAGAAGTTGGAATTCATGAGTCAATGAGTCGAGTCCCTGTCACTGAATGGTTGAGGAGATTGTCTTGTTATTGGGTTGAAATGCCAATAAGTGGATGCTACTGAACTACTATCAAACTTAGAGACGAAACAGCTGTCTAGCAGTACACTTTGTTTGTTTTCAATGGTTCTCTGATTGATATCAATCTTTAGAAACTGAGGCTAGGTTTAGATAGTGAACTTCGTCAGGTTGTAAAGTTTCTCTGGTGTCTCCTCATTTGCGGATAAATCTTTCGCTTTTTACTAAAGATTTCCGTGGGGAGGCACAACACAATGAGTCTTGCCTCATTTTTTCCAGCCCTGTTTTCGGACAGGGCTAGACAGTGTGTGTCGGTGGCGTAGCGGTTAGGACACTCGCCGACCATGCGTATGGTCTGGGGTTTGATCTCAGGCTGATGACGCACACCTGATATCAAAGGTTGGCCTGCTAAATTTGGCCTACCGATATCTTATGCTGAAATTTTCATACTTGTATCAAAAATACTGTGTGGAGTCAAGCTACAAAAAAAAGAATAAATTATATACTCTCATAATGCAATGGCCTCTGTCTTTTTCGAGTATTTTCTGTATATTAGATGGTTGGCGGCAATCAGTAGGCAGCCCTCCAACTAGGTTTTTCGCTTGTATGCACTCACCAATCAGTAAGGCGTATCCGCAGACGTATCTGGAACGAAATGATATGTCGTTTGAGATTCCAACGAACCTGTATCACCCAGTGCTGGATTCTGAGATGTTATCAATGAGCTCTTCAGGCTTGCGGTTGACCTCCAGCAGGACTGTAGTGGATACTTTGATTGGATACTAGTAACTAGCGTCATGCGTCTAGTCCTTTGTTTTCTGAAGACTGAATTCTGTCAGTCAGACTGAAAGAATGACATCAGGTATACTACCAAGTGTCCAGTCAAAGTATCCATAACACTCATTCCTACAGGAGGTTGATCATGAGCACGAATAGTCGAGTGGTAACGTCTCTGACTGCAGTACTGGGTAACCCGGGTTTGAACCTCAGGATACTTATGCAGTCCTTCAAGAGTGCGGATGCGTCTTACTGACTGATGAATGCTAAATAGCACGAAACCAAGGTTCAACTTTTAGTTTAAGTCATCATCAATTTATGTGGCTTTCAAATTAGAAAACTAGGGTTGGAGTGTGAGGAGTACAAGACAGAAAAATCTAATAAACAGTATTTACCCATATTTTCATATAGCAAATCTTGAATTATGTAAGACATGTCTTACATAATTCATGAGTTGCCTAATCTGGTAGTTTTTCTGATTGTGTAACAATAAGAACTTCATATAAAGAGAACCATTGGAGAGCTATTGAAGGATTACAGGACAGTTGTTTGGTCCGAATTCAGGAATCTCCATCAGTATACGCACACCGGGTTTCTGAACCCAGGAACTTCCAGTAACAAGGTGAGCTTGTAGACCATTCAGCCGTTGAAACCCGACCCAGTGGTCCATGAATTCCAGCGTCTGACAATTCGTGATATACTTAGCTGAACCACCAGTCAATGCTCTGAGTGAGTAACTGTCCTCTTATCCAAGCCGGTAGAACCCACTGGTTATGACCTCTCACTAGAACTCCAGGCAACTTCCTGTGTAGAGGGGATCACTAGTGAGCATCAGATTAATTGACTATTGTATAAACATATATATATAATATTGTCTCCTTTAGTTCCTAGAGGAACTTAGGGCTTCAGCCGCACGACCCCATTGCGTTCGGTTCTCCGTCAACGTTGTCACCTGGATCCATGTCTGCCCACATGCTTTCATCTCCTCTTCACATCACCTCCTCCATGTCACCCTCGCACTGACGACCAACTCACCGCTTCCCATTCGGGTTCCACTCGAGCGATGGCCTGGCGTGTGACGTCACTCACTTGATGGTTTGTTTTCTCAGAGTATGGCCAATCCACCTCCATTTCTTCCTGCATATTTATCGCACAACTGTATTTACAGTATTTACCCATATTTTTATAAAGCAACTCAATAAGATTATAGTTCAGTGAGCTCAAATCACTAATATGAATAACTAATGAGTATAATTAAAATCAAAATGTAATTACCAAGGGAGTGAGAGATTGATCACATTCTCTTTCTGTATGCATAAGTTTGGTTGAAAACATTTGAGTGCAATCACTGCAACAAATCGTAGTAAAGTTGTAGTTCTTTCTATTTTCTATAGTTTGGTTTATAAGGTTTATTTTTATTTTTAAGGGCTGATCACGGATTGATATCAGTTAGAGGACCATTAAAAACAAGCAGGGAGTACTGGAAGACAGATGCTTCATCCTAGTTTGGGAATCATCAGCAGGGTTCGAACTCAGGACCTTCCGATTACAAGCCAAACTCGTATACCATTCAACCACTGGAACCAGCCGACTCATTGATCAATCTATGAATTCTAACTTCTACTAATTCGTGATTATGCCGTGGCCACCAACCAATATCATCGACGGGAAATCCATCCTCACATCCCGACCAGCTGCACCTCAATGGTCACGAGTTCTCACTAGAACTCCAGGAAACTCCATCCTGTAGCAAGTCACTAACGAGCATCAGATTAATTTTCTATAGTTGGTTTGTAAAGGTTATTTTTTGTTAATATTTTGAATGATTTGGAAATCTCGACAAAATCTGCCATATCCATAAGATGTTTAGTAATTGCACTTTTTGAATATCTTCTCCCCTTTAGGCATAAATTTCTTGGGATATACTCAGAAAACTAGTTAGAAATCTTTTTCTCTTTCCTTCTTAACATACTTACCGCCGAAAGTGCACATAAATTTATAAATACAGCTGGAAGTGACATCAGAAGGGTAGAATAAATCCTCCAGTTTACTACAGATATGACGTCATCAGAGCTGTAAATGTTAAAAGATTTATACGCATTTTGCGTTTTGTGTAAAGATCTCGTCTTATTTTTAAGTAGATTTTGAATAATCATTGAAAACCAAAGAATCCGTGGATATTTGATTTGTCCTAGTTTGAATAGCTTCCAATTGTGGGCGTGTAGAATTCCACTAGACATTGACTTAAGTAGTTGGTAAACTCTGAAGATGAAGTCTATAAATAGGATGAAAGTTTTGCAAAATGACTAGAAAGTGAATTTCAAATACAGGTGAGTTGCATAATACAAGAGATTCCGATTAGTTCAGTGGTAATTTCTCTGAATTCAGAGTTAAATGGTGCACATCGGCAAAGAGAAATTCATTTCCTAAGAGGTTGCATTTATGCTTTTGCTGAAGAGTCCTACCACGTATGAAACTTATGTTATCAGGCTTCTTTTTTTGAAGTATCAGTAACAGTGGAATTATTTTTACCGGCTAGGTTCCATAGCCTTATGCTAAAGCTGTCCGATTTTCCAGGCTTAGTATCAGCCGGTGAACTAGGCTAGCTACTAATGCGTCAGAGGGAAGTACAACTTGGACCATCTGCGTGGCTCGCAGGAATTCTACTGTCACGTCGCTGACCCACTTAAGGCATCACTGGGTTAGAAAGCGGAGAATTATTATTATTAGGGTGAGGCGCAAGCACATCCCATAAAACCGTCTTCGAACCTTGCATACGACCATAAAGTCACATTCTATCCCATCACTTTTGAAAGATCTGGAAATATAAAGTCATGAGGAAGCATGTGACAAGCTAGGTACCCGAATAGAAAGACCCCATCAGCAGTCAAACCTATGAATTACATGTTACGAGGTGAATTCTTTTGAAAATTCATGTAATTCATTACTTTATATTCTCTACGAAAACTTTATCTGCACGAAGAGAAGCAGGAGAACGACTTTAATGGATTATCAGTTCTAACATCTACCTATTCGTGATGTAAATAGGGTGACCATCAGCAAATGTCATTGGTGAGTACCTATCCTCACACCCAACCTATGGGGGTTTTTGACTGTGTATTACATGGAGAACTTCATCATGAGCTGACATCAGTTAGAGAACCCCTGGAAAACCAGCTGAGAGAATTGGACAGTTGTTTCGTCCTAGTTTGGGACTCTTCACCAGTACGCACCCACCTCACTGGAGTTTGAACCTAGGACCTTCTGGTTACAAGGCCAACGAGCTCTTAGACTATTGAGCCACTGGGACCTTATCCAATAGTCCTTGAATTCTAACTTCTGTCAATTCACGACATAGCGTAACCATTTCGCAATGTCTTCTTCGATGAGTTACTGCCTCATCTTCAACCTGCTGTACCTTACTGTGTATTACTGAAGAGTCTAAAATGAGGGCGAACATCTTCAAGATGTTATATGGAAGTTTAGATGGTAACTATTCAGCCAACGATCGAATCAAAAATTTACGTTGCCATACAATCAATAGACTAGAAAAATTCCGTCGTTTGTCATTTATGCCGTCTCCTAATGCTTGATTCAGGGGACGTCATTAACGACTCAGTATCACACAGAAGTTAATCTCTTGATATATTCAACTGGAGAAATCCTAGTTCTTGTGTATATTTGCTCCTAGAGGTATACTCGAAACATACAAAAATTCGAAGACCTACAGGTGAAAACCAACAAGCTGGCAGAAGACACAGGCACTGGAGACAGAACTCCAAGTAAATATGGACAATACAGGGATAATTAAGATAACTAAACAACAAACATGGAGACGTTTGACTATCTACAGGAGAAATTTGAAGGAACGCTCTTCTTCATTCCCTTATCTAGTCAGAATCGTTACAACTACAGGTGACACAGACGAACACGTTAAAGAGAGGATTAGATCGGAAAGGCGAGACAGACCTGCATTACTCTGCAGTCAGTGTGAAAATTCGGATCTTCACTACTTTCAGATTAGTGCTTTCATATGCTTCAGAGATATTTCTAACAGCTTGCCACAGACTTTCGTCAACAACTACCTTCTGCCTGGCTGGCTAGAAACGGTAAGCACCAAGAAACCATAGGACCAAACCAATCAAGAAGACACTATCCAACAAATATGCAGAAAGAAGTGGAGGTAGATCGGACACACTCTGAGAAGACGGCTGTATGACATCGCGCTCTCGATTGGAACTCGAATGGGAAACAACGAAATTTTCTATAGTTTGGTTTGTAAGGGTTAGTTTTGTTTGTACGAGTTGATCACGGATTGATATCATCAGTTAGAGAACCATTGAAAACCAGGAGTGCTGGACAGCTGCTGTTTCATCCCAGTTTGCGAATCATCAGAAGTACGCACCCACTGGGGTCCAAACCCAGGACCTTCTGGTTGTAAGGCAAGCTCGTATATCATTCAGCCACTGGGACCCGATTCAATGGCTGATGAATTCTAAATTCTACCAATCACGAATTATTCGGGTCCCAGTGGCTGAATGAAAAACGTGCTTGCCTTGTAACCGGGAGGTCCTGGGTTCGAACCCCAGTGGGTGCGTACTGCCGATGGTTCCCAAACTGGGATGAAACAGCTGTCTGGCAGTACTCCTTGTGGCTTGTTTTCAATGGTTCTCTAACAGATATCAATGCGTGATCAACTCGTAAAAACAACGAGAGTGGAAGAGACCCTATGTAGAATAGGAGGAGGATAATTAAAGTCTAATGGCAATCATAAAGCCAGTTAAATGACAACTGTAGAAACCAGAGTGAAACGGTGAAATGCTATTGAAGCTCTCTATCTATCTATCTATCTATCTATCTATCTATCTATCTATCTATCTATCTATCTATCTATCTATCTATCTATCTATCTATCTATCTATCTATCTATCTATCTATCTATCTATCTATCTATCTATCTATCTATCTATCTATCTATCTATCTATCTATCTATCTATCTATCTATCTATCTATCTATCTATCTATCTATCTATCTATCTATCTATCTATCTATCTATCTATCTATCTATCTATCTATCTATCTATCTATCTATCTATCTATCTATCTATCTATCTATCTATCTATCTATCTATCTATCTATCTATCTATCTATCTATCTATCTATCTATCTATCTATCTATCTATCTATCTATCTATCTATCTATCTATCTATCTATCTATCTATCTATCTATCTATCTATCTATCTATCTATCTATCTATCTATCTATCTATCTATCTATCTATCTATCTATCTATCTATCTATCTATCTATCTATCTATCTATCTATCTATCTATCTATCTATCTATCTATCTATCTATCTATCTATCTATCTATCTATCTATCTATCTATCTATCTATCTATCTATCTATCTATCTATCTATCTATCTATCTATCTATCTATCTATCTATCTATCTATCTATCTATCTATCTATCTATCTATCTATCTATCTATCTATCTATCTATCTATCTATCTATCTATCTATCTATCTATCTATCTATCTATCTATCTATCTATCTATCTATCTATCTATCTATCTATCTATCCTTGATCTATCTATCTATCTATCTATCTATCTATCTATCTATCTATCTATCTATCTATCTATCTATCTATCTATCTATCTATCTATCTATCTATCTATCTATCTATCTATCTATCTATCTATCTATCTATCTATCTATCTATCTATCTATCTATCTATCTATCTATCTATCTATCTATCTATCTATCTATCTATCTATCTATCTATCTATCTATCTATCTATCTATCTATCTATCTATCTATCTATCTATCTATCTATCTATCTATCTATCTATCTATCTATCCTACGTTCAGATCCCTAGGGAATAATAATGCTAACCATATATAACAATTCAACACAATGATTGGCAGACTTGCGTGTGAATACTTTTCTAAAAACGTTTTAAAATAATGAGAAACAGTTGTTGTCTTGTGCAACTCTTAGCAACCACACAACTCCCAACCTCTCCTTGCCCCGCCCCCCACAGTTATTTGTCCATTTCTTTAAATGAGTCTATTATGTAACATAAGAATTTGATACATCTATCCTAATGATGGATGATATACACTTCATTATCATATGAAAGAAAGATCTGAACACAAGAGACCAAAAAAAACGTTGATCTTCTAATGAGATTAGTAAAATGTTTCAGCTTAACTGATGTTTTTTTTTCGTTTCAGTGGATTTTTTTCCCCTCATTTAATCCTCAGTAATGATGACCAATTTTTGTCCGAACTTCAAAATCAGTCAAAAATAAAGAAGAAGAAGAAGAAGTAAAACCGGAACTTTTGTTTTAAATTAAGCTAAACTTTTTTTGTTGTTGAAATGTTTCGTGTTAATGATGCAAAGTAACAGCTGTATTTTCCTTTCTTTTTATCTTGTTTGTTTAACGACAAACGTGTTTCTGTTGACTAATGAACTAACTATAAATGAGAGCTGAGAGAGATGAGATGAAGTTGTGGGATGAGGTAGACGGAGATAGAGAAACTAAGGGACTGTTTTTTTAGCATTAAATTTAATCAGATTGTACACTTAATGAATGAATGCAATTCATCTGAAAGAATAACGTGATCTTGAAATATATATGCCTAATCTGGTAGTCTTTTTCATTGTGTAACAATAACAACCTCATATAAAGAACATCTCAAACAAACTACAGACACTCATCAGCAACTGCCTTGGCTCAGTACTCAAGATCAGATGGCCGGCCAGAAAAGATCAGCAACAAAGATCTCTGGGAGGGAACCAACCAGGAACCGATTGCGAAACAAATAGGCAGGAAGAAATGGAGATGGATTGGCTGGCTATACTCTGAGAAAACAAACCATCAAGTGACATCACTAGACAAGCCATTGGTCGAGTGGAACCCGAAAGGAAAGCGGCGAGTTGGTCGTCAGTGCAAAGGTGACTTGGAGGAGGCCATGTAAAGAGGAGATGAAAGCGTGTGGGCAGACTTGGAGCCAGGTGAAGACTCTAGCAGAGAACCGAACGCAATGGAGACGCACGGCTGGAGCCCTATGTTCCTCTAGGAATTAAAGGAAACAATAATAATAACCTCATATAAAGAGAACCATTGAAGAGCCATTGAAGGAGTGCTGGACAGTGGTTTCGTCCGAATTCGGAACTTTTCATCAGTACGCACACACACACACACTGGGGTTGAAATCCAGGAAATTCCAGTAACAAGGTGAGCTTGTAGACCATTCAGCCGTTGGAACCCAACCCAGTGCACCATGAATTTCAAAGTCTGACAATTCGTGATATACTTAGGGCAACCATCAGTCAATGCTCCGGGTGGGGAACTGTCCTCTCATCCAAGCCTGTAGACTTCCAGGCAGCTTCCTGGATAGAGGCGGTCACTAGTGAGTATCAGATTAATTGATTATTGTGTAAACATACATATATAAGATTGTTTCCTTTAATTCCTAGAGGAACATAGGGCTTTAGACGCACGTCTCCATTGCGTTCGGTTCTCCGCCAACCTTTTCACCTGGCTCCACGTTTGCCCACATGCTTTCATCTCCTCTTCACATGACCTCCTCCTCCATGTCACCCTCGCACTGACGACCAACTCTCCGCTTCCCATTCGCATTCCACTTGAACGATGGTCTGGCGTATGATGTGACTCACTTGATGGTTTGTTTTCTCAAAGTATGGTCAATCCAACTGCATTACTTCATGGTTCCTGCTTGCTTCGCTCACACAGATCCCTGATGCTAATCTTTTCTGGCCATCTGATCTTGAGTGTTAAGTGGAGACAGCTGTTGATGAAATTCTGCAGTTTATTCGAAGTGCCCCTCATGACACGCAGTGCAAGTCTCTGATCCGTAAAGTAGCATTGACTTTACATTGGAGTTGAAAATCCACATCTTATTTTTCATGCTGAGTGTTGTTGACCTCCACGTAGACTTGAGAGAGGTTAAAGCTATCCTTGCTTTCCCGATCCTCACTGCTTTAATATCTTCATCAGTTCCGTCCGACTACAGTTGAAACGATGCTTCCCAGGTATATATATATATATATATATATAGTGACCTGCTTAAACCACTGGGCTCGCCTTAATTTGCATCCAGCATTATATGTCGATTATTATTTCCGTTTATTTTTGTTCTAAATTTACCGGTAGAAAACGAGAGACTCGGTAAAGGAGTGTTTATTTACAACTAGTTATCTCTATATACCGAAATTATGCACACCTTCTCTGCAAATCACCATAAGCACAGATCTTCCATGTCGTCCTACTTCTCGCCTTCATATTGTGTGTGTGTTTCTTTGTGCTCTTTTCACGTCTCCCGTGTATCTCCACAACGCTGTGTCATTTCGTTTCGCTGCCATCAAATGTATCTCCCTGTTATTTGATGTTTTTATGCCGATGAACGTCTCTTTATATATATTACTGATAGATTTTGTCAATAGCACACGCCACATCATCTTTCAGTGATATCCTTGAATGACAACATGAAGTCGAGGAGAGTTTTGATTTGGCTTCCATCTACCTCTGTCTACCTCAAGAAGAAAATGAAGGTGTAAGTGTTGTTGGGAATTGGATTTTGTTTCAGACAGAATGACGCTGTATGATAAAATATACTGTTGACAAATCTTTTACTTGCTGATCCCATCTGAATAAATATCATTGTTCTTAGACGATTGGGAGCCAACAGCGGGAAATCTTGGACCTAGGTTTCGTGTTTATTAGCACTCGTCACCGTGTCGTATCTATTGCCATTGAAGGAACTCATGCCTCCTCCGAGGTTCAGATCCAGTTCCTCACCCAGCGCTGCAATCAGACACATTATTACTGAGCTATTCGGTCCACGAACTGATCTTCTGTAGGACCGTAATGGATACTTTCATCGGAGATTAGGTAGTAACTTACGTCGTGCTTCCAGTCCTTCACTTTGGCACAGACTAAGTTCTACTACAGTCAACTTTGCAATGTGACTACCATAATAGGTGGCTCAACTCCAAAATGTTGTTATTAGACAGTTTGGAGGCGATCGTCAGAAGGTTTAAATACTTTGTAAGAGATGACTATGAGGACTATATATTGTGTTCGAAAATAATTTTACGAAAGAAGGTAATATTATTAGTATTTTTACTACATATACTTACTGTTACTATAACCTGCCAGGCCCTGGAGTGGAATCTGAGTGAGAAACTACGAGATGGATATGATTCCAAGAGTGGCACGGAAAAGATCTATTTTTTCCGGTCATTTATTTTCAATCGATTATTCATCAATTAACTAACTGAGTACAGGATTTCATCATGAGCTGACATTAGTTAGAGAACCACTGGAAAACTACCTGGGAGTACTAGACAGCCAGCTGTCTCCTCCATCCTACTTTGAGGCTCTTCAAAAGTACGCACTCACCACCACGGTTTGAACCCAAAACCTTCTGGTTACAAAACGAGCTAGCTCGTAGAACATTCAGCCACTGGGACCGGCCAATCCAATAGCCATTTCATGAATTCCAACTTCTGCCAATTCACGACATAGCGCGATCACTTAGCAATGTCTTTTTCGATGAGTTACTGCCTCACCTTCAATGGCTTAATGGCTTACGAGCTAGCTCGCCTTGTAACCAGAAAGTTCTAGGTTTGAACCTCAGTGGGTGCGCACCGCTGAAGAGTCCCAAACTAGGAAGGAGGAAACTGCTGGCTGTCCAGTACTCCCAGGTAGTTTTCCAATGGTTCTCAAACTGATGTCAGCTCATGATGAAGTCCTCCAACCAATATTTCACATTCATTGCTTAAATGTATAGTTTATTATTTCGACTATTGTATGAAGTTGACGAAATGCCTGCAAATATCTTGTTCTTATCGCGTTATTTATTTTGATATTATCAAAATTCATTGGACCTGACTTTCCTTTTTTCGAATTTTATTTGTTACTTAACTTTTTTCGTAATGTTTTCCAAATAGCAATAAAATCTTTGTCGGTGTGTGTGTTTATGTGTGTATGTGTGTGTCTGAAATGCATTCACTCTTTTAAACAAACAGTCTAGAGATTAATTTACACAACAATGGTAGCAACAACAACAATAACAATAATAATAAACACTAGATCACACGTTCACATATTTGTCAGTTTGTTTTTGTTTTTGTTATTCCAAACTTTTTTTGGATAAGCAGGAAATAAAGTGTCCTTTCGTTCACATTTTGTTGGATTTTTTTAAGTGGCCGACTGTTCAGATTCTCTGTCTGTTCGATGTGCCTACCTTGACTTTCCTTGATACTAACAGACTCATGGAGAGTTAACTGATGGCAGTCTTATTTCTCAAAGAGAATGTGGCATATGGTTGTAAATAAAAGCCAGGTTTTCTGTATCTTCCTCAAGGAAGCTGGTGTTCCACAAGGTGCTGTTCTCTCTCTCTCTCCTCTTCCATTTTTATTTCTTCTTCTCGGGAGAAATCAACTTCGTTCAATAGGCTGATGATATGACGATCTCATGGGGAGTTACCCCCCACTCTGATTGTTCCAGAGTGAATAACATTTTGTCAAGGTAGGTGGTCCTACGTCAAATATCTTCAAAAAATGTTAAGCAGTTAACTTCACCTCCTGGCATAAACAATGTGATATACACCAACTGGTTCGTTCTCTTGGTGCTAGTGGCATAGATGGCGTTGAAATACCTTGAAATACTTCTTCCCTCTGACCTTTCTTGACCATCCCACATCTTGTTGATTCCTGAGAAGATGTATCATCTAACCTCATGCAGAAAGGAGCTGATCCAATCAGGTGGATATCACTCGAACTCTCTTTGTGCAGTTTGTTAACTCTTTCACCTTACCTACTGTTGTTCATTGTCGCCATTTAGTGTTTGTTGTGTTACTGGAAAAGGAGATTGTGATATTGTGAAGGGTATTGAGCGTTGTTAGTAGGGCAAGTGGTGTACCCCTACCAAGTCAGCTGGTTACTACTGTGTTTGACAGACACGTGAACTCGTTTTGTGGGAAATGGTGTAAATCGATATTGTCTGACACCGAGCTCCGTCTTTATTGTTCACAGGTCTTCCCGTCTTCCCTCTCCTCAGGTAGGATTATTAGAAGTCGTTGTAATAGATTATATGCTTGCACAGTTAACCTTACAATTTAGTGTGTAGTTAGCCAAATGAATGGCTGTTTTATCTTTTCTTATATGTAATTTATGATGACACTGTTTCAGTTACCTCCTAATTTTATTTGTTATCATTATTATTCTCATTATGTAATAGAATTTGTACAGTTTTGAGTTTATTGTTGCCGATAATGTGGAATAGGTCGTTGTTATTAGTTCTGATTAGCTATGTCTTATAATGTTTTGTTGTTATTGTCGTTTTGTTAATTAGATGCAATATTGTAGAAAGTGCTGAGAATTCCACACTGTATTCTAATTACTGTTCTGTGGTAATGAAATTTTTATTATCAGAGAAGTGTGCTTCATATGAGTAGCTGAAGCAGTTAACTAGCATTTTAGTCCAGTAATCATATGTGAGGGGAAATATAAATATGACTGCAATGTAAAAAATGAATACTGGTTTCCGGAAAAATTAGGCATAAATCGCAGTTTTACTACTTGTTTCCACTGTCAATATCATTGTAATTTTGGGGAATATGGGGATTACGTCATAGGAAATGTGGAAAACACGATCCCAGTGTTTCCATATCTAAAGCTGGTGTTACTCCAATCATATCACTTTCAACGTTTGCTTTAGGTTCAAGAACAAAATCGATAGGGGAATAGTAGATGGCATAGCAATGGGTTCCCCTCTACGACCCCTCTTGGTCTACCGTTATATGTCTAGCCTAGAAATCAATTTCTTGTCACCAGCCATTACTGAGCTTTCTCTCTACAAGAGATATAATGATGATACGTTCATTATTTCTGATGGGAATTCGGATAACGAAAACCTTCTTCAAACTTTCAATAATGCCGACTCAAAAACTGAATTCACTCTAGAAATTGGTTCTGACCTGATGTTCAGCTGCAAAGAAATGTTGATAGCTTTCTGGTTAGATACATCTACAAAATGCCCATTTAGAACAGACATTGTATCAGTTTTCAAAGATTTCTACCTCTGATCAGAAACCAGAACCTCATCCATTCTTTTTCCTCAAGTATCTGGAAAATATGCATTCAGGAATCTAATGATGTGTGCTGCAAAATCTCCACAGAATTTTGATGGAAAATGGTTTTCAACCTAGATTCACCTATAAGGACCTGAAACCAAAGAAATCTGTCCAACAGGCTTGAGGTCATCCTAAAAATGATTCTGCTTCTGAATCTCAAATTTAAAAGAGATACTGAGGCAGAGATTCGCCGAAAACGCATTTCAAAATCTCTCAGTAAAACATATTTCACTGCCAGGAAGAACGTGGGTGAGCTTATAGCCCGGTAAGAGCACATCCG
The DNA here is from genome assembly GCA_944472155.2 of Trichobilharzia szidati. Taxonomy (NCBI): domain Eukaryota; kingdom Metazoa; phylum Platyhelminthes; class Trematoda; order Strigeidida; family Schistosomatidae; genus Trichobilharzia; species Trichobilharzia szidati. The sequence continues at coordinate 77,081,376 of OX235273.1, forward strand.
TTGGACCTAGGACACTCTGCTTCGATTTAGACATTATTCAAAGACTTACAAAATGCTATCAAACCCCTCAAAGGGAATGAGATCAAGACCCCAGCGATCCGAAAATTCAGGCCAAAGCAATTTATCTAAAAGAAGTTCATTCATCCTTTGTCTTTATCACAGCCATCATAAACAGTCAATTTACTCAATAATTATGATCCGAATTATGTTTCTTATTCAACCTTCCTGTTTATTTATCTTATTATTATGACGAGAAATACTTCTGGAACTTTTTCACGCCATGTACTTTATAAACACGAATGTGTAGCTTCTTAGTTGATGACTTCGTAGAAATGAAAATTTCCCTCGGTGTAGCTGTCTTTTTAATTTCATTTTAAAGTATACAGTATTCACCGAAGAGACTTTTTTCAACAGTCGTATATGTTTTTATTATTGTTACGAGGTCAGACATTTTTTAATGAAATCGTCAGTGGCACAGCGGTTATGACTCTCACCAATCATGCACATGGTCCGGGGTTCGATCCCCTGCTGACGACGCACACCTGATGTCTATGGTCGACCTGCAAAATTTGGGCTACCGATATCACATGCTGAAAATTCTATATCTGTACCAAAATATGCGGTGTGGAATCAAGCTGTAATCAAAAATAATAAAAAAAGTTATCAAATTTTCTTGAATACAGTCAGCAGATATTTTCCTCCTGCTGTCCTCAAGACTTCAGTATTCTAATGTGTTATTTTTATCTCATTCGTGAATAAGGTTCGTATAAAGTTTCTTTTGAATGCTATTCTAGTTGAATATTTGACTTGTGTTGGGTTGATTTTGATGGGTACTTGTGTTTCTAGATTTCCTGTGGTTTTGTTCTTTTAATTAAAAAAACATTCAAGAATGAAATCTTATTTTCTGAGTATTCCTCTTTTGTGAATTCGATGTCTTCAATCGCGTTATTGATTGATTTGTGAGTACTTTCTGAATTATTTCTTGTTCTATTTATGACTAGTGTTTCCTTAATATATTTTTTTAAATTCCTTTACGTTCGCAGTGGAACATAGGGCTGCTTCAACCTAGAGACTTGAAGTTTCAGTAGCAGTGGTGATTATTTTTGCAGGATGCGGTTACTAGCTGCCTCATACCCAACCTTCTCTCTTTTCGCCAGTCTTACTACTGGCTTAGTGAGGTGTGGGAGTGCGTCAATGGCCGGGGATCGAACCCCAGGGCACCTATGGCGTAGTCGACGAGCATTCTACCGATGTGCCACCGACACACGTTCCCTTAATATGATGTCTCCATATTTTTGATATGATTATTATTGGTAGAGCTGCGCTTTCCAGTCACTGCATTGCAGCCTCAGTAATTCTTAATTTTAGCGTCATTGTTATATAAGTTAATTGTAATAGTTTTTTGTAATAATAGTATTTCGCAATGACCAAATCACAGGAAACCAACCAACAACACAGAGAGGGATGAATTTAGGAATTTTTATTTGGCAGAATTAATTCTAATTTATATAATTATTGCTAACAAACAACAGTAAGTATTTAAACTATACAATAGCAGAAATTGTCAATCATCAAATTAATATATTAGATTACAAATTGTAGACGTTCAAAAATAAATCTAAAGTTGTCCTCTTCAACTTACAAAAGGGAGGCCAACATCTCTTTACTTTTTCTGGATATATCGTTAACGAGGAGAGATGGACCTATTCAAACTGATGATTTAAATATTTTCAGGCGCCAACTTCTTTTGCGTTTGGTACAATAATTTATAATTTGAATACAGACAATGACTTGTGTATATATATGAATGCTCTAAATGACCTTGAGAGACACTAATTGCATTGATAATTTAAAACAGTCAACCAGAGAGTACTGGACAGTTGTTTCCGTTGTCCTTGTTTGAGAATCATCGGGAGTACGCACTCACCACCAGGGTTCGAACCCACGATCTTCAGGTTACAAGGCAAGCTAGCTTATATACCATTCAGCCACTGTGACCCGATTCAATGGCCTATGAACTCTAACTTCTACCAATTCTTATCCTTACGAACCAACTCTTGAAAATTAATCTGATGCTCGCTAGTGACTTGCTACAGGATAGAGTTTCCTGGAGTTCTAGTCAGAAGTCGAGACCAGTGAGGTCCGTCCAGTCATGTGTGAGGATGGATTCCCCACTGATGACATTGGTTGGTGGTGGCGCTAAATGCATCACAAATTGGTGGAAGTTAGAATTCATGCACTGGCCATTGAATCGGATCGGGTCCCAGTAGCTGAATGGTATACGAGTTTGGCTTGTAACCGGAAGGTTCCGGGTTCGAATACCAGTGGGTGTGTACTACCGGTGATTCCCAAATTAGGACAACGGAAACAGCTGGCCAATACACCCTGGTTTTCAATGGTTCTCTAACTGATATCAGTCCGTGGTCAAACTCGTAAAAACAAATCTAATCCTTACAAACAAGTTCTTGAAAAACAGTCAGCAACCAATAGGGTTCAGTTCAAAGATCACAAGTGCGGGGGGAGAATACAAACAGCGCTGTACTGTGAAGATAAATGTAGTATTTTGGAAATATTATGTCTATATAACATGAATATAAATAATAATTTGAATGAGTGGAGACACTTTCAGAGGGCATAGCAACTCATTCTTTCTTTCAGTTGGAACCTGATTGGTAAGCGACGAGTTGGATATGTGGATCCAAACGTGACATATCGCGAGAGCATTCGAAAAAGATATGAAGGCTTTTGAGCAGTTGTGCAACCAGCTGGATTTGACTCTAGAGAGTGGTAAGTGTGGTGGAGAATGGTCGCTGAAGCAGTACGTTTCAACCAGGTTACTCGCAATGAATTATCTTAATAATATGTTTATATAATGCCAACTAACTAATTTGTTCATTGGCGTTTAAATGGCAAAATCCTTTGCAACCACACTGCAGGTCCTCCAAGTTCGATTCTCCATCAATGCACCAGCCTATAGTAGTCAATTCGCAAAAGAATGAAGGTTAGTCATGAGGCCTACAACTCTGCTTCATGATACAATATGAAATGACAACAAGAATCATATTCAAGACTTCTCAGAATAGAAACTTATATCATTCGTCTAGAATACTGACATCTTACTTTGCATTACAGTTAGAATTCAACATATTTTCGAGAAAGACAATAAAAGCTTCTTGATTAAACCAGTATTCAGTTCACAGAATACACCTACTCTAAAGATGCACAAATCAGTAAAGTTGAAGTTAATACAATCACTAATTAAGATATGAACTATGGGCGCTGGGTTCGAGCCTTGGTGAGAACATCATCACTCACTGTGGAATTCAGGTACATCCAGTAGCTGACGAGTCCCAAATAGGACGAAATGCACGTTATCCCTAGATTCCACTGCTAGTCACCATCCACCAACTAACTTCTAAGTTTTTAGTTTCTCGTCACAGACCAACAATGGGTAGCGCGAGAATCATTAAAAGCCAATAGGGAATACTGAGTGCCTGCTTTCTCCTATTTTAGGACTCTTCAACAACAACCCCACCACCATAGATCGAATCCGGGAACTTCTTTTTACAACACTAAAATCATTGAGCATTCAGTCACCCTTGAATTCTAGTTGTGTCAACTCGTGGGGGAACAGAGCTGCTCTCACCGATACCTTTGATAACATAGTGGACCGCATTGATCACAAATTTTCACAACAGCTTCAAAACATCCAACCAATCGTCGTCAGTGGGATGGTAATCAATATTCAGATGTAATAAGATTTTTCAGGGATTTTAGATTCCTTTCAACATTCATCGTTATTCACTATTCTTTTTTGTTAAATGAAGCAAAATAATGAATAGTGTTCATGAGTGATTAGTTTTAGAAGAAAAAAGAAGAGAGAGAGGAAATTCTCTGTCTAGACAGAGATAACATTCAAACAAAACAACAACAGAAATAATTATGTAGGAAGTGAATGCGAGATTAACTCAGTGAATTGTAATCATAGTTTTATAAAAAGAGAACATGTGCTAATGAGTTAGTGAGTCTTGTCTCAGATAGCCAATGGTTTTCTAGACTAATGATAATAGTAATAATAATAATAGCTTTATTCTGGATAGTGTTTATATAACGTACAGAATTTCCAGTGGAGTTTATTGCCTGATATTTTCTCTGCGTGTAGGATCTTCAAGTGAAAGAATTGATTGACAGTAGATCGTGTGACAAAGTTCTATCCGACCTGAAGCGTAAACCAATCCGTTAATAATATCTCTTCTTCTTTTTCTGCTTCGAGTATTATATAACATTTTGTTGAATACCAGTTATGGGAAGTTTAGAAGTACATTTTGTGAAACAAGGACACCAATCAGAAACGGTCACCTCATATATTGGAACAAGTTACTGTCGAGGATTGTGTGTCGGTGGCATAGCTGTAGAGTGCTCGCCGGGGTTCGATCCCCGGCTATTGAGGCACTTCCACACACCTAACTAAGCCAGTGGTAAGACTGGTTAAGAGGGATGGTTGGGCTTGAGGCGACTAGCAACTGCATTCTGTAAAAATAATCACCACTGCTAAAGAAACTTCAAGTCTCTAGCTTGAAGCAGCCAATGTTCCACTGGGAACGTAAAGGAATAAAAAAACCCATCAAGGATAGTGCTTTTTTACGTGTTTAATAGAAACGAATTAGCAGGCGGTAAATGGTCATATTTAACTGGATTTAAACAAACCAAATCAGAGAAATTACACGCCACATATTGATGGAAGTTTTTTGGTAGCCTAAGTTTCAAGCAGACCGCCAACTGTTTATTCATATACTGAATAACAATTGAAGTTGGTTGCGTCACGATTCCAAAACAGTGTTGTCCCCATAGACTGATAACTCAACACACAACTGGATAAGAAGTTATCTGACCCAGTTAGTAATCTCAAAGATCGTTCCACTCTATGGATATACATCAAACTTATTTACTGTTTACATTGTAAAAAAAACTCTGAATGGTAAATTAGTTGAGATGTTGTGACAGGCACTGATGAGGTGTTCACTTATAACACTTCTGACTGAACCGTTTTCACCTCTTCTCACACGTGCTGGATATTGTTCGCTAACACATTTTTTGAAAGGATGAGCAAAGAACAGTTTATGTACCTAGCTACAGAGGAGTAGATGAGTTCATATATACAGTTAAAGGGTAGCCTAATAGGCGGGTTTTTCTTTAAAATCGCTTAAGAGCATTAGATGGCTAGAAAACATTTTTATAAGCGATACTTCAGGGAAGGTCTTTTCTGAAGAATTAGGGTTTCTTCTCTTTCAATTATCTGCAGCTAAGTCTCGCGTGAAGCCTAAGTTCATGTATATTATTTTCCTTGCCATTTATTTGACTTGGACGAAATAAGCGTCCAATGCTATTTCGTTTTCAATGACTGTCTTTAACTAATATTGGCTGGGGACGAAATCTGCAATGAGACGAAATCAAAATCCCGACAAAACTCGAAATCTGAGCATCGGTCAGAAGTTATAGCCAATTAGATGCATAATATCACGCCTGAAGTACATATTCATCAACGACATCAATTTACAGTTGCATCATTACATCGCGAACTGACAGAATTTAAAATTCATTGGTCATTGAACCCCAAACCCAATAGTTAAATGCTGAACCGAATAGCCTCGTTATCCCCAAAGGTGTTGGATTTAATCCTTGGTGGGCACATTGGTATGCACTGCTGAAGAGTTCATGAATAAAAAAGAAGAACTGTTACCCAATAAGGCTCGACTTTCAATCATTCTCAAACTGAAGTTAATTCCATATGACACCTATGTTGAAAGCTTGTAGAATAGTTTGTGATAACAACTAAGGGCTTATGAAAGGCATATAAGATGTCTTCATCTCTGTCTCATCAACTCATAAATACAACTCACCTTGTTAGAAGGAACCTAATGAATAGCAACCACTTTAAAGAGATCCAAGACAAGAACAAGATGAGACTCTGTCTACATCGGTGTGAATGTCACAGGTCTAGTCGGTGTGGTGTGTTGGTATCAGCCTTTCTAAGTCTTTTCCCTTTAAAATCCATTTATCCAACACTACTCATCTGGAATAACGCGTCATCTCAATCGACTGATTCACCTGCCTTAAATGACACACACACACACCTCAGTTTACTTCAATTTTGCTTGTCATTCATCTCCTTCTCAATGTGTTCAAGTGTCTCTAATTACTTCACACTGTTGTGATTTCAGAGAATACGTCTTACAATGAGGTAAATTAGAGCAGAGATTATTGGTGTTTCATTCCCAGAGTTATATCAGGTAGACAGATTACCACTGGAAACAATAGACAGTACTGGACAACATGAATGAAGCAACTATCCGGAATTCCTAGTTTAGCACATAACATGCCATCATGACACTCCCATTATATTTAGACATTATTCCATCCCTTATATATCACCAACCAGTTTCATTTTTAGATATAAATTATTTACTATAGTTGGTTTGTAAGGATTAGTTTTGTTTTTACGAGTTGAACACGAATTGATATCAGTTAGAGAACCATTGAAAACCAGCCACAGGAAGTACTGCCAGACAGCTGTTTCATCCTAGTTTGGGAATCATAGGTAGTACGCATCCACTGTTCCAGTGGCTGAATGGTATACGAGCTAGCTTGCCTGGTAACCGGAAGCTCATGGGTTCGAACCCAGTCGGTGGCTGCGTACTACCGATGATTCTCAAACTAGGATGAAACAGCTGGCTGTCGAGTACTCCCTGCTTGTTTTCAATGGTTCTCTAACTGATATCAATCCGTGATCAACTCGTGGAAATATAAATTATTTTTAAATGTATTCATATTAAGAATAAAGCATAAGTTTCTTAATGAATAAAAGTAGTATATTCGCATAAAGTATTTTCAACAGAATGCAAACTTTCATAAAAAACTGCCTTCACTATCTTGATATTGAAGATCAAATGGCCATCCAGAAAAAGAACAAATGACAAACGATTGTGTAGGTGAACCAGTCAAGACATTATTATTCAAAAAAATTGTAGAATCAAGTAGACATGGAAACGACATACACTGGGGCGACGTTTAGAGTGACATCATACGTCAGGCTGGTCCTCAAATGGCACGTAAATGGGGGGCGACAAACTGTGTGTGAACGACATTGTAGAAGAATTGTGTTTGGTGTCAGCTCATGATGAAACCCCCCATGTAATCAAACAAAATCCCTACAAAACGAATACTTGAAAATTAATCTGATGCTCACTAGCGATTGGCCCTATTCAGGCAGTTAACCTGGGGTTCTAGTGGAAAGCCGTGATCAGTAGGGTACAGCAGGTTGAAGATGAGGCAGTAACTCATCGAAGAAGACATTGCGAAATGGTCGCGCTATCTCGAGAATTAGCAGAAGTTAGAATTCAGGGACCATTGGATCGGGTCCCAGTGGTTCAATGGTCTACGAGCTCGCCTTGTAAACAGGTCCTGGGTTTGAACCCCGTTGGATGCGTACTGATGAAGAGTCCCAAATTAGGTCGAAGGAAACAGTTGTTCAGTACTCCCAGATGGTTTTCCAGTGGCTCTCTAACTGATGTCAGCTCATAATGAAACCCTCCATGCAATTGTGTTGTGTGTTGTAACGGAGTGTTAGTGTATTTTGTTAGTTGTTGTCTAACTTAACTGGCACGAGACTCCAGACACGACATTACAGCCAACTGCCCACTTGAAAACAATATCTCTCCACACACAGATAGACACAGAAGTCAGGTTTAACTTCAATAACCACGAGAACATCAACGTTTATTAGTCACAATGCAGAGTACATGTACGTATATCGTTTAACACATCAACGGAGGATTTAAGCCATTAATGGGTAATCAATATCTGATTAACCGTATGACTTACAGGATCCTCCAAGATAAATAGATCAAAAAATTGTCCAATAAGATTATTGTGTTTACAGCTAACAAAGATATTTAGCCCGTCCCAATATTGGGAAGAGATGAACCTTGTGAGCAGAAAAGCTGTTGGAATGCAGATATGCTGTTGAGACTGCATGTTCCACATGGAATGTAAAGAGGAATGAATAATAAAATAGTAATGCGGTATAGATCTGAACTGATTTATACCTAATACTGTCTAAATAATTATTTTAATGAGATTAATTTTAGACTGTTTTGAATTCAGGGATTATGGTTGTACTATGTATCGTGCACTACTGACAAGATTTATAAGTAGTATATCGATGCAGATCTAAATATGTATATCATCTACAATGAATATCGATTAGTGGTGAGATGGCTTTAATGAATGATGCTTTTGAAATAACACGGAAACACCTGAAAAGAAGAAAAAGAAGCACAGTACCGAGGATGTGTTCAAATTGTGATTCTGATATCTGGTATATGTATTTTGTACTATATCTGTTTACCCAGCTGCCAATAAAAATTCTGTTACAGAATTTTCTTGTCTTCTGACATTATCCCAGTAGTTCTTCTCTTAGTTGGTTAGCTGAAATCAACAGTCTAATACACCATGAAGTGGTGCTTTGTTTTCTTCTTCTGACTGTCTTTAACACTTTACCAACCTAGTTGTATTTCAGTTGTCATCACTTTTCATAACCATTTCAAACGATACTACTCACCTTTCTAAATATCCATTTTTCCCTTTCATAAGAAATATAACTTGCCTATAGTTAGCTTCATCAAAGTTCATGTCCTGATGAGGCTAAGAGTCAAACGGTTATACATCTATAGTTCACTGGTATGATGGTCACCTGCCAGACAGATGGTTCAGGTTCAGTTTTAAGTCAACATACACCACCTGAACTAACCTTTGACTGACTGACCAGTTTCAACTTAGAATTTTACACAGATGTGCAGCAGTTTGACCTGACACACTCCATGTAGCACACAAAACAAGAGAAGAGAGTGAGGAGAGATTCAAAAGAGAGAGACAGATAATGAACAGAAATATGAGACAAAAACAATGGGCGAACAACAGGGCTTTATTGGATATTATAAATCACAAAGAGTGAATGCATCTACACCAGCCATTGAGAACGATTTTCAGGCATATCATCAGTTGTCTCCAGCCATGGGTTTTTACCATCCCGAGTACCGCACAGCCAGGAAGTCTACATCTCCCGACGTGGAGTGAACTGACTGTTGTGCATTTCACTGACTGATGAAGCCCTGTTTTGGTTTAACCACCACTGACTCTTTTTCCAACCTGATAATATGTCAGCTAACATTGTCCGTCAGTCGAGGAAGGCGATGGCTAGGGATGCGTAACCCATGTCCAAAGCATCTCACTCAATCGATGTAACTTCACAACCTTGTCGATTGGTTTTCCCCCTTTATATGGCACTCGACCGATGCCTAACCACAATACTGCTCACTCTATTATACCACCTTACACGGGAGAGAGAACTCAGGCACCTACCTTTTATAATATAGTGGCTCTACAAAAAAGTATACACCATTCCAACATAATTCATACATAATGCCTTTTATCCTCAAGTATTGGTTTATAGATACTTGATTAATTTCAACTTCCCTCGTGAAATGACATCAGTCAGAGAAACACTGAAAACCAGCTAGGAAAACTAGACAACTCTTTCGTCCTATCGTCAGACTCTTCAGTACTAGGCACTCATAAACCCATCAAACACAAGGCTAATAGGTTGTGAGGTGAAGACAATTGGTCATTCAACCATTAAGGCAGTACCTAACCGCCAATAAATTTTAACTTCTTCTGCTAGTTACTATTACTAAAAATTTCCAGTTTTATGGTATAAATAAGTCATGCTGCTAGGTTACTCAAAATACACTACAATAAACATATCCAAATACTAGTGCACTCATATCACTCAATATATATATATATATATGAATAGCTACCTACCTACTTTAGAAACACGCCCAATGCCCACTCAGACTGCGTACATTTCATCTTAAGAGACAATTACAATGATAAAGGTTACTAAATATAGTAAAGTAGATGGGTAATTCCTATATGACAGATATATTTTGCAAATCGATGAATTATTTGTTTATTTATTTATTCTATCATCTGGGATAATTCAACACAATGGGCGAAAAAACAATCCAAGTTTGATTTTTTGTATGTTTGAGTGTCTATGGAAGTGAACATTGAACGTCGGTTCATTGGCCTTGGTCGCCATTGGCGGGCAACTCGAAGGCACGAATGGTTCAATCGTGTAGAAGTTGGAAGAAGACGAAAAAATACGAATAAAAGTATAGCATATTTATTGTAAAACATTGGTTTACAGACTATGTACTAACCTCGATTTTAATTACCAAATAATACAACTTCCTTCTTACAACCACTAGTGTTTTGGAGTTAAAGTCCAGAATCAGTCATAGAAATTATCAGTTCGGAGCGTCTTCGTAACAACAGGAACTTAGGGTTAAGTTTCTTGACTGGATAAGACGGACAAAACGCCATTTTCAACCAATATTTATCCATTTCACAATCAGTTTTCATAAAAAAGAGAAAAGATTTGTGCAGAAGAACAATTTTGACTCTTGAGTGGTACAGTTTTTCAAAATCAACGATTATCATGACTTTTTTTGGTTGTTCCATTACATTCTAAGTGGTACATATGGCTTCAACGGGACGTCTGTGCTCCAATCAGTTGTCTGACATTACTTTCAGCTGGCTGTGCAACTGTTCACTATTTCTACTATTCTCTTCGTATGATTCCCCCCGCCGTGTCACCCTCAGACCAATGTTCAACTCATTACTTCCAATTTGAGTCACAGTTGACTGCCTCGTGTGTGTTTGCTAACAATCAATATTCTCCTCAGTGTGTATTCGATGCAAATACACTTCCTTGTGTGTGTCTATGAAGTACAGAGAAGTACCAACCAACTGACTAGACATTAATTAGTATTACAACTTCAGATCTTATTTCTTTTGCTAAGTGTTGTAGACATCTACACTGGTTTTAGAGTGAAGAACGTCTACTGTCTTACTTTCCTGATTCGATCCCGTCTGGCATTTTTGATTTCCTCACACCCCCAAAAGTCAACCAATAGATGATGTAAAATAGCTTGGAGGACCAATTTAGTAATAACCATTTAGTATTGAACAGATGCTGTTTCGTCATAGTTTAGGACCCTTCATTAGTACGTAGACCTCTCTACGCACACATTGGTCACCTCTCTATCTCAACTTCATCGACTTTGAAAAGGCGTCCGACAGCGTCGATCGAGAGGTGATTTGGAAACTACTTCGCTATTACGGGGTGCCACCGACAATAATACATCTCATCCAGCAGCTGTACGACAATGCTGCATGCCAAGTAATCCACAACGGGAAACTTACGGAATCCTTCGAAGTGAGGACAGGAGTAAGACAAGGCTGGCCGGCTGACTACTATCGCCAATGATTTTCCTGATTGCAGTAGATTGGATAATGCGACAAACAGCGGGTAATCAGGAAACAGGCATAAAATGAACCCACACAAAACACTTGGAGGATTTGGACTTCGCCGATGATATGTGTCTGATTTCCCATAAACTGGAAGATATGCAAGCGAAAAGCAACAAGTTGGCAGGAGAAGCATCAAAGATGGGAAGGCGTTCAAGTGAACTTAGAGAAAACTGATGTGATGAAGATTCCTGGGCAACACAGCCAACAGCAGCAACAACAACTGACAACAACCAGCATAAATGGGAGGAACCTGAAAGAAATAACCTCTTCTACCTACCTTGGAAGCATCGATTCAACTACAGGCGGACAGAACTGACGAGGATATCAAAGCAAGAATCGGAAAAGCAAGACAAGCTTTCACTACTCTCAAGTCTGTGTGGAGGTCAACAGCACTCATCACCAAAAATAAGATCCGGATTTTCAACTCCAGTGTGAAGTCACTGCTACTATACGGATCAGAGACTTGCACTGCGCTTCATAAAGAGCATCTCAAACAAACTACAGACCTTCATTAACAGTTGTCTTCACTCAATACCATTCAAGATCAGATGGCCGGAAAGGATCAGCAACAAAGATCTCTGGGAATGAGCGAACCAACCCAGCAGGAACCGATTGTGAAACAAATAGGCAGGAAGAAATGGAGATGGATTGGCTGGTCATACTCTGAGGAAGCCATCAAGTGACATCACTAGACAAGCCATCGCTCGAGTGGAACCCGAAAGGGAAGTGGCGAGTTGGTCATCCAAGTGTGACTTGGAGGAGGTCATGTAAAGAGTAGATAAAAGCATGTGGACAGACTTGGAACCAGGTGAAGACTCTAGCAGAGAACTGAACGCAATGGAGCCTCACGGCTGAAGCCCTATGTTCCTCTAGGAATTAAGAGAAACAATAATAATAATAATAATTAGTACGCACATACAACTAGGTTTCATAACCAACCTCCGGAAAAGAGCCCAACAACTCATGAATTCAAACTTCTTCATAGTGCCACGAAGATCTAATGTGATTTAAACCGAAATAAATCACATCCCTGCAAACCAACGCCTGAAAAGAACGATATCTACATGAAGTTTAAAGAATATTTTAAAATAAGAATTTCATATTTTTTTTTTTAAATATGATCAGCCTAATAATAATAATGAGAAGAAGAATAACTATGAAATGAAGACAAATAACAACAGCTCAAACTGACTGATTTTGTTCAAATTACATAAATTTATTTGAGAGTGACGCAAAACTTTTGCTTATTAAATCAAGCTACTGATTAATGCTGAGATAAGTAGTATTAAATGTATGATTATTTCTTCATGATAATTTATGCTTTAGTTAGTCATTTTTAAAAGTGATATGGATTAAAAGAAATTTTTATTTCATTAAAATTTTTCTCTTTTATTTAATTTAACTTAGAAATCTGATATATGAAAAAGTTTTTATATTGAATGGAAGTTGACTAGAAGTTGCCTGATGAGAGAAAAGAGCTCTTTTATTGTCGTTAAAGTCTGTGGATTCGGCGATATCAGTTTAAATTATCAGTGTTATTTCTAGTGAGAAGTCGTAACCAGTAGGTTTCGCCAAGTCAGGTAAGAGAACACATTGGTGGGAGGTTGCGCTACGTAAATATCGCCAAGTGGCAGAAGTTGGAATTCATGGACTGCTGGATAAGTTCTCAGTACCTGGATTGCCCACGAGCTTGCCTTGTTATCTGAAAATCCTTGGTCTGAACCCCGGCTGGTGCTTATTGTTGAAAAGTGTCAAACCAGGATGAAACAGCCGTTCAATACTATTTCCTAGCTTTCCAATGGCTGTCCAACTGTTGCCAACTGGCGATCGAATCTCTGACTGATTCAGTCCCTGTAAACCAAGACACCTCGTATTCCAAATGGTAAACAGTAGCCTCAGTGACATACCTGTATCACTCCGTGCTCTTTGATGACTACATGACAGCCAGCAAGCTTACATGTCTTCCTCGTTTGATCTCCTGAATGTCACCCATCAGCTGCTCAACTTGTTACTTCCCATTCCAGTTCCAATCTAGGGTGTTAGTATAGCATGTGTTGTCACTTGGATAGATATCTAAATGCATGTCCAATGTAAAAGACGTAAACAGAGAAGTAGGAAATTTTCTTTTCGACGATTCACTTTCAAAAGCTGACAACAATCGTATTTTTTGGTTACAGGATTTCATCATGAGCTGATATCGGTTAGAGAACCATTGGAAAATCAGCTGGGAATACTGGACAGCTAGTTATTTCCTACATCCTAGTTTGTGACTCCTCACAGTACGCACCCACCACAGGAGGTTCGAACCCAGGACTTTCTGGTTACAAGGTGAGCTAGCTCGTAGATCATTAAGCCACTGGGACCCGTCAATCCAATAGCTGTCCAGCACTCCCAGGTGGTTTTCCAATGGTTCTCTAACCAATGTCAGCTCATGATGAAATCCTATAAACACTCAGTCAGATCCTTACAAACCAATACTTGAAAATCGTATTTTTATTTGACAAAGAATTCATAAGACCAATTAGTTACTGGGAAATTTATTCGAGAGAATGAATTACATCAAATGAGGTGTAATCTAGAAGTGAGTAACTAATTGGAAATTAGAAAAAGGGTGCAGAAGTTGAGATGACTCACTAGGTGTGAAAAATGACTCATCAATATATAACTGTGTAAAGTTGACAGCAAATAGTGGAAAGACGATAAAGTGTTTTTGTAAAATCTGTATGAAAACGCAGTGCTATTAATAAACAATAGTATAGTGATAATAAAATAAGGATAATGAGAGTAATCTTTTTTTAATGATTCCTTTAAGTTCCCGGTGGAACATCGGGATTCAAATTAGAGGCTTGAAGTTTCGGTAGCAGTGGTGTTTATCTTTACGGGATCTGGTTACTAGCCTTACTACCAGCCTTCCCTCTTTACCGGTCTTATTATTGGCTTAGCGAGGTAAACGAGCTTCTCGACCGGGGATAGAACCTCGGGCCATAGGCATGGTTTGCAAGGTTCTAAAGCTGTACCACTGATGCACAATGACACTAATAATATTAGTAAACTTACATAATGAAATGAAGCAAAATCATGTTAAGAATAGCCAATAATCTGGCTGTGTATAGATGACGTATTCTAGGTAATTGCATGTGATATTGAGGAAATCTGTGTAGGCTGCCTGATATCCAGAGTTGACAAGGTGTTCGAGGATAGAGCTACCAGTATTCTCCTTTTCTCCTCTGATTAGCCAGGCTGGACGATGTTCCAGAATACATTTGATAACTTGGTGTTGTACATGGCAGATGTGCTTTTCCCCACACGAAAGAGTAAACTGATAAATACACATTGAGGTAGCCAAAAGCGGTATCTTATCCTTAATGCTTCAATGGAATAACTGTCTCCCGAGGATGTAATTCGTAATGCGGTTCCTTGAAATGTCCTTTTCAGACATTTAAGAAAGGCGCTTTCTGGGAATTTCTGCTTCAGTACCACACTTGAATTCCTGGGTCATGAAGAGATTTTTCTTAGAAACAGCTGCAATTTTAGACGATGGGGGTTTTTCTTTCATGATTCTGTCGATAAATCTGGGTGGATTTCCATTCTCCTTTGAGATCTCACGCAGAGATTTTAATTCAGTCTCTACCGCATCTTTCAAACAGACTTCTTGAATCCTTAAACATAACTTTTGCTTTCCTATCAGTGGAACGAAGCTCTGGAAGTTGATAAACTGTCCAGTCCATTCTGGCTCCCCGTATAATTGATTTTTGGATCAAGTAGTTTTGTCTTCTAGTAAGTAGGCCATCCAGAAATGAATGGAAATGGCATATTTGATTAATATTCCAAGGTGGGTTTCATCGGAGGATTTTCGTGGTGAAAGTGTTGAGGAGATCGTCTATATCAAGTTTTTTATCAAAAACTATAAAAGTATCATCTACGTATCTTTTGCATGTGTGCAAGCAACCGATTAAAGGATCAAGGTTTTGTTTCAAGACTAGCCATGAAACAGCCAGTTAAGAGGGAACCAAGAAGAAACCCTATCGCCACACCATCTTTCTGTATGTAGAAATTTATCGTTGAATTTGAACTGAATACTAAACGTACATCTGAGAAGTAGATCCTTCAGGTAGTTGATAGTAAAGGGGAACTTCTAGGTTGTTGGTTTCAAGCGTATTGTCTTAATTAGAGGGAGACCTGTGGATAGAAAGATAATATCTAGAGGGAGCATCTGTCTTCCAAACACAACTGACATAAGTAATCGACAAAACAAACCCACCTCACTTTCATTTCTGACTTCATGACAGGAGAGAATTGAGCTGGTTCATTACAATTTTTAATCTCCTCTGGGTAGTCAGTTAGTCATGTTCATGATCTTATGTAGTTTTGTATTGCGTGTTTTGAAGGATACTGAATACTGTAATCCTGTGTGATGTTACATTCGGATGTTTCAAAAGTGTTTTTTAATGGGCGCTTTTTACACAACTGGAATATTGCACGAAAACACCTTGTGCAACGAGTTTTATCCTCAGCCGTGTCATGTTTCTTTTTCGGTAAAATAATTTTTCGTGTTTGCCATGTTTCATTATTGCTATTTTGTTTTATTTTGTATTTTACTTTTTAGACGGAACTTTGTCTATAAAATAATTCGTTTCCCATTTTTTGTAATGTGAAAAATACAGTAGAGAACATCAAGGAAACTGTTTTTATCTTTTAAAGAAATAAAATATTGATTTTACTATTATTATTTTGTTCTATTGTTAATTTTTTGAAAGCCAAGCTCGTAGACTATTCATTTATTGGGACCCATGAATTCTAACTTCTGGGAATTCTTGATTTTAACGCGACCACCAGTCATTGTCATCAGTGAGTATTTATCCTCACATGCGATCTGATGGACCCCATAAAGTCTCCTTGTAATCGGGTGAATACTGTCGATGAGTCCCAGACCAAGATGAAACAGCTGTCTAGCAGTACTCCTTGTTGGTTTTCACTGGTTATCTAACTGATATCAACCCGTGTTCAGGCTTGGAATAAATCAAATCCCCACAAACTAACTGTTGATAATTACAAATTACTAAAATTAATCCCAGTGTGTTTAAGAAAAAAAATCAAAACAAGATATTTCTGAACGTTTCGCTGTGTAAGCCACAGCTTCTTCAACAGATTCGTTGGTTAGCTGATGTTTACTCCTACCCCACCGTAAGTGGCGATATCACCACTAAGACTCGAATCCATTACCTATGGTCTCAACCATCAAAATGTTATTTAGTAGGTGAGTCATTGAAACATGAATGTCACTTATGTTTGTGCAAAGGGTATCAATCGTTATTCATGCTAAGATTATTGATTTTTTATTAGTGAATAAATTAGTCTTATTAACAACATTAATTTTGTTTAAATAACATAGAATCAATGATAATAATAATATCAGTGGATTACAGTTTGATGACATCAACATTACTATACAGTGAGTATCAGAAAAATTAAGCAAAATAATAAAACAACTTCATGAATTTATAGTCTCCACTGAAGGCCGGCCAGGGGAGTAGTAGTGACTGACTGGACTTGCTTCTTCTGCACACAGAGCACCGGTTGTTTAAGGCAAATCGCGATAGCCTCTTCTCTTCGGAGTATGCGGTACCTGGATATTTCTGGCAATTTATTTGGTACTCGGTAGTTGATGGAGAAGGATTCTTCACTGCTGACTGGCTTTGTGGTGGGTTTGGACCAGTTGGTCTAATATCGAGCAATCTATGCTTCGCACTGCACACTCATTTAACCATATTAGTAGATGTTCTCAAGAGAGCACGAGAAATTAATTTCCTAGAGCAGTGGTCAATATAACTCGCTCCAGCACAAACGCAGTTGAATTGGTAGATGCAGTCGGAAGTGGTTAGTCTAAGTACTTCATCTTTCGGTTGGGGAATCACCACCGGTCATTGTAGAAAATAAGACTTTTAGCTTTTCAGCATTCAAAGTTCTTTTAACTCAATTTCTTAACTTCTTCGTAATTATTTCGCTAGGTACATCGCCCTTGAATTACAGTTGTATTTATAAAGACTTTTTGCTTACGGATAATGGATAGTCCTTTTCTACTTTCTTTGTCATAAGTTTGCTGATGAATTTGTCTGGATAGCTATTTTCAGTCAAGGTATCATATACATTACTTAGTTCATTTTCAGTTACCTCTTCTGAGCATATAGCTCTAACCCTGTGGCTGAGGGTCCTTGCTATATTTCTTTTGTACTGGAGAGGAACGAAGCTATAAAAATGTGTATATTGTCTCGTCCATGTGCTTTTCCTATGCAAACTTCTCTTTATACAACAATATGGTTTTCTTGTAAGGAGGACATCTAGGAAGGCAATTAATTCTATTTTGAGATTCCTCTTCGCACGTGAATTTTATAGCCGAAGGTACTTCACTGAATTCAGCTATTATTGTGCTCCTATCCGAATCATTATCAAAAAGAATTAAGTTGTCATCCATATACCGCAAATAAAATGAGAACTTTTCTGATAAGGTTGTTCAAAGGCCCATTTTTTTAGTTTACTTAGAAATAAATCTGCCAAAATGGAAACCAATAGGGTCTCCCATTGTCACTCCGTTCCACTTGTCTTTAAAGTATGCCATCAAATTTGAAATTTACATTCATGATACATCTTGATAACAATTCTTTTAGGATTTCCGTTGACACGCCAATATTAGACCGAAATTTTTCAATCTCTGTTGGTTGAAATTTCGGCGTCTAGTATGGCCAATTCTATGATGTCTGAACGCTGAAATTATGGTAATTTGATGGATCTAAACGAGTAGCCAGGTCCAGGACGTGAACTGCATATCATTCGGCAACTCATCAGCTAGTTGGATATACGAACATCATTCATGGATTGATAATCTTACCATGTTCATCTTGTTGATCTTGTTAGGTCATCTGGCAGACGGGCCACTAGTTCATGGGCTATAGTGAGGTAAGATTTTTATCCCATCTCCAATCATCAACCTACTTATATGACTTATAATTATGATGTATAATTAAAAAATTCACAATTTTATGGAAGAGCATATATTTATGAAAAATTGTAAATTATGCTTAAATACAGGAAGTGATGATTACGCTGGAAAGTCATTATCATTACATATTTTCAACAAAAGCTAAAATTAGATCAAAATTTAATACAAAATTAACTGTATACATTATTTTTGATAGAATAATAATTAATGCAAAGATTTATTAGGTCAGCGTGAGTGAATATCAAAACATTTGTAATCGTTGACAAATGATCATTGAATAATTACTGTATAGGTCAGAAACTTGCACTGCTTCTGGGTTATGAAAAGCATTTCAAACAAGTTAGAGACTTTTATAAACAGCTGCCTTCGCTTTGTTCTGAACAGCGCGGATGGCTACAAAGCACTGACAACAAGCAATTCTGACTGGGAACAAACCAGTCGACCAACCAAAAGGCGACTGCTCAACAAATATAGAGGATTAGTTACAGGATTTCATCATGAGCTGACATTGGTTAGAGAATCATTGGAAAACCACCTGGGAGTACTGGACAGCCAGTTGTTTCCTCCATCCTAGTTTGGGACTCTTTACAGTACGTACCCACCACAGGAGGTTCGAACTCAGGACCTCCTGGTTACAAGGCGAGCTAGCTCGTTGACCATTAAGCCACTGGGACCCGATCGATTATCCCATGAATTCTAACTTCTGCCAATCCACGATACAGCGCAAACGCTAGCCAATGTCTTCGGCGAGTCCCAAACTGGGACGATACAGCTTCCAGTACTCTCAGCTGGTTTTCCAATGGTTCTCTAACCAGTGTCAGCTCATGATGAAATCCTCAAACCAATCAACCGAATCCCTGCAAACCAATACTTGAATATCAATGAGATGCTCACTGGCGACTGGCCCTATTCAGGTAGGTAGTTACCTGGGGTTCTAGTGGTTTGGTGTGAGGACAAATACTCGCCACAGACATTGGCTAGCGATTGCGCTATGTTGTGAATTGGCAGAAGTTAGAATTCATGGGATAATCGATCGGGTCCCAGTGGCTTAATGGTCAACGAGCTAGCTCGCCTTGTAACCAGAAGGTCCTGAGTTCGAACCTCCTGTGGTGGGTACGTACTGTAAAGAGTCCCAAACTAGGATGGAGGAAACAACTGGCTGTCCAGTACTCCCAGGTGGTTTTCCAATGATTCTCTAACCGATATCAGCTCATGACGAAATCCTGTAATCAATCAATCAAATCCCTACAAACCAATACTTAAATATAGAGGAATTGAAAACATTTATTTCTCGATACGAATTTAAAACCAATAGCAAACGTTAATAAAGCAGCAATCCTCGACACTTCAAACTGCGTATATCAGTTTGAGTGTGTTTGTGGATGCAAATACGTAGGTCGTGCAGAAAGGCAATGGTCTATTCGCATGATGGAGCAGTTGCCGAAATGGTTGAAAACAGCTGAATGCAAAGTGCCAATAACCTCAACAACAAAACATCTTGTGGATTACGGACATGATATCGACGCGGTCAAGTCATTCCCTATTGTCAGCAGACAAAGAAACAAGAAGATGCTTGCAATTGCAGAGGCTTGTGCAATTCGAGTTTATAAACCAGGTCTCTGTGTACAAAAGGAGATGGTCGTGACTCTGAATCTACCATGGTAATACGTTTTACTTATTATTCTACCTCTTATTATTATTATTTTTGATTCATTTAAAACTTTTATCAGTAGCATTGTCTTAACTCACTTCAACAATATTATTATTGTTATTATTATTATTATAAATATTACTATGGATATTACTCTATTTGCAATTCTTGATATATTCTCTAATGACTAGTTGTTTATCTAAGTGATGTAATTGAAGTGCAATACAATTTATCTTAATTTTAGTCTCTCATACTCTCTCTCCCCTTATCTATTTGAACATGACCTGGAAAACATTTGCACGTGTCTTTCTGCATGACTAATTCAATGTAGTCTATTTGTTTATCAGTCTTATATCTCCCAATGTAATTTCAGTAGTATACTTATCCGTGTGTGTAGAGTATTCAGCTGAAGAGTTCTATCGAAATTTGATGAATTCATTAAATCCTGCTTTATTAACCTTTGTTGCTTTTTTTAAAATATATAGGAGAAAATGGAGATGGTTTGGGCATACACCACTGAGGAGGTGGTCGAATGACATCGCATACAGTACAGGCCATCTCTCGAGTGTAATCTTAGTGGGAAGCGGTGACGAGTAAGTTGTCGGTGACATTGAGGGTGACGTGGAGGAGATCGTGTGGCGATTAGGATGAAGAGAAGGAGATGAGAGATAATGTGTGATCGTAGAACTAACCAGATGAAGAGGATAGTAGAGCAAATGCAGCAATATGGAAATGTGTTGTTGAAGCCGTATGTTCCACTTGGATTAATAACAATAATAATGATCGTGGCTCTTACTAATTATCCAGTTAGTTTGTTTGTTCTGAGTGGAACATATAGCTTCCAAACAGTACTCCTCCGTTTCATCCTGTTCTCTATAGTCGACAATTAACTGGCTTCAGGATTCTCAGAAAGCCTTCATCCCCTCTTTCTTCTCCTACTCACACGATCTCCTCCATGTCATCATTGGATACATGAACAACTCTTCATTTCCTATTCAACTATCAGTATAACACGTGACGTCTCTGAACGGTCTACTCAACATGTCGCAAATCCATCTCCATTGCCTTCTGTATGTTTGTTGGGAAATAGGTTCTTGGTTATCTCGCTGCCCGGAAAAGTCTCTTTGATTGGAAACCAGTCAGTAACTAGTGTGACGTGTCTAGTCCTTTCTTTGGTGCAGACTGAATTCTCTCAGTCAGGCTTGCAATGTGGCCACCATTCTAGGTAGCTCGCCATCCATCACAGTGCACATGGATTTGTTGAAATTAGATGGTTGGAGGCAATCGGTCACAGGAAGTCCAAGACCTACATCTGCTGCTAGTTGGTACTCACCAGTCGACAAGGCGTATCTGCAACTACCTTGAAGGGACTCATGTCCCATCTGAGATTCGAACCCGAGTCACTAACCAGTACTGCACCGAAGATAGGACTAGACACATTACACTAGTTACTAACTAGTGTCCAATCAAAAATATCTAATGCAGTCCTACAGGAGGTCAATCGCGATCCCGAATGGCTCAGTGCTAACGTTTCTGAATGCAGCTCGCGATTGACCTCCTGTAGGACTGCATTAGATATTTTTGATTGGACACTAGTTAGTAACTAGTGTAATGTGTCTAGTCCTATCTTCGGTGCAGTACTGGTTAGTGACTCGGGTTCGAATCTCAGATGGGACATGAGTTCCTTCAAGGTAGTTGCAGATACGCCTTGTTGACTGGTGAGTACCAACTAGCAGCAGATGTAGGTCTTGGACTTCCTGTGACCGATTGCCTCCAACCATCTTATAAGAAAGTCTCTTATTAAGAACATATGAGTCAGCAAAGAGATCTTTTCATCTCGTAACTTCACTCCAAATCTGTACACTTATTTAAGGTGTTTATATATGCTACAATGTAGGTTGACAACAGGGTCAAAGGTTATTTTCAAATTGATAATAAATCAAATCAAAGTGTATGAGAAATAACTATGTTTGAAAAATTAGGAATAGTCTTACATCAACAAGAAGGTTGACAACTAATCAGTTAAGTAATCAATAGTCGTTTGGAAAAAACTGATAATAGACAAATGGACAAGAAATTGAAAATGAGTTGCAAAGACATAAAACGGACTACAAAGAGGCAATTATACAGTCAGTTATTCAGGAAGACAAAAAAGGAAGAGAAAAAGTACTACTCAGGCCATGGTAGGTGTCGGTGGCTCATAGGTAGAATGCTCGTCAGTCAATCCTGATGTGGTTCGAGGTTCGACCCCGACGGCCGACACACTCCCTTACCCCGACAAGCCAGTATTAAGGCCGGTAAAGAGGGAAGGTTGGGCATGAGGCTAACAACCCCATCCCGTAAAAAAAGCAAGAGCACTGCTACTGAAACTTCAAGTCTCTAGCTCGAAACCCTATGTTCCATTGGGAACGTAAAGGAATAGAAAAAGGACACGGGAGTAAAAGAAGCTGGATAAGACTTTTCTGACCGCAAAGTTCAGGTTTCTTCTTAAGGATTGATAATGCTTCGGCTGCGTGAGAACAAATTGGTCTTACTTTATATATGACTCTGAAAGAAGTGTCCCTGCTGATACTGCATAATCAGAAGAAACAATATGCGCCAGAATTGGGCTGTCGACTGTTCCACGTTCTCCTATTGGCAGCCATGCTGGTGAGTGTTCATGGACAAGTCTAGACAGTGTCCTGCTGGTATGACCTGTATGCTTAGCTCCACGGGATCAAGTGGATTGGTGAATACACAGTGAAGTTGCCAACAGCGAAATGTTGTCTTCGACGTTTTGGTGAATAGCAGCACGTGTTGAGAAGACGAGATGAGGCGTAGAGATGCAGAGAAGATCGTTCCTCGAATTGCTGTCAACAGGCAGCTTCAGAAAACCTCACTAATTGTATCTGTCTTGAATTTCAGATTAAAAATTAGTTGTTTCTTCGCCACATCCAGTTTTCATGTTGTATCGATCTTTGATTTTTGATGTCTACACATGAAGGAGGTTGGATACCCATTTTTGATTAGAGTTATTCGTAAGGATTCTAATTCCTTATTCAATGGGTTTCAGTGCAAGAGAGGCTATGAGATTTCTAATTATTTTAGGCTGGCCATCTGATCATCGTTGTTGAGACAGTGGACGTATCAGTTGATAAAATTCTTTAGCTGGCTGTTTGAATGCTTTTCATAACATGTGTGATAATTCTCTGAACAATATAGAACAGCAATAAGACTTGACATAATTGTTGAAAACCTTGTTCTTTCTGCTGAATGTCATAGGTTTCCGTAATGATGTCAGAATATTGAAGATCTTTCTTGCTTTATCGATTCTGGCTGGCTCTGACAGCATCACCTGTACCACCTTATAGTTGAAATGATGCTGCACAGGTCAGGATGAGGTGGCCTGTTTAAAACTTTGGCTACCAAAAGCTTCCATCTGTCTTTTTGAATTAGTTGTTGTCTCTGGGCTGGTTAATTTAATTTGGGAAGCTTTCTTCTTCTACCCTTCTAGACAACATCTTCAGATCAGGTTTTAGTATGGAATGAAGTCATTTAAATTCTCCATGAATGGTGTAACTGCATCTCCCGACAGACAACTCCTTTCGTTACTGGTTGTTAATTTACGTCTCTATTGGTCCTTTTCACTGACTTGGAATTTGAACTTTCTTGTCATGTAATTTACCTTTTATTAGCTGGTAAATTTGGTCTATATTAATGTGTTTGTTAATTACTAGTTGACTTGAGTACCAACCAGGTTTCTAAGAATTCCCTGGCATTTATACATTATCCCAATCAAATTAGCGTTCATAATTATCCACATGCCTTGATATGAAAGAATATATATCATATCTTATTAGAGACAGTTTTTGTTTTTGGATTCCGATTCGAAGGGGACATCCACTTTGACCGATGTAATGTTTATTGTGGCTCATACAATTTATTTTGCAAATGGTAATAATTTTATCTTCTTTACCTTCTTCTGTCTTATCTTTCAGTGTGCACAGTATCGAATGAAGTGATTGTGTTGGGTGGCTGGCTGACTGGCTTGTGTGCTACATCGATTTCAAACGGTCTTAATATTCTACCTGTTATTTCAGAGATATTTTTTCTCATATATGGTAGAATGATTTTTCTTGTGCTCTTTGATGTTGGCTTGTTGTTGGTGTTATGACTCGAGTTTCAACACTTTTTGATGAAATTTTAAGAATATTCATTCTTTTTGAAGACTGCCAGTAGGTGGTATTTTTCCTCCATTCTCTTCAACACAGGAGTGGTGTATTGTGTGTTTGAAATCTTTTAAATAATCTCTGCAGAGGATATCCTCAATGGCACTAATAAAAAACATTTGGGAGGAAGAAAGACTGCTTTTTCAAACTGAAAGAATTGGTACAGAATCATAATCCTCCCCGTGTCAATCCGCATCTTCCTGGAGAGACTGAAGATTCACTGGATGCATTTTTAATAATTAACGTCTTTATCGATCATTTTATTGACTTGAAATTTGAACAAACAATCAACAACAAAAAGTTATCAGGAGATTCAATTATTCATGGAAAATTCCCATTGTAACATATAGAAAATCAAAATAAGTGATTCAGCGAAGAGACTGCCTTTTCAACAAATTTATTATCAAGCTGTACAATCGTATACATATGCTTTTTAAGAAGTTATATCCGGTGAGGGAATTGATTCATAGGTGTGAATACATGGTATAATAATAATAGTAGTATGAAATGCAATTAAAAATTTTGTGATTATAATCATAGTTAAATGTCAAGTGGCAAAATAATTAATGTCATATTTATAGAACAGTTCATAGGATGTATAGAACTCGGAAGGGGTGTGCAATTATAGGATTAGTAGGCAAATAGAATAAAAACAAAGACGTTACGTAACATCGTGTGAAATTTGAAAACATAGAATTTAACGTTGGAAAACAGAATTGATTTAGAATGACAAGTGGAACAAGTGAAATAATACCTGGGACAGCACAAAGTGAGAATAGTAACAATGGTAAAACTTGATGTAATAAAGGAAGAGAATACAAATTGAATAGACAAAATGAAAAAAAAATGAAAAATTGGTAGAGTAAAAATATGATTAGGGACTACCATACTTTAGCATACAGGGATTAAGATCATGAAAATTGGAGGAGTTGAACGAACTTTTTCTGTACACAGAGATGTGGCTTTTCTGTTTCGATAGCCAATGATGGCTTCAGCTATACATATGAGTCGGGTAAATTACTTTTTGCCTTGTAGATGACTTTAAAGGTGGAGGCTATAGAGATGGGGAGATCAGAATCGACCAGATGTTCAATGATCACGCTTCTTATTGCCCCCCTCGTTCCACACCTTCATGGGGAATTCAAACAAATTCACTTTATAGTGAAGTTTGCTCTGAAGATTTCGTCTACGAGGATGCCGTAAGCTTCTCAATTAAATCCACTAACTCAGAGAACACAACCAAATGATAAAAAAAGTTACTGTTTAACTTGAAAATTTTGTATAAGGTATAGATAAAACCAAGCTGAAAATTCTGTGGTTGTATACAAACACTTTCAGAATAAAGCTACTATTATTATTATTCTTACTATTTAAACTAGTGAATTTAAGATAAGAGTAAGGTTTAACATTACTCATTTTTCCCCTTTCTGTGAAAAGAACAACAACTAAATTCTGGAAAAGTTGAGTGTTTTATTTTTAGAGTAGAAGGCATTTGGTAGAATGACTAATACACAAACAAGTCATTCCTGTTTATTTCCCTCTACATTGTCTCTACATGAATCATATGTGTGAGTATAACTCATCTTATGCTTTAGTCAGTAAACCACATTGACTCACTGGATCGATACACATACATAAATCAATATATTATTATTTAAAGAAAGGATATTTTAAGTAATGAGTCACCAGTATAACTCATTTCTGTCTTCCGCTCCTTCTATTATTTTTTTTCTTTTTGTGTCTGAGTATGATGATGGTGGTGTTTTTTTTACGGAGTGAGGTTACTAGCTAACCTCACGCCTCCAACCATCTCTCTTTTCTGAGCTACAGCCTGCTAGGAGAAGTTTCGGAGTGTACCAGTGGCCTGGAATCTAACGTCAAACTCTAAGGCCGAAAATTATCGACGCAAAGTCCTTATCCATCAGGACCATTTGGATGAAGGAAAAAATGTTCCATTTTGAAGTTTGAACGCATATCACTCAATGCCTTAGTCATAGATGTTAGAATCAAGCTATTCCTGCTGATTTCTTGAGTTTAGTAATATTTATTATTGACAGTACTTAACATCACATTTATTGCCAAGTATTATATCTATACATGAAGTAATCTGTAGTTCTAGTGAGAAGTCACGACCACGGGTCATTGTTTCAGATTCCAGTGACTGAATCGTTTATGAGCGTGCCACTTAACCGGAAGGTCTTGGACTCGAACTAAACGCATGTGTACCGGTGAAGAGTATCAAACTAGGACGAAATGGTTGTCCACAACTTCTTGCTAGTTCTATAACTGAGATCACCTTGTGATCGACCATGTTACCAACACTTGACAAAAATGAAATAAAGTAAGTTAATTGAGAAATGTAACACACTTGAGAGGATTGAGGAGAGCTCAACTAAAATTGACACATCAGTATCGTGAAGAGTAGAAATGTAGTAATGGGAAGGAAGAAGAGAAAAACCAAAAAATTGAAAATAGGATTATTTGGAGGATTTCATCGTGAGCTGACATTAGTTAGAGAAGCATTGGAAAAACCTGCTGGGGATACTGGATAGCTGTTTCCTCCGTCCTACTTTGGGACTCTTCAGCGGTACGCACCCACCGGGGTTTGATCCCACAACCTTCTGGTTACAAGGCGAGCTAGCTCGTATACCATTCAGCCACTGGGACACGATTCAATGGCCAGTTCATGAATTCCAACTTCTACCAATTCGCGATTTAGCGCCACTATAGAAAATTAATTAAACAAATCTAATCCTTACAAACCAACTCTTGAAAATTAATCTGATGCTCGCCAGTGACTTGCTACAGGACAGAGATTCCTGCAGTTCTAGTGAGGAGTCGTGACCAGTGAGGTCCGTCCAGTCCAGTGTGAGGATGGATTTCGCACCGATGACATTGGTTGGTAGTTGCGCTAAATGCATCACGAATTGGTAGAAGTTAGAATTCATGCATTGGCCACTGAATCGGTGGGTCCCAGTGACTGAATTTTATACGTGCTAGCTTGTCTTGTAACCGGGAGGCCCTCGGTTCGAACCCTGGCAGCAGATGGATGCTGCTGATGATTCCCAAACTAGGGCAAAACACCTGTCTAACAGTACTCCCTGGTTTTCAGTGGCTCTCTAACTGATATCAATCCGTGGTGAAACTCGTAAAAACAAATTTAATCCTTACAAACCAAATGTTGAAAATATGTAGGAGAAATTGTAGATGAATCAGGCATACATTGAGGAAGCCGTCAAATGACATCGCACGCCAAGCAATTCCTCGAGTGAAATCCAAATGGGAAGCGATGACGAGTGGGTCGTTAGTGTGAGAGTGACATGGAAGAGATCGTGGGACGAAGAGTTGAACGACTATGGTCAATTGTAGACCCAGCTGAAGAGGATGGTAGAAAGCAGATGAAAGTGGAGATGTATTGCTAAAGCCCTACGCTCCACTGGAAGCCCAAAAGAACAATACTTGTCAACATTGATCGGTCATTCATTCTCTTTCAGGCTAATTCATCCTTCAAAGTAAATTTCTTTGCTACATATCAGTTGCTCATGAAAATTAATATTTTTAAAATAGAGATTGTTTTGTGAAAAGCTGTACAACATTTGTCACATACATGCACATACAGAGCAAGAAAGTAAGTATCAATGCATATTTGACTAAGTTCTATTGATCGATGATTGTTAACACAGTCTGAAAATAGTTAAACAAACACATTTAAGACATGCGCAGAACAGTAATACATCCGTGTGTGTGTGTGTGTGTGTGTTGGGCGGGGTGGGGTTTGGTAGTCAGGTAGAATTTGTCATTTGTATTATTTATTTTTGAATATATAATGAATGGTCATAGTAACTAAGTGACTAACTAACTAACTAGCTACCTAACTCACTGTGTACAAATATGTTGCATACAATTACAATTACTATTACTACCAATACAACCAACTAACTACCTGTTACATAATCTAAACACACACGTTTTGTTTTAACTACTTTTCAACAAAATCACTAACATCTTTGTCGTCATGATAATCGTAATGATTGTGATGTGTACATAGATTCTTTACAGGATACAACGGGTTTTTTTAAGTCTATGCATAAATGATTTTGTTTTAAATATTGTATATGATGTAGACATCATGTTCAATGTTATATTGAATGACCGCATTTAAACAAAATAAAAAAGTAGAATATTTGAATTTTTCATTAATATTCATCATGTAAACAACAAAAAAAGAGAATGAATAAATGAATAGAATATGATGGATGTTTCTTTTCTTTCTTTTTTATAAAAATATTCAATTCTGAAGTCATTAGAATTTGAATTAGTGTTTATGATTTTGTGTAATCAAAAGAGATACATTTTGTACATATACATATGTCCAAACCAAGTTCCCCTTTGAGCAGTTTGAAAAAATTTAGGCATTGGGTTTATATGATATTCGAGGATAAAGGACGCGCTGCATACAGAACTCCGACCATAACAAGCTGGATTCAGGAAAGGCAAATCATGTTCTGTCCAAATTGAAACTCTACGCATTATCATCGAACAAAGCATGGAATGGCAATCAAATCTCTACCTCAACTTCATAGACTTTGAGAAGGCCTTCGACAGCGTTGACCGCGAAGTAATTTGGAAACTACTCGAGTACTACGGCTTACCCCAAATATTCATCAACCCTATTCAACAGCTGTACGACAACGGCACATGTCAAGTGATCCACAACGGAAAACTCACCGAGGCGTTTGGAGTAAACACAGGAGTCAGACAAGGGTGCTTTTTATCATCAATGATATTCCTAATTGTGGTGGACTGGATTATGCGTCAGACAGTGGGAAACGAGAAGACAGGGATATCCTGGACCGATGTGAAGAACCTAGAAGACCTGGATTTCGCGCGTGGATGATTTATGTTTGCTGTCACAGAAGATCGAAGACTTACAAGCGAAAACCGACAAACTGGTCGAAGAAGCAGCCAGAGAAGACAGGACCCCAGGGGAACATAGAAAAGACGGAGGTTTCGAAAATAACCAAACAACAACAAGAACAGCAGCAGCAGCAACATCCAGCGCCAATCACCATCAACGGGAGGGATTTGAAAGAGGTTACTTCATTCACTTCACTTATCTAGGGAGCATTGTCTCAACTACACGAGGAACGGACGAAGATGTCAAATCGAGAATCGGGAAGGCGAGAAACACATTCATCAACCTGAAACCAATCTGGAAATCTTCGTCACTCAACATCAGCAACAAAATTCGGATTTTCAAGACAAACGTCAAGTCAGTCACTTCTTCTATACGGATGGATCAGAAACTTGGCGGCGGGTCACAAAGAATATCTCCAACAGCCTGTTGCAGACCTTTATCAACAACTGTCTTCGCTCTATACTACTGAAGATCAGATGGCCGGAAAGAATCACTAACAAGAAACTATGGGAACAAACAAAACAAGAACCAATCGCCTAACAAATATGCAGGAGAAAGTGGAGAGTGATTGGACACTCACTGAGGAGTCCGCTGGGTGACATCGCGCGTCATGCCAGTGCTCGAGTGGAACTTGAAAGGGAAGCGGCGAGTGGGTGACATGGAGGGGATCGTGTGAAGAGGAGTTGAAACAGTATGGACTAACATGGATACAGGTGAAAAGTGCAGCAGAAGACGGAAGCAAGTGGAGACGTGTAGCTGAAGCCCTATGTTCCACTAGGAACCCAAGGGAACAATAATAATAATATATGTGTAAAACTTGGGCACTGTGGTAGTAATTCCATATTAGTTTGTTTATTAGACATATCACACAGTGAAACAGTATTATTTTATTATTTATTATTATTATTTATTATTATTATCCAGTAAATAATACTGTTTCACTGTGTGATATACCTAATAAACAAACTAATATGGAATAATAATAATATTTATGATATTCATTATAATAAAGGTTTATTTTTTGAATTTTCCAATGAATGGAAAACAAGGGACGATATTGTTGTTTCTACTGACGTTTCGCTGTTTAATGCTGCTGCTAACAGCTGTATCACAGAAGTAATATTAAACCAGAATTTACAAAATCTCATCTTATATGTAACAACTTAATCACCATTCCTCAGAATGGGGGCATTTTGCGTTGTCAGATTGGTCAATTGGTAAGGATAACAAGATAACGCCATAGAATCGAAATTGATTTTGACAATATTGAAATAATCCAGAAAAAACATTTCAGAAATCACAAAGAACGTCTCACATCATCAGAAGCACTTCATATCAAGTGGAATCCAAGTTGTCTGATGAATAGGAATGATGAACTAAAACAGAACTTCACCTGGTTACAACACCCCTTCCTCTCCCATGAAATGACAAAATCAACACGCATGTGATAAGCAATTTGCTATATGTAAGCCGAAATTTTGTAAACTCTGGTTTAATAATAATACTTTGATAAGGCTGTTAGCAGTAGCATTAAGTAGCGAAACGTCAGTAAAAACAACAATATCGTCCCTTGTTTTTCATTCATTGGGAAATACAACAAAACTTTGTTACAAAAGAGATACATTTTTATATTTGGTGTTATTTTCAGATAGTTAAGTTTTGTTATGAATCAAAATCAGTTAGAGAGAGTGAGAGAGACTTATTGAAAACCAACAGGGAGTACTAGACAGCCAAGGGATCGCACCTGGGATATTCAGGTTACGATAGCAGCCATTTGGCTGGCTGGGAGAATTTAATGACTCGTGAATTCTAACTTCTATCAATTTGTGGTTTAGCGCTTCCATCCACCAATACCCTCGTTCAGCATCTAATTCACTTTGACATTATTCACTAGATCATGAAGGCAACCAGATCCACTTCTTGTGTATTACGTAGTTTAAGAAAATTATTATAATCCTTACTTTCACCAAAAAAACCTTTTCTTATCCCTGTTTGTAATCTTGTTGTAATTTGACCATCGGCTGGAAATCGTTCTTGAACATTCTCATTCGCTTCAAGATATAGATATACACGAATATACAGCCTCCTAGTTGATGACTTCATAGAATAGAAAAGTTTTATTCGCTGCCTTCAACGGTCTTTTTACTACTTCCAGTAAAACTATTATTTCATTCCCCGTCACAGTGAACTAATTACAAGTTTGATCATAAGGTGACATACGTTAATGGACCATTGGAAAACAAGCAAGAAGTAGCGGAAAACTGTTTCGTCCTAGTTTGGGACTCTGCAGTAATATTCACGCCTGAACATGAATAGTTCAGTAGTGACGTCTCTGACTGCTGCACTAGCTGGTGACGCTGGTTTGAATCTCAGAAGGGACATGAGTTCCTTCAAGGTAGCTGCAGATATGCCTTTCCGACTGGTGAGTGCCAACTAGCAGGAGACCTAGTTCCAAGACTTCCTGTGGCCGATTGCCTTCAACCACCTAATGCCAACAATTCATAGAGTACCGTGATGGTGGCTACATTGCAAACTTGACTGATATAACTCACATTCAAGTATTGGTTTGTAGGGATTTTGATTGATTGCTTACAGGATTTCATCATGAACTGACATCATTTAGAGAACCATTAGAAAACCAGCTGAAAGTACTGAACAGCTGTCTCCCCCGTCCTAGTTTGCCACTCTTCATCAGTACGCACTCACTCGAAACCACCAACTTCCGGTAACAAGGAGAGAGAGGTCGTAAACCATTGAGCCACTGAGACCCAATCCAATGGCCCATGAATTCTAACTTCTGCCAATTCACGACATAGAGCTACCACTAGCCAATGTCATAGGTGGTGAGTATTTTTCCTCACACCCTACGTGCTGTACCCTACTGGTCACGACTTCCCACTAGAACCCCAGGTAACAACCTACCTGAATAGAGACAGTGACTAATGAGCATCTCATTGATATTCAAGTATTGGTTTCTAGGGAATTCAGTCTACACCAAAGATAGGACTAGACACACACATTACACTAGTTACTGACTAGTGTTCAATCGAAAATATCCATGTATCCAACAGGTTTTGAACTCAGGACCCTCTAGTTATAAGCCAAGCTCATAGATCGTTCAGTCATTGTGACTCGATCCAATGGGCAATGAATTTCAGTTTCTTCCAATTAGCCATCAGTTTATTTGGGCAGAGCCTACTTGTAATGCCTTCATAATTGAATGTAGCCTGTTTACAGTTCATGTCATTGAGTTCTGTGAAATGCACACTGATAACAGGTGTACTGTCAATGACTGTAGGCTTCTTGAATCGTTCAACAAATTTTATGCCTCAGAGTATCAAAGTTGTTGTAAAAAAAGGGATGTACGGAGGGAGACTTTGCCTTCTTGAAAGAGCTGGCTACCTATAGATTAATTTTAGGGTAGGGTTATACAAACGTATTTGTTTTTAGTCCTTCACTCCAGAAGCATATTAACACAGCCATGGAAAAATACATTAAACGATTTCTTATAGTGTATGTAGGGATTCTGGTGGTTGCTGTAAAGGAATAATTGTTTGAAATAATAATAATATTAATGACAACATGCATGTCAAACATGCGCAGGATAATGATAACATCAACAATAAGGAATCTAAATCATCAGTAGTAATTCCATACAAGGAAGGGACCTAGGAAACCACTTTACGCAGAATTCTTAACAAGGCAGGAATAAAAGTGGCTGGCATTCAAACCACCCACAAAATCAATTAGAAACAAGCTTTGTCGGTTAAAGGATCCTGTCAGTGGAGCCTTTTAAACAAAACAATTTAGTTTATCTAATACCCTATCTGCAATGATTGTCAGGTCAAATACATAGGTCAAAGTAGTAGAACAGGGGCAGTCAAACTAGCTGAGCATAAAAACCTAGCAAAATCTAGATTAGTTGACCTGAATAAAATAAAAAATCTAGAGAATAGTTCAGCTATAGCACTGCATGCGTTAACACACAACCACATGACAGGGTGGGTGGGACAGAGTCAAAATTCTAAAAGTAATATAGGTAGGTGGAGATAGAGAGAGATTGATTACTGAATCCTGATTCATTGGGTCTATACCCAACACGCGCAATAGAAGTGACTCAACACAAATAACAGAGATATGGAAGATATCATTACCACCAGTCAAATCAGAGGATAATAAATAATGTTAAAATGTATTCAATTCAAATTATAACATTCTAACAAGTTACTTATTTATTTTACTATAAAAGCATCTTATTTCCCATCTTATTGTATTTGATTGACAACAATAATATCGTTTTCGAATGTATTTATCTTATGTTGCCTTTATGCAAATGTCTAATCACCAGTTTTTACTCATGTATATAAATGAAGCAAGAAATTTGTGTGTGAGTGAGTACCTTAATATGATTACGAGCAGCAATAATTTGTTCTCGAAACGTGGCCATCAATTAATATTACTGTATAACACTATGTGATTTATCAAAATAAAATCTTATCCATAATGGAGTTATACTCTATCACCGTGCCTAAGTTTTATACTTATAAGTGTGTCGGTTGTTGATTGGTGGAGGGCATACCGACCGTGATTGTGATTCGGGTTCGATTCTGCAACAACTCACTCCTAAACATCATCTAGACTATAGTAGTAAGTATGGTAATTCGATCAAATTGATTTTTTCGCTTATACTCCTCTAGGGATGAGAAAGAATTAGAAAAGATCTCAAAGAGATCACTGGTCATCATATGTTGCTTTTCGAGTCTAAGCACGGATTGATATCAGCTAGAGAGCCGTTGAAAACCAGAGAGTACAGCCAGACAGCTGTTTCATCCTAGTTCGGGACTCTACGTCAGTACTCATCCAATGGAGTTCGAGCCGAGGGCCTTCCGGTTACAAGGCAAGCCCGTATACCATTCAGCCAGTGGGACCCGATTCAGTGACCAGTCAATGAATCCTAACTTCTACCAATTCGTGATTTAGCGCGACCACCAGCCAATATTATTGGCGGGAATTCCATCCTCCCATCCTAACTGTGTGTACCTCACTGGTCACGACTTCTCACTAGAACTCTAGGAGACTCCGTCCTGTAGCAATAATAGCTGTTAATAATCACATCTGTGATAATGATGATTTCATTTATTACTTTGAGGAAACATGAATACTAGAGATTACGTAGTTATATAATCGGGCTTTTGTATATGATCAATAATCAAAGTTACACTTTCATATAAGATTGCTGACAGTAATAGTTGAGAAGTTCTAAATTTAGATTTCATACATATTGTCTATCACTCGTGAGTATCACGTATCTGACACTAATAAGGGAATTAACATCCCCTTTAGAGATTCATACCACCCTCATTGAATGTTGCAATCACCGAAGCTACCATTAAGCCACTGTTGTTGATTTTTAAAGCTAAATGAGTGTTCAACTGCCTCGCCCCTGTCTTTTATGCAATTAAAACAAGTTAAATGATGGCAGGCACTCAGTGGGAAACTTTGGATCTAGCCTTGGTGAAATTTATGCCTTTTTATTAACTTACTTCTAATGCAATAAGTAACTGGTAAAGTCAACAAAAAGATATTACTTACCATTATGTTATATTGTACAATGAATGAACATTGATTTGTTATAATTAGCTGTTGCTAGGCGACTGTTTGTTGAAATCAGTTGCTGTGATACCAGAATTATTATTTTTATATATCCTATGTATAACATTGTAATTAGTAGACCCAGAAGACTAATAAATACAGAAAAAAGAACAAGTCAAGTCAAGAATTTACAGACATTAGAGTGATTTACACTGTAAACTAATATAGTGTAATAGTATAACACAAGAGAAATTGGTAACAGAATTACCTGTTGGCGACTCAATACACAAATATATTATAATAGGCAAACTAGGTACACCATATATGTGTTTTAGAATGACGATTTGCACATTATCTTCGCTATTATACTGCTCTGCATTTTGTATTTTGCTCCTTTGTCTTTCTTCCATGTTTTCTATATTGTTTTACAAGCATCATTCATGAAATCTATCTCTTCGTTATTCGGTATTTTTGCAGCTGATATACATATTTATATTTGTACCGATATATTACTTATAAATCTTGTTAGTAGCACACGGTGAGCTAGTAGTAGTATCATTATCCATACGGATATTGCATAGCATATTGTGTATTTTAAATATATTGAAATAGATATTTACTTTAGTATGCTATATTGTATATATGAATAGAAGATGTATTGATTTCCGATTGTGACTGGTTAAACAACGCGTTCATCTATTAATCTTATAGTCTTTATTAGTACCAACCAAATCCCTGCAAACCAATACTTACAGGATTTCATCATGAGCTGACATTGGTTAGAGAACCATTGGAAAAACCAGCAATGTAGTAATGGACAGTAGTTTCGCCCTACTTTGGTACTCCTCAGTAGTGCGCAATCATAATCTTACCGGTAGGGATGGAATACCCCAAAAATTTGAGGTTATAAGTCAAGTTTTTGTTAACCATTCAGTCACTGGGATGGGACCCAATGACCACCCCATGAATTCTTACTCCTGCCACTTACCATTGTAACTTTCACCTATTTAATTCAAAGGTATATCTAATAAATAATCAATAAGTTTGTTAAATAATACAGTTCATAACTCCAAAGGAAACTGAGGTGGTAGAAATTCACTTCCTCAAATTGTGTAGAATTACACCTTGTTTTGCTCAAGTATGGTTTCAACTGCTTCAACTCCCCCAGCCAAGTCGAACGAGGCACACCATTGATGAGTTCAAACCTAAAAAGTACAGAAACATTTGTTCAGTGGGTTTACAGATCGCTTCAATAATCTCGCTGACTTATTTGTAACAACAGAAGGCAAGACACGGAAGCCAAGGTATATTTTTCATATTTTTAAACCAATCACTGAGTGTGTGACTTTGGTTTACATTAAATGACATGGAATATAGAATGCTCAAAGTTACATAGAATTCTGTTGCTAACGCGGTATTGAACAAGACGTGGCTCTCGTGGCCCAAGTGGTCTAGTGGATAACGCTTTGGCGTTTGAAACTATGGGCACTGGGTTCGAGCCTCGGTGGGAATATCATCACCCACTGTGGAATCCAGATGAAGATCCCTATATAGGACGAAATGTGCATCCTGGCTGAATTCCACTGCTAGTCACCATCCACCAATTCACTTCTAACTACATGTCCAGACATCTCGAAGCGTCTGTGGAAGAACCTGGCATGTTAACCTGAGACTGAGCAATTCGGTCCAATCAATCAATCGACAGGAAAATCTAAAATTCAATTAAATATACAGTATTGAACTGTGGGAATAATTAATTAGTGGATGGTGACTACGAGTTTGAATCCAGGATGAGCATTTCATCCCATTTGGGACTCGTCATCTGGATGGGAATAATATTTTGACTTTAGCGACAAACAGAATGTTCAAATACAATATATTGTATTCTGTTGCTAATGCTGTATTGAACTGTGGGAATATACGAGAATCATATTCCATTGGAACACATTGTCTGTATCACACCACCACAGATTGGCATGAGCGGTACTCAACTACCGATTATCTCAGTCACCAATCAGGACTACATTAACCACCTATAGTTTCAAGAAGATCACATATATTGTGCAATCTGAATACTTTCCATTTCCAAATGAAACTTCAATCGTGAGACCGAATAGCTCAGTGGTAACATCTCTGACTGCAGCACTGGGTGACGCGGGTTCGAATCTCAGAAGGGACATGATTTCCTTCAAGGTAGTTGCAGATACGCCTTGCTGACTGACGAGTGCCAACTAGAACGAAACCTAGGTCAAGCAAGGCTTCCTGTGGTCGACTGCCTCCAACTATCTAATATCATCAAATGAAACTTTAGTAAAATCTTACCTTCTTGAAATGTTTAAATTGAGAATTTGAATTACAGGAAAATTAGTTTCCCATCTTTTTCATATAACATAACAATAATCATGAAGGCCCGTATTTTATACGCATTATTTGTTTTTCCGCTATAAATGCTTTGTCTAGTTAATTAATCTATATCACACCATTCCGGGCGAGTTTTTTCCACTACATTACAGACTACTAACATGTGACAATGTTTATAGTGTCTGAATAACAATCACCTTGATTTTTTCACATTTTGCATGTGATATGAGTGTCAAGGTCATACGGATTATTGTTACTACTGCTATTACTGTTGACGTTATAATTACCTCGTGACTGACTTTGGTTAGAATGTATGTGGTCAGAGAGAGAGAGAACAACCAACCAACCAATCAAAAAAGCTCTCACCTAGCTAGTCTTGTTTGTTCGCGTCCTTTTTTTGTGAATAGGTCTCCTGAAGTGCTTTATTACTTTTTATTGATTCTAAGGAAAAAACTAAAACAAAAAGGATATGTGTGTAAAACTTGGGCACTGTGGTAGTAAGTAATTCCATATTAGTTTGTTTATTAGATATACCACACAGTGAAACAGTATTATTATTTACTGGATGACGTTTCGAACAAAATTTATTGTTCATAATCATATCAATTGTTATCACACGACTTTGAGTTTTATAGTTTTCTTTGTTTTCTCCTATTTGTCATAGGAGTAGTAGAATTTTCCAGATATGTGCGACAGGTGATGAATCATTCCCATTACACGTGTTTGCAGTTGATTCGATAAACAAAGCTTCTGTTATCAATCTTTCCCTATACCCTGTGATATTAGATTTTAAAACTGTCATCCTATCCTATCCTATTGTATGAATGTGTATAACTGCATGTAGTGAGTGGTATAGCTGAACTACTCTCCAGATTTCTTATCTTATTCGGGTCAACCAATCTAGAAAGCACTATCAATGCACTAAATGATCTAGTGAAATTGAGGTGTAGGATTGCTAAACACTCTGCGCGACGTGATTTTTTGAAGGAATGTATCCAGACTAATATTTATCCTCGGACATTTTACAAATCCCTGCGTAAAGATCATTTGAGACCTACACGGCCAAATCTTTACCGTCTTGCTGAATCACATTTGTCTTCTGAAACAGATGAAATCAGTAATTTATGCGTATTATCAAGCAAACTAATCAGTGTACAAAATGACTTAAATTTCGTATGTTATCTTAAATTCACTAAATATCTGCATGCCACTGCTAAAAAGACAAAAGAATCAGAAGAAAAGAAACTGAAAAAGTCACTTCATCCGGAACCGCCAAATGAAATTTTCCCAGTGGATATATCTAATTATGTTCACAATTTATCTGATGTCTCCCTATCAAAAGAACAAGTGGAAATTCTGTCAATGGGATTCAACTTCTGTGTTCCTATGAAAAACATAAAGCAAATTGATATCGAATGCCAATTCGAAAATCTTTATGATCAACTTATGGGGCTACATGCCACGTCCAACGACAGCGAAAGCTGGTTGAAAGCAAAGATGGTTGATATTGCTCACCAATTTCGAATCATGCCAACGAATCAAAAGTCGCACATCACCAAAGAACACTGGAGATCATTAAACAAGCTCCGAAGAGACAATAATCTTGTTATTCTACAAGCTGATAAAGGACAAAGCGTAGTGCTAATGAATAAGACAGATTATCTGGAAAAAATGCATCAAATTCTCTCCGATGAATCTAAATTCAAATGCGACAATCAAGCAAAAGATCAAACGTTGTCGATCGAAAAGAAAATTGTACAGCAGCTACGCCAACTATTCAAAAATAAATACATTGATGAAAACACATATAGAAATATCAAGCCGATCGGGTCACAAATCCCAAAACTATACGGGCGTGTTAAAATACACAAACCAGGAGCGCCATTAAGACCCATACTCTCTATGATAAACTCACCATACCACAAATTAGCACAGTGGTTATGTGAAATGTTGGAGCCCCTGCGGAAACGCTTTGGGAAGTATATCGTTTCTGATTCATTCCAGTTTGTCGAGCAAATCAAAGATTTCAACGTATCTGATAAACATTTAGTCTCTTTCGATGTTACCTCCCTCTTCACAAATGTGCCAGTCATTGAGACTATAGACTTCATATGTGAAGAAGCTGAAGACATACCCATTCCAACGTCGGAATTGAGGAAATTGCTACTTTTATGTACCAAAAATGTCCAATTCCAATTCGACGGGCGTTTATTCCGTCAAGTTGATGGTGTCGCAATGGGAAGCCCCTTGGGACCACTTTTCGCTGACTTATTCTTATCACGCCTAGAAACTGGTACCCTGCAACAACATATACAAGAAACGGATCTATACCTAAGATATGTTGATGACATTTTTATTGCCTGTGGAAGCAGATCAAAAGCCGAAGACATGCTGATAAAATTCAACTCATGCCATCCAAATCTCAATTTCACAGTAGAACACGAGGAAAATGATACTATCAAATTCCTAGACGTTTTTCTGGCGAAAATGAATGATGGCACAATCGAAAGATCTATATTTAGAAAGTCCTCATGGACAGGACAGTACATGCATTTCAAGAGTTTTGTTCCAATCCAGTACAAAAAGAACTTAGTCAGAACACTGTTCAATAGAGTACGAAAAATTTGTTCTGACAGTACTGTTGAGTATGAAACAAAATCCCTGAAGGATATCTTATCTAAGAATGGATACCCTGAGAAGTTCATTAATAAATACTCTAAAGAAAACACCCGCTGCAAAACAATCCAAACAGTTCCGAAGAAACCTGTCTACATCAACTTGCCGTTCAAAGGAGATGATGTACAGAAAGTAGTCAAACGAAGACTCGACAAAGCCATCAAGAGAACTTATTATGCTGCAAAACTTGTTTTCCTTAACACCACTAAGCGAGTGCTTCAACAATCTGGGAAAGACCAGTCGCCAATCCTCGACACTTCAAACTGCGTATATCAATTTGAGTGTGTTTGTGGAAGCAAATACATAGGTCGTACGGAAAGGAGATTGTCTACTCGCATGATGGAGCATTTGCCAAAATGGTTGAAAACAGCTGAGTTCGAAGTGCCAAAATCCTCAATAACAAAGCATCTTGTGGATTACGGGCATGATATCGACGCAGTCAAGTCATTCACCATTGTCAGCAGACAAAGAAACAAGAAGATGCTTGCAATTGCAGAGGCCTGTGCAATTCGAGTTTACAAACCAGGTCTCTGTGTGCAAAAGGAGATGGTCGTGACTTTGAATCTACCATGGTAATACGTTTTACTTACAATTCTACCTCTTATTATTATTTTATTATTACTATTATTATTCTCATTATTATTATTATTCTTGATTCATTTAAAACTATCCTTTATCAGTAGCATTATCTTAACCCACTTCAACACTATTATTATTATTATTATTATGTTATATTATATTATTGTTATTATAACTATTACTATTGACATCCCTCTGGTTGCAATCTAGATTTTGCTAAATTTTTATGTTGAGCTAGTCTGACTGCCCCTGTTCTACTACTTCGACCTATGTATTTGACCTGACAATCATTGCAGGTAGGGTATTAGATAAACTAAATTGTTTTGTTTTAAAGGCTCCACAGTTAGGATCCTTTAACCGACAAAGCTTGTTTCTAATTGAGTCTGTGGGTTTGAATGTCAGCCACATTTATTCCTGCCTTGTGAAGAATTCTGCTTAAGGTGGTTTCCGAGGTTCCTTCCTTGTATGGAATTACTACTGATGATTTAGATTCCTTATTGTTGGTTTCGTCATTAATATTATTATTATTATTATCACTATTACTATTATTGTTATTATCACTATCGCTACTATCATTATTTATTTTATGTTTACATTTCCTTACAAAAAGGAGTATTAAATGAATCGACATAATACAAGGGGAAAACGAACAATTGAAGGAAGATTCGGTTAAAATTATAAGTCGTGGTATTTGTAGTATTTGAATGCTTTGTATTTAGTGAAATTATATAAAATGAACAAACAGTTGAAGTGCCTCCAGGTAAAACAAAACGGCTGTTCAATGCTCCATAGATTCCAATGACTATCTGCCTTTTGTCCATTATAATAATAATAATAATTATTATTATTGCTTCCTTTAGTTCCTAGAGGAACATAGGACCTCAGCCAAACGTCTCTATTGAGTTCGGTTCTCTGACAACAATTTCACCTGTCTCCACGTCAGCCCACTTGCTTTCATCTCTTCTTCGTATGACCTCCTCCATGTCACCCTCTCACTGACGACCAACTCACTGCCTCCCGTTCGGGTTTCACTCGAGCGATGGCCTGGTGTGTGATGTCACTCACTTGATGTTTTGTTTTCTCAGAGTCTGGCCAATCCAATCCACCTCCACTTCTTCCTGCATATTTGTGGCACAATCGGTCCCTGGTTGGTTCGTTCATCACCAGAGATCCATATCCCTGTTGGTGATCTTTCCTGGCCGGCCATCTGATCTTGAGTGGCATTGAACGAAGACAGCTGTTGATGACACGCAGTGCAAGTCTCTGATCCATATAGTAAGTAGCACTGACTTCAGATTGGAGTTGGAAATCCGGATCTTATTCTTCATGCTGAGTAGTGCTGTTGACCTACACACAGACGTGAAAGTAATGAAAGCTTGCCTTGCTTTCCCGATCCTCGTTGCTTTGATATCTTCGTCATTCCCGCCTGTAGTTGAAACGACGCTTCCCAGGTAGGTTAGTAGGTAGGTGAAAGAGGTTGTTTCTTTCAGATTTCTCCCATTTATGCTGATTGTTGTCTGTTGCTGTTGATGTTGGTGTTGCCTAGGAATCTTCATCACTTCTTTTTTCTTTATGTTCACCTGACGTCCTATCTTATCTGGATGCTTCTTCTATCGCCAACTTGTTGCTTTTCACTTGCATATCTTCCAGTTTGTTGGAAATCAGACATATATCATCGGCGAAGTCCAGATCCTCATTTCTTTAGAACAAATTTGGGATCGAAGGATGTGGTTCACTTTCCTTTGCACACATTATCCGTGAGTTTATTTCTGAATACGGTAAAGTTAAATTTTAAGCACCACTAACTACCACCAATCAGCGAATGATCCTGAACTCACCAATCACATAAAGGAGGCATTTTTGGTTATGGAAAACATATATTTATGAAAAAATGCATAAAAGCATTTTATAGGATACCCTTCTCTGACATGTGGTAAAAGCACCTCCCAATTGAGCATAGGAGTATCACTTGAAAAGTTACACTATATTCTATACATATTTCCATCAAAATGACTATATATGACATCCTTTTGAGATCCATTAATGACCCTGATCCTCTTTTTAACCTTCCCCGAAAGCATTCTATGGAACTGATATGTGTCTCTGTAATGGGATCCACGAAATCATTAGAATGGTTCACCCT
Source organism: Trichobilharzia szidati (assembly GCA_944472155.2). Taxonomy (NCBI): domain Eukaryota; kingdom Metazoa; phylum Platyhelminthes; class Trematoda; order Strigeidida; family Schistosomatidae; genus Trichobilharzia; species Trichobilharzia szidati. The sequence goes on from OX235273.1 coordinate 77,123,937, forward strand.
GTGGTGAATATATCCAAGGGACGACAGGTAGTTATAACCTTCCCACTCATCCACGTGTACAATGACGCCTCCTCCTCCTAATAACGAAGTAATTCCCTCCATTTTCCATGACGCGATATCTCTGCAGTGCTGGTACCACTGAACTGTTGATAGGAGACTATTTCCACTGTTTCAGCAGCTACACCAGTCACAGGCTGTTTTAAAACCCAGTAACTACAAATATACAAAATCTGGGTTAAGGACAAGTGGGATCTGGCAAAATAATGTTCCGAAGAAATATTAGAATCATCAGCTTATCTTCCCTGACACTTGACTCGAATCAAGCGGAATAGAAACTTCAACTCACATGGATGAAGTTCATTGGGACATTCAAGGTCATTCGCTGACTGGTAGTTAGTGGTGCTTAAAGTTTAACTTGACCCTGAAGACAAAACAACCCACAGTAAACTAATAATACTAATTAATGTCAAGGATCCAGTCCTCGGTCGCGTTCGCAAAGAGGTCAACTGTGAACCCCAGTAGCTTGGTGACAGGTAGTAGCTTGTCCCAGACTGTGACAATGGGTGGTGACACGAGTTCGAATCTCGGAAAGGACACGAATTCCTTCATTAATAGTTGTCAACACACCTTAGTGACTGGTGAGAGCCAACAGACACAAAATCTAGGTCGAAAGCCTTCTACTGATTGCCTCCAATCATCTAACAGATAGGCTACTTTGTTTTGTAAAACAAACGAGTGCACTAAGGGGGACTGCTAACTCTATGATTTCAAGACAGTTCCATTGAAGAGAAATAATTTCCAGGAGTAATTCGGAAATACAGTCTATTTGGCGAATTTCTGTTCAGTTTGTAAAGGATTCCGTTTGATTTTTTTTATTGTAGCTTGACTCCACACAGTATTTTTGATACAAGTATGGAATTTTCAGCATGTGATATCGGTAGCCCAAATTTAGCAGGCCGACCATTGATATCAGGTATGCGTCGGCCGAGGATCGAACCTCGGACCATGTGCATGGTCCGCGAGTGTTCTAACCACTATGCCACCGAAGCACAAGACGGAGTCTTTTGAAATGTTGCTACAGGTGCTGACGAGATATTCAATCATAACAATTCTAATTGAATTTGTACTGACTCCTTGCAGCTATGCAGTATTAAATTCTTAGTAGAAAAACTATTGCTTCTCAAAAAGATTTTGGTCGGAAAATAAATAGTCGTCACGTCATTTATGGAGAAGAACATGAAATCAAAGCGAGAAAGTGAAAATTTCACTTCACTAGCAAAGAAACTTGGATTTCACAGGAGACTTGGCTGCAGATATCCAAAAGAGAAGAATCCCTAATTCCCTGAAAGAAGAACTTCCCTGTAATAACGTTGAGAATGATTTTTTCTAGCTACCCAGTACTCTTAAGCAATTTTCGAGACAAACTCGCTTAAGTCACTGCTGTTCCAAAGTACATGTATGAAGTCACTTCGCTCCTGTGGAGCTAGGTACATAGATCGTTCTGTAAACATCTTTTCAGGAAACGTGTTAGAGTACAAAACCCAGCCTGCCTGAAAAGAGGTGAGACTGGTTCAATCAGAAGTGCTATAACAGAACACCTTGTCATTGCCTGTCACATCATTCGAACAGACTCATCATTCTGAGTTTTTTTACAAATGAACAAAAATAATGTTATAAAACACAAAATAATTGAGCAAAGAATATCCTTTTCGATAATTTCCTCTTCTGGCTCTATAATTATACATATGTTTATATACATAGAATATTCTAGATTAGTAGTCAATAACAATATTAGTGTTTTTTTAAATAATATCGATTTGTAAAGTAAGATTTAACTGCTCCTGTGGAGTGAGCCAGTTACGTAGGCCGTACAATTAGGCGTGTTTGTCGTCGAATTTCCGAACATCACCCTGCGTGGTTGGTTAAGTAAAGGACAAACAAAATCCATTCACATAGCGCTATTCCATCTCATCTTGTGGATACAGAACACAAAGATGATGTTGACCATGCTTTCAGCGTCATCTACCGCATTCTAACTAATCTTAACTTTACCTTAAGAGTTCGTTTACTAAATATTGCTGAGGCTGGCTGTTGGGATCCACATTAACAAGCCTAATTTATGTGTCCAAAAGAAGCTAGTTCAGACATTGTCCTTACATTGGCCATCTAGGTTCGAATGATTCTCAATTTTTGTGGAATTTTCCTAATTTTAGTTTATATTCTATTTGCTACTATATCTTTATTATCATTATAATTTAAGCATCTTTAATGAACTGTAATTCTATTGATCCTCCTTTACAAATCGATATTATTTAAAAACACTAATATTGTTATTGACTACTAATCTAGAATATTCTGTGTATATAAACATGTATATATAATTGTAGAGCCAGAAGAGGAATTTATCGAAAAGGATATTCTTCTTTGCTCAATTATTTTGTGTTTTATAGAAATAATTTTGATGTACATCTATGCAGTGAAATGATGTCCAGGAAACGATAGCCGAGTCACATAACTTCTAAGCTGGTTGTGTGTTGAACTAGTAATCAATGCGGAAAACATTGTTTCATATTATGATGTAATCAACTTTAGTTATTGTTCACTCGATGAATGACAGTTTAACAAACCATTGGCTATCAAAAACAGACTCACCATCTCATTAGCACATGTTCTCTTTTTCTAAATATGATTACAATTCACTGAGTTAATCTCGCATTCACTTCCTACATAATTATTCCTGTTGTTGTTTTGTTTGAATGTTATCACTGTCTAGACAGAGAATTTCCTCTCTCTTTTTTTACTATAAAACTAATCACTCATGAACACTATTCATTATTTTGCTTCATTTAACAAAAAATATATGAGCTATATGCTCAAAAGAAATAATTGAAGATGAATTCAGCATTGTATATGATACTTTGATTGAAAATGGCTATCCCGACAAATTTATCAAGAAACACATGACAAGGAAAGCGGAAAAGGGCTACTCACTATCTGTAAACAAGGAGTCACTTTATATACGACTACAATTCAAGAAGGATATACCAAGTGAGATAATTACGAGGAAATTAAGAAAATCAGTTCAAAGAACTTTTAATGCTCCTAGCGAACTACACGTCTTATTATATACACGACAGATGGTGCTACCTCGACTAAAAGATGAAACTAAAAGATGTACCTAGACTAGACTAGCCACTTCTAATTGTATCTACCAATTCAACTGCGCTTGTGGATCAGCGAGTTATATTGGCCATTGCTCTAGGAACTTGATTTCTCGAGCTCTCTCAAAAACATCTCCCAGTATGGCTAAGTAAAGGTGTAGTTAAAACCATTAACAGTTCGATATTAGACCATCTGGTATAAACCGGCCACAAAGTCAGCCAGAGTGGAAGAATCCTTATCTACCATCTACCAGGTACCTACTAAATTGCCAAAATCATCATCGGGGCACCGCATGCTCCGAACAGCAGAGGCTATTGCAATTCGCCTTAAACAACCAATGCTCTGTGTTCAAAAGAAGCAAGTGCAGCTAGCCACTACTTCTGCCCTGGCTGGCCTTCAGTAGAGACTATAAATTCATGAAATTGTAATATTATCTTTCCTAATTTTTCTGACATTCAGCTTATTTTATGTTGATGCTGTTCAGCTGTAATCTATCAATATTATTGATTCGGTTTTATTTAAACAACATTAATGTTGTTCATAACACTAATTCATTCATTCATTATAATGTATATATAACTGTAGAGCCTGATGATGAAATTATCGAAAAGGGTATTCTTTGTGTTCAGTATCCATTCTTTTGAAAGCATAGTGAATAAATATCCGACATCTGTAAGTTACAATGACTGAAAACCAAAAGAGCACTGAATGCCTTTATGAGGCTAGTTTGGGACTGTTTAATGATGTGCGCCCACAACTTTACCAGGGATAAAACTACACTGAACGAAATGTTGCATTAACTTTTATTATTTTTATTCTCATGGGATTCAAGTGGAACACAGGGCTTCAGCAGAACAACTCCACTTTGTCTTCTTCTCTGTATTCCTCTTTAATTGGTCTCACGGTTGCCCATCAGGTTTTATTTACTCCTCAAAATGATCGCTTTTGTGACACTTTCGGAAGCCCAACTCGTCGTTTCCTAGTCCAGTTTAACACTTGGGCCTAGTGTGTGATGTCATCAACGATGTCTTCTCAGAGTTCGTCCAATCCGTCTCCATTTTCTTCGCAATATTTGCTGAGTAACTGTTTCACGATTGTTTTACTGCCAGGGTTGATAATTCCTTCTGGAAGGCTATCTGAAGGCAGCCTGACAGTTAATTCTGTTTAGTCTCTATCTTGCACAGTTGGTGCACACCTATTGATACTGAGGATGGAATAATCATCCTGATGACTTCTTATCCGTTGATTGGTTCAAATCATCCAATACCTAAAAGGGTCTAATATAAGATTATTGAAGAGTTTCAGTAGAAAGGAATAAGCCTAGGGTTTATACTTGTTGTTATGGCAAAGGTGCATATAAAAGCCTGAAGATAGTAATTTCCTCCGATGGCTTTAGTAACTGTAATGAACAGAGGATGGATACTCTGGCCAGAATTCAGGGAATAAATTTATGCGTGTTTTTTTGAGCATAGCCTGGCAAACTCCAGTGACTCACGCACATTCCAAAATTGTATTTCAGCAATAGGAAAAGATGGTCTTGTTTGACAGAATCTGTGGTACTACAGAACAGTAGTAACTTACATAAAAGAAAAGTACAAAACTCCCTCAAAAGTACCGTCTGTCAGCTTGCTATATACCCCAGAAGCATTTCAGTTACAAAAAAATTAATTAACCAAACATAACTGTAAAATACCTGAGAATTCAAAAGACAATTTTTTTTCCTTCACGTTCCCCAGTGGAACATAGAGCTTCAAGCTAGAGACCTGAAGTTTCTGTAGCAGTGTTTATTTTACAGGATGGGGTTGCTAGCTGCCTCATGTCCAACCTTTACTCTTCACCAGCATTATTTCTGGCTTAGCGAGGTAAAGGAGTGCGTCGGCCGGGGATCGAACCCCGAACCATGTGTATGGTCGGCAAGCGTCCTAACCGCTATGCCACCGACGCACTCATTCCCAACAATACGAGATCAAAACTCTGTCTGTCTATCTCTCTTCAAGAATCAACCGGAACAAAACACCTTCCTCACAGACAGTCTAAAGTTGAGGAGTCACTTGGCAAAGACAAATAATAAGGATTGAGTCAGAAGAGGATATGAAAGCTTCAGATCAATGAAATACAGTCCAGAGGAAGAGGGCAGTTGGTTGATATATTCATTTAAGTAGGAATATTCAGAAGAGATCATTCAGCAGGGATTTTCCAAACAATTACTTTGTTAAAATCACAGATTTTACAAGTAGGCCATTCAAAGATTCTTTATGACTTGTTGGTTGGAGGCAATCGGCCACAGGAAAACTTAGAACTAGGTTTCGTGCTAGACGGCACTCACCAGTCAGCAAGGTGTATCTGCAGCTATCCTGAAGGAACTCACGTCCCTTCTGAGATTCGAACCCGCGTCACCAAGTAGTGCAGCAGCAGTCAGAAACGTTACAACTGAGCTATTCGGACTCGCGATTCACCTCCTGTAGGACAGTATTGAATACTTTTTTTGATTGGACACTAGTCAGTAACTAGTATGATGTATCTAGCCCTATCTTTGGTGCAGCACTGGATGAGGTGGGTTTGAATCTCAGAAGGGATATGAGTTCTTTGAAGGTAGTTGCAGATACGCCTTGCTGACCAGTGAGTGCCAACTAACACGAAATCTAGGTCCAAGGCTTCCTCTCGATTGCCTTCAACCATCTAATATCAACAATTCAAAGTGCACAGTGATGGCGACTCACCTAGCGGCATGGTAGCCACATTACACCAAAGATAGGACTTGACACACATATTACACTAGCTAGTGACTAGGATCCAGTCAAAAGTATCCGATACAGTCCTATAGGAGGTCAATCGCCAGTGAGCCCGAATAGCTCAGTGGTAACGTCTGTGACTGCAGCACTGGTTGGTGGCGCGGGTTCAAATCTCATAAGGGACATGAGTTCCTTCAGGATAGTTGCAGATACACGTTGCTGACGAGTTCCAACTAGCAGGAGACGTAGGATCAAGACTATTTGTGGCCGATTGCCTCCAACCATCTAATATCAACATGTAATTTCACTTGTTCACTTTGCTTTAATCTACATAAAAAGTGACCTCTTATTGCACTGTTTACTCTTGCGAGTGTTCAAAATATTTGTAACATGGTGGTGATAGGTAAGTTTCTACTAAACTTGAGAGAAACTATAATCGTGGATGTCAATGAATCCCGATACATGATTGAATTGTTCCTGAGGTTTTTTTATTTCAAACTGCTAATGTCTGAGAAATGGAGAGTAGGTGGCACAGCAGTAGAATGATCGCCAACCTCGCCACAAGTGGTTAGGAGTTCGATCACCGTCCACTGACGCGCTCCTTTACCTCGCTAGACCAGTAATAAGACTGGTAAAGAGGGTAGGTTGGGCATGCGGCAGCTAGTAATCCCATCCTATAAAAATAAATACCACTGCTACCGAAATTTCAGGCCTCTAGCTTGAAGCAGTCCTATGTTCCAGTGGGAATGTGAAGAAATTTTTGAAAATGTCAGGAAAATAAAATGAACTGCCTATCATCTTTAACTACTCAGTTATATGCTTGTATCCCAAAATGCAGTCCTGCACTTTTTAAAGAAAATAATTGGCTTTCAACTAAATGTCATGCATTTCTTGAAGGAGGCAAGGAAGATAATCTCACAATGGATTGGTTTGAGCTTCAGGTCAGTTGGCGTAGTGTCACTCAGTTTACTATTAATTACCACTTATTCAAACTACCAAAGAAAGGAGACTTAAGTCAATGCGAGAACTGGCGCGGAATTATGCTCCTGTCCATCCCAAGCAAAATACTAAACCGCATCATCCTGGAAAGAATCAAACATGCCCTGGATGAAAAACTTCGACAGGAACAGGCTGGATTCAGGAGAAACAAGTCATGCATTGATCAGATCGCCACATTACGAATCATCATTGAACAGAGCTTGGAATGGCAGTCACCTCTCTATCTCAACTTCATCGACTTTGAAAAGGCCTTCGACAGCATCGATCGAGAGGTGATTTGGCAACTACTTCGCTACTGCGAGGTGCCACCAACAGTTATACATCTCATCCAACAGCTGTACGACAATGCTGCATGCCAAGCAATCCACAACGGGAAACTTACGGAATCCTTCGAAGTAAAGACTGAAGTAAGACAAGCTGGCTGCCTACTATCACCAATGATTTTCCTGATTGCAGTAGATTGGATAATGAGACAAACAGCGGGCAATGAGAAAACAGGCATAAAATGGACTCACACAAAAAACTTGGAGGATCTGGACTTCACCGATGATATGTGTCTGATTTCCCACAAATTGGAAGATATGCAAGCGAAAAGCAACAAGTTGGAAGAAGAAGCATCAAAGATGGGACTACAAGTAAACATAGAGAAAACAGAGGTGATGAGGAGTCCTGGGCAACACCACCAACAGCAACAACAACAACTGACAACAATCAGCATAAATGGGAGGAACCTGAAAGAAACAACCTCCTTTACCCACCTGGGAAGCATCGTTTCAACTACAGGCAGATGGAACTGACGAGGATATCAAAGCAAGGATCGGGAAAGCAGGACAAGCTTTCACTACTCTCAAGTCTGTGTGGAGGTCAACAGCACTCAGCACGGAAATGAAAATAAGATCCGGATTTTCAACTCCAATGTGAAGTCAGTGCTACTATGCGGATCAGAGACTTGCATTTCGCGTCATGAAGAGCATCTCAAACAAACTACAGACCTTCATTAACAGTTGTCTTCGCTCAATTCTCAAGATCAGATGGCCAGCCAGAATAGATCAGCAACAGAGATCTCTGGCAATGAGCGAACCAACCCAGCAGGAACCGATTGTGCAACAAATAAGCAGGAAGAAATGGAGGTGGATTGACCATACTCTGAGGAAACGAACCATCAAGTGACATCACTAGACAAGCCATTGCTCGAGTGGAACTCAAAAGGGAAGCGTCGAGTTCGTCGTCAGTGAAAGGGTGACATGGGGTAGGAGGTCATGTGAAAAGGAGATGAAAACGTGTGGGCAGACTTGGAGCCAGGTGAAGACTCTAGCAGAGAACAGAACGCAATGGAGACGCACGGCTGAAGCCCTACGTTCCTCTAGGTATTAAAGGAAACAATAATAAAAATAATAATACTATAACCTGAAGATATTGAATGAAACGAGAATATTATGCAATAACTTTGGCGGAAAATTCTGTACATTATACAAAATACTGTCCAAAATAAATTTATTATTAAGTTGACGTATCAGCTTCTAGTATGGACATTTTGACGATGTCATGATGTGTCATGTGCTACTGATAAGATTTATCAGTAGTACCTATCAGATAGAGGTTCATTGGCACAAAAACATCAAATGACGGGCAGATAGATTTGTCATCAAAGAGAGGAAATGAACCAGCATCGCAGTAGAACAATGGGAGACACGAAGGGAAGACAAAGAAACACAGTACGAAGTGTTATAAGTAGCACAACACGGAAGATCTGTGCAAATGACGGGGTTCGATCCCCGGCCACAGACGCACTCCTTTACCTCGCTAAGCCAGAAATAATGCTGGTGAAGAGGAAAGGTTGGGCATGAGGCTAGCAACCCCATCCTGTAAAATAAACACTGCTACAGAAACTTCAAGCCACTAGCTTGATGCCCTATGTTCCACTGGGGAACGTGAAGGAGAAAAAAGATATACATTATTCCTCAGAATGTTTTATTTTTAATCTTTTACTTTCCCAGTGGAACATAGGGCTGTTTCAAGCTAGAGGCCTGAAGTTTCCGTAGTAGTGGTGTTTTTATTTTTACGGGATGAGTTTACTAGCCACCTTATTCCTAACCTTCCCTCTTTTAGCCAGTCTTATTACTGGCTCAGCGAGGTAAAGGATTGCGTCAGTGGCCGGGGATCGAAACTCGGACCACAGGAGGCGTTGCTGGCGAGCATTCTATCGCTGTGCCACCGACGTACAATTCCCCAAAATGTCTATATTCAGTTGCAAATAAACATTCCGTCGCTATATCTCTTGTCTTCTCCCGATACAACAAAATTAGATAGATGGTGACTGACAGTGGAATTCAGCAGGCACATTTTTTTCTACTGAAAACTACGGATGACGATTAAGAGCCTCACTGAGAACATCAGCATTCTCTTGGGGTGGGGAGTACGGATACATCTAGTTAGTTGATGACTTGTGCCGAGATCCATTTCTAGACAGAATCAACTAAAACTATATTATTATTCATTAAAAATGCCCATTAAAATTCTTCAAAAGAATGGTCAATAATATTGACAGATTACAGCTCAATAGCATCAATACAAATAAGCTGATTGTCAGAAGAATTAGGAAAGATAATATTACAAATTCATGAATTTATAGTCTCCACTGAAGGCCAGTCAGGGCAATAGTAGTGGCTGGCTGGACATGCTTCTTCTGCACACAGAGCACTGGTTGTTTGAGGCGAATTGCAATAGCCTGTGCTGTTCGGAGCATGTGGCGCTTCGATGATTTTGGCAATTTATTAGGTACCCGGTAGATGATAGAGAAGGATTCTTCAACGCTGGCTGGCTGGCTTTGTGGCCGGATGGTTTGCACCAGATGGTCTAATATCAAACTATTAATGATTTTACACCTACACCTTTGCTTAGCCATACTGGGAGATGTTCTCGAGCCAGTTAGAACGAAAAATCAAGTTCCTAGAGCAACGGCCAATATAACTCGCTGATCCACAAGTGCAGTTGAATTGGTGGATACAATTTGAAGTGGCTAATCTAGTCTAGGTACTTCATCTTTCAGTCAGGGTAGCATCATCGGTCGTGTAGAGAATAAGACGTGTAGTTCGCCAGCACTGAAAGTTCTTTGAACTGATTTTCTTAGTTTCTTCGTAATTATTATTACTATTATTATTCTAGGTTACTTATATCCAACCATAGAATACTTCATATTCTCATCAGCAGAGGAACAACAACGACACTTTTTGATTCTCATTTATATGTAAATTTTGAAACATTTTTCAGTAGACAATTGCGTATAATGAACGAACGAGTAAAGTGAGATTTTTAAAAGGCAAAGAGACAGAGGGAGAGGAAGAGATGAATGGTAAAACAGCCTTCTTCTTTCGCCTCTTCGTCTTCTTCTCCTTGTTCCTTGTCTCCCTGGAATTCATTTCCTCTTTTCCACACGTGTTATTTTTGTTGTTGTTAGAAATTCCTTTCATCATATCAAATATCATTTGATTGGACTTTATCGTTTGTCTCAAGAGAAAAATAGGCAGGGAGAGGGAGAGAGATCATGTCTGCTTCTTTCGGTGTTTGTGTTTTAACTCTTTCCTTCTTAGTTTTGTCATCTATATAAATTTTATGTTTGCTTTCAGATAAAGACGATAGACAATTGACACTAGGTTTTATATCTCCATCATGTTTTGTTTTTTTGCTTTGGTTTTCTCAAAGGATTTTTAACTGCAGTTCTCTAATTGATTGTGATTATTGTAGTCAGATATACACATGTATAAATACACAAACAATAATAATAATACTAATAATTTGCTTTATTCCAAAACAGTACTTGCGATACAGAATGGAATTCTCAGCATGTTATACTACAGTATTGCATCCAGTTAGTACATTATCAATAAATAGAATTCTACATAGATTAAGGAAATCTCAGTTCATTATGACAACAACATATTGGCATGCAGGTAGCAAAGCCAAAGTTGAACAGTGTTTGAAGGTTTTAGAAAAGTAGGTGCTATCATATTTACTGGTGTAAGCGAGAGAAAGAAACAAAGCAGCACATAACGGAAAAAGAGAGAGAGAGAAAAGGAAAAGAAAGAAAGAAAACATTGTACCTATAAATGATATGAGTTGGAAAGACGAGATCCAGTTGTTCTACTGACTATTTAATAAGTTATAGGTATCACGCCCAATGCTTTCTTTATCACACAGAACACGAGCTAAGTAGGGTATGGTTGAGTTTTTGTACTTGCTGGTGCGAGCATATAGTTTTCTATATAGGCTTCTGGTTTTGCCTGATGAGATGTAAGGGGAGAGTTGTGAGTGAAGAGGGTGGTGTGAGTCAGATGAAATGGATTTGGCCCGTTTTTCACATGAGTCCATGTGCCTGTCAACCAGAATATTAACAAGCTGGTTAAGTGGCACGTTGCTTACCCTGCTGACAACCTTTAACATCCTGCGTAATATGTTATAGTCTTTCTTCAGCAGCCCTGGAAAAACTAAGGGGGAACAATAGAGAATAATAGGCACAATGTGAGAGTTAACGAATTGTAGGAGTAAGGGTTGGGTAATACCAGAATGTTTTAACTTCTTGATGTAGAAGGTAAGACGGAATATTTTCTTAGAAATCACCGAGATATGAGACGACCAGGAGAGGTCAGCAAATGTCTGAACCAGACAGAATCGGAAGCATTTATTTCCCAATACGAATTTAAAACAAGAAACAAAGATTAATAAAAATTTAATTGGTGGATGGTGACTAGCAGTGGAATCTATGACAAACCCCATTTCGTCCTATTTGGGACTCGTCATCTGGATGTACCTGCATTCCCCAGTCACTGAGTGATGATGTTCCCGCCGAAGTTCGAACCCAGTGCCTATAGTTTCAAACGCCAAAGTGTTATCCACCACTTGAACCACGAGAGCCACTGCCTCTTGTGCAACGGGTCATATTAAATATTTAATTGAATTTTAGATTTTCCCATCGATTGATTGGACCAAAGTGCTCGGTCTAAGGTTGAAATGTCGGCTTCTAAAATTCAATTAATAAAGATTAATAAAGCAGGATTCAATGAATTCATCAAATTTCTGTGGAATTCTTCAACTGAATACTCTAAATACATCGGTGTTGACACGATTAGAAACACATTGGGAGATATCAGACTGATAAGCAAATAAACTGCACTGAATTAATCACGCAAAATGATACGTGTGAATGTTTTTCATGTTATGTTCAAATATATAAGCGGAAAAAGGGGTATGAGAGATTGAAATTAAGATAAAGTACATTACGGTGCAATTCCATCACTTGAATAAACAAACAGTTATCAGAGAAAGAACTTAAATATATCAAGAATTGCGAACTGAGTAATTTTAGTAGTAATACTTCTGAAACGAGTGAGGATAATGCTACTGATAAAAGATTGTTTTCAATGAATCAGGAATAATAACAGGAGGTAGAATATAATAATAATAATAATAGTTAATAAGTCAAACGTATTACCATGGTGTAGGTCGGTGACACATCGATATAATGCTCACCGACCACGCTTCATATGGTCCGGGATTCAAACCCTGACCAACGCACTCCTTTACCTCACTGAGCCAGTAATAAGACTGGCGAAAAGAAGGAAGGTTGGGTATGAGGCGGCTAACAACCTCATCCCGTAAAAATAAAAAAACCACTGTTACCGGAATTTCAAGCCTCTAGCTTGAAAACTTATGATCAACTGGGAACGTAAAGGAATAAAAAAAGTTACCATGGTAGATTCAGAGCGACGATCATCTCCTTTCGTATACAGAAACCTGGTTTATAAACTCGAATTGCACAAGCCTCTGAAATTTCAAGCATCCTCCTGTTTCTTAGTCAACTGACAATAGTGAATGACTTGACAGCGTCGATATCACGTCCATAGTCCACGAGATGCTTTGCTACCAAGATTTCTGGCATTTTAGACTCATGAGTTTTCAACCAACTTGGCAAATGCTCCATCATGCATTTTATCTTAATTTTAATCTCTCATACTCCTTCTCCACTTATCTATTTGAACATGACCTGAAAGAATATTCGCACGTGTCGTTTTGCGTGATTAATTCAGTGTATTTTATTTGCTTATCAGTTTTATTTCCCCCCAATATATTGTCAGTAGTACATTTATGTATATATATATCCCCACTTGTGGAGTATTTAGCTGAGGATTCCTACCAAAACTTGATGAATTCATGAAATCAAGATCTGGGTCTTGTTTTTTTAGGTTATGTGTCACGATAATTATGCATGAAAAATCGATAAACAACATATTGTAGAAGTTTTTTAACTGTGAATATGTCGTCCCAAGCGCAAAAACATGCACACTGATACACTCGTTTTAAGTTTACGATTAATTAAAATGATTGTAATTCAAAAAGTGAATTTTACTTTTGAAGTTCTCATAAGAGAAACAGATCTCAATTGCAGATTTCATCACAAGCTAATAACGGTTAGAAAACTGCTTGAAACCAGACAGGACTGGAAAGCTGTTCAGACCCCATGGCCCTGGACTTTTCATCGGTGAGCACCCATGCCCCTACTGCCAGGGATTGAATCCAAGATCTTCAGGTTGCAACACCAGAAATCATTGATCCCTGAACTGTAACTCCCTTCATTCCATGATTTTTACCGCGACCGCTAAACAGTGTCATTGTTGAGCATCGACTTCACTGTGACAATAGTAAACCACATTGAACATGACTTCTCTTTACAACTTCAGGACATCCATCCAGAGCCTGGTAATGAGCTAGAGTGCTATTTCACGAATTCTAGGCTTATTAAATTCCAACCCAAGTGGCTTAATCTGGTATCATATTTAGTACGTGGTAGGTTATTGAAGAGTCTCAAATTAGGGTGAAACAGATGTCCAGTGTTCCCTGTTGGTTTTCAGTGGTTCTCTCCAAATGATTTTGGTTCGTAATGGTGTCAGTGAATCCTGATCCCTACAACAAATATCAACAATCGAATACCGAGTTTGTTTCAAATGTTTTAGGCTAACAATTAAATCCAACATATTCATGACATATTTTTAAAGTAAATTAACAGCCTACTCATGAGTAGTTTGAGTAGTTACTCATCATCGGTATACTTGATTTGACTTGTCTCTTTAAGCTAAATCTGACTCACTGGTTTCAAAATAGAACTTTGCACTGATGTGCAACAGTTCAAGTTGCCACACTCCCTCTTTGTAGCACACAAAGCAAGAGAAGAGAGTAAAAACAAATGCAAGATAGAGAGAGTAAACAGAGATATGAGGCAAAAAGAATAGTAATATCAAAGAACTATTGGATATTATAAGTCACAAGGAGCGGATGCATCTACACCAGCCATTGAGAACGATTTTGAGCCATATCACCAATTCTTTCCAGCCTTCATTGGTGTTTACTGTCCCGGGGACCCCAACCAGGAAGTTTACATCTTCCTATGTGGATTTCATTGACTGATGAAGCCATGTTTTGGTTTGAACACCATTAGCTAACTCTTTTCCAACGTGATCCATCTTATGTCAAGCTAACATTGCCCGTCAGTCAATGAAGACAATGGCTATGGCATGCGTAACACATGTCCTAACCATCTCAGTCGATGTAACTTCACAACCTCGTCTATTGATTTCCCCTCTACCTAGAACTCGATCGAAGCCTAACCTCAATATTGCTCACCATATTAAAATACTGCACACGGGAGATAGGACGCAGGCACCTGTAATCAAAGACAGCTAGCCGGCCTTCTCATGTCTTCCACTCTCAATGGCCAGGTCTCACAGCCATAAAGGAGGACGGGGCGAACTACTGAATAGTAAACAAGCCCTTTGGTCAATAGCTGGATATCACGTCTACGCCAAAGACGGCATAAACTGGTAAATGCCGCAAGAGTCTGTTGTATCACCACGGATGATATTCTTAATTGTGGTGGACTGGATTATACGGAAGACTGTGTGTGGAGATAGAAAACAGGAGGAATACACTGCACTCACAGATAAGAAGACTCTACAAGATCTAGATTTCGCGTGTGGATGATTTATGTTTAATGTCATACAAACTCGAAGACTTACAGGCGAAAAGCAACAAACTGGCTGAAGAGGCTAGCTGGCAGCGAAGACAGGATCCCAGGTGAACATATACAATGTGGAGACGGAGGTGATGAAGATAACCAACAACAACCAGCACCAATCACAATCAACGGGAGAGATTTTACAGAGGTCACTGTCTTCCTTCATTTATCTGACTAAGAAGCACACTAGCAACCACTCGCACTCGGACAGCACGGATGAAGATGTTAAAGCCAGTCAGACAGTATCTGAAAGGCAAGATATGCACGCTTTCATCAACCTGAAACCAGTTGGGAAAACTCCTACTGCACTGCACTCCACTCCGCCTCAGCATAAACAACAATAACAACAACAACAACATTCGGATTGTGTTCAACACAAGCAAATGTCAAGTCAGTCATTGAGTTGTTATATACGGGTGAGGAACTTTCACTGCACTTTTATCAACAGCTGCCTCCTCGCAGGCTGCATACTGAAGACCAAATGGCCGGCTGGGGGGCCAGAAAGAATTAGAAAAGAAGAACCTCTGACTGGGCACGACACCAACCGAGTGAGAGGCGATTGCTCAACAAATAGGAAGGATTGAGTATACGTCACTGAGGAGGGAGGCGGTCGAATGACATCGCGTTCAATGCACAGGCTATCGGTCGAGTGGAATCCAAGTGGGTCGTCGATGACATGGTGTAGATCGTGTGGCGAGATAATATATATTTTGATTTGAATCATTTGGGTTTCCACAGGATATTGTACGGGTGGTGGCGGCGATGAAATTTCATCTCCTTGAACTGCATAAATTGAAAATCACGAGTCACAATTATTCACCAACTTTTATGGATATACAACACTGTAGAAATTGATAAAGAATTTATCGATAAGAATATTTTATTGCTCACTTATCAACCTTTTTGAAAACATTTTATGGGAATATTCTGACAGAAAAAAGGATTTGTACTGACTGAAAAAAATAAGGATAGATGTATTTTTCTTTCAAAAACTTTATGTTTATACAGAATTTCGTGTTATATCGCGACAATAAAGATAAAATAAAATTGTGTATTAAATTCGTTCAATCAATAGTGAATGTTAGCACACGATAACTCAATAGAAGATTAGTGAGAATAATTCATGACTTATCTTAACCGGTATTTTTGAGAAAGACAAAAAAAATAAACCCATTTCTGTTCACTTCATTATTTACAAATAAGTAAGTAAGTAAGTGAGTAAGTAAATGTAGGCTGAAGGGAAGAGAAGCAAAGTGAGACTTTTGCTTTGATTATGTCTCCGCTTTTACCTCCGGCCTTAATACCCAATAACCTTTCATTCCAGCAGACTGTGACAGACGTCGATCAAGAGATATCTCCTTCTTTGCGTACTGGCCAGCCGACTAGAGAGGATAAGCAACAAGGGACTCTAGTAGTACAGCGAACCAACCAACCAAGAACTAATTACTTAGTGAATATGTAGGACCAAATGGAGTTGTACTGGACATAAGCTAAGCAGACTGTTAGGCAACACGAATCCTCAGGCCAGCCTTCACGTGGAGCCTATATGGGAAACGATGATTCGGGTATCCCAGAGGGATGATTAGTGGGAAACGAAAGCCTACTGGGACTCATGGAGCTAGTCAAAGCGGACTGGAGAGAATAGAGTAAGATGTAGTTGTGCTGTTTGAGCTTTGACTGTCTGACTGGTTTCAACGTAGAACTCTGCATAAATGTGCAGCAGTTCGAGTTGTCACACTCCCTCCTTGTAGCACACAAAGTAAGAGAAAAGAGTAAAGAGAGATGCAAAAGAGAGGGAGATAATAAACAGAAATATGAGGCAAAAAGAATAGTAATAAGGAAGAACAATATAATTTTATTGGATGTGAAAAATCACAAAGAATGGATGCATATGCGGCAGCCATTGAGAACGATTTTGATCCTTATCACCAATTGTCTCCAGCCTATATTGGTTTTTACCATCCTGAGGATCCCCACCAGGAAGCCAATCTACACTTCCCTACGTAGCTGGCTGGCTTAAAGTAACTGTTATGCATTCGATTGACTGATAAAGCCATGTTTTGGTTTGACCACCCAGCACTGGCTAACTCTTTGCCAACCTGATCCATCCTATGTCAGCTAACATCGCCCGTCAAGGAGGGCGATGGTTACGGATGTAGTACTCCAGTACTCTCAGGTTTTCCAGTGGTTCTCTAAATGATGTCAGCTCATGATGAAATCCACCAAACAATGTTAAAATATATTTCAATCCACATTATAACATTCTAACAAGTTATTTATTTTACTATAAAAACATCTTATTGACTAACAACTTTCTTCTTAATTCCTATCCTATTGTATTTAACTGAAAACACTAATATTGTTTCCGAATGTCCTTTATCTTTGTGTTTTATTTATTTTATTTTTTATTTTGATTACAGCTTGATGCCACACCGTATTTTCAGTACAAGTATGGAATTTTCAGCATGGATATCGGTAGCCCAAATTTTGCAGACCGACCATAGATATCGGGTGTGCGTCGGCAGGGGATCGAACCCCGGACCATGTGCATGGTCGGCGAGAGTCCTAACCACTGTGCAAGTCTTATATTGGTTTCATTCAAATGCCCAATCATCAGTTTTTACTGTTGTATATAAATGAAGCAAGAAAGTTGTGTGTGAGTGAGTACCTTGATATGATTATGAAAAATAAATTGTGCTCGAAACGCCATCAGTGAATAATACTGTGTGATTTTATCAAAATAAAATTTTACCCATAATGGAATTATACTCTACCACCACAGTACCCAAGTTTTATTCTTATTTCAACATCAAACTCAGCACAGAAGTCCGGCAGTTCAACGTGCTACACTCCATGTACTACACAAAGACTGACGAAAAAGACTCAAAAGATCCATAATAAGCAGAAATGTACCAGAGAAAGAAGAGTAGCATGGAAAAACATGAAGGTTTGGTGAATATGAGAGATCACATGGGGTGAATGCACTTACACACCACTGAGAAGAATTTTGAGTCATATCACAAAGTGATCAACAGCCATTGGTTCTTAGAATACCAAGAACTGCAATAAGGTAGTCTACACCACTCTACAGAGCTCAAACCAACCATTAAAGTCTTATTGGATTGATTCCAGGTCCCAATTTGACCACTCTTAAATCTCTTTTGCAACCTCTATTCCTATGTCAGTTAATACTGCCTACTGAAGAAAGAGATGGCCCGGAATTGGCGACATGTATCTCAGCCGTTTCAAATTAGTCCACCTTCAAGACCTTGTTGATTAGTTTACACTCCTTACTGAACATTATACACCGAACCGCTCAATATTACTCACCATAGTGTACCTCTTAACACACAGGAGATAGGACGCCGAACTTGTGTTCCAAGACAATTATCCTTTTACTATCTTCCACCTTCAGTGGCCACGTCCTTTGATCGATAGCCAGTTATCACATCTACACCAATCCACAGGTCAACTTGTATATAATAGTAAGTGACAAAACAGATGAACTCACATGTCAGGAGAATTAATGTATTAGTCACGGAACTTAGTTAAGCAGAGCAGATTACATAAGACTAATTAACGAAGTTTCACAATTTATTCATTCTTCATCCTAATAACTGTACAGCTTCGAAGTGAAACTTATTATATTATTATTGTTTCCTTTAGTTCCTGGTCTTGCATTTCCGATCCTCGCTGCTTTGATATCCTTATTAGTTCCGTCCGCCTGTAGTTGAAACGATGCTTCCCAGGTAGGTAGGTAGATAAAGGAGGTTGCTACTTCCAGATTTCTCCCATTTATTCTAACTGTTCTCTGTCGTTGTTGCCGTTGCTGTTAGCCAGGAATCTTCATCACCTTTGTTTTCTCTATGTTCGCATGAAGTCCTATCTTCTCTGGATGATTCTTCTATCGCCAACTTGTTGCTTTTCCCTTACATATCTTCCAGTTTGTAGTAAATCAGAAATATATCATCAGCGAAGTCCAGATCCCCCATGCCTTTTTGTATAGGTCCATTTTATGCCTGTCTCTTCGTTGCCCTGCCCGTTGTCTGTCGCATTATCCAGTCTACTGCAATCGGGAAAATCATTGGAGATAGGAAGTGAAACTTAGGAAAGATTTTCAGCGGATTTGAGTTTATTAATTACTTGTTTGGTATTGGCTCTCAGTGGATTCCAAAATGCGCACCTCGCGAAACCTACAACTCGTGTCAACTAGACATATCTGCCACTCTCAGTTTGTGATATTGTTCTCACTTAGACTCGAACTCATTACTATATAATGTTTTATCACAAGTGTGGATACATTATTTCAATAGATTTTTCCCGTTCCTTTGCGTTCCATGTAGTAACTACGACTTTGGACTTGAGGTGTGAAGCTTTATCAGTGGCTGCCTTCCATTTTACGAGGTAGAGCTACAAACCCAACTTTCCCTCTTTACTGGGCTTTGCTTCAAATCTACAAAAAATAGCTATTTTAAACTAAACTACTTATGAGTAGTATAAAATGTCAGATTAAATTTTAGAAGAATGCTAAAATGTAACGACTCAGAGCGTGGAGTTGGAGTGGATGAAATACAAAATTTTGAAAGATTACTATATAAGTGAAGTGGTATTATGACTTTAGGAGTTGATCAAGTGTTTTTAAGAAATTTAAAGCGCGATGATGAGGACAATAAAAAAGGCAAAGATGAAGTAAAATGAATTCAACCGGTAAAATAGAATAAAAAGTGAGATAGGATTGCTAGCTGCCTCATACCCAACCTTCCCTCTTTTAGCCAGTCTTGTTTTACTGGCTTAGCGAGGAAAAGAAGTGCGTCAGTGGCCGGGGATCAAACTCCGGACCATATCAGGCATGGTTGGCGAGCATTCTAGTAATGTGCCGCTGACGCACCAAAAAGAATATTACTACAACCGAAGTAATGTAAAGGATGCAACATAACGTTTTTAATAAGCACTTATGGATAAGGTGAACATTCCACTTTACATAAAAAAATTGGAGGATACATGAACTCTCAAAGTGATTAATTCGGGCGTATAGATAACTTTAAAGGATAAATCGCATACATACTACAAAAAACTTTATTACATTATTTATGCAAAAGTTAGTGAAATTACGAGACACCAATCAAAAATAAGTGCGTCGGTGGCATAGCGGTTAGGATGCTCGCCGACCATGCACATGGTCCGGGGTTTGATACCCGGCCGACGCACTCCTTTACCTCGTTAAGCCGGAAATAAAGCTGGTAAAGAGGAAAAGGTTGGGCATAGGGCTAGCAACCCCGTCCTGTAAAAATAAACACTGCTACAGAAACTTCAAGCCTCTAGCTTGAAGCCATATGTTCCACTGGAAACGTGAAGGAATAAAAAAAGTCAAAAATAAGGTACTGGTCGCCAGAAAAGGCAGCGAGAAGAGGAATTCCAGTGAATATTGGAGAATACGGAGGTGATGGAAATATTCAATCAAGGAGAAGGAGAAGCACAAATCACCATCAACGGGAGGAATTTTAAAGCAGTCACCTCTTTCTTTCACATAAGTGGGAAACACCATCTCAACTACAGGCAGCACAAATGAAGATTTCGAAGATACCCAAGATAGGGGAAACGCAAGAAAGGCGTTTATTTCTTTGAGATCAGTACAGAGACTCATAGGACTTAGCACAAACAAAAAGACTCAAATTTTCAACACTAATGTCTAGTTAGCGATTCTATGTGTTTCAGAAACTTAGCGAATGAGTCTTGGGGGGGGGGAGCATTTTCTATAGGCTAGTGAAGATTTTCATCAACACTTTTCATCACCCACTTGCCTTCATACTAAAGATCAGATATTCAGCCATCCGACTAGCCAGGAAGAATAATCAACCAAGAACTCTGGTGGTGAAACAGTCAACAGGTAAATTAGGCATACACTGAGGAGACTGTTTTGCTGACATCAAATGCCAGGCAGAGACTCTCAAGTAGAGCCCGAATCAGCGAACGACGAGTTGAGTGTGTGTCCGACTGTGACAAAGAGAAGGAAATGAAAGCCTACAGATGATCATGGAGAGCCAGCCAGATAAAAAAAAACTGCAGAGGGTAGGCTAAATTATTGGTGTGCTCGTAGAGCCCTCCTTTGTTCCAAATGGGAATTCGAGTGACACTATAAACTACGCATGTACTGATTACAAGCAAATATTAAATAAAACTTATTGCGTTTGAGATTAATTCACAGAAAGAGGAGACAAAATTGAAATAATAATAATAATGATAACAATAGTAGTATTAGTAGTAAACAGAATGTTAAAAAGGTATAAACGAAATCCATTCATATTCAAGTATTGGTTTGTAGGGATTTGGTTGATTGGTTACAGGATTTCATCATGAGCTGACATCAGTTAGAGAACCACTGGAAAATCTGGTAGTACTGGACAGCTGTTTCGTTCTAGTTTGGGACTATTCACCAGTACGCACCCATCGGGGTTAGAACCCAGGGCCTTCTGGTTACAAGGCGAGCTCATGGGCCGTTGGATCGGGTCCCAGTGGCTGAATGGGTTCGAACCCCGGTGAGTGCGTACTGTGAAGAGTCCCAAACTAGGACGAAATAGCTGTTCAGTACTCACAGGTTTTCCAATGGTTCTCAAACCAAAGTCAGCTCATGATGAAATCCTGTAAAAAAATCCATTCATATAGCCCTATTCTATCTCATCTAGTGGATAGAGAACACAAGATTGATGTTAACGAGGCGGCTTTCAAAGTCATCTACCGCATACCAACCAACTAATCTTAACTTCACCTTAAGAGTTCGTCTACTACACATATTAATGAAGCTGGCTGTTGGGATCCACATTAAGAAACCTAACTTATGATTTATCCAAAAACAAAGTTGGTTGGTTCAGACACTGTCCTCACTTTGGCCATCAATCAAGGTTCTAATGATCCTCAATTTGTGGAAATTTCCTTAATTTTAGTTAATATTTTATTTGCTATTGTATTTTTATTATTATTATTATAATTTAA
The DNA here is from genome assembly GCA_944472155.2 of Trichobilharzia szidati. Lineage (NCBI taxonomy): Eukaryota > Metazoa > Platyhelminthes > Trematoda > Strigeidida > Schistosomatidae > Trichobilharzia > Trichobilharzia szidati. The sequence goes on from OX235273.1 coordinate 77,145,885, forward strand.
GCATCCTTAATGAACTGTAATTCCATTGATCTTACTTTACAAATCGATATTATTTAAAAAACACTAATATTTTTATTGACTACTAATCTAGAATATTCTATATATATAAATATATATATATATATATATTATTGTAGAGCCGGTAGAGTAAATTATCGATTGATTGGACTCTAGTCAGTAACTAGTGTGATGTGTCTAGTCCTTTGTTTGGTGCAGAGTGAATTCTATCAGTCAGATTTGCAATGTGGCCACCATGCCACTAGGCGGTAGCTCGCCATCCATCACGGTGCACACTGATTTGATGATAATTAGATGGTTGGAGGCAATCAGCCACAGGAAGCCCTGGTTGACCTAGGTTTCGTGCTATCTGGCTATCGACCAAAGGGCGGGTGTACTACTCACCAGTCCGCTCCGTCCTCCTTAATGGCTGTGAGACCTGACCATTGATAATGGAAGACATGAAAAGATTAGCTGTCTTTGATCACAGGTGCCTGTGTTCTATCTCCTGTGTGAAGTGGTATAATAAGGTGAGCAATATTGAGGCTAGGCATCGGTCGAGTGCTAGGTAAGGAGGGGAAATCAGTCGCCGACACTATGAAGTTACATTGACTGAGATGGTTAGGACATGTGTTATGTATGCCTAGTCATCGCCCTCCTCGACTGACGGGCAATGTTAGCTGACATAGGATCAGGCTGAAAAAGAGCTAGCAGCGGTCAAACGAAAGCATGGCACCAGTCAATGAAATCCACAACAGTTAGTTTAAGCCACGTAGGAAGGCGTAGACTTCCTGGTTGGGGTCCTCGGGACGGTAAACACCAATGAGGGCTGAAGACAATCGGTGACATGGTTCAAAATCGTTCTTAATGGCTGACGCAGATGCATTCACTCCTTGTGATTTGTGATTTCAAATGAAACCATATTGTTCTTCGTTATTACTATTCCTTTGTCTCACACCTCTGTTTACTGTCTCTATTTTGCATTTGTTTTTACTTTCTTCTCTTGCTTTATGTGCTACATGGAGAGAGTGTGGCGACCATTAACTGCTGTACATCGGTGCAAAGTTCTATGTCGAAAACAGACAAACAGACAGACAGTTAGCTCAATTATTTTTTCGAAATATTCGAAAAATGCTGATCAAAAACAAAACAAAAACGGATGCAAGATCAAATCAAAAAGAGATCGCCTCCATCTACGATTATATTATATTCTGTTCTATTCATATCTATCGAAGTTATAGTGTTAAATTAAAGCAAACATTTACGGATCAAATAAAAATGAGCAGATGGGGTTATCACACGCACACACGGGCGCACAAAAAAGGGGGTGGGTGATATATGAACAAAAAGAATGATACCTACATATATCTGCGTAAATGATACTGAAAAATGGACTGATGATGATATTAACTGAAGTTTTATATAAAAAAATATGTGTAAATATTGAAGCAGTTCCAATAATAATCTGTGAGAAGTACTCATTTAGAGAGATAGTAAGGGTGGGGGGAGGCAAAAGGCATTCTATAAAAGTTATCCAAAAAAGCAAACAACAGAACTTTTTTTCACAAGGGAATCAAATCGAATGGAAAAAAAATCAGATATTAGTTAGTTAGTCAGTTAGGGATACAAAGGCGCTCATTAGTTTATCTTATCACTAATCTCTCCGGATTAAACTCTTCAATACCAGGTTGTTGAAGTAGACGACGACCGGCCTCTTCTTCCTCCAGTTTCATTTGTTCACTAACCTTTGAACTATTATTCTGTGTTAAGCTTGGATTATCTTTTAAAATAATACTGGCTAATAGGCGTCCAGTAATTGGTCCGGTTAGAATACCCCAACAGGAATTACCTGTCGCAATGTATACACCTGATACACCGGGTACTTTACCGATAACAGGTACACCATCAGATGAAATAGGCAGGTAACAAGCTGATTCAGTTATTACCTCGGCATCTTTTAACGAAGGGATAACACTGGTGACTATTTCTTGCAATCGATGACAACGCCAAGGTTCTACTTCGACTTTGTCTTTTGAAGATGGTACAGGCTAGAAGAAGAAAAAAGGAAACAATAATAGTAATAATAATAGAATAGGAGAGGATTCGTGATCAAACTTGAAAATTATTCGAATGCTCACTAGCGACTAAAATAAGGGATAAAGTTGCCCAGTGTGGTTGGTTCCAATCAGAAATTATGACCAGCGTAAGGATGAATACACACCGACAACATTGTTTGGTAGTGGCGTTAAAAGTGGAGAACTGAGAGAAGTTAGAATTCCTAGGTCATTTTATTAGATTCCATCCCGGTGGCTGAATGGTCATCAACGGATTTGTCTCGTCACTTGAAGGTTCTAAGGTTCGATCCATAGCACTGCCGAAGAGTCCCGAACTGGGACGAAACAGCTTTCCAGTACAGTACCCCTGGTTTTTAATGATTCTCTAACTGTTATCAATCTATAATCAAAGCTTGAAATGAATCATATCTTTACGAAGTAATACCCTAAATTAGAATAAACAGCTAAATAAACATTGGTTAATCTTAACAAACATCAGTGCACACACTTTATTATTATTGTCCCCTTGGCTCCGAGTGGAACATGGGGCTTTAACAGCATATCTCTACTTCCTCCTATTTTCTGTGGTCCTTTTTATCTGATCCCACGATTTGCCCATAGTCTCTCATCTCCTCCTGCTTCCCCCACGATCTCCACAATATTACCCTTGGAAGCGGTGTCATTCGACGGTCTCCTCAGCGTGTGTCCGATCCATCTCCATTTTTATTCGGAATATTTGTTAAGTAATAGGTTGTTGGTTAGTTAGTTCGTTCCCAGAGTTTCTTGTCGCCAATTCTTTCCACCACCGGCCATTTGACCTTCAATACGGAACAAAGGCAGCTGTCTGTTGGAAACGCTTCTCGTGATGTGCCATTTCTGACCCGTGCAGAACTGACTTAACACTGATGGCACACACTAGTGCAACTAGAAATGCTTTCAACTCCGGTAGGTGGGTACTGCTGAAGAGTCCCAAACTAGGACGGAGGAAACAACTGGCTGTCCAGTACTCCCAGATTTTCCAATGGTTCTCTAACCGATGTTAGCTTTTCATGAAATTCCGTAACTAAACAATCAAATCCCTACAAACTACACACTTGAATACCAATGAGATGCTCACTAGCGATTGGCCCTATTCAGGTAGGTAGTTATCTGGGGTTCTAGTGCGAAGTCGTGACCAGTATGGAACAGTAGATCAGGTGTGAAGACAAATACCCGCCGCCAATGACATTCGCTAGTGGTCGTGCTATGTTGTGAATTGGCAGAAGGCGGAATTCATGAGCCATTGGATTGGCGGGTTCCAGTGGCTTAATGGTCTACGACCTCTCTCGTCTTGTAACCAGAAGATCCTGGATTCGAACCCCGGTGGGCGCGTACTGATGAAGAGTCCCAAACTAGGACGAAACAGCTGTCCAGTACTTCCAGGTCATGTTGAAATCTTGTAACCAATATTAAATTAGTTTTTAGGCGTTAGTTTGTCTGGCTTTGATTTGTTTAAAATTTCATCAGGGATTGATATCAGTTAGAGAAACATTGATGACAAAGTTCAACAACCGCGTCCCAAGGGATGCGAACGCACGAGTATCCTTGAGCTGACCAATCATAAAAATGAGGAACTTTTATACAAAAAATAACGTATATTTACAAGAAAATGCATGAAAACACATTAACACAGGGTATCTTTCTCTGACATTACTTAAAAATACGTCCCAGTTATAATGAGTAGTATCAGTTGCTAAGTTAGACTAGTTTCTGTACATGTATTTACCGAGGTGACCACAGATGAGCTGTTTTTGTGAGTTGTTTATCCCCCTTACCCTGTTGTTCAGTCTTCCCCAAAAACCTTCGGTTGAATTACTATGATTTCTAGTAAGAGGATCAACAATGTGGAAACAGATTAAAATAAATGACACCAACTCTAAATTTATCCCTAATTGTAACCCTAACCTTAATCGTGACTCTAATTAGAACCCTTATCGTGACTGTAACTGTAATGCTAAATATTGCGCTGAATATGTTGTCAAGAAGGGCGACGAAAACTCCGCAACTAAACCAACCAGCTCAGAGAACACTATTAATTGCAAACCTAACCCTAATCCTAAACCTAACCAGCTATGAACACATTGTTCAAACAGTACTTGAAAACATGATCTTGATGAAATTTGCTCCTTAGCTGGTGAATAGCATTGATATTTTAGTTACGATTATGACAGGTGCCGTTAACCAACGACTAGCATACGTTCAAGGTCATTAGAGCGTTCGCACTCCTGGGACGCTATTGTTGAACATGGATAACCAACAAGGAGTACTAGACAGCTGTTTCGCCATAGTTTGAGACTCTCCATCAGTACACACCCATCGGTGTTCCATCTTAGAATCTTTCAGCTACAAGTCAAGCTCGTTGACGACCATTCAGTTTCTGGAACTTGATTCAATGGCTAGCTTATGAATTCTGACTTTTATTAATTCGGGAGTTCAGCGCGACTGTCACCAGTCAATGTTGTCAGTGATTATTTGACCTCACTCACGACCAGTAGTCACAACTTATTAATAAAAGAACTCCAGGCAACGTTCTTTTATAACTACTTTAATTTCGGGTAATGGTCAGCAGCTGACGAGAACCCGTGTTGTCATTTTATGCTACAGATTTTGTCTTTGCCGCTTCACTTAAAAGAAAAATTAGACAGAAAATACATTATTTACATAACTGGTGGATGGTTACTAGCAGTGTAATCCAACACAACGCAGATTTCGTCCTATTTGGGACTCGTCATCTGGATTCCCCAGTCGGTGATGATGTTCTCACCGAAGCTCAAACCCATTGCCCATAGTTTCAAACGCCAAAGCTTTATCCACTAGACCACTTGGGCCACCTCTTGTGCAACGGGTTATATTAATTAATCCAGTTGACGAGTCTCAAATAGAACGAAATGCGCATTCTGGCTGGATTCCACTGCTAGTCACCATTCACCCACTAATTAAATTCTAATTACGTGACCAGACATCGTCGAAGCATCTGCACAAGAGGCCGACATGTCAACCTGAGACCGAGCACTTCGGTGCAATCAATCAATCGACGGGAAAATCTAAAATTCAATTGAATATATGTATATGTATTCAGTCTGTAGTGCTTGATAAGCTGACACAACAATTAAGAATCAAAACACACAGGCAAGCACACACACATTCACACACAAACAGTCACTTGTGACGAACATGCAAGTCCTTCTAGTAGTGATTCGGTAATATTATTAAAAATTGAAACAATGTAGTTTCAAGATCAAAAAAGAACTTTTTATGCTAACTAAAAGAATTTTGTGAAGCAGGTGGGTGGTGAACAGTAAAAAAAAGAGAAGAAAAAGAATTCAACATCGTCGGCGGATGATGATGATGATATATTTTTAAATCTTCTGTAAGTTAAGATGGCTGATAAAAAAAAACACTGAATAGAAGAGTTATTTCTCAAAAAAAAAATAAAACAATATCTGTCTTCATTAATTATTGATGAATTGAAAAACTATTAGAACTATTTTTGAGAGAGGAATTATGCTCGAAATGTCAGCCAGCTAGTTAGTTAGTTAATATAAAACCCTTATCAGACTGTGTGTTGCACCAAATAAGCGTATCTAATAACGGAAAAAATACAATTAACAGTTTGTATCGATGTCCATAAAATCTCTTCGGGTACCTGAAACAGAGAGAGGGTTAGTGTTGCGTGACCTCAGAGCCCAGGGGACAACTGCTTGAGGCCAGCTGGTAACACACGACCTGTATGAACTGGTTTCTGGGATTGGTTCCGCATTAATAAACTTACGGCCAGTTACGGACCACCGTAGGGTAAGTCGGGATGTACAATTTTTGGGGTCGACCTTTTCTAACCCCCTCTCTCCGGAGTGGAGAGACAGCATAGCTGGCATGCTGGTCATCTGAGGGAAACACCTTAGTGCTGTTACATCGCTGTTCCCCAGCAGTACGACTTCGCCCTCAGACCGCCAGCATAGTGTAAGAAAGATTCTTACACAATGCTGGTAACTGCTTTTAGTCTAATCGCTATCCTAACAACCTCCCTGGCATGGTAGGACCTGAAGGAACATTGGTTCCAGCCAGTGCAGCCTGTTGGGTCATCGCGATGTGCAAGCCCGACCACCACGTCAAGGTAGCAGCTATCGGTTCTATGTCGAAAACAGACAGACAGACAGACAGACCATAATATCTCTAAGAAAATCGCTTAGTGATTCTGGAGTATGTTGTTTGGACTCATTTATCTGGAAAGGATAATTGTTTATAAAATCTCCAATTACAGTGTATTGACACTTATTTGGATGCTTCAACTAAACTTGGTAATTATTCACCTCTTTTCTCCTAGGCTGTAGCATATCATCGAGCTAAAATTTGGATATCCATATTGTCGACTTAATCCCTATTAGTATTTGTCTTTGTCACTATTTAACCTTCTATGCTATATCTTCGCATTTCTTTGGCTACCTATCTGGGCAGCCTTCCCAGCCGGCTTCGTACATTGTACTGAAATTCAACGTCCCCATTCTTATTCTGGCTTTCATAGAGATAGAGAAAACACAACGGCTGGCTGGCTGACTGGCTTTCCGAAGACTTTGACCAACCGGCGGCATCATATCACTTCTCCGATTCGAGCGAAGAATAAGATTGTTATTTGGACGTTTTTGTATTTTAAATATATTTTCTGTGAGTTAAAGTTTCTCTAGCAGTTTGATAGCTTTAGTGGTGTGGGTTTGTTAGCCCCACGCCCAACCCTAGTAGCAGAAAGTACAAAAATTCTATAATACTCTATTTAGCCAGTATTTTATATGATGGAGACACTGTTAGACGTGAAACATATAAGTTACTATGTAATTAGCAAAGTGAATCGACCCTTTCATCGTTCATCTTTCTGTAATTTTATGGTGTCACCCTTTCTATCGTTTAATTATAACTTAACTATTTTATTTTAGTTGTTATTACTATTATTGCTACAATTTTATATTTTATGCATATTCTTCTCCTTATCGCATACTTTAATTGCTACATAGCTGCTATAACAACGTTTTGTTATTATTATTATTATGTAATGTCTATTTTTTGTCGTTTTGAGTAAACCAGATGCAATATTGTACTGAATCATAAAAGTTCCTTATTGTATCATTAGTACTGTTTTTGGAATAAAGGAAAAATTATTATTATTTTTTACTCGGGCTAGTTTACTAGACGATACAGAACTCCGCCACCCACCGGAACAAGCTGGGTTCAGGACAGGCATTTCATGTGTTGCTCAAATTGCAGCTCTACGCATCGTCATCGGAGAACAAAGCATAGAATGGCACTCAAACCCTTCTCTACCTCAACTTTCTTCATCGACTTCGATAAGGCCTTCAACAGGCAGCGTTGACCGAGAAGTAATTTGGAAACTGCCACAACACTATGGCGTGCGGCAAAAAACAGGAAAAAGTGGACATGTTTTGTTGAAGTCCTATGCCCCACTCGGAACCCAAGGGAACAATAATAATAATAAACTTTAATCTCTAATTCTTATGCTTCTCTTTGTGGTTGTGTGATGGTATTGTAAGTCAAGGTTAACCGTAGGGACTTTGAACTTGGACTATCTGAAGGCAGTGTGTTTAATTTTTGCTGCCAGGATTTTCATCCCACCTTGTTGGAGATATACTCTACTTGATTCTCAGGTACTTATTACGACTGATTTTAGTTAAATAATTCTGTTTTATAGTACCTGCCCTGTATCTAAGAAATAATTTGATTTGTATAGATGTCTGAAACTGTCTTTTTGCTACTGCTGCTGCTGTCGGAACACTTTAGGATTGCGAGTAACTCAAGGAGGTTTAGATTGAGGAGCTATACACTAGAACGCAGAGATTGGTTTCCACCCAGCAGTTCAGACTACGGCATATCGGTTTTGGTTGCTAAAACATGATGGTGTCAGGTGAGTGACTGATTACACACTTGGCATCTATCTCACAAACATACACACAATATTTATATGATCTGAAATGTTTGAGTTGTCGATAATGAAACTTGTTCACTGATTATTCAACATAAGACATTGACACCATGAGAATGGTTCTAATAATTAATTAATTTGGAGAATGAATTCAAGAATCCAGTTTAGTTATGCAACGAATTCGAATAGTTAACTAGTCTGGATTATACAGCGTGAAAATGTAAGCAGATTATTATTATATTATTATTGTATCCTTTAATTCCTACAGGAACATAGGGCTTCAGCCGTGCGTCTCCATTGCGTTCTGTTCTCTGCTAGAGTCTTCACCTGTCTCCAAGTCTGCCCACACGTTCTCATCTCCTCTTCACATGACCTTCTCCAAGTCACCTTTGGACGACCAACCCGCCGCTTCCCTTTCGGGTTCCACTCAAGGGCTTGTCTAGTGATGTCACTTGATGGTTTCCTCAGAGTAAGCAGATTAGGTTGTTTTTATCGCGACAGATGAAGAAAGTGGGAGAGTGATTAACATTTCCCGGTTGCATACAACACACAAGAATTGATATGTTTAAATACTATTTTTTTTTTCAATATTATGAAGCAGTGTAGTACGATGAATATTTTGAAAATTCTTTCTGACAGTGTTGACAATATTTTATTTGAGTATTTTCATGAAATTTGTTTTTTGGAAACTCCTTATCTTCAAGAATAAGAAAGATATGAACCAGTGATAAGAACAACAACAAAACTCATCAAAACACAGGCAAGAGTGAACAATAGACACCAAATGGTTGCTAGTCATAATCCAAATTGAAAATGTCTCTTAGATTTGGTTTTTGACTTCTCTGTGGGAATTATGTTGATAGGGTGGAATAAAACATGCATGTGTGGAGGGGTAATAACTCTGCAAAAGTATTGCCGGGATACATTGGTGGTTATACACTCAGATGAAACCACTTTATACGAGGAGGTCTGTAAAAATTGGTAAGTCGCACATAATTGGTGATTGTTTCAGACACTTTCTTCTCTAAATCAAAGCTCTGCCTTTGTAATATATTGCGTATATGCAACCAGTATCTGCCACAGTTGGAGAAATAGAGAATACATTGGTTTGATATGTCTATAACCACTTGTATGAGAATCTGTGACCCGGTTTTTGCAGCATATTAGAGATATATATACCCTGTATGATTCATTTTTATTACATATATATCATAGATACGCTTCTTTGTAAGTTAAGTACCCCTTTTCACCTGGAAGATTCTGATTGGCTGTTTCAAGGTCGTCTGAAGTTGGGTTATTTTCTTTACTGTTGCCAAAACATGAAAGCAAAGTAGAGACCTGAAAGAATCCAAACGGTGCTGAAGAAACTACTGTTTATGAATGCTGAATTTAAAAGTGATACTGTAGTTGAGATTCTGAAGAACCGCTTGGCCAGATGGTTGAGAAAAGCATTCTTTTCGGCTGAGCTACGAATCAGTTTCTATAATAAATCAATGATCAATAGATATGTGAAGGATGAATTGGAGATTTGGGCCATTTAAATGTGTATTTTTAAATTCACTTGCCACATTGAATACAAGCCAAATAGTCCATGCTTCAGATATTCAATTTTGTTTAACAGTACCGTAGCCTACCATCCTAGTTGATACAGGACTGCGGGTAGACATATTGGAGTCGCTTAAGTTAGTGTGAATATGTAAATCACTGTACGGCTAATTTGAATTGCCATAGATATTTTCATTCAAAAAAAATGAGGCTCCGATTATTCGTTGAAAACGAAACTATTACTAACTTATGACATTTTTAGCTTACATTTTCAAATTTACATTTCAGTTTTTGTGTTTTTGTGAGTGAACTTATTATTTACTCTCATTGTAAGCGCAATATCGCTTGAAATTAAGTCACGCGTAGATAGAGGCTATCCCGGTCCAGATCAAACAAGAAGCCGGTCACTGTTTCTACGCGTGACTTAATTTCAAGCGATATTGCGCTTACAGTACTTAACGTATAGAGTTAAAGTTTGCCGGATCAGCCCTTGACGGAAGAGACCGTACTGAACTGGTCAGTACTGAACGCCTTGACGGAATAGACCGTACTGAACTGGTCAGTACTTAACGCTCAAAGCCGGAAAAGACCGTACTGAACTGGTCAGTACTTAACGTATAGAGTTAAAGTTTCCCGGATCAGCCCTTGACGGAAGAGACCGTACTGAACTGGTCAGTACTGAACGTTCATCCAGAAGAAACTTTGGTGAATTGGCAGCACGCAACGTTGTTGTAAATACATTTTCTTTGGAACAATGCAAACCAGATCAGGGAAGCGAATTTTGGAGCAGCAGTCGGAGAGTCAGCAAGTCCCCGTTTGTATAAATGATCATGTTGATAACCTTTCGTGCCCCGGCTCTCATGTCAGTAGGTCGAAACCATCATTATCGCGAGTAACTAGTGCTAAGTCGTCGCTACTAAGGGCGCAGCTAAAGGAGAAACAACTTCGAGAGGAGTTAGAGTTAGAGTTAAAGGAAAAGTTGCTAAAGGCTAGACATGATGTCGAAATGGCCGAGCTGCATGTGAAGTTAGCCGTGGACGACAAACGGAACATTGGAAATACGAAAAGAGGCACTGTCAACTACGCTCGAATCAGCGAAGATAGTATCAAAGACGACATCAGAAGGCCATATGAAGCTGAGTTTAGGGATACTGAAGAAAACGAACACTCATTTTCTATCGAAGATCGTAAGGCAATCGAGTTGGTTACTCAAAGCACCGTCTTAGAAAAGGGGCATTACATCATTCCCTTGCCATGGAAAGATCCAGCAAAGGTAACGGACAATAATTATGTAGTCGCCATAAATCGGTTACTCAGTCTGAAACGGAGGTTATCGCGTGACAAGAACCTTTTAGCACGATATGTGGATGGGATAAATACGATGTTAAAAAATGGTTATGCCCTTCCGGTACCCTCAGAGCAGCTAGCAGCCAACTATCGCCCGAGGTGGTATCTTCCACATCATCCCGTAAAGAAACCGAAAAAGCCAGATAAACTGAGAATAGTTCTAGATTGCGCCGCAACCTTTAGAGGCTATTCTTTGAACGATAAGCTATATGAAGGACCTGATACGATTACCGAGCTTGTTGGTGTTCTGTTGCGCTTTCGAGAAAAGCCTATTGCTGTAGTCGCGGACATAGCTGATATGTTTATGCAAGTGAAGGTGCCAGTAGACGATCGACGAGCATTACTATTTCTGTGGTGGAAAAATGGTTTTCTAGACGAAGAGCCGCAGGAGTTTCAGATGACAGCGCATCCGTTCGGGGCAACTTCATCACCCTTCTGTGCGAACTTCGCGTTGAGAAAGGCAGTAGAGGACTTTGGTTGCTTATATCCGGAAACAGTAAGAGATATAGTACGGAACAACTTTTATGTCGACGACTGCTTGGCATGCTTTGAGGATGTTGAGACCGCCAGTAGGTTTATCACTGATGTAAGTGATCTGCTAAGTCGTGCAGGTTTCCGACTGCATAAATGGATTGCTAACCGGGCAGAAGTATCAAAATCGGTAACGCTAAAGGAGCCTACCCCGACGTCTCGATTCATCAATGGAGATACAGTGAAGGTAGAACGTACGTTGGGTTTAGAATGGAACTCGGAGATAGATTGCTTTGTTTTCCCCTTCAAAATCCCGCGAAAACCTGTTACAAGACGTGGCATTCTATCAGTAGTATCTTCTATCTTTGATCCACTTGGGATACTGTCGCCACTGTTGCTTCCGGCAAAGCTGATGTTACAGTCACTCTGCAAACAAAATATGGGATGGGTTCAGTCATTGTCCTCACAAAACGAGGAAGTCTGGCAGAATTGGATAGGCGCCGTGAAGAGAATAGCGGCTTTGAGAATCCCTAGATGTATTGGACGCAATTTCGACTCTGAAAACTGCACCCAACAGTTACATATACTATGTGATAAGGCAGAGGTAGAACGCATATTGAATGATCGACCGCTTGTACCATCAACATCGGATAGTAGAGATCATCTAACTCTCACGCCAAATCACCTACTATCGGTCTGTCGAAATATAAGTATGGAGACTCCATCAGACACTGTAAGAGAGCCGGGCACGAGGGTTATTCGGTGTAACATGATTCATAAAATCCTAGTCGGATTTTGGGGACCGGTGTAAGATGAATTCAATTCCCATCCTTAAATCAAGTCAACCTGTCCCGGATCAGCCTAGCATTGTTGCAACACAATTATCCATGCCCAACGTGTCTATCCCACCTTGTTTAATTAACTGTGTATGTGTGTTTTTACTTCGATCCTTTTAGTCAGACAGTTGAACTCATGACCCAATCAGAGTATTTTTGTGAACTGTTATTTTGCTGACCCATGTCTTACTTTGTATTATTCTGTTGAGTTTATCTTATTTATTGATTGGTTAAGTAGCCAATTAAATTCTATCTTTGTGCCTATGCTTTGTCTATCTCTTACTTGGGTTCATTCTTCTACTGACTGCTTACCTGAACGGTCGTGTCTGATCCGGCTAGTTCGTAATTTTGGCTTTAACGTTTATCCGCTCTGATAGCGGTGCCTTGCTTTCTGTTAAGCATTGTGTATTGTACTCTTGAAACCGTTAAGGTTTGTTGTATATATATTAATTGATTTGTTTATTAATAGTACCGTAGAAACAGTGACCGGCTTCTTGTTTGTTCTGGACCGGGATAGCCTATATCTACGCGTGACTTAATTTCAAGCGATATTGCGCTTACACTCATCTTCTTTCACATTAAGTAATATTTTAGTTAATGGCTGTGTTATCACTCACTTCGTTCAACTTTGTTTTGATGAACCCAGAATTCTGTAACCACTACTGCTACTTATGTCTGATTTCCATTTTGAATTTCAGAACTTTCCTCTTCTTGTGGGAGATCGCGTAAATTATATAACGAATAGGCTTAGAATTCATGGGTCATTGGATCGGATCGTAACCGGAAGACTATGAGTGAGCATCACTGAAGAGTCCGAAGCTAGTGCAAAAACAGATACCTAGTGCTCCTTCCTTCACGATCAATCCAGTAACCAAATAAGAATGTTCCTACTTTGATCATAATTTTATAATTCTAACTTTCTGTATAATGTCTGTCTGTTTTCAACATAGAACTTTGCACCGATGTGCAGCAGTTCCAGTCGCCACACTCCCTCCATGTAGCACACAAAGCAACAGAAGAAAATAGAAGAAATGCATAATAGGGACAGTAGACAGAGGTGTGAGACAGAGGAATAGTAATAACGAAGAACACAACAGTTTCATTGGAAATTATAAGTCACAAGGAGTGGATGCATCTGCGTCATCCATTGAGAACGATTTTGAGCCATATCACTAACTGTCTTCAGCCATTGGTGTTTACAGTCCCGAGGACCCCAACCAGGAAGTCTACACCTTCCTACGTGGCTTAGACCAACTGTTGTAGATTTTATTGACTGGTGCCATGTTTTGGTTTGACCACCACTAGCTAACTCTTTTCCAGCCTGACCCTATATCATCTAACATTGCCCGCCGAGGAAGGCAATGACTAGGCATACGTAACACATGTTCTAACCACCTCAATCGGTGTAACTTCACAAACTCGTCGATTGATTTTCCCTCTTTACCTAGAACTCGACCGAAGCCTATCCTCAATATTTCTGTATAATATGAACATTGTAATTGTCTGAATGTTATATTCTAGTCTTCTAAAATAAAACGACTATTCATCCAGTCGACCAGTGGATAATGATCGCTCCCACAAACGTCCTGTTACAGTCAGGAGTGAGCTGACTTCGGTCTTCCTCTCTAAATAATCTAATATGGTCACGCGTTAATAGTCTCTAATATGGAAGTTCCATTCACTGTCTTCACAAACATAAGATATTCCTTACAATAATGAAAGGGCAAGTGCGAGCGTCTGGTGTTTACAACCAGACTGGTGGACATACAGGTGGTCTACCTAGGGAATTTGGAAAACCTTGATTCCGAATCTATAATAATAATGATAATAATAATAATTTGCTTTATTCAAGAAACAGTACTAGTGGTACAGTGTGGTGTACCTTGGTTCCAGAATACGAAATAATCAAGTGGTGCATGAACCTACCTTTGGTCGCCGTCAACTGTGGGAATATAGCTCCTAATACTTCTCTACTGCCTTGTGTATCAGACTTCAAGTTGTAGCCACGCGGGGCAGTGGCCCCTTAAGACAACCACCTACTTGGATCTGGACGTTCGGATAGTATTCCAACCCTTGTGCATCTTACTGCCCATGTATTGAGTTTGTTTTAATAAAAATAATAGTAAGGCATTATCAAAGATTACGTCACAGTGATTGTTTATTTATTCAGCTATTCAGCTGATGAAGACCCTACGAGACAAAACGGATTCATCTGATTCTACGACAGCTGTTCTCCATTATGTCATCGAAGTATACCACAGAGGGAACTAGTTGAATCATATAACACATTTCTAATATAAAGCATACACATATATTTAATTGAATTTGAGATTTTCCCATCGATTGATTGGACCGAAGTGCTCGGTCTCAGGTTAAGATGTTGGTTTCTTGTGCAGATGCTTCGACGATGTTTGGGCATTTAATTAGGAGTTAATTGATGGATGGTGGCTAGCAGTGGAATCCAGGATGCGCATTTCGTCCAATCAATCGACGGGAAAATCTAAAATTGCACAAGAGGTGGGTCTCATGGCCCAAGTGGTCTAGTGGATAACGCTTTGGCGTTTGAAACTAAAAGCACTGGGTTCGAGCCTCGGTGGAAACATCATCATTCACTGAGAAATGCAGGTACATCCAGTTGACGAGTCCCAAATAGGACGATATGCGCATCCTGGCTGGATTCCACTGCTAGTCACCATCCATCAATCATATACATGTATCTGATAAAAAGTATTACGAAAAATAAATAGGCATCTGACTTACTTCCCCATCGCCAAGACCACAAACATAAACTGTATTATCAGGTCTTGGATAAACTTCCGGTGAACATTTATACTCTAAACCTTGATATTCCATAAATAAGCATTTAGCATCTATTGGACAATTTTCTACTATAGGCTTTAATATAATACTATGTGCTCGTCTTCCTTGAAATGTATTCGGCTTTAAACAACCTGATGGTAACCATTTGACAGCTTCACTTGACCAAGGTCCTGCTGTAAGGATAACTAAACTAGCTGGTATAAGCTCAGTATGAGAATCTGACGATGAGGACCCGATTACTCGAACAGCAGCAACACATGGAGTAGATGTTTGTGATTTTGCAAATTCTAATCCAATAACTCGCGCTATTTTCACTTGTGTTCCATCATTGGTTAAATGCTGAGTACGACGAAATAATTCTCTTGTGAGTTTTCCTGGATTCACCTACAAAAAAGAAAAAGTGACAAGATAAAATCATGTCGTATTTTGTTTTGATGTGAATATCATTTATATATATATATATATATATATATATATATATAATTGTTCCCTTGGGTTCCTAGTGGAACATAGGGCTTCAACTGCGCGTCTCCACCTGTTTCTGTCTTCTGCCATACTTTTCACCTGCATCCATGTTAGTCCATACTGTTTCAACTCCCCTTCACACAATCTCCTCCATGTCACCCTCAGACGTCCCACTCGCCGCTTCCCTTTCGGGTTCCACTCGAGGACCTGACGCGCGAAACCACCCAGCGGCCTCCTCAGTGAGTGTCCAACCCATCTCCACTTTCTCCTGCATATTTGTTGGGCGATTGGCTCTTGTTTTGTTTGTTGGTGATTCTTTCCGGCGATCTGGTCTTCAGTATAGAGCGAAGATAGTTGTTGATAAAGGTCTGCAACAGGCTGTTGGAAATATTCTTTGTGACCCGCCAAGTTTCTGATCCGTATAGAAGAACTCACTTGACGTTTGTATTGGAAATCCGAATTTTGTTGTTGATGGTGAGTGACGAAGATTTCCAGATTGGTTTTAGGTTGATGAATGTGTTTCTCGCCTTTCCGATTCTCGATTTGACATCCTCGTCCGTTCCTCCTGTAGTTGAGACAATGCTCCCTAAATAAGTGAATGAAGTAACCTCTTTCAAATCCTTCCCATTGATGGTGATTGGCGCTGGATGTTGCTGCTGCTGTTGTTGTTGTTGGTTGGTTATTTTCATAACCTCCGTCTTGTCTATGTTCACCTGGAGTCCTGTCTTTGCTGCTTCTTCGACCAGTTTGTCGGTTTTTGCTTGTAAGTCTTCGATTTTGTGTGACATCAAACATAAATCATCCACGCGCGAAATCCAGGTCTTCTAGATTCTTCATGTCGGTCCAGGATATCCCTGTCTTCTCACTGTCTGACGCATAATCCAGTCCACCACAATTAGGAATATCATTGGTGATAATAAGCACTCTTGTCTGACTCCTGTGTTTACTCCAAACGCCTCACTGAGTTTTCCATTGTGGATCACTTGACATGTGCCGTTGTCGTACAGCTGTTGAATAAGGTTGATGAATACTAGGGGTACGCCGTAGTACTCGAGTAGTTTCCAAATTACTTCGCGATCAACGCTGTCGAAGACCTACTCGAAGTCTATATATACACATGTGCAATTTGAGAATCTACTCAGTCAAACATATGATCTTGTACCATGGTCTAATCAAGATTTTCAATGCTTTATATCTACCATTACTGATTCTTGCAATCAATACCTTAACGCTAAACTAAAAATGTAAAGTCTGACAAAACAGCACAAAGAAGAGCTCAAACTATTGACAAATAATAATATACTATTAACACACCCTGACAAGGGTGCAGGTTTTGCTAGCATAGGTCGTAAAGATTACATAGATCAAAAGGTCACATCTACTTTTCAACAGCACTAAATTCTCGAAATAGAACATGAAAAACGAAACGGAATTAGTCAAAAAACAATTTACGAAGCTTTAAAAATAATGAAGAACAATCATCTTATTCGTGGAGAACTTTATGGAAAGATTAGATCAACAGGATCTCTAATACCAAGACTCAATGGTCTACCAAAGATACAAAAAGCTGGCCTACCACTCCCCCCAATCTTGGATATGTCCGGATCAACTTATCATCCAACAGCTAGGTGATTAGTCGAAATCCTCAAACCTGCCGAACCACTTGCCTTATTTTTATTAATGTTTGGATGGGAATTTTTCATGAATTAACCAGTGGCTTAATGGTCTACGAGTTACCTTGCCTTGTAACCAGAAGGTCCTGGGTTCAAACCCCTATGGTGGGTGCGTACTGCTGAAGAGCCCCAAACTAGGGTGGGACAGCCGTCCAGTACTTCCTGGCCGGTTTTCCAATGGTTCTCTAACTGATGTCAGCTCATGATGAAACCCTCCAACCAATCAAACAAAAAATCCTTACAAAAACCACTAAACTGAAAATTAATCTGGTGCACATTAGCGACTGGCACTATTCAAGCAGTAAACCTGGGATTCTAGTGGGAAACCGTGGCCAGTAGGGTACAGCTGGGTGAAAGTGAGGCAGTAACTCATCGAAGAATACATTTCGAAGTGGTCGCGCTATGTCGTGAATTAGCATAAGTTAGAATTCATGAACTGGCCATTGGATCGGGTCCTATTAGCCTAATGTTCCACGAGCTGGCTCACCTTGTAACCAGAAGGTCCTGGGTTCGAACCTCGGTGATTGCGCACGGATGAAGAGCCCCAAACTAGGACGAATCATATGGCTGTTCAGTACTCCCAGGTGGTTTTCCAATGGTACTCTAACTGATGTCAGTTCATGATGAAACCTTCTAACTAATTAACAAGAATTTCTTGCCAGTATATTTGAATATTTTTTGAAACCATAAATACGGATAAGATACAGGCTTAACATTCGAAGTCAAATAACGCAAATCAATAGAATAATAATATGATATCTTAAATACATTTTCAACAAAATCAACTTAATCATTAAAAAATTCCTATAATCATACCCATCAAAACGATTTTGTAGGTCGCAAAATGGCGAAAACACTAAGCCATATAGAAAGAACTATTTCACACAGTTGCACAGTTGTAATGTATGATAATTCAAACATGTATTCGTGAGTAATCTCGCACAATGAAAGCGACGCAATAGACGTAAACAGCAAGTGTGAAACCTCATTTAACTACATGTTCAATTAGAGAGTTATCTGTCATAAGAAAAAGTAAGTGAATTGAACGAACATGCTTTGAAGAATAAACATGAAATGTAAACTGCTCTATCGATTCATAGGTTTACGGCTGCGATTAACATCCTATTAGGCGAAAATTAAGTACGGTAATAAGTAGTGCGTGTAGAGTACTCATTATGAAAAATAAAAAAACTAGCACGAAACCTAGGTGCAAGGCTTCCTGCCGATTGCCTTCAACTATCTAATATCATCAAATCAATGTGCACCGTGATGGCGAGCTACCTAGAATGGCGGCCACATTGCAAAACCTGACTGATAGAATTCAGTCTGCATCAAAGAAAGGACTAGACACGTCACACTAGTTACTAGTGTCCAATCAAAATACCCACTACAGTCCTACAGGAGGTCAATCGCGAGCCCGAATAGCTCAGTGGTAACGTCTCTGACTGCAGAACACACTGGGTGACGCGGGTTCGAATCTCAGAAGGGACATGAGTTCCTTCACGGTTGCAGATACGCCTTTCTGACCAGTGAGGATTAGAGAGGTTTCGTGTGCTCTTCGGGTTGTGAGGGCGATTGTTACTTCCCGGCTGCCCACACCGTGGAAGTTGGTTGCGTGACCGCAGAGCCCAGGGGACAACTGCTTGAGGCCGGTCACACACGGCCTGTTTTTGTTTGTTGTTTTTTTATTTGGTGTGTCTCAGTAGCGTATTTATCACTTCTGCCCTGTGACACGGCAGCAGAAAGCGCGGTCGTTGTTAATCCGGGCCCCGACCGATCCGGCATGATATTTTGTGATTTGTTTGAAGTCATAGGATTGGGCTGGGTAACTGCTTTTAGTCTAACCGCTATCCAAACAACCTTTCTGGCATGGTAGGACCTGCAGGAACATAAGTTCCAGCCAGTATAGCTCGTTGGGTCATTGCGGTGTTCAAGCCCGACCACCACGTCAAGGTAGCAGCTTTCGGTCGGGTACATAGATTGAGATGGTTAGGCCACGTGCTGCGCATGCCTAACCACCGTCTCCCCCGACGGGCATTACTAGCTGATATAGGTGCAGGTTGGAAAAGAGTAATTGGTGGTGGTCAAACAAAAACATGGCATCAATCCATGAAATCCCTGACAGTTAAACTGAGTCAGGTAGGGAGATGCAGACTTCCGGGTTGGGGCCCTCGGGACTCTAAGAATCAATGGCT
The DNA here is from genome assembly GCA_944472155.2 of Trichobilharzia szidati. Classification (NCBI taxonomy): domain Eukaryota; kingdom Metazoa; phylum Platyhelminthes; class Trematoda; order Strigeidida; family Schistosomatidae; genus Trichobilharzia; species Trichobilharzia szidati. The sequence continues at coordinate 77,165,256 of OX235273.1, forward strand.
GAAGACAATAGGTGACACGGCTCAAAATCGTTGTCAATGGCTTACGCAGATGTATTCAGTCTCTTTAACCTTCATATTCCTTTCTACCATTACTCATTCTGTTTCACTCTTATACTTGTCAAAACTCTATTGATTGTCTTCACTCATCTTCTTGTCTATCTCTGTGTGCTATTTGGAACGTGGCAACTCGAACTGCTGCACTTCGGTGCCAAGTTCTATGTTGAATCCAGCAGCAGCTTTCTGACCAGTGAGTGCCAACTAGGACGAAACCTAGTTGGAAGGCTTCCTGTGGCCGATTACCTCCAACTATCTAATATCATCAAACAGGAAAGTTTTCAGAAGTTCAACAATCTAGTTTATTTTGAAAGGAAAGTAAAAACATTCAACTAACCTGTGCAGTATTTGTAGTATTTCCTATCAATGAACAGCTTTTAACTTTTCCACTAATCCATGATGGAGCCCCTGAAACACCAGAAGACTCTCCAGGAGACACAGATATAGAATAAGTGTTGACACGCCTATAATCGCATACATCACCAAATTCTTCTGCCAATTTCATATGTAGATCAAAACCATTTTGAGCTAGAACATCCATTTCATAGTGTGAACACCAATCTTTTGCAAGAAAGCCTCCAGCTCGACCAGATGCTGCAGATGCAAGCTCTTCTTTTTCAATAATCAATGTGTTGATTTTACGTTTCGATAGAAAATAAGCAGTTGAAACACCGATAATACCTCCACCGATTATGACAACAGTCATTATGGAAGATTATGTGCCTAAATTGTTTATATTTCAGGTTGATTACAAAGAAATAAGCATCAAATTCAACAAAATTTATGTAAGTTCTTATCCAAAAGAGGAAGTCTGATAATTTGAGCAAGACTAATTTGGATACGTGTAAGTTTCTTAATTCACCTTCCGTAGTAAGACACTTTCAATATTGACGCATACTGCATAAGGTAAAAGAAGAAAAGAATTGATTATCTCGACTATAGTATTCAAAAAATTGTGTTAGTTTAATTGTAAAGCACTTTACATTATCACGGTTTCTTTTCTGTAACTCCTTAGTATCTTTCGCGGAATACACAGTCAGTCCACTAACACGCTTTTTTTATCAACGCCGTTGTCAAAGCTATAAGTTAAGCAAAACAGCTTATGGGACCGGTTTACTGTAACAGGGTGGGAAGAGTATATGATTGATAAAAGTCGCACAGAGAACGAAAGACATTGGTGGACTGTGTATACTCCACTAGAAGAATGTACTCGCATATATTAAACGTAAGACAAAAATTAGCAGTGTTATGTATTGCCACTGATAAGCAATACTAGGGAGGAAGTATAATCAGATGAGGCAAAGGCTGAAAGCCTTCCTGAATACTTTTAGGATGTTTTCTAGTCTGATGGTGCCACTCAGGGATTTAGTGAGGTCACTGTCATTGCCACTAAAATGACCCCAGTTGTAGTAGATTGCGCAATGGTTTCTAAAGCACCGTTTTAAATGAAACCAGGTGAATTAGCAGGGCCTGAAGGGCTCCAGCATAGACTATTAGTCTCATTGACGGATATAATATACTTACCATTTACGGCGATTTCTAAAATGTCCCTGACTCAAGCCAGGCTACCAAGGGATTGGAAGGATGCAATTACAAACCCCATCTTCAAAGGGGGGAAGAGGCAGTTAGTATCTAACGAATAAAATGTGTGTGGAATTTAGATTCCCACATAGAGTCGTCAACGGCTGTAACTCCTTACCCTGCCAAATAGTATCAGCTTCACCGACGAACAATTTCAAAAAGAAATTAGGTCTTTGTAGAGATATATGTTGAAAGGATTAACACAGGTCGTAAGGACCTACTGTTTTTATTATCTGAATCTGAAAACCCAGTTAATATTCACTCTATCGGCTTAGATAACAACCTCCCTTCAATTCATTCGACTTTTATTAAATCTTTTGGTTGCGCAACCGATGACACCGTAACTCAATCGATATTACTTTAACGCCTAACAAAGAGCACTTATTTACAACAACATTTTTATATCACTAGGTGTAGGAAAGTTATGCCGACTGTTATAACTTAAACTGGATCGTAATGTACTTTTCCCATAATCTAGGCGATCAGTTTAAGTGAAAACATCATAGATATCTTTTAATATATTCAGAGGCAAAACGGTTGTATTACCAATCTACAATAATTACTTTACGATTCTCCGAAACAAATGATCACAATTACTACGTAATATATCAATTGTGATGATACCGTGAAACCAGTCAGCTTCTACAACCTAATTTTTTCTTATTGGTTCACCAAGTCAATCATTCTGTAGGGATAGCACTAAATATGTATGTTTTGCCGCGAAACTATTCTATCTGTGCCGATACCCTTCTCCACCTACCCACGATATCCAAACTCTCCCGAATTCACACTCATAAGTCCCTCAAAAATATACATTTGTATACATGGTCTTCGGGTAAATTAACTGCGGGATAGGTTTCACTTTTCGAAAGAAAATATCTATGCTCTGATTAAAAGTTATGACTGTATTCAGCATAACTCCTTGTACTATGAAGCAATACATAAACGAAAAAAACTAGATACACACAGTGACCTAGACTAATCAAAAGTCCTTCTTAATTTGTAATACCTAACATACAAGTAAAACAAAGAAAGTTAATATTTTTGCTCTTTCGCTTTCTTCTTCATTCCTAGATGTGTATACAGATTATAATCGCCTTTTTATGTAATAATTTAAGTCATTTTATACTACAACGTTTCAAAATATGATTGGTTTCTACAAGCCTAAGAAAATTCATTACCGTGTGAAATAGAAGTTCACATTCGTGATACGCCTTAATAACAGTTCTTTTGGGATTTCCATTGGGATGGATTGGCTATAAGCTCCCTATGGGGTTCCTTTTTACAGATATCTTTCTAAGTAAACAAGATAATGGAACCACCTTGTCGAAAAATTCTAACTTTATTGCCGGTATATGGATGACACTTTTATTCCTTGTGATAATGATTCGGGAAGTAACACAATAATAGCTGTATCCAGTGAAGTGCATTCTGCTATGAGATTCACGTGCGAGGAGTAATCCCAAAACAGAATTGCCTTCCTTGATGTCCCTCTTTACAAGAAAACCAGATGGTAGTACAAAGAGAAATTTTCGTTGGAAAAGCACATGGACGGGACGATATACACATTTTCATATCTCCTTTCCTCTCCAGTACAAAATAAACATAGTAAGGACCCTCAGCCACAGGGTTATGTCTATACGTTTAGAAGAGGTAGTTGAAGATGAACTAAGGATTGTACATGATACCTTGATTGAAGATAGCCATCCAGACAAATTCATCAGGAAACGTATGACTAAGAAAGTTGAGAAGGACTATTAGCTATCTGTAAACAAGAAGCCTTTATACATACGACTGCAATTCAAGAGCTATATACCTAGCGAAATAATTACGAAGAAGTTAAGAAATTCACTTCAAACAACTTCTAATGCTGGCAGACTACAAGTTTCATTTTCTGCACGACCGATCGTGATTCTTAGATTGAAAGATGCAGTACACAGACTATCAGCTTTTAATTGTGTCTACCAACTCAGCTGTGCTTGTGGAGCGAGTTATATTGGCCGTTGCCCCAGGAAATTGACTTTTAGTGCTTGGGGACATCTACCAATGTGGCTAAATAAAGGTGCAGTGAAGACCACTAATATCTCGATATTAGGCCACCTGGTTCTAACCGAACACAAAGCCAGAATCGACGAATCCTCCTCTGCCATCTACCGAGTATCAAATAAATCGCCAAAAACATCCAGGTACCGCATACTTCAAACATCAGAGGCTATCGAGACTCGCCTTAAATAACCAGTGCTTTGTAATCAATTCGATATTTTTTAAACATTATTGTCGCTGATAACACAAATTCATTCACTATTATGTCGATAAGGTTATCGAAAAATATTCCTTGTTCAGTACCTTTCTTTGGCAATTGATGTGCTGATGGCAGGTGAATTGTCGAAAATCGTAGTAGGTAGGTGTATATCTCTTATTCGCTGTGACGCTTCTTCTTTTGACTTTAACGCACCAGGTTTCGTTGCCGTTCTCTTTGAGCTGCATGCAATGACGGTTTGTTACTGTAATCTCCTTTCATTGCACTGGTAATGAAATTTAGTAGAACATGTAAGACAGCCATTTCGGTTGTTTCTATGCTGCCTTGGGAAGGCCGAAATCAGTAAAATCTCGTCACCTCTGAATTACAATAGGTATTGAATGGCTGAATAATTACTGGGGGCTTAGGATTTGCCGTGCAAAAATAAAAAGTCGCTAACCATAAAACTTTGAAGGAATGATTTCAGTTTGAAATGGAGATTTTGGCTGTGCTTATATCATAAAACACTACCATTTCTAGGTTAAGTAACGTTTGTTACATGGTCATCATGCCACCCGGCTCGAAAATGAAGGTAGATTAAGATTTATCAAGTGGTAAGAATTTCGCTACATGGTTGATAATTTTGGTAATTTTTATGTTTGCATATGTTGTGAGTGGAGATCCTTAGATGGCAGTCACAGAAGAGTTGCTTAACAACGGCCGTAGATGGGAAATATGTGAGCAGTGGAACGAACTTGGAAATGTTTTGGTAACTTGCTCGTAGCCTTAATTGATTTCCTTACACTGATCCCTGTATCCTGCACATCTTTTCCGACCCTTCGGTAGCCATCCACTGTTCACTCCAAAACTAACGGACTCTCACATTACCTTAACTCTCCTTCGTGTTGTATATATTTTCATCTCTGTCTGTGGTTCAAGTCAAGTGACTAAGTAGGTTCGTCTGAGGATTCGAAAAAATTTACAAGGAAGGGTGATCCAAATACACAAAATATTCAGCGCTATCATACTTGGTGGATACAAGACATCGCGTTTACGCTAACGTAGCCTACAGAGTTGCATACCACATTCTGAGTTCATTATAGTAGAGGCTTCGTCTACATATTCTGGTTTGGAGGCGAGCTAGTTGACTACTGGAAGTGAACTTAAATTCTTGTAAATTCTAACTTCCATTAATTCTCAACTTTCAACGCCACCACAAGCCAATGTCCTTGAGGAGTTCTAGTCCGATATCGTGATCAATGGATCCATAGATTCTGGCATGGCGACAGGCGCTCACCAAGGGCACTAACTTGCAGTCGCGCTGCACACTATGGCTTGGCTGAATTCAGGGTTGATTGGTGGTGTGATTTTGTCCCATTGGCCGAGTGGTCAACCAGCGCACCATTTAGTGGGATGCCCTGGGTTCGATTCCCGGCCAGGTCATGGGTGAGTACTGCCTAAGTCTCCTAAACTATAGTTAAAAAGCTGTCTAGCGCTCCCCAGTGGTTATCAGTTGTTTTCTAACTGAAGTCATTCGTAGCAATATGATCCTGTGAACCGTAGGTAATCAGATCAGTGTCAGAAATGCAATCTACCTACGTCCAACTCGCCTCTACAACACAGCACATAACGATACATGACAAGCCTCTTCAGTTTATCCTTCAGTAATTACACTCACATTCAGCTAGTTAAATGATTTCAAATTCTCTCACTGTGTTACCAATCAGGATTACATCTCTATTTCCGCCCACATATTTGATGAACGATAGGTACTGGGTTATATTTTTCTCACATTTTCTTGCCGCTAATTCTTTCTTGCGATCTGATATCGAATGTAGACCCAGGCACCTGTGGATAACGGTTTTCAGCTGACTGTTCGAAATGCTATACGTGACACACAGTGCAAGTCTCCGACTTATACAGAGGAACTGAATCCGTATTGCTGTTGAAAATTCAAATGTCCTCATTTGTGCTGAGTGGTGCAGATTTTCAAATTGACTTCAGAAAGATTCTGGACTGCTTTGACTTTCTGATTCTAGTTTAGACATCCTTATCCTTGTCACCTAACCGCAGTTGAAACAATAAGTATGGGGAGTAATCTCTTTCAAATTTCTTCCGTTGAGAGTGACTGGTGCTTATTGCTGTTGGTTGGTTACCGTCATCACCACCATCTTCTCCCAGTGTTCACCTGGATCCGTGTTTATTCTTCTTGTTTGTCTCCCCTATGTCTTCAAGTGTGTGGCATCTAACAAAAACTGTAAGCGAATTACAGATGTTGTAGATTCTTCATCCTCACCGGCGTATTCTTTTTTCTCGTCGACCCCGCAATTTGACGACTTATCCATTCCATCACCGACTATTATTCGACATACCCCTTTTAAGAAGTGCCGCCACCTGCTTTACCTTGCCACCATTTGCGCGGTTCAGTTGATTCCAGTTAGGGCTAGTTTCGCGTAACGATAACGGCTATCACTTGGTAACTTCACACACAGTACCGTTTATTGTATTCATGCCTGTAGAGGCGTTAACAACGTCTATTCTTGTGAAATTGAGGTATATTTAATCAGTTTTAGGCTTTTGCAGTCAGAAAGCGATTTTTCTTGTCTTTCGTTCATATTAATGCGTTAGAATGTCCTGATATCCCAGTTGAATTGCTACGAAGAAGGGCATACACTTAGAGAAACTTTACATAAAAATGACTTTCAATTTTGTTTGGGAGCCTTGAAGTATGATGTTTGTGGGTGGTTTTCGATTTCCAGCTTGTAAATCGACTACAGAAAATGATTGAAGGCGTAGCAGTTATTCTGTGAGATTCAGGCTTTTGATAGAGAATAAGCCCACAGATATAAGTTAGATATCTGTTTTGAGGAGCATGGGGCATTTATTTTCACCCGTGATAGATGAAATCGTTCGTGACACATCCATAAAATGATGTGATGAATGAGACAAGCAGCTACATTTTGCTGTGATTATGTCCATTTCAAAGAAGTACGTAGTTGAAACTGTCCAGCCAAGGATTCGATACGAGTTGAATTTGCGTTGTCAGATGGAATCTGGGAAGACCATTACTGCTTACTGCACCAAATAGCGTCCGCTTAGCCTGATATCAGTGTGCACTGGGACAAGAGGAATACTATGGGTGGTCCTTCTGAAATGTAACACTGCTTACAATTAGTATTAACTTCTATTAGAAAGTAGCTTCCAGCTACATCCTGCCACTAGTGCACCTATTACATAATATACATCAGTCCTAATGATCATTAATTTTCAAATCACAAAGGTATTCTCAGCTGTTTTATGAATTGTCTGCTGCTGTGAAGGATATGGTAGTTGCACTTATGACTCATATTTTTAGCCATTTATTATTCAACAGCTTATCTCGAGAAACTTCGTGATGTTCACTGTAAACTGCTTAAGCAAATGCAGTTACTGCATGTCATTATCTGTGAAGGGACAAATGATGCAAATAGACACGAAATCAAGCTTTCAGATCAATTGGAATACTGCACATTTTTGATAAGAAACTTCGTCGAAGGAAATATTTCGAACGGACAGAAAAGAGTGTTACTCCGGTGTCCATAGTTACTACTTTCTGGGTGACTGGACCTTCTTTCAAGGTTCGGAATGACGCGAAAACATGTATTCGTTATTTGCTTAGTGCTATACTAGACAAGAAAAATATATGAGATAGTGAAAACCCTATAATAATGAGGTTATGGCCACAGAATGAGAAAAAGGAATGAATCTTTGCCCGAAAAAGTATAGTGTTCAACTCTTACGTTACTTTCCTCTAGTTAGAACGGATTCAACAGTACAGTTCATTCTTTTATTTGCAGAGGTCCGGTTACGTCGATCAACCTGGTCACAGCAACTCGACACAGCCGAAATAATTACGACAAACAATTCTGTACAAACATCTGCCCATTATTTTTAATTAAACACACCTCAAATCCTGCTTACTATACCTTTCTTATTTTATGAGTGAAAATAAATTAGTCATCAGGACGAGATGGAGGCTTGAATTAATAGTGAGTCCTGAGAAAGTAATTGGTCGCGAAATTCCATGTAAGTGAAACAGTGCTACGGTTGCTACAATTCCATCTACTCAATCATTCGTCTCGTGTAAACATCATGTTGGATTATACGTTGAGACCACCCGTAATCGTATTGATTGACATCACACTTTAACTGAGATGGCAATGATAATGTACTACTTTTGAGTAAACGCAGTCTATCACGAAATCACACTCTACCTTAGTGCCTTGGTTCCATTCTTACATTTTTAATACATTGGTCAGGCTTCTTGTCAATGATTCCTGCAGATTCACTCATAGCTAGGAGGTGTATTCGCGTAAATTTTAGGCAGATATTTAGGTGCGACCAAAGTAATCACCTATATCAGTCGATAGTATTTGTGTGGAATTGCAGCTACGTGCAATAAGGAGTTCATTTCCTAGGGAGCGGAGATCTAGCATGCCATACTGCCGCCACAGGCATATCAAATGTAACGTAGGAATACTAGAGTAAAAGTTTCATTCCTTGTGCAATGCAGATGGAATTTATTTACACATATCGACGGAGAGTATTCTAAAATGGTGTCTATTTGGGAATGACCTATTATTTCATGGCAACTTTCTAGTACTCACGCTGAATCCCCTTAAAATTCCTTTTCCGTTTAAGCAAACAATAATGGATGCCCACATCCAAAAATGTCAAGTATCACAAACTTGAACGAAGGAGACCTGTGTGCTTATTAGTAAATGGGTGAAATTACCTTCCTTCATCTTTGTATGTAGAATCAATTTCCATAACTGGTCATGCAAATCTATCTCATGATAAGTCGTAAAACACTCACTAGAAGACTTCAGAAGTCTTCGCCTGAATTCGGCTACATCAGCTTCCCACTGAATATAACTAACTGAGAGACCTCAGTACTGCTCTACACTCCTAAAGGTGATAAAGATTAAATTCACTTTCGCAGTAAAAAACTGATTTACATAAATTAATCATGAACATGACTTAATTATTCAATAAAGTAAGTTATCGCAGTTAACAAATCTTTCGAAATGTGGAGCGCATCAGTGGTGTGAAAAATATCATGAAAATTACGCACGTATAGTATCATTAACCGCCAGTAATTCTGCAATCAAATCATACAACAAGAAAACATCTAAAAACTTTTTGTTAGTGGTTTGAGGAACGAAAATATTAGAAGGAAACAAACAATAAATAAAAGTTCCATAAGATTGTCTCACTACAATGCAATATCTCTCATTCCCCCCATTTTTCCTCAGGATGTCAACTCAGTGTGTGTAGAAGGTCGACAATATTAGCTGTTTGTAAGGTTCTTGCCTTTAAAAAGTCCTAAAATGCTATTCTAGCATCTTATATCTGTGCTGCTTCCACTCAAATTGATTGCCTGAAATGAACTTCTAAAAAAAGTTCCGTTAACGAAGCACATTATTGCCACGGCTTGTCTCAGTAGATTCACAAGACACACGGAATATTAGACTGCGTGACTGAGAAATATCGACGGAGAAATTATTGCACGTACAATCACAGCTGAAGAAACAAATTGGGACCCACATGATCGTAGTCACTGATAACCACCAAAAGCGTTAACCAGTCTTAAGAGGGTGTATGACGAAAAAAGTTTTGTGTCTGTATTAAAAATGGTAAGACAATGTTAGGATAACCAAACGTTACATTTATACCCATCACAGTTGTTTCCAAACCTCGCCTAGATTACTAGGTCACTAGTATTCTAGCCGGTCCCAAGCCCGGATAAAGAGGGAGGGTTGGGGCGTGGTGCTAGCAACTCCACCCCCAAAACTTAACCAAATTGCTACTAAACCTTCAACGCACAAATATATTCAAAATTCTAAAAATATGAACGATAACCTTATTTTTAGCTGGAATCGGGGAAGTGAAATGACGCGGGCTGGTGAAAGCCTTCGGGAAGCCAGTCAGTCGATGTGCCTTCTTTCGATGAAAGCAAAAATAAGGATGGGGACGTGGAATGTTCGTACAATGTACGAAGCTGGGAAGGCTGCTCAGGTAGCCGCAGAAATGAGGAGATATAAAATAGAAGTGTTGGGAATCTGAGAGAGCAGATGGAACAGATGTGGAAGGAGCCAACTATCAACTGGAGAGACAATAATCTACTCCGGTCACCCAGAGGACAATCACGAGCACACCGAGGGAGTAGCCATCATGATGTCACCAACAGCGGCTAAAGATCTCATGCAGTGGGAACCAATCTCCTCCAGGATAATGACAGCCAGGTTCAACTCAAAAGGAAAAAAGGTTACAATCATTCAATGCTACGCGCCTACAAACGCCTCAGAACATGAGAAGAAGGAGGACTTCTACAGTCAACTACAAACAGTAATGGACAACGTCCCAAAGAGCGATATCAAAATCCTGATGGGCGACATGAATGCGAAACTGGGAGGAGACAATACAGGAAGAGAACTCACCATGGGTCGTGAGGCCCTCGGTGAAATGAACGACAATGGTGAACTCTTCTCAGACTTCTGCGCCTTCAATGACTTGGTGATTGGTGGCAGTGTGTTCAAACACAGGGATATACACAAGGCAACATGGATTTCACCAGATGGACACACCAGAAACCAGATAGACTTCATTTCAATCTCAAGGAAGTGGAGACGGGGCCTACTGGACACAAGATCGAGGAGAGGAGCAGATGTGGGTTCAGACCACTATCTAGTACAAGGGACTTTCAAGGTGAAGCTGAAAGCCTCGAGGATACCTGGGGATAGGCCACAATGCAAGTTCAACACGCAAAAACTGAAAGACACAACCACAAAGGACACTTTCACTGCAACTGGAGGAGACTGGAGGAAAGGTTACCCGGTAAAACTACCAAAGAAGGGCAACCTGGGACTCTGCAAGAACTGGCGAGGAATCATGCTCCTGTCGACGCCAAGTAAAATCCTGAGTCGCATCATCCTGGAGAGAATAAAGGACGCACTGGATACAGAACTCCGACCAGAACAAGCTGGATTCAGGAAACGCAAATCATGTTCTGACGAAATTGCAACTCTACGCATTATCATCGAACAAAGCATGGAATGGCAATCAAATCTCTACCTCAACTTCTTAGACTTTGAGAAGGCCTTCGACAGCGTTGACCGCGAAGTATTTTGGAAACTACTCGAGTACTACGGCGTACCCCAAGTATTCATCAACCTTATTCAACAGCTGTACGACAACGGCACATGTCAAGTGATCCACAACGGAAAACTCAGCGAAGCGTTTGGAGTAAACACAGGAGTCAGACAAGGGTGCTTATTATCACCAATGATATTCCTAATTGTGGTGGACTGGATTATGCGTCAGACAGTGGGAAACGAGAAGACAGGGATATCCTGGACCGACGTGAAGAACCTAGAAGACCTGGATTTCGCGCGTGGATGATTTATGTTTGATGTCACACAAAATCGAAGACTTACAAGTGAAAACCGACAAACTGGTCGAAGAAGCAGCAAAGACAGGACTCTAGGTGAACATAGACAAGACGGAGGTTATGAAAATAACCAACCAACAACAGCAGCAACATCCAGCGCCAATCACCATCAACGGGAGGGATTTGAAAGAGGTTACTTCTTTCACTTATCTGGGGAGCATTGTCTCAACCATAGGAGGAACGAACGAGGATGTCAAATCGAAAATCGGGAAGGCGAGAAACACATTCATCAACCTGAAACCAATCTGGAAATCTTCGTCACTCACCATCAACAACAAAATTCGGATTTTCAATACAAACGTCAAGTCAATTTTGCTTTACGGATCAGAAACTTGGCGGGTCACCAAGAATATTTTCAACAGCCTGTTGCAGACCTTTATCAACAACTGTCTTCGCTCTTTACTACTGAAGATGAGATGGCCGGAAAGAATCACCAACAAGAAACTATGGGAACAAACGAAACAGGAACCAATCGCCCAACAAATATGCAGGAGGAAGTGGAGATGGATTGGACACTCGCTGAGGAGGCCGTTGAGTGACATCGCGTGTCAGGCCAATGCTCGAGTGGAACCCGAAAGGGAAGCGGCGAGTGGGACGTCCAAGGGTGACATGGGGGAGATCGTGTGAGGAGGAGATGAAACAGTATGGAATAACATGGACGCAAGTGAAAAGTACAGCACAAGACAGAAGCAAGTGGAGACGTGCAGTTGAAGCCCTATGTTCCACTAGGAACCCAAGGGAACAATAATAATATAATAATACAGCTGTTTCCAAACTAGGTTTAGCAAAACCACGTGAAACCGCACTTGATAGTATCTACCTGCGGTCAATCGAAAATCCAACTGACCGCCATTGTTCAAACCAGAGAAAGACGAGAGAGCCAGGAGCGAGGTTAATCATCACCTGTGCTTTGCAATGTTTTCCCCAGGGTAAATGTAGTTGGCGTAACTTCGGTGCTTATTTGGCTGTTGTTGCGTGGAGTTGTATAAGAATTGAGCCACAGTAAAGAATAGACACCTACTTCAGAAGATCTTGAAGGAACCAATCAGGTTCTTGGTGAAAAGTTAGTATTTAAACTAAAAAAATGTATTTATGATTTACATGCAACAAAGATGAATTATACAGGGTATGTATCCCTAATATGCTGCAAAAATAGGTCCCAGTAACTCATAGAAGTGTCCACAGACATATAAAACCAGTGTCGATACAAAAATTCACCTAACTGGCTGCCTATTATGTTTTACCAGGGGAGAGTTTCGATGTCGAGAGGGAGGTACCTAAAGTATCTCCATAATTTACAACTAACCAGCCCTTACATGCTTACTAATTTAACGGTGGCTTTATCTAAATGCATAACCATCGATAGCCCGGCATTACTTTGCAAAGCCATCGTCCCTCCACATATCCATCTTTTAGTCCTACCTGTCAACCTATTCTCATATAAACTTGCAAAGATTATTATGAACAGCGTTCATTTGCAATGCTGAATGGTCTGACTGAAGGTCATTTTACTTTGGTGTCTATTGTTTACTCTTTCCAGGAATTGCCGTCTGATATTTTCCTAAGCATGGACTCATTGTTTGGGCGGTAGGACGCTTAAATATGTGGTTCATGCAGTGGTAATTTGGCATATCGCTTATGCATGACGTACATTTTAGCGACTGGGCGTTGAAAAATTTGTTTGTAGTTTGGAAGCCTGTACTCGGTCATAAATTTTCCGGTCAGCTGTTGTGCAGCACCTACTTCTGCTGCAGGAACCTAATAATATGACTGATATCGAACCAATGCTCCTGCACTTTTGTGTGTTTTGGTTGCTTAAAGTCAATTTAAACCATGTTTGGGCGGAAATTGCATTATGTTCCACGAACACTTGCAGCATCCGCTATTTCCTCCTAAAATGTTAACTGGGTTAAATGCACTCTACGACACATGCTGGTACTTTGCTGGACTTGAACTACTTAAACATCTTTGTGATCAGGTACGTAAGGACATCTAAGGTGTGCGACGTTTTGTCTTATTATTATGTTTGCTTTCGTAAACATCCCTATTTTCGCTGTTATCCTGAAGTTACATTAAGTGCGCTTGCACAGCGTCAATTCATCGAACCATCTCGGAGTCATATAAACGTAGTGTCCGACATTTTTAAAGCTGTGTACGTAAGGTTTAGAAACACTTACTATAACCACCTCTGTCAAAAATATTGACTGACATAATCGCACACTAATGTAAACTTCTAGTAGCTCTTACCGCGTTAAAGCGTTAATTATTATATTTATAGTGATATTCACGTATACATTCTGTGAACCTTTTTTTCTTTCTTTTAGCTACTCAGTAATTTTGGCGACCTCATGGGGTTCGTTATTAAAGAAAGTAGTTTCCGGTATCGTTTATATTGTATTCTACGTTAAATCACTAATAAAAATATTCCCTATTCCTCACACGGATACTCTACTTTTTGATAATTAACATTAACTTTTGAGACTGTTGTGAGCTACAGACTTTGGAAGATTAGGGCCATGTGTTTAAATGAATAGGTCACCTAGATGAGACATCCGCCTGTGAAGCATATTACAGTTAACATGCCGTACACTCTTGTTGTCGTGATAATTCTGTTAGCAGCAGTTATTATCAGTATCCACGTATCGGAAGGATGGTGAATAACGAAGAATACTAGTGTAGCAGTCACAGGTAAGAACTATCAGTTAAAGATGCAATAGGAGCTTACGCTAAGGAATATTGATACTCCAAAAATTAAAACGCTAAATAAGTAGTAAAATTGCCTACATGCGAAAGGTGAAAGATATATATTTAAAAGTAATAGTGACTTGTTAGTAGTTTATGCGATGCTTTCTTTAGTAGGAACAAAGGTAGTACAGCAAAACTGAATGTATCGATAAGCAACATGAGACTGTCAGTATATTCATATTTTGAAGTAAAACGCAATCAGGCAAAGTATTTCGGATACAAGAGTAGGGCAGTCTCCTGAAACTACTAATTTAGTGAGTAGCCAAAGTTGCCTTTGAATTAAGACTGAAAGTTAACGACTTGTTGATAGGCTAAGTGGTTATTATTATTCAATTACGTATAACGGACGGTCGATTGAAAGAAATGCTTTCTTTCTATGGCCCAGAGTTCACATGAAGTAACGCATGCCTACCTCTCCTTAGGTGCGTCTGTGTAAGGTATCGCATTTCGCCAGGCCTTCGTTTAAACGACTCCATGAGACACTTTCATATTTAACGAATGCTCAGCTCATAAATTCTACTTGTACCTGCAGAAATTTTACAACACAAATTATACACTTTCAGGATATGGTGGTGTGCTACTTTAGAATTCTTCAGTTTACAGGTAGGTCACACCTATAATAATACCTCTACTGCCACTTTTAGTAAAAAAGGTAGTTTTTGCTGTTACGCGGATGCTTTTGGCAGGATTCGTCAATAGCAAGCATTGTACTCGTGGAGATTCAGTGAGGATAGCCTACAGGGAGAAATTGCAGCTTCACCAATAACTGAGTAGAAGTATTTCACTTATAGGAGATTTATACAGTAATGAACACACTATTAATAATAATAATGTATATTTTCACATAAACATAAATTTACATGAAAATGCATGCTATTTTTACAGGCACGATCAAGTGTGATGCAATGTCAAATAGTAGATTGTCTACAAGTTGACTCACTCCTCTCAGCAGTAAATTATTTTAAGGGTTTTCTTGTTTGGAAATGGAACATGTACACATGTATCGTACCAGTAACTGGAGTTACGCCTTAACATCTAAATTTCATACGCATTTTATTTCACCACACCATGTGATAATAGCCTAGTGGTTATTTGTGAATGCAATCAAAAGTATCTCATAGACCACGTTTAGCACACAGTAGGAAGCAGAAGTACCGGCACTTGCTGAAAGCATTTTGAAAACCCATACGAGGTTGACTTTTTTCTAGAATGCACGCAGCTATCAACGAAATGAAAAGACAATGATAAATTGTTATCACAGGCACTGTATTTACTATATAGGGAATGCTATTACAGGCACACCTCGCAGCAGAACATATAAGCCCTGCATTTCATTGCATCAGCGATATAAGCATACTAATTGTAATGCGCCCCAATGTAAATAACCACAGGGCTTCGTAACAACATCTTTGTGGGAAGTAGATGGATTGGAAGACCACTTGCAGTCACCATGTATGACATCTAGTGGGATGTCTATGAAGACTGATAACCTGCAATGAGGAAGACAGAAATGAAATTATTAGGACATTAGTGAAGCATAAGTATTTCAAATGAGTGTACTAGACGGATAAAAAATGCCACTCATCTCATTCACTTCGATTCGTACTATTTCTTATGTCCATGTTACTTAGTCCTGGTTCACAGTTTCTTCTTCGGTGCACTTTATCCGGACAGTTTAAGGAATGCGTACAGAGCTTAGAAAACGGCATTATCATTTGTTTAAGCCAATTAACACTGTAGTGATTTGTGACTCTAGGCAGCTGCAGTGATTAATGCTGACTGAGCACAGAAGTGCAGTCAAACGCCGGTGGTCTCTTCATATCTCCCAGATTAATTGGCCACCCCTCACAACCTTGGTAAACAATATCATCAGCATACTCTTGGTAGACGAGACTGTCCCCGGTAGGTCCCTGAAGTCAATGAGAGACACTGCTATTACTATGTGTGAGATGAAATCAAACTAAAGTTAGGATACCACTTGTAGAAATGAGCTTTGTATTACGTCCTCCTTGTGCGTCGGTGGCACAGTGGTTAGGACTCTCGCCGACCATGCACATGGTCCGGGGTTCGATCCCCTGCCGGCGCACAACCGATATCTATGGTCGGCCTGAGTTTGGGCTACCGATATCCATGCTGAAAGTTCCATACTTGTACTAAAAATACGGTGTGGAATCAAGCTGTAAACCAAAATAAAAAATAAAATAAATAAATATATATGTTCCCTGATAGTTTAGTTTCAGTAATAAGCGGATATAACTCAACCTGTAGAATCCATGAAGTTCATAAACTGATGTACTACTTTTTTTCAAAAAACCTCGTTAATGTCCCCTCAGAAAAGTGGAAAATGGGTACCCTGATAGGGAAACCAAGTAAATTGCTAACCTTTGCCAATAAAAATAGTTTTCGGAATTTCGAGTTATAATTGTAGCCTGACAGCACCATTCAGCAATTGTTAAATGACCATTTGACGAACATCACATCTACACAGGAAATGCACTTGTCACCTGTCAGGTGAGTCAGCTCTTCTTTACTTTTCAAAGACTTGATTTGTCACGAAAAGTACTTTGAACAAGCTTCGGGCTTTTATGAACAGCTGCCTTCGCTAGCTGGACGTTTTAATTAGTGGAAGGTTAAAAAGGCCACGAGACACTTCTGTGAAAAGTCAGAATCCAATTTATTTTCTCCGCGACAATCGGAAAACATTACATAATGTTCAAAATGCTCTTCTAGAAGACTGGCCTTCACAGGGTAAAAATAATCATGCTGTAACCTGCTTGAAGTTTAACACTGGTAGATGAGGTTGGATTTGCATCGGCGACAGTAATCTTGATCTGATACTTGAAATAAACGGGCAAAAACTAACCAAACTTGACTCAGTCGCAGATCTTGAAATTCTCTAGCAATTTAACGTTCTCCATAAAAGGCGTAAAACACGTGAGCCCATAGGTTGCATTAATCACATTTTCTTTCGCTGTGAAACAAAGGTTTTATTATAAAAAGCATGCACACGACCTATCTAAGAATAGTGCCTGCTTATTCTTGGCGGACTCTGACAGCTTAAATTAGCGGAAGTGCAACGACATCTTGCTTCAAGAGCTCTTGGCTTTAAAGGAGGTCTTGACTACAGTTAGCATCGCAGCAGACTGAAAATAGAAATACTCCGGAAAAGCCGGCTAAGGATAAGTTTCATTTTCAGCTACAGTTTAACTGATCCCTTCTGGCACTCCTCCAGGCCAGTAACAACATCTACCCCTCAGGTTAGTAGCAGTGTTAGAAATCATGGCGACGTAGTTGCTATGGTACACCGTCAGACTTACATGCAGGCGATTCCTTGAATAAGCTTTCAGTCATTCGGAATAGACTACTAGCTAATGTGTGAGACGCGAACACACTTCCAGCATTCCCCTCCTCAATCACTAAACTCTTGAAGATGGCAATGCTCTCTTCATTCTGACTACTTTAGGTTATTTTCACCTCACAGAGATGTACTGAGTTCATTAAATGTATGAATAACAGTAAACTTCACCGCCCCAAATAACACCCGATACTTTCTTCTGCGAGGCATCCCGAATGACAGTTGTGGCATATTACCTTATTTATATATATATTTATATATATATATTTATATTACTTGTAACATAGCCCTCAATTATTACGCTCATTTTGGACAGATTTTAACAATGACGACGCTTAGTACTGTATTGTGTACAATGCCTCTACGTATGTAAAGTGACCGTACAGATATTAATCTATTACATTGTCGTATATTTACCTTGTGTAATTCAATAGCTGTAAATATGCTTACACCATATACATAATATATACCATGTTGATGATACCTGTAAACTGCAGTCACTTATGCACCAACAAATGAGAATATATAGCGCGCATAGATCAACAGGTAGGTGAGACTGTTAACACCCGTGAAGCTTAGGATGAACAAGTAACATTCTCAGGTGGAAGAAGGAAGTGTTATATTTCACTTTAAATTTTGGTTTATTTTCAAGACACCCAAGTTATTTATCATAGTATGTTGTTGGCAGTGTCCAATGCTTTTCACAAGTAATTCTACCTTTATTCTGCATTTACAATCATAAATGGCATCAAAGCCATGAACCCAGACAGACTTTTTCACCAGGGAAGGAAGATCCTGAACTTGGGCGTGGGTTACCATCAACTTTTCTGATTGTAGAATGTAAAACGGCTTATGTATGGAAGTATTCTTTTGAAGTATTCAAAACAAACATGCAACTTATTGTAATCGAAAGTTACCAACATGAGTTTAATACGTTACGTAACCTATTTCACTTCAATATCGCAAATTTACCTTGATAGCTGGAGTACGTAACGAGCCAGGAGGTTAGCCCTTGTAAAATAAGCAAAACTGTTAAGCTCGTGAAGGGATTTATGTGTTCTTTCCTATTTCTCAATGTTCATTTCGATGGTGAAGCCCTGTGAACGCTAATAGAATCTCGTGTGTCTTCACCAATTAGCATGCTATTGTACTGCCTTCAGCATTTCCTTTAAGGACCATTGCTGGGCATTTATACTGTACGCGGAAGTCGCCCATTTACTGGAAAATTTAAAGGAAAAACAGGTGGTTCCTCAATGTCAAATTGTCTGCATGCATTCATTGAAGGGGCAGCCTCACTCCGACGAATTATGTTAGCTGTGCAGTGGTCTCCATAATACCCACAACCGTTTTCCTTTAGTTAGTTTTCTCTGCGTTTTGGTTCTACGATCTATTGCAAATCTTATGCTTTGTTCTATTGTTTTTTTTTATACATCTCATTTCCGCGCATTAACTGATGTTCCCTTACTTTATACTTTTTTCTTATAGGTTTTCAACTGAGATGAGTCGGCGGCTGGTTAAAAACTGTAACACCCCCATCATCGACAATATCCTCGGACAGACTGCATAGTGACTACGAATTAACTGAAATCCATTCACGCTGCGCATTGTAATTGTTACAAAGGCAAATATCTCATATCGGTTAAAGGAAGAATTCCAATAATTAAAAAATTTCTACGAGATCATCACAGAGATAATGTAAGCTACACAGTGGTTTCCATTGGGATCACAGAATAGTTGTTTGCAATTTATTTTGTTAACCATCTCTTATTCGATATTATATAAGTATTAAAAGATAAGCTAGCAATTAGGTTTTATAATTACTTGTATCAAAAGTTGGTGAGCGCTAAGAAATAAAATAACTTATAGTGGCTTGTTAGAAGGCATTGGACCACTTCAATGTTGAATTTTTTTCTGATCAGTGTAAACATGCCAACTTGTAAACTGCACGAATTTAAATTTGCATGAGAACATGGCAAGTGTGATCACTAAAGGATCCAAAGAATCTCACACAACAAGGTATGTATATAGTAAAAGATGTATAATTTTTCAGTGCTACTGATCAGAAGATTGAGTCAAAGCTTAATGTTCGTGACCTACAAGCTATTTACGAGGCGTTTTCTGTAAGTTATTATATGCTATCTATCTACACATGAAGTTGAAAGGAAACGGTTATGACAATAAATTAAGACTGACAAAAGAGCAATTCGTTGAAGCTATGAGTTTGCTGCTAAGTCGTGGCTCACGTCAAGAGGTAGACCAAAATACTCTCTTTTATTTCCATTAAGTACAAGGATTTGTTTGACAAAATTGATATAACCTCAGATGGTTTTGTTGACTGGGACAAATTTGCATCTCATTTATTACTTGAATTTTATGAAAGAGATGACAGACAGAAGACTCTAAGCATACCTCAATGGAGAGATATGAAGTCAATCAAAAGGTTTTAAATTCCTTTTTTTATAACTTTTAAGCCCACACAAAGACAATATACAGAAAATCGTATTTTTAAGAAACATGTCGCGATATCTGTCCATCAGCAGGGTGAGTGAATTTCAAGTTTGTAAATCTAACCATGATTTTTCAAAAGGAAGGACTTGCTGCTCTTTGGGGAATAGATCTGAAACCACATGGTACAGCCAAAGTTTCCACCGAATCATGTAGGCCAAGAGACACCTTCGTAACAGATTCTGTTGTGATGCCAAATATTAATAAAGTTGCTATAGCCTTCACAAGCAAGGAGATAGGTTGGTACTTATTTCTTGGAGAGGTATCTGTTTTTAAGCATTCTGTAACTTAAGTGTAAAAATGGACTTATTTTGTCCTATAAAACTTTGCGGCATCACTCACACACCTCTCTGCCTAGATCACTGGTAAGTGAAATATATTTACTGCTTAATTTAAGGCATAAACCTGAAAACCCGAATGATGCTTTATTAGCTTGGGGAGATACCGGTGGTTACCTCAACGTTTTGTTCTGGACACATGCGTCAATGGCATTATTTGACAAGCCCACAAATTTGTCTACAGAAAAGGAGGGTAAGTCTGATGTATGAATTTTGATCTTGCTATTTTTTTCGTGTGACGAAACTTTTGTTTGTAAATCACTTATGGTTTGTTTTTATTGGTGTAGTTTCGTTAACGGATGATGATATTCTGTGTTGTTTGCGATTCGGTATTGAAGAATTATCAGCAATTTTGGTCTTACTTAATGTTACTGGTAACTGAAGATTTTACTGACTAGAGAATTTATTTTAAACTCTTTTGTTTCTGTTGTCATTTGGTTTAATTAAGGTGATGAATGGCATGAAAATACCACAAACAGACGTTTGTCTAAGAAACGTGTAATTTCAGTATAAAAGAAGTAGGACAAGCATCACGGATTCTTTGACGTTTAATTAAAATTTTTCACTTAGTTGAAAAACCCTAAAAAAGGAATGAATTTATATCTTATGGTAGATTACTAAGTGGATTAGCTATCGTAGTGTCTTGAATTTGATCAGTGACCAGAAGCTTGATTTCCCTCCACTGGTCTTCATATAATTAACTGGAAACCGATTTACAACTCCTTTTATAGGCAGCTTTTCAGTTTTAATGTGCGTCAGCAATTATATAGTCTGAATTATTCATAAAGCCTTTTGCAGAGTGGTAAGCTAACTCAGATCTGTTTCTTTTTGATTTAAAGTACCTCAGATGATAAAGGTTATTGGTCACATCTATTTAGCCTTTATTTGCCACCAGAAAATATCTTGGAATGAATTATTTTGTAAAGGTTATGGAAGCTTTAAAATCTTCGCCCTAATAAGCTCTAATTTGTGTAAAACAAGTCGCTAGTTAAGGAACTGTTTAAAGCTGTGACCTTAAACTGGTCGAAATGCGGATAAAGACGCTATTCAGACACCTGAGTATTTTTTCAATAGCAGTAGAGAGCTATTTCAACTTAAATTGGTGTAGGAGGACTGGATAAGAATTTAAAGAAATGACAACAGAATGAAAGAAATATGAGTTAAAAGATAATGAGGTTACAATTGTGTGAGTATATGACTAACGAAACGTTGGTAGTTTTAAAAAAGGACAGTGATTTTCTTTCCACTGAACCGAAAACCAGCTTTTTAAATGGTCTTAAGGTACTAATGAATTTAATCCATCATTAGTTATCTGTTACTAGATAAAGGTAACTAACTTTTCATCACCTAAAAATTAAGTGTGATTACAAAAGGAAGAATTCTTAATTTAACTGACGTATTTCTATTTATTCACTGACATTTTGGTAAGGAGGTACTAGGAGGTGAGTCTGGTAGATTTACTTCTTTTTACAATTAATACTGAAATTTAAAAAGTGTATCCCATCTATTATGTGGTTCGCTTTCGACTTTTTCAATGGCATTGGAGATGTGGCTTATTGGGTTACGTATGGACTTAGTTTTCAGCTGATGAGTTAAATGTTCATATCTCACTCTACCTACTTCAGTCTAAGTAAGTGGGTAGTATCATCAACAAGTGTGGTGCAATACAAGGAAAGTTTGTTCCAAGTATTAGTCACTCAGTCACAATCAAAAAGTAAATTCGCTATGCTGGTCTACTAATATTTTCTATCTCATTCTACAATCTAAGTTTTTACAGCTTAACTGCTTTTGCCGTAGTATAGTAGAAATCACGGTTTGTCAGTTCAAGATATTAAAGGTTTTTTTCATGAAGGCTCTTTATAGAAACTCATTATTAACTGAAGGAAACCCAGTCACCGACAGAGAATGTTGTTGTTTATTCCTAAGTGAAGCAATCAAACTCGAAAGCTTGTAGTCTGAACTCTGAAAACAAATCCCTGCCTTCTACTGTATAGCTAACTGAAACTTAAGATGGTTGAAGGAAATCGGTCACAGGAAGCCATGCTAGGACCCAGGTTTCGTGCTAGTTGGCACTCACCAGTCACCAAGGCGTATCTGCAACCTCAATGGAACTCATGTCTCTTCTGAGATTCGAACCCACGTCACCCAATGCTGCAGTCAGAGACGTTACTGCTGGGCTATTCGGGCTCGCGACTGACCTCTTGTAGGACTTGTAGGTACTTTGATTGGACACAAGTAACTAGTGAGATGCGTACGGACTGAATTCTATTAGTGAGGTTTGCGGCATTGGGTGATGCGAGTTCGAATCTCAGAAGGGACATGAGTTCCTTAAAGGTTGTAGATACGCCCTTCTGACGGGTACCACGGGCACGAAATCCAGGCCCGAGACTTCCTTCGATCGATTGCCTCCAACCATCTAGAATCAAGAATTCAAAGTGCACAAAGAAGGTGAGCTACCTAGAACGGTGATCATATTGCAAACGTGACTGATAGAATTTAGTCTGCATCAAAGAAAGGACAAGACATACCACACTGGTTACTAATGTCCACTGGAAGTAATTGAAAATTTCTTAAGTTATGCATTCTCCCAATGTACTATGACGACAGCTATTCGCAACAAAATCTGTATTGCTATTTAACAAAAATAATAACACACTGAAAACTCAAAATTACCTCAACAATAACGCTAGCAGCTAAACAGATCCAGTAGTTTCTCAGATGCTAAATAAGTACAATAAAACTATTCAACCAAAGTCAGCTGTAAGAAGTACCTAAGGATTAATAAGAGTATTTCAAATAAAGTAGGATCAAAACTCCATCAGCAAGCAACACTCGGCTAATGCTTTCCTCAGACAATTCAAGATCAACATCTCCACAGTAAACCCTGATTTCATCCTAACAGAATCACGGCTGCAAAATAACAACACCATATCAACCTCACCACACAATCAGAAAGAAAAGCATTTAAATTAGGGATTAAATAGGCGATATACGAACGTTAGAACGATGATATACAGTCTAGAAGAAAAGAGAGCAATAATTACAAAGTTGGAAAGAAGGGAACATGAATTTCAGCAAATATATCTTTCCGGAGATTTCATTTTCAAAAGCTGTACAATCTCATTTAAATACATAAATTTACATAGATAAAGTCTTTATTTGATTCCACATAATAACGAAGGCGAATAAAGGACGACAAATATTTTCAACTAAATATGGTTTATGAGAGGCTTAGAAACAAAATTACACAGGATTACGACGAATTACAAGTGTGTACAAAATGAGCATGGAAACAAATTGTACACACCTGTAATTCGTCGTAATCCTGTGTAGTTTTGTTTCTAAGCCTCTTGCAAACCATATCTAGTTGAAAATAATTGTCCCCTTTTATTCGCCTCCGTAGTTATGTCAAATCAAGCAAAAAATTGTATCTATGTAAAATTATGTATTTAAATGCGATTGTACAGCTGCTTTTAAAGATGAAATCGCCGAAAAGGCAGATATCTGTTTGCAGAACTTCGTGTTCTCTTCTTTCTAATTACAAAGTTAGCTGAAGCATCCAAATAAGTACCAAAACTGAAAACTGATCGTCCAGGAAGGATTTTCCAAATAATTATTCCATTGCATTAATTGTCAATACAGAATCATAGATTAAACAATATTATATTAGGAAGCGATTAAATTGATACAAGTAGTAATATGAAATGCAACCTGATAAATCGAACAGTCAGTTTTTTCTGTTCCAAAGGTACTACCTTTCATCCTGTTGTTCTGATTATCTTATCGTTGCCCTTGAATCTCGAAATATGAGACATTCTAGTAAGGGTAATTAATTATGAGAGTTTCAGTCAGTCTGCTTCCTAAATCCCGATATTTTCATTTATTCAACTGAAATAATAAGCTTACAGTACAATACACAGCTGATGTATGAGTCACATGATACCGATTTAATTGTTGTACACTGGTATGCTTGTATAAAACCTTCAAAATCCTGAAAGCTAAGCCTTGCAGAATTATAGTTTTATAATAGTGTAGCTTCTCAAGTTAGGACGGAAGAATCATATAGTTGTGTGCGGTAGAGCACTCGCCGACCACGCATTCGGTCTGGGGTTCGATCCCCGGCCACTGACGCACTCTTTCACCTCGCTAAGCCAGAAATAAGACTGGTAAAGAGGGAATGTTGGGCATGAGGCGGCTAGCAACCCCATCCTGAAAATATCATCAACACTGCTACAGAAATTTTAAGCCTCTAGCTTGAAGAAGCCATATGTTCCACTGGAACCATAAAGGAATAAAAAAGAAATTACACAGTTGTAATACTTAATTTCTAATGGCTTTATTCTAGACGATATCAGCCTTACAAAATAATTCATCCCAATGTTAATTAAATCTAAATTATTATATAAAATAAGCATAGAGAAGACGGAGATGATGGAGATCTCTAACCAACCAACAACAAGAAGCACCGGTCATGATAAACAGAAGAAATTTGAAAGAGGTCATTCCCCTCACTTATCTAGACAGCATCGTTTCAATTCCATTGTGGATAAAATTTATTTTGATAATGTCTCACAGTGGTGTTTTACGGTAAGTAATATTTACTGATGACCACGTTTTGAGCACAATTTATTACTGCACATAATCATATCAAGGTAATCACTCATACAACTTTCCAGCTTCGTTTATATGATTCTTTTATTTCTCATCTCCTGATTTGATTGGTAGTAATATTTTCCATGTTTGTGGTATGAGTGGTGAGTGATTCCTATTGCACGTTTTGGGTGTAGATTCTATGAAAAAAAATTCGACAATCAACGTCTCTCTCTCTCCACCTACCTATATTACTTCTTAGAATTTTAACCTTCTCCCATCCTATTGTGTGGTTGTGTGTTAATGCATGCAGTGCTATTGCTGAGCTTTCTTCTAAATTACTAATCTTCTCGGGGTCAGCCATCCTTATCTTAACTAAATTCTTATGTTCCGACAATCTGATTACCCCCGATCTACTAGTTTGACCTATGTAGTTGACCTCACAGTCATTGCAGGGTATTTTGCAAATTATATTATTCGGTTTAATTGGGTCAACCGGGTCTTTTAGCCTACAGAGCTTGTCCTGTCTGAGTGAGTTTGTAGGTTTGAATGCCACCCTAATTCCTGCTTTAATAAGAATCCCACGTCAGATTTCAGATGTCCCCACCTTATATAGGAAAACTGTAAATATCTTGTATTCCTTCTTATTTATGTTATCACTATAAATTTCACCATTATATTTATTTTGCTTCTGATCATTTTTGATATTCCTAATGAATTTTATAGGATAGTTATTTAACAGCAACGGCTCTTCTATCTGTTTTATTTCATCATTTAGGTTTTTTGTTGTATTAATTAGTGCTACTGCTCGGTTTGTTAGACACTTAATTAAGCCTACCTTTCCAGACAACGAATGAGATGAATTAAATTTTAAATATCTGTTAGAATGCGTTGGTCTTTTATCAACGCTAAAGTGAAGGCTACCTTCTTCTATTCGTTTTATTTTAAAATCTAACATTGCTAATTCTCCTTGTTCATTTTCCGATTCAAATGTGAATTTTATTCCCTTTACTAGTGAGTTCAGATGTGTCAAGAAGCTAGAGATATGTTCTGTTTCTAACACTATGAAAGTGTTATCCACATTTCTCCACCATATTTTTGGAGTAGAATTAAATTTATTAAGAGCAATATTTTCTCAGCTGTTCATAAAGGTGTCTGTTACAATAGGGGACATTGGTGATCACGTTGCTTCACCTTCTGCTTGTCTATATATTTTGCCTTGGAATTTAAAAATAGTAGATGTGAGGCATAACTAAATTCCCAAAATAATTTTCTCAATCGGCAGCTCTGTCCTATGATTAAGTTCGGGATCAGCGGTTATTTCTCTTTTGGCTACTTCTAAGGTCATATTGATTGGTATATTAGTATAAAGACTTGTTATATCAAAACTAACTATTGTTCCATCATTTTCTAGTTGAATGTCATTTATTTTATTTTTCATCTCATATGAATTAGTTAGTCTAGAGTTTGAACGATTTCTAATGGGGCATAATATTAGAGCCAAGTGTTTTGATAATTCATATGTGGGGGTATTTCTGAAATCTACTATTGGTCGTATGGGGTAACCTGGCTTATATATTTTAATAGTACCATACATTCAACTAGCATTATTAGTTTTAGGCATTAAATTAAACCATTTAGACTCACCCAGTGATGGCTTCATTCTGCGTATTAGATCCGCTGTAGATTACTTAACCTTATTCATTATTGTATCTACAGGCTTCTTAATTCCTTCATATGGACCCGTCTCAATATGTTCAGTGACTTTCTTGGTATAATCAGCCTTTGCGATGACAATGTTTATATTCCGTTTTAGACTAATTAGAGCTTGTCTTTCCGATTTCGTTGAGTTTTTGATTTTGCTTTCTTTTGATTTTTCAGGGTTAACACACATAGTGCTCGAAAGTTTTTTTCTGTCGTCTTATCTGTTGAGCTTAATGCTACTTCTATGTGTTAGGAATGACATCTTCTGATTTTAGTTGACTAACTGTTACCTTGAAATTTAGTCCTTTCTCAAGTACTTTTATCTCACTAGAGCTTAATTCCCTTGATGGGAGGTTGATCACCCACTTTGTTCTTTCAACAGAGGATGAAACGTTGGCGTCAAATTCTTCATTTATTGTGTTCTTTTCTTCAATTACTTTGTTGAATTTCTTTATTTGTGTGGTTTTTCATTTTCTTCATGCGGCTCCTCCAGTTTTTTTTGATTTTTCAACAAAAATTTCACAATGTTTGTCATTGATCATACATTTGAATTTGTATTTGAGCTTTTCAATTTCATTTCATATATTGTTTAGTTTTATAATAATTCTATGTAGTTCTTCTCTTAGATATAATCTGCTGACATTTTCCGCTGCTGATGTTATTTTTCTTGAAGTAACTGCTGTACGTAGGCGTAAGTATTTAGGAATTATATGATTTTCTAAATATTGACTGTTAAAAATCCAATGGTTTGTGATTCGTCATCAGTCAGTATTACTGTATAGCACTGTGTGACTTTATCAAAATAAATTTTATCGCCCAATGGTATTATACTCTACCACAGTGCACAACTTCTATCCTTCTATCAGTATCGTTTCAACTGTGGGCGACACAGATGAAGATGTCAAAAGTAGAATCGGAAAGCCAAGATACACTTTCATTATTCTGAAATCAGTTTGAAAATCCGCTGCACTCAGTGGCATAAAGAACCGAAATTCGGATTTTTAATAGCAATGTTATGTCAATCAGTCTTTCTATAGTGGACAGAGACTTTCACTGTGTGTCACGTAAAGCGTTTTGAACAGCCAACTGCAGACTTCTATCAACAGTTGTCTTTACTGGCTCCATAATGAAGATCAGATGGGCAGAAAGAGTTGTCAACAAGAAGCACTAGGAACGAACCAATCAGGAACCTGTTGTTCAACGAATATGTAGAAAATGATGGAGATGGAAACCGTCGTGTAACATCTCGCACCAGGCTGACTATCGAGTGGAACTCGAACGGGAAACGATGAGTTGGGAGTCTGCCTGAGTGTGACATTGCGAATATCTTGTGAAGAGGAGATGAGAACTTATGGGCAACCATTGGAGCTAGCTGAAGAGGAGGATTGTGGAGAATAGGGTAAACTGGAGATGTGCAATTGAAGCCGTATGTTCCACTCACAACCCGAAGGAATAATAACATTATATTTAAATTTTTATTCCCTTTTTCTCTGCTTAGAATCAACGTTCAATGTTTCTTTGAATGATGTTATTCAAAAGAAATCAAAATTTGTTTCATTTCTACGTTTACGTATACATACAGACTGGGTGCGTAAAGGTGAGCTGATTTCTATTTATAGCATATATGTACTACTTATCTTGTCTATATACTTTTCAGTAATGTATGTTCCTCAATTAGAAGCTTTTATTACATGTGCAACAGTATGGAATAATTCAATGGTTATCACTTGGTTAGAGAAGTTACCATCGAATGCTAGTATAGCCAGAAATCCAAATGCATTGTATGTTATTTGTTCTTTTTTTGTTTTTTGATTTGACTATTCTTGTTAAATTTGAAACTTCTGATAATCTCTTAAATAATATATTTTTCTAGTTTAAATTACATTTTCCATTGGTTGATTACAACGGACAGAAATGCTTAGTCTCTTTTGATATGTGTAGATTATTAGTAAGGACGTCTAGATGGTGTCTAAGAATTAACATGGTGTTATTTACGTCGAGGACAACTAGTAGTGGAATCCATGATGTGGATTTCGTCCTATTTGGGACTGGGAATGCATGTATATTTACTAGATGATGAGTCCCAAATAGGACGAAATGCGTATCCAATGGAGTCTACTGCGAGTTACTATCAACTAAAATACTAACTGAAACTAAAGCAATTATTAGACAGAGAACCATTAAAAATCAACAAAGGGTACTGTTAGACTGCTGTTTCATCCTACTCTACAAATCTTCACCAGTATACACTCACCACGCCTAAAACCAAAAACTATTCCGGCGACAATAACACACAGTAAACCATTCAGACATCGGGAACCGATTCAGTCATCACCCAATGAATTCTAACTTTCAACAATTCGTGATGTTAGTGCGACTGTCACCAGCCAATGTCATCCGCGGCGAGTATTTGTCCTCATTCCCAACCTGGTGGAATCCAATGGTCACAACTTCTCACTAAAAGAACCCCAGGTAACTCCATCCTGTAGCTAGTCACTAGTGAGTATCAGTTCGATTTTCAAAAGTTTGTTTTGTAGTGATTCGACTTGTTTCAAGTTTCACGGATACTCACTGATGACACTGGCTGGTGGTTGTGCTGAAATCACGAACTAGTAAGAGTTAGAATTGATGAGCTGGATATCGAATGGGGTCAAAGTGGCTGAACTATGCACGAACTGGAATGTAACTCGAAAGTCCTAGGTTTTAGCCCCAGTCGATGCGCACTGATGAGGAGTCGCAAACTAGGACGAAACAGCTGTCCAGTACTCGCCGCTGGCTTTTAGTGGTTCTTTAACTGACATCAATCTGCGGGCAAACTTGAAACAAATTAAATCCCCACAAAATAACTGCGCAAAGTTAAGCTATAGCAGCCGAAGCCACAGTGCCCTTGAACAACCAATCCGAATTCTGATGAGAAAATGGGTCGCGAACTCGGTGAAAAAATATATTGAAAAACATTACAAACATGACATTACACTGGATAATTGCCTTTTATGTGGTGTAAGAATGTTTTTCAGTTCCTCCAAGGATAATCCATGCAGAGATCATACCATACATGATACATTTATGCATCCAGGTGACTTTGGGATCCGTTAATACTTTTGACTCTGTTTTTTGACCTACCCAAAAATCTTGCCATTGGGTTTGTGCATGTGCCTGTAATGGGATCCACAAAATCGGAGGAGTGGTTAACACACTGATGAATATAACCCAAATAAGACAAATGATTTTATTTCTTCCATTCGTCTGTATGTATTGTTGTCCCTGGTGTCACCAAGCGCTAAACTGCTGGTTTTAATGCACCCGTACTTTTAGTTGGTGTTATTTTCACAAAACCTTTACATCGTGAAGTGTCATGCATTCCAAGCATCCAAACCTGATTAACCCTTCTCACTGCCCAACTATACCTCTTCTTTATCAGGATAGTTTCATTAATATGCACAGTAATTCCTAGTCCTCCTGGACAACCAGTAATCCTTTGCAACTGACATGACGCAAAGTCTCTACAATGCTAATACAATTGCACTCTAGAGATCAAGTTGTTTTCTATCTCCACTGATGCTTCTGAGGGGCTCTTCATCATTACTCACCCACTGGAGGTGGAACCCCAAGACCTTTCGGTTATAATGTGGGATTGTAGACTATTCAGCCACTGATACCTACCCCATCCAATATTTAGCCCATCAATTCTAACTTTTACCACTTTGTGATTTAAGCGTGACCACCAGCCAGTGTCATCAGTGAGTATTCGTGAAACTTGAAACAAGCCGAATCACTACAAAACAAACTTTTGAAAATCGAACTGATTCTCACTAGTGATTAGCTACAGGATGGAGTTGTCTGAAGTTCTTCTAGTGAGAAGTCGTGACCATTGGAGTCCACCAGTTTGGAAGTGAGGACAAATACTCGCCATGCATGACACTGACTGGTGACAGTCACACTAACATCATGAATTGTTGAAAGTTAGAATTCATGGGGTGACGACTGAATCGGTTCCCGATGTCTGAATGGTCTACGAGGTGTCATTGCAACCGGAATAGTTTTGGGTTCGAGCTCTGGTGAGTGTATACTGTTGACGATTAATAAGGTAGGATGAAACAGCAGTCTAGCAGTACTCTTTGTTGGTTATCAGGAGTTGTGTAACTGGTAATAATCCGTGCTCAGACTAGAATGTGTTAACTCATTTTGTTGTGTACACTAAATGGTGTGTATAAGCTGAAGAAAGCTGGGGAAAGTATTTGCTGAAAGAAAGTGATACCATGTTAAATTCTATGTCATAAATATGCTACAAACACCTGATTAATTTACTTTAAACCAACTAGCTTGTATGTGTGTATTGACATATGTGAATATATTACACGGAAAATACATAACTGCTGAAATCTTTAGTTAGGACAACTCTCTAGGGGGTTCTAGAATACTCCAGTGTAAAGAAAGAACTAATTGGCTTCCATGTATTATTCTAATATTTACATATTATTATATATTTTATACAGACATTTAAGGTGTCTCTTCAGAGTTTTATATTGTAAAAGGCGTATTTTTTCATGCGGATATGATGAGAGAATGCGGATTTGAGCTACACAACATATAGTTACAGAGTTTCTGAAAAGTCAAGTCCTATTTTTGTCTGTTTCTAGAGGACGTAATGTGATGTTAGTAGGTGTTGAAACAAAAGTTTAGATCCCAGTTTTTAAATTATCCAGCTACCATTCCTGTAGCTGTCTAAATGCAGAATTAGATCGCTAAAACAGTGATCACCACCCCGAATCCTGCTACCACGCGCGTTTGTTTTCAGACTTCAACCATTATTATTCCCTCGTATTCCGTGTGGAATATAGGGCTTCAGTTGCATATCTCCATTTTTTACCTTTCTGATCAATCGTCTGCAGCTGGCTCCATGGTTGTCTAGAAGCTTCCATGTCCTACCCACACGATCTCCTCCGTATCATCATCGGATCCTCACCCAACTCATCGTTTTCAACTCAGGTTTCACTCGAGGACCTGGTGTGCGAAGTCATCCAACGGTCTCCTTCACACGTGTCCGATCCATCTCCATTTTCTTCTGAGTAATTTTTGGACAAAAACTTTTGGATTCGATAGTTCCCAGAGTTCCTTGATTATTTATCCTTTCTGGTCACCTCATCTTCAGTGTGCAGATAGTGAAGACAGCTACTTATAGAAATTTGCAGCAGCCTGTTGTAAATGCTTTTCATGAAATGTCAAGTCTCTGAACCATATTGAATCGCTAACTGATTTGACTTTGATGTTGAATATCCGAATCTTGTTCTTTACGCTGAGTGAATCAAATTTTCCCACCAATCTCAGAGTGATGAAGGTCTGCCTTGCCTTTCCAGTCCTGATTTTGAAATCCTGATCCATTACGCATGTAGTTAAAACGACGGTGTAAAGATAAGGGAAGGAAGTGACCTCTTTCAAATTTCCCTTGTTGGTGCTGATTGGTGCTTTTAGTTATTTGATTTTCGGGTATCTTCCTTTATTTTTGTCTTCTTTGTGTTTACCTGAAATCCTGTCGTTTCCTACTGCTTCTGCCAACTGTAGATCTTCAGGTTGATACGAAATTAGACATGAACTGTCCGTAAAGTCTAGATCTTCTAGAGCCTTCTTATCGGTTCAACGTATTACTGTCTCCTCTCTCCCCATGGTCTGCCAAATGGTCAAACCCACTAGAATTAAGAATATCTTCAGTGATTGTAGACAGCACTGTCTTACTCCTGTCTTCACTTAGAAGTCACCTCTGAGTTTTTCTTTGGGGAACACTTGACATACGGCATTGCCATATAGCTGTTAAATAAAGGCTGACTGTGGACGTAGTTTCCAAATAATTTCATGGTCATCGATGTCGAAAGCTTTTTCGATCCGATCAAGTTGAGGTAGATATTTGATTTTGCCATTCTGTCCTGTGTCCGATGATGAAGCGTACACATACATAAATATTCTAACACATGAAAAGGTTTTTTTGTAAACCCAGGTGATTATCAACCATTATTGTTACTATTTTTGCATAAATGGAAATTTTTTATTTTCTTCATTTTCAGCTGTGAACCAAGAGTGGTATCACGTCGGTAAGTGAGTTGTTAAATGACTAATCATCATGAGTAGATTATACATTGACGTTTTTCAAGTCTGTTGTTGTTGTTGTTGCTGAACACATAAATGTTTTAAACAACACCTAAAGGAACGTCGGTGGAGCGGCGGTTAAGACGCTCGCCGACCATGCACATGGTTCGGAGTTCGATCCCCGGCCGATGCACTCCTTTACCTCGCTAACCCAGAAATAATTCTAATGAAGAGGAAAGGTTTGGCATGAAGCTAGCAACCCCGTCCTGTAAAATAAACACTGCTACAGAAACTTCAAGCCACTAGCTTGAAGCCCTATGTTCCACTGGGGAACGTGAAGGAAAAAAAGGAACGATTAAAATCCAGGATAGTTGTTTTGTCACACTCTTGTAATTCTGTTTCGTAATGAGTTCTATTCTAAAATCGATCAAATGTTCATAAACGTAACATGTGAATACTGTTCAGGCTTTGTACATAGGTTTTACATACTTCTAGTCAGTCTGATTTAACGTTATTCAATCATCGGAGCACTTTACACCTACAGACACTGAAATAGGTAAATTACTGAACTTGTTTGTTTGACACAGTTCACAATTATTCAACAAAATATTTAAAAATTTTGAAAGAAAATCAAAACAGATAATATATTTAGACTGCAACAAATATGCAGAAAGAAATGGAGTTGGATTAGCCATTCTATGAGAAAACAAACCATCAGGTGAGTGACATCACACACCAGGCTGTCTCTCGAGTGGAATCTGAATGGGAAGCGGCGAGTCGGTCATCAGTGCAAGGGTGGCATGGAGGAGAAGATCATGCGAAGAGGAGATGAAAACATGTGGGCAGACGTAGAGGCAGGTGGAAACGTTGGTGGAGAACTGAACTCAATGGAGACGTGTGGCTAAAGTCCTATGTTCCTCTAGGAACTAAAATAAACAATAATAATTACCTGAAATGTTATCCATAGATCTCGTATAGCTGTGATAAATTAACTTCATACACTTTGTAACAGTGTTTTTTATAAAAAATCACGAATTGGTAGAAGTTAGAATTCATGCACTGGCCAATGAATCGGGTCCCAGTGGCTGAATGGTCGTCAACGAGCTTGTCTTGTAACCCGAAGGTCGTGGGTTCGAACACTGGAAGTGAGTGCGTACTGCCGATGATTCCCAAACTAGGATGAAACAGCTGTCCAGTACTCTCTGTAGCTGGTTTTCAATGGTTCTCTAACTGATATCAATCCGTGATCAACTCGTAAAAAACAAATGTAACCCTTACAAACCAACTACAGAAAACAAATTATATCTGGCAAATGTTATATCAGATTACCTTTAATTATTTATTTTACGCCTTTACTTTCTTATCATCGATGATATTCTTAATTGTGGTGGACTGGATTATGCGTCAGACTGTTGGGGGCGAGGAGTCAGGACTACGCTGGACGACCGATAAGAAGACTCTAGAAGATCTGGATTTCGCGTGCGGATGATATATGTCTAATAGCACACGAACTCGAAGACTTGCAAGCGAAAACCAATAAGCTGGATGAAGAGGCAGCGAAAACAGGAATGCGGGTGAACGTAGAGAAGACGGAGGTGATGAAAATAACCAACGAACAGCAGCAACAATGACAACAACCAGCACCAATCACCATCAACGGGAGGGATTTAACAGGGGTTACCTTCTTTGCTTATCTGGGAAGCATCATTTCAGGTACAGGCCGGTGGAACAGATGATGTCAAAGCCAGCCAGTAAGAATCGGAAAGACAAGATACGCACTCCTTCATCAACCTGAAACCAGTTCGGAAATCCTCTGCAGTCGGCATAAGGAACAAGATTCGCATTTTCAACACAAATGTCAAGTCGGTCAGTGCTCCTATACGGGTCAGAAACTTGCACTGAGTGTCACGACAAGTATTTCCAACAATCAGTTGCAGACTTTCATCAACAGATGCCTACGCTGGCTGAAATATCAAATAGCCAGGAAGAATAAGCAAAAAGAAACTCTTGCTGGGAACAAGCCAACCAAGAGCCGATCGCTCAAATATGTAGGAGAAAATGGGGATGGATCGGGCATACATTGAGGAGGTCACCGAATTAAATCGCAGAATGAGAGAATTCAATAATGTAAAAATAAAAAATAATA
Organism: Trichobilharzia szidati; assembly: GCA_944472155.2. Classification (NCBI taxonomy): domain Eukaryota; kingdom Metazoa; phylum Platyhelminthes; class Trematoda; order Strigeidida; family Schistosomatidae; genus Trichobilharzia; species Trichobilharzia szidati. Next base: position 77,200,083 of record OX235273.1, read on the forward strand.
ATAATTTTGAATTTAGAGTGGTAAGTGGGACAAGTGGAGACAATTCACAGTGAGAATAGTAATAATAATCTCAGTAATGAGGGAAAAGTACACAGATTAACTAAATAAACAAAATAAATAAATAAATGTATATCCCTCTGCGTCCAAGGCAGAAGTAAGGATTCTACAAACTTCTTTTGTACACAAAGGTCTGGCTTAAAGTCATGAATGGCCAAGGCCTCGGCTGTCTTTAGAAGTCTGTAACGAAGAAAACGCGGCAAGTAAGCATGGATTAAGTAGATGATCTTAAAATCATGGTCGGGGTTGGCAGAGTGACAGGAGTCGATCAGGTGTTGTGGAATAGAGCTTACCACACACTTCCTTTCTCCCTCGTAAAACCATGCTGGAATATGTTCTCGTATCCGTGTGAAAAGCGTCCTCCGACTTCGGCCGATACACCTTGCTCAACAAGAACAGGTGAACTGATAGATGCACATGGAGGTGGCCAGACGGAAGAGCTTATCTTTTACAGAGGTGGGGAACAACGTGCGGCTGGTGAACGTCATTTATAATTTTACAGCAAAGAACGTCTTACTGACTGCTTTAGAGGGACGGTTTTTGATCATATCTGAAGTTTGATCACCTTTGAATTCCAAATTCGTGAATGAGGTTTTCTTTGGAACTGAGTCGGTGACCAGTTTAGATTGCTTATCTTTCATGTTACTGTCAATAAATTGATTCTGGTAACCGTTTTTTGCGACCGTAGCTTTTAGGAAGTCAGGTTCTGAGTCAACGCAATCAGAACTGCACATGTTTCTTATCCTAAAGCAGAGCGCATGAATTAGATTCCTTTCCTGGAGATAGGAACCCAAATATAAAAATTAGTTAGTTGTCCGTTCCATGTACGTTTTCGGTGGATAGATCTTTTGAGAGATCCATCATTACGTCTACTAAGGCACACATCAAGATACGGAATACTAAGTTCAGATTCCCTTTCTATAGTGAATTGTAAAGAAGGATGGCAGTTGTTGAAAGCAAACCAGACATCATCAAGAATTACGTTATTATCGCGGATAACGAAAGTGTCGTCTACGTATCTTTTATAAATGTCGAAATGATCGAGGGTTTGACTAAGTTGATAATTTTCAAGCTTTGCTATAAAATAATCAGCCAGCAAAGGACCCAGTGGTGATCCCATGGCAATGTCATCTCTCCGTCTAAAAATCTCATTATTGAAGGTGAAGTGAACATTCAACGTGCATCTCAATAAAAGTTCTTTGAGGTGGATTGTCGGCAGCTCTATTTCTAAACTATGTGTATCAATATAATCACCTAATTCATTTAATTTTCAAGTATTGGTTTTGTAGGAATTTTTTCTGATTACATGGAGGATTTCATCATGAGCTGACGTCAGTTATAGAACCACTGCTGAAGAGTACTGAGCTAGGACGAAATAGCTGTCCAGTACTCCCAGGTTTTCCAGTGGTTCTTTAACTGATGTCAGCTCATAATGAAATCCTCCATGTAATTTATTTAAATTCAACCTGAATCTATAGACATTTAATTTATAAAGTAATAAGATGGAATTTCTCTTTTTCCTGCTACTTTTCATACATTTTAGTTCTGTGTTTACAGTACATCAAGGCATAAATGATTTTGATTTTCACGAGGGAAATAATCAAATAGCAACAGCTGGAGTTAATTATCATGTTTGTCTATGGAATCCTTATGTTGTTTCTAAACCGAATGGGGTAAGATAAAATATAATCAATCTGTGCAGAAAATATACAATAATATGAATAAATACAACATAGGAATATACGAAATTATAATAATTATCCTTTAGGCAACAATTTGATTTGCATAAAACTATATACTACTAATTAAGCGATATGAGTAGTTGTAAACCACTTATATCAACCAATAGTTCTGGCTAGCCAGCCAGATCGAAGTGATCTGAACAGCTGGCTGTTTCCCTTCCTTCGGAGTCGAACTCACCAGCAGTGTATTCGGTTTGACCCAGCTCAGACAGGCGATTCAGCCCAAACCATCCAGTGATTTCTGCGAAAATGAAACAGTTTACAGATGATAGGTAAAATCCCCGGTTATTTGTGAAAAGATATACTCGAGGAAAAGCGTTATCCATAGATTTCGTGGTTACTGACAGGCATTGGCGAAGCGTATTTGATAGGTAAATGTAAGTTATATTTCCCTATGAGATTCGAGGTATACTAGCCAATGAAGAAGCCAGTGAAGTTACTATTAATATGTTGTCTAGTAGTATTCTCTTAGCTGGTTGGTTTAATTGAAAGCTTTCATTGTCCTTCTAGACAGAATCTTCAGTGTTTACTTCAATGTAATGCCTTTCTCACCAGCGGTGAGTGACTTATTTTCATATCCGCGACAGAACAGAATCCCTTTCACTCCTTATGAAAATAAGTAGCTCAAATCACTTAAGACAACCTCTAATGCTTTCCGATTAAAACATTTAGTCCCTTTTATAAATTTGGATGGCGTTATAAGAAGACGGAGATTATCTGAAAAACAACGTGATGTATTTGCGCTATACATTTCGAACAATCTGATCACACATTTACTTGTTAAGCCGATATATATATATATATATATATATATATATATATATATATATAAGAAAAAGTTAAATTAAACGAAGTGACAAAAAAAAGGATTTAAGAATGATTAACACAACGTTTGGTAATCCAATGAAATAAGGATAATTAAGGCAAGTTAAAAGTAATAATAAACTGTTTTGAATACACAGGGGGGCTTAAGTTTATGAATAACTATAGCCTCGGCGTATTTCCATAAGCGGCCTTGACAAATTTTATAGATGACCTTAAAGGCTGAGTTAACATCAATCTTATGGTTCATCTCGATTAGATGTTTAGCTATAGATGAAGTTGGTTGTTTGATACTTGCATCTTTTGGCTTGTCACAATTCATCTGTTTTCCTAACCACTTTGGGATATGCTCTCCCAACCTCACGTGCAAAGCGCGATTACTCCTCCCTGTATATGTGTAACCATACGCGCACACACACGAAAAATGGTAAATAGTGTGGGATGTGACATAATCACTTATGCACTTTTGAGGTTTGCAGTGGAGCATATTTTTTTTTAGCTTTTTCGACAATCACAAGCTGTGCTGTATAAGAGGTTCTACGGATGATCGAATTCAACCTTTGTCTCAAAATCCTACTGTTTATTTCCCCGTTATATGGTAATTTGGTGAAAACATTTTTCTTGGGGGCTGTATAGATTATAGGTTTAAAGACTTCTACACCTGATTAAAATTTTTAGAGGATATCCATTTTCAACAAGAGTATCCATCAATATTTCGTTACTTTGTCTATAACACGAGCCGGGCAAATACGTTGAATCCTCTTAAATAAGCATTTCACCAAGCCTCTCTTATACTGTAATGGACAGAAACTGTGAAAATTGAGGTACTGCCCTGTCCAAGTGGGCTTTCTGTAGATTGATCGTCTTATTGAACCATCATCTCTTCGACTCAGACGTATGTCTAAAACTGCAAGCTGGCTGCGACTTTCTTTCTCGCATGTAAGACTAATATGATTCTGTACAGAGTTAAGTCTGTCTAATAGACGACTCGCATCTTCATGATAGTCGCGTATCAAAATGATATCATCTACATATCTCCTATAGAAGGGCGATTTAGAAATTAAATCAAGGTACAAGTTCTCAACATAAGACATGTAAAGTCTGCTAACAAAGGTCCTAATGCACTCCCCACAGCTACGCCATCTACTTGTCGAAAATGTTCACCTTCAAACGTGAAATCGACGTTGTCAGTACATAATAGTAATAAATCTTTCAAATAAGTTAAGGGAAAAGGAAATGAAAAACAACTAGAAGATATATAGTCACAAAGAATATCAACACTCTTAACCAGTGGTACATTAGTAAACAAAGAATTAACATCAAATGAGTACATTTCCCTATCTTTTATGTTCATATCTACAAGACAGTCAACAAGTTGAAATCTATCTTTCTAAGTAAACTTACATAATTCATTGCGTACTGGACTTAAAATATCAGCTAACCACTTTGCTAATTTTTGTGTAGGAGAGTGACACATTGACAGAATTGGACTTAATGGATTATCAACCTTATGAATCTTGGGTAATCCATAGAGTTTTGGAAAGTCAGATCCCATGGGTTACAAGGAATTAAACTCCTGTTTATCGATAACATCCATGCCAAGAAGTTTTACTAAGTGCGAAGTTACTTTTCCTTCCATTTTTCTGATATCATCAGAAGGAACATCGGCTATGAATTTGCTTTTATCATTAAGGATGGATAAAATTTTATTTTGTAATCGCTTCTTTCCATTACAACTACACTAGATCCTTTATCAGGTTTCAAAATAACTAAATCGGATCTATTACGTAATTCCTCTAGGGCTTTAAAATGAGTTGATGTTAAAATGTTTCTTTGTTTCCGACTTGAATTACGGAATTGGTGTGCTACATCTACAAATTTAACTTTCAACCAACTTTGGTCATCTGTCGAGGAAGGAGTTAGAGAACTCAACTGATCATACAAATTTTCAAACTGAGAATCAATAGCTAAGTCTGAAATATTGTTTGATGGGATAGAAAAATTGAAACCAAGTGATAGCACCTCCTTTTCATGTAATAAAAGTTCAACCGATGACAGATTTGTCACATACTTAGCAGGATTTAATGGGAATTGGTTTAATTGGAAGTCAGAGGTACAAGATCCAAGCAATTTCCATCTAGTATTCTCTTTCGTTTTATTAACGGCAGAGCTACAAAAATTGATGAACTAGATTTAGGAAATTATGGAGGCATCAGACAATATATTTGATGACAATAAATGGAGTTCAGTTAATCCACATAACTTCTCATTAGAATTGTCAATGTGAGATTTCTTAAGGCGAATAAGATTTGAAAAATTTGGTTGAAGATTAGAAGATCGAAGAGATTTGTAAAGTGCCTTCGGGAATGCGTGACTTGAGAGACAAGATTAACCAGACCAAGTGATATAAACGCCGCTCAACCATTTTGCTCGTTTACAGCCAACACTCATCAACGATGTGCCAACTTTGACTCTGCTCAAAAAAAGCCGATTCATTTTAAACTGCCTGATTTCTGACTAGCCACATAAGCGAACTGATAATGCGTGGAATCGGTTTCACAATTTCCAAGTTTCACAATTCGAGGTGAAAATTCAGCACTGACTCCCAGAGGAATCAAAAACGCTCACATCAAAACAATCTGTCAGCTTGACTTCATATTTGGAAATACAAAGACTAAGCATAATCAAGTTTCTAAAGGAAACTATGATGAATTCTCACCACGAACTCTGTGTAATTTACGAATAGAAAATTTCATTCGATCATATGGAATATTCCGAGTACAAGAACGACATTGATTATAATGGATTAAACTGATTGAAAATCTACAACTTCACCTAAATTCTGCAATATTCCGCAGAAGAACACTAAGCCTTGTCTGAGAATTTAAGATACAATCATCAAAGAGTACAATTATGATGAAATGTTTAGTGGTGAAAGGAACTAACATAACTGGTGCTCATGATAAGATCACCAATTCAATGTGATATCACTTGCGAAGACTACTTCAGTGGAAATGTAGCCTTTGGATATTTTTGGCTTGAAAGGAAACACTGTTCCTCTTCGTCTTCTTGATTCGTTTACCATCTGAGTGGAACATAGGTGGTCTACATACGAGCTTTGAAGTAGCAGTATCATTGGTGTTGTAGTTTCACTGAATACGACTGTTAGCTTTACGCCCAAGTTTACTACTTTTCGTGGCCCTTTTTGGAGTTTGGATGATGTTTAGGAGTTTGTTGGTCGGAAATTGAACCCAGATCTCTATCATGTCTGACAAGAACGAAAAATCATATGCAACGAACAAAACCGAAGTGTCGTGGTCTGAATGCAGAAATCCGATCTACGCGTTTCACTGTATTACTGACTACAACTTAATTGAGTTACTTATAGTCCTGGCGATAATAAAAAATAACAATAATGAAATTATAAAAATTACCTCAACAATGCCGTTAGTCAGCTGTACAGGTCAAATTGGGCCTCAGTTACGAAGAAAGTATTATAAAATAGAATTATTTAACCAAAATTAACCGTTACAAGTACCTGAAAATCAAGAGGAATATTTCCAACAAAGTGGGATCAAACCTCTGTCAGAACGAATCACAATACCTGCAAAGAGTACCAGATGGGAATGACTTTAACTTCACTCAAACAAATTCACAGTCGTAAAGCAACAGAATATCAAGAACGTCACACAACCGTAAAGAGAAACAATAAAATTACAGAATATCATCCATAGGCTGTTCAGGAGAGACTTCCTACACAATTATTCTGATAAATCGTATACCTCGGACACATTTTATGCCTGAAAACCTACTGTTTTCCTTTCCTTTTACTATTTTCAGCCTCTCTAATTCTTAAAGAACCAAGATATAAAGAAGTGAATGTTTCCTCTGTCTTTATAATCATCACCAATGTCTCTTTCTTCGTTTTACTTAACTGAATGTCATCAAAGGATTTCTACTTAACTTTGGTACACAAAAAGGAACCGTGGTTAATCTCACCTTACTCTAGTAAAAATTGGTTACAGGATTTCATCATGAGTTGACATCGGTTAGAGAACCATTGGAAAACCTGGGAGTATTGGACAGCTCTTTCCTCCATCTTAGTTTGAAACTCTTCAGCAGTAAGCACTCACCGGGGTTCGAAAGCAAGACTTTCTGGTTACAAGGTGAGCTAGATCGTAGACCATTAAGCCACTTGGACCCGATCCAATGGCCCACTGTAACAAATATTGAACTGATTACATAATTGCGTATACCGGGGAAGCAGGTACATTCAAATGACGAATCTATTTCACTACATACCATTGCTAGTCACTATCCATCAAATTACTTCAAGTTAATCCTCAGACATCTTTGAAGAGTCTTCACTGGGAGTCGATATGTCAAAAGAGGTAGAACATCTCGGTCCAATCAATCAGTGGGAAAATCAAATCTGTATTGACAATAATTGTGTAGTCACGGAATATACACATTGGGTCATAGGAGTTAATAAAAAGACAGTTGCAGCGAAGAAAATTTTCTTTTTGACGAAGTCATCATCTAGGCTGTACATTTGTGTATTTATATCAAATGGATGGGAAAGTTCCAGAATAATTTCCGGTTAAGGGTCAAATTAATAAAAATTACAATTAGGAATTAGAATGCCATAATAAACAGGGGGGCGGATAAAACTCGAACAAAGTAGCACTATAATAACTAAGAAGATTGACATTGTGCAATTGGGGGTTAGAAATGTAAAAATAACAGCAGCGAGGAAGTGATTGAGTAAGAACTGCGTAATCTCCGGAAAACCCTTATGGAAAACGGTTTCCCGCCCAGGTTCATAGACAAAAATCTCAAATCTAAGAAGACTTCAGAACAAGTCCAATCCGTTCCAAAGAAAACACTTCTGCTTAATCTAGAATTCAAAGGTGATACTGAAGTAGAAATCCTTCGCAAACGCCTCTGCAAATCTCTTAGGAAAACCTACTTCGCCGCAAGCCTACGACTGACGTTTTCTTGCAAGAAACTGTTCAGCCAGAACGCGAAAGACAAGCTGTCGCATTGGGCCACCTCAACGTGCATATACCAGTTTACTTGCTCTTGTGGAGCTGAGTACATCGGCCGTACCATGTGCCGACTTGGAAAACGCGCTCGCGAACACTACCCAGCCTGGCTAGTAAAAGGAGACCAAAATCGTGTATACAGTTCAGTGACAGAGCATCTGGTCAACTCAGGACATTCAGCGTCTTTCGAAAAATCCTTCAAAGTAATATACAAGATTCAATCAAACCCATCAAAGGGAGTCAAGTCAAGACATCTGGGCATAGCTGAGGCGCTAGCTATCCAAAAGCTCAAACCCACACTTTGTATTTAAAAGAAATACGTCCAACCCCTGTCCCTGCCATGGCCATCATAAACAGGTAAAATTTTTTTAGTAATGACAATCTCACCGCCCTTCTTATCTGAACTTCCTGTTTATTCATGTTATTTTAAGTTTTTCTTAATCCCTGTCTACACTACCATATTTTCATATCCACACTTCCTGTTTATTTTGTCATTTTACTATTTCTACATATTTAATCCCTGAATGCATAAACAATTATTCATCATATTAGTTTTTTATCCAAACATCCTGTATATTTTGTTATTTTTACATTTCTAACCCCCAATTGCACAATGTCAATCTTCTTAGTTATTATAGTGCTACTTTGTTCGAGTTTTATCCGCCCCCCTGTTTATTATGGCATTCTAATTCCTAATTGTAATTTTTATTAATTTGACCCTTAACCGGAAATTATTCTGGAACTTTCCCATCCATTTGATATAAATACACGAATTGTGTAGTCTGTTGCCTTATAATTATCAACTCTTTCTAAATAATGACCTTAACTTGTTTATCTGATTTCGAATTACTCCTCATTGTCTTCTTATACATTATTACGTAATTTTCTTGATATATATTCCTGGGAAAATAATGCTTTGTTAAGGACAATTTAATAGGGATCTTCCAAAGTTTCCTTCAGTACCGATTGTAATGTTTACTGCTTCGTAAGTGTACAGTCCTCAGCCTAGTGTTCTGTTAAGTAGGGGAGAAAAAGAATGTGTGTTTCCGACTACACGTATCTTACGTATAAGAAATACCAACAAGAAACTCTGTGAAGGCGTCAATCAAAAACCTGTTATCCAACAAATATGCAGAAGAGATTGGAAATGGATTAGACACATACTGAGACTAAAGTAACATTATACGCCAGACTGATAGTCGAATAGAACCGGAATGGAAATTGATGAGTTTGGCGTGTGTGTGAAGGTAAGATGGAGGAGATTGTGTGAGGAAGAGATGAAAGTTTATGATTAGTTGTGGGGCACGCTGAGTAGGACTGCAAGTGGAGATGTGTTTCAGAAACCCTATGTTCCACTTGGAACCCACGTAAATTAGAATGATAACATAACAATGAATTGTATGTCTACTTGTCTGCACATATTTCTTCATTTTTATCATTATCTAATTGCCGCATTTTTATCCCCCGTATATATGTACACATATTAGTTACTTAGAGGACATATGGCAGCTGTGGTAGCTGTTCAATTTCATATTTCACGGAGTCGTTTACTCAGCTTTTCAAGAGATCGTGTTCTACGTATATGGGATGTTCAGTTACAAGTATGCTTACAAAAAATGAATAGTGTTTGTCCAAAAGGATTAAGCGGTAAGTGAAATAATCACAGGTAAGTGCTTTAGCGGTAGAATGCTCTCCAATCACGCCTTATGTGGTCTGGGGTTCGATCCCCGGCCGACGTACTCCTTTACCTCGCTAAGCCAGTAATAAAACTGGTAAAAAGGGGAGGTTGGGCATGAGGCTAGTAACCCTATCCCGTAAAAATAAACACCATTGCCACCGAAACTTCAAAGTACTTTTACACTATTGTGAAATATTTTTTTACAATCAAAACTTCAAGAGTCTCAAACTACTGATGACGCTTAACAACACTGTGAACTTCAGTCAGACAAGATACATGTCTTCCGTAGATTCACGCTAATATGATTTAATCTGGCAAGCTTTAACTATTTCTAATCTGATCTTACTTTAGTCAACGTTATTCGTTGAGAAAATCTGTACTGAGGTATGTGTAACTCATGATTTAGTGATCTCACTTGGTGTTGATTATGATGAATCACTTTCAAACAACTTTGTCAGTTTTCTTTTGAAAAATAAATTGTCAGAAAGAATAATGAAAAGAATATGTATTCGTATATGATGGAGAGGATTTGTAGCTCAGGTGGATGATTTTGATGTGGTTGTGTTCTCTGAGCTGGATAGTTTACTTGCGAAGCTTTCATTGCCCTACGAGGCAACATCTTCAGTGTATACTTCGATTTGAAGTGAGCTTTTAGATTCCTCCATGAGATTATTAGACATCTTACCTGGTGACCTTGAACGTGATTGGTTGTTTTGTGTTTTCTCACACCCTCTAGGCTATTTGTTTTTGTATTGGCACTGATTGTATCCTTGACCTGGACTTTGATCCTTTGTGTGTGAGATTTCCTTCTTATCAGTTGGCAAATTTTGTCAATCTCGATGTGTCTATTGATTGACGACTCACTGGCTTCTAAAAATTCTCTAGCATTCTTGGTGTTTCCTCTGTCTAATATTTGAACGTTGGTTGTCCCAGTCGAATTGATGTCTGTGGTTGTCTTGGAAGAAAATATTATTCAGAGGCTGTCAGCAAAGTATGTCTCACTGAGAGATTTTGAAAGTCGTATACCTAGAATTTCTACTTGAGTATCACTTTTAAATTTGGGATTCAGGAGCAGAATGTTTTTCTGTGGTGACCTGGATCTGTTCAGCAGGTTTCTTTAGTTTCAGGTGCTTGTCTATGGCTCTGGTTGGAAAATCATTTTCCACCGAAATTCTTCAGAGATTTTGGAGTTCTTTGCCAACAGATTCCTTGGTACACATTTTCAGGTTCCTCAAAATTTCGTATATCCCTTTCCCTTAATTAACTTAAATAAAGAAAGAAGGAACATATGTTTGCAAGATAATACGAGCTCATTTTATTTAGTGTATTCTCTTCAGTTGCGCACATCCTATATAAATCAGTTACACTTCGCAAAATGGTGTCTGAACATACTTTTAACAATGATTTTAAGTTATCGATGGAAAGTATAAGCAACATAATTTCAAAGATGATGTAAGCTGACAGTTATTTAGTGTTAAAAGAGTAACTATTTATGTAGTAATTAGACAAGGAATTGAAGTGGAGTTCAGATTTTGCTTGGGAACAAGGATGGACTAGAGACAAAGTACATGATAGAACAACAGAGTAAAATTAACACATATTATGGTGGAGAGTTCAGGAGGAACGGGATGAATAGTGAAATAGTATTATGAACTAGATAAAGTAATTTAATTTAGTAGATTTGCAACCTTAGTACTGAGTTCAAATGTATGAGTGAAAATCAAAATCAAATTACACAACAGAACAAAATACGAAAGTACACAAACAAAACAGTTATGGTTACTGGGGTAGTGAGACGTCAGTCACAGACTCTCTTTCTGTATGCATAGGTTGGGTTGAAGTCGTTTGATTACAATGGTTTCTGCGAACCGAAGTAACCTTGCTTTTCTTTATGTATTAATTATTTTGAAAGCCTGACTAATTTCCACTGTATGTCCTGTGTCAATAAGATGTCTGGCAAGTCCACTTGAGGATAATTCGATGCCTTTCAAACGGAGACTTTTGGGATATTCTCGAAGAATCTAGTAGGCACTCTCCTCTCAGTCCTTCTTATGTGCTTGCTGCCGCAAGTGCGTGTGAATTGGTAAATGCAGTTTGAGTTGACATCAGTAGGATACTTATCCACTTTTGACTGGGTTAACGAGCATCCTGTGTTGTAAAAAAGTGGAATGAGTCTGGTGGTGGGAAATGTTCTTTTTTTCAATGCACCTTTAATTCTGTTTTCCGTTCTTATGGATGCTTCTTTGCTTGTGTTAGGCAAACAGACAAAAGCCAGTTTCCTTTCAACTATTTTTTTGGGTTTCAGTGTAGGTGATTTTTCTTCCCCATTTTTTTCGATATGAACCTACGAGGGAATACATTTTCGATAAGGTTTTGTTTCGATGACTGCAAGTTCCTCTTCGATCTTATCTTTTGAACACAACGCCTTAGCTCTACCGATGAGCGTTTTCAATAGGCTCCGTTTGTTGCTGATGAGGCAGATTATTCAAGTATTAGCTCTTATTATCCTGCGAGTGTGTTAGTTCTATCACGAAAAATTAATGTTACTCCATACTCTTAATTTTTAAAAAAATTTTTATTTTCATAAAATTTTAGATGAATCAGTTTCACTGAAGAAACAAAGTAATAAGTTACACGATAATATATATTTGTTTACCTTTCTTTTGTTATGTGTTGAAGTGATCGGTATTTTTTGTTACAAATTTTGGTTCATTTCTTTGTGTTTACTTATATAGACTACTTACATAATACTGATAAATAATGTTCAATATTAGATTAGTTATCCTACTGTTTAATTTACCTGAAAAATGCACAAAGAATCAATTAGGTTCATGTGCAAAATAATAAAGCTTTATTTTTACGAGTTGATCATGGATTGATATCAGTTAGAGAACCTTTGAGAACCAGCCACAAGGAGTACTGGACAGCTACTTCGTCCTAGCTTGGGAGTCATCGGCAGTACGCAACCACCAACAGGATTCAAACCCAGGACCTTCTGGTTATAAGGTAAGCTCGTGTACCATTCAGCCACTGGGACCCGCCGATTGATTTGACAGTTCATGACTACTAACTTCTACCAATTTGTGTTGCATTTAGCGCGACCTCATCCATGTGAGGATGGATGTCCCACCGACGACATTGGTTGGGGTCGCGCTAAATCACGAACTGGTAGAAGTTAGAATTCATAAGCTGGCCATTGAGGAATCGGGTCCCAGTGGCTGAATGGTATACGAGCTTGCCTTGTAACCGGAAGGTCCTGGGTTTGAACCCTGTTGGTGGGTACGTACTGCCGATGATTCCCAAACTAGGATGAAGTAGCTATCCAATACTCTCTGGTTTTCAGTGGTTCTCTAACTGATATCAATCCGTGATCAACTCGTAGAAAAAACTAACCCTTACAAACCAAACTATAGAAAATAAAGATTTATAATTCATTATTAACTACCGTCATTGGCTGAATGGTGTCACAACGGTAGGATGCTCGCCAACCACGCCTCAAGTGGTCCATGCTTCGATCCCCGGCCGATGAACTCCTTAACCTCGCTAAGCCAGTAATAAGACTGGTAAAGAGAGAAGGTTGCGCAGTAGGCGGCTAGCAACCCCATTCAGTAGAAATAAACACCATTGCTACAGAAACTTCAAGCTTTTAGCTTGAAGCTATATGTTCTACTGGGAATGTAAAGGAATAAAAAAAGTGGCTGAACAGTAGAATGCCCAAAAGATACCCACATGACGTGGGTTCGATTCCTGAACGACTGGCTTACTGTTAAGTCTCGCTTAGTTTACTAGCTGACAGTAATTATGAACATGAAGCTAGAAATGTCACTGTGCGAAACCAACAATACCAACGCTACTGTAACCTCAAAGCTCAATGATTGAAGCTCTCTCAGTATTCTACTTGGTATGCAAAGGAATGAGAATAGTTGTCTAAGGCAGAAAAATAAAGTACACTTCAGTTAACTTATTAGGTGTGTAAAAAGAAAGCACAACAATACTATATTCAAGCATAAAATTGAAAAGGCAGATAATTGAACAGGCTAGAAAATGGATTCAACCTTTGGTTTGATGGAAAATTTTAAAGTCACAGGGGACAAAACGAACTGCCTATAGCCTTAGAAAACTGAAATAATTTTTCAGAGTAAGATTCCTCATGAAAGTACAGCAGTTCAAGTTGTCATACTTCATGAACTCACAAATAAAGGTTGAGAATAAATACAATGAAACTGCAATAGACGAAGACATATACGGGAAAGAATAATTACACATAGAATATCAATGAATATCATTCACCAGATTATTGATGGCTGTAGTTGGAAATCATGACCATTGTTGTCCTTTTTCAATAATAATAATAATAATGGCAGTACTCACACGCTGGAGTTAGAGCCCAGGACCTTCTGGTTGCCTGGCAAACTCGTATACCATTCAGCCACTAGGACCCGATATCAATCCGTGGTCGAACTCGCGTAAACAAATCTAATCCTTACAAACCAAACTATGGAAAAATTAATCTGATGCTCCCTAGTGACTCGCTACAGGACAGAGTTTCCAGGAGTTCTAGTGAGAAGTTGTGACCAGTGAGGTTCATCCAGTCAAGTGTGAGGATGGAGTTCCCACCAATGATATTGGATGGTGGTCGCGCTAAATCACGAATGAATGGAAGTTAGAATTCAGCGGCTATTTAATCGGGTCGGGTCCCAGTGGCTGAATGGTATACGAGCTAGCTTGCCTTGTAACCGGAAGGTCCTGCGTTCTGACCCCAGGGGGTGCGTACTGCTGATGATTCCCAAACTACGATAAAACAGTTATCCAGTACTCCCTGTGGCTGGTTTTCAATAGTTCTCTAACTGATATCAATTCTCGGTCAAACTCGTATAAACAAATCTAATCCTTACAAGCCAAACTTTTGAAAATAATAATGACATCATTATTCTGGATAGTATTTATATAATGTACATAATTTTCAGGGAGTTCATCGCATGATTTTTTCACTTCGTACAATATCTTCAGGTAAAATATTGAGTGACAGGCATAAACCATTATGATATATATCTACTTTGTCTCCTTCAAGAAATCCACGATATCTAGCTATGAAAGCCAATTGTAAAATGTTCAGAAGTAGATTTTAAGACCCAAAGACATAACTGAAGAACAGTTGTCTCATGTATTGGAACACGTTGCCACCCACAATTACTGAAGTTTAGTAGGAACTTGCGAATCAGGGGCTTTTAAACACACACAACAGTAGATAATATCGATAGAGGTCATATCTAAATAGATTAAAACGAACCGAACGAGAGAAAATATATGCAAGAAAGACGGATGGAATATATTTGGTAGCCCAAGTTGTAAGCAGGCAGCCAGATATATGATGCTCATCGAAGGCAGCGGTTAGGACAGTGCTACATATCATGAATTGACAGAAGTTAGAATTTTACGGATCATTAAATTCCAGCCTAAGGGGTTGAATGATCATCCAGCTTGGTCACATAACCTGAAAGTTTCGGGCTTGGCTAGTTATAAACTCTTTTCTAACACCGAATCGTATGTCAGCAAACTATAATTTAATAAAACCTAATAAGATGGGATAACTAATGAATTCATAATACCATGACTAAACATTGAATAATTTTACTGACTATAGTAATCAACTTAGACGAAAATAACTCATTAAACATCAGAACATGGTTGAGTCAAGAAAACTTCAAAAATGCTACTTCCATTATGAGTAGAATTTATTTTGATAAAGTCTCATAGTGTTATGCAGTAATACTGACTGATGACATTTAAAGCACAATTTTTTGCTCATAATCTTGTCAAGTACAATAAAAGACCTAAATGATGAAGTGAAACAGATAGAAGAAGCGTTGGTGTTAAATAACTATCTTATAAAATTCATTAGGAAGATCAGAAAAGGTCAAAAGCAAAATTAAAATAATGGTGAAACTAATAATGAAAACATAAATAAGAGAGAATATAAGGCATCTACTGTTATACCATATAAGGAGGGGACATCTGAGGTCCTACGTAGGATTCTCAATAAAGCAGGAATTAGAGTGGCATTCAAACCTAAAAACTCACTCACTCAGGGACAAGCTCTTCAGGTTAAAGGATCCTGTCGGTTGACCCAATGAGACTGAATAATATAACTTACAAAATATCCTGCAATGACTAAGAGTGAGGTCAACTATATTGGTCAAACTAGTAGCTCGTGGATAGTCAGATTGACGGAACATAAGAATTTAGCCAAGGTAAGGATGGTTAACCCCGAGAAGATAAGTAATTTAGAAGAAAGCTCAGCGACTGCCCTGCATGCATTAACACAAAACCACACAATAGGATGGGAGAGGATTATAATTCTAAGAAGTAATTTAGGTAGGTGGAAAGAGATCTTGATTGCCAAATTTTCGTTCATAGAATCCACATCCAACACGCACAATAAGAATGTCTCATCACTCATACCGGAAATATGGAGAATACTACTATCAATCAAATCAAGCGATGAAAAATAATAGAACTCCTCATATAAACGAAGTTGGAAAGTTGTATGAGTGAGTACCTTGATCTGATTATGCGCAGTAATAAATTGTGCTCGAAACGTAGTCATCAGTAAATATTACTGTATAACACCACTGTGAGACTTTATCAAAATAAATTTTTCCCATAATAGAATTATACTCTACCGCCACAGTGCACAAGTTGTATTCTTATATCTTATTTCAAAAATGCTAGTTAAAAGACGACTGATTTTATAGTATTGCCTGTTTAATTGGTGGGGTTTTAATCACTTCCTTCACTGATGTAATGTGAATCCTGACTATAAATGGTTCTCTGGTAGACGGCTTACCAAGTTTGCGGGAGGTGATGGTTCGATTTCAGACCGACATACTCTTAAACCTCATCCAACCTTTAAAAAAAACCCCAGAATGTGGGAAGCTTGAGCGTAGAACTAGCAATCCTGCTCAGTAAAGCAATAACATCACTGATACTGACACTTCAAAGTTTTTATGTAGCTCATCTGTGTTCCACTCAGATTGCAAAGTAATCAAGAAGACAAGGAGGAAGAATGTTTCCTTTAAAGCCAAGGATATTTAAAGGTTACATTTCTACTGAAATGGTCAACTCAAGTCATATCATCTTGAATTAGTGACCTTGTCATGAGCATCAATTATGTTAGTTCCTGTCACCATTAAACATTTCATAATAATTACACTCTCTGATGATCGTATCTCAAATTCTTAGAGGAGAGGATTCTTTCGAAGGCTTAGTGTTCATTTGCGAAATATTACAGAATTTAGGTGAGGTTGTAGATTTTCAGTCAGTTTCATCCATTGTAATCAGTCTCGTCTTCCTTATATTGGGAGTAATAAGTGTGTTCCAATGAAGTTTTCCACTTGAAAATTGCACAGAGCTCTTGGTGAAAAATTCATCGCAGTTTCCTTTAGAAACGTGATTATGCTTTGTCTTTGTATTTCCAAATATGAAATCAAGCTGGTTGGTTGTTTTGATGTGAATGTTTTCGATTTCTATAGGAGGCAGCGTTTAATTTTTGCCATGACCTGTGTAACTTGGAAATTGGTAAACTGATTCCACGTATTGTCAGTTCGCTTATGTTGCTAGTCATAAATCAGGTAGTTTGAAATAAATCGGTTGTCTGAGCTGAATTAAACTTGGCCCTAGAAGAGCAAAACGGTAGTGGGATGTTGAGATCACTTCGGTCTGATTACCAAGCTTTATTGGTAGACTTAAGCGTTTTCAAATTAGTCATTGAACTCAGCAGTATATATCATCGTGCATTTGTGTTCATATAACTTTACAATTATTTTTGTTTCTTTAATAGAAGTACAGTTTAAACTGCTCAGTATAAAGATTTCTCTTTTTATTGTTTCCTCCTGTAATTCCATATATATATATATATTTTTAAATATTTTGCTTAATAGTTACAACGCATATGTATTTCCATGAGGATAGATTACGCCTGTTTCTTAGTTTTAATCATACTTTAACAGTTATGGAAATGCGTATCAAAGTACACGATCGTATTCTAAGTCATGAAAAGCCATTGATTGGTATCATCTATAATTCAGCATTTAATCAAGTAAGTCGATTGAATATCTTTCATTTTCTGTGTATACCTACTCATATTTTTGCATCGGTGGCACAAAGGTAGAATGCTCGCCAAACACGCCACAGAAGGTTCAGGGTCCAATCCCCTGCCGACGCGCTCCTTCACCTCGCTAAGCCCGTAATAAAACTGATAGAGAGGGAAGTTTGGGGATGAGGCTAGCAATCCCATCCCGTAAAAGTAAACACTACTGCTACCAAAACGTCATGGCTCTAGCTCGAAGCCTTATATTCCTTGTGGCAGCGTAAGGGAAAAAAAAGACCTACTCCTAATTACTTTATTGTATCTTTTTACTTAGAGATCTAATTCACATATCATATTTAGCATCCTCATGATAGAAAACTACGGTTTATGAAAATGATGTCTGATATTGATAAAACCCCTTAGTATTATTGAAGGATATAACCTGAGAACCTTTGGATAAACAATAGCACACATGATCGTGTCTATTTCACCTAACTCATTGCTCCTCATTTAGGCTGTGACGTCACTTAACTATCTCTTTAGTGTGTATTCAATTCACCCTCATTCCCTTCTGTACATCTGTTGAATGATAAAAGGGTACTTGACTAGTTCACCAGTAGAGTTTCACGTTGGTTTTCTTTTCTGGCCAGCTAATTTTAAAAAATAGTTTCTGTAACTAAAGATGAAAAGAATATGAAGAAAATGAAAAGCAACTGAGGAAACAAACTAGAAGGGTTGGACTAGTTTCTTTTTAACATACCTTTGGATCCTACATGAATATGCCTAGAGCCTCGGTAGTACAAAGAAGCTGGAAACACATTGTCTTTATTCGATATCGCCTCTCCGCAAACATACTGGGTGGTACGTTTTGAAAGGATGCGCATAGAGCGACGTATGTACCTACCCGCTGCATAGAAGCATGTGAAATGGCAAACTGCGATGGTCATATGAGGGAGTTTGTCTTTCGAATTGCTTAGAAGCAGTAGGCAGCTACAGAATATCACTTTCAGCTTTAATACAGGAACGGTCTTCTAAAGAGATCTAGAGATTACCTCCTTTTATTATCTTCTGCTAATTTCCTTCTGAAATTCAGATCCATGCATAGTATTTTCTTTGACACTGAGCTGTATTGTTTTTTTTTCTGCTTGGAGTCAATATTCTTTTCCACAAAGTGTAGAATCCTTTTGAGAATAAACAGCTCTTCTTCTAAGCAGTCAATACTGCAAATTCTTATTATACGATGAGAAAGAGAAATGATGACAATTAATAGGTATCCAAATATTGAAACAATTTATTAGCTGACCATTCTATAATGATTCCTTGTAGATAAATCTTTTCAGGCCCCATTATGGGGAAAATTTGTTTCAATAAAGTCTCACAGTGGTGTTATACATTAATATTTACTGATGACCACGTTTCGAGCACAATTTATTCCTACGCATAATCATATCAAGGTACTCATACAACTTTCTAAATTCGTTAATATGAGAAGTTCTATTATTTTTCATCGCTTGATTTGATTGTTAATAGTATTGTGGTGAGAGATGGTTGCTAGCCAAATTGTTTGACAGTAATTGAGGTCAGTGTTAGTCATGTGAAAACAAGGTCACGATGGACAGGCGGATACAGTTAACATATAGATGAACTGACACAGCCAAAAGAGATGCAAGGTTAACTTTGTGTGAGAAACAACCAATCAACAGACTGTATTTTCTACTAACATTAACCTACAATAATGTACATCAAAATCTATAAATATGTGTTGATTTTCCGTAATAAACGTTCTGTTGCCTGACCCTTGTCTTCTGTTGTTACAGTATTTTCTATATTTCCGGCATGAGTGATGAATCATTTATATGGCAAGAGTTGGGTGTAGACTTGATGAACAAGGATTCAGTAATCAATCTCTCTCTATCTTCACATACATCTATTACTCCTTAGAATTTTAACCCTCTCCCACCCACCCTATTGTGTAGTTGTGTGTTAATGCATGCAGTGCGATCGCTGAGCTTTCTTCTAAATTACTTATCTTCTCGGGGTCAACCATTCTTATCTTAGCTAAATTCTTATATTCCGACAATCCGATTACCCCAATCTACTAGTCTGACCTATGTAATTGACCTCACAGTCATTGCAAGGCATTTTGTAAGTTATATTATTTAGTCTAATTGGGTCAATCGATAGGGTCCTTTAAACTACAGAGCTTGTCCCTGAGTGAGTGAGTTTGTACGTTTAAATGCCAACACTCTAATTCCTGCTTTATTAAGAATCCTACTGGGGTATCAGATGTCCCCTACTTTTATGGTATAATAGTAGATGTCTTATATTCACTTTTATTTATGTTATCATTACTAGTTTCACCATTATTTTTATTTCGCTTTTGGCCTTTATTGATTTTCCGAATGAATTTTATAGGATAGTGAGTTATTTAACACCAACGCTTCTTCTATCTGTTTTATTCCATCATTTAGGTTTTTTGTTGTACTGCTTAGTGCTACTGCTCGATTTGTTAGACACTTAACTAATTCGCCTTAACATTACTGTATAACACGGTGAGACTTTATCAAAACAAATTTGACCCATAATGGAATTATACTCTTCTACAGTGCACAAGTTTTATTCTTATATCTTTTCAGGCTCCCTATCATCTTTTCTTGTCAATTTAACATCTGTAAGTGGGATCTTTGTCACATTTCCTTCCTTTAGTATGAATTTAACACAAGGATGAAAATTACTCGGTTCGTAAAGAAACAATTTAAATCAAAATCATGATGATTGTTGGTTTTTAGATTTCGTTCTGCAAACTGGATGTCTTTACTGAACTTTATATTTTTTCTCTCTAAATTAAAATTATTGCAATACAAATAAGTCGCTGTCATTTATCTACACATAGTTTCACCTTTACACTAAGTGAGGTTTAAATCAGTATCTTTAGGTGTGGAGTGACCAAACTCTCATTTATTTGGATGACGTGGAGAAATCCGTTCACTGATTGGTATTCATAACCGTTTTTTGATCAGAATACATTAATTCTATTGTACACTTTGATTTATTCTATACTGTGACATTTTAATAAAGCAAGAGTAACGGTTTAAGCAAAATAAGGTAGTACCATCATTTATCTCGTTGGCTTCTCATCAGCTGTGTACAGCCTAGAGAAACTATTAAGTTTATGTATAGGCCAGTTTTAGCATACCTGCAGATGTTACGTAATGTCATTCGATCGGAGCCCTCCAGCTTTATAAATAGTTGTGAATGCATGAAATAATAATAATAGTATGAAGTGCAATTAAAACTAAAATGTTTGTGATTATAATCGTAGTTAAATGTCAAGTGGCAAAGCAAATTAATGTCATATATAGAATAATTCATAGGATGGATAGAACTTGAAAAAGGTGTGCAATTATAAGATTAGTAGACAAATCGAATGAAATAAGAATGTTACGTAACATTGTGTGAAATTTAATAGCATAGAATTTAATGTTGCATAAAGGAACTGATTTAGAATGACAAGTGGAACAAGTGAAATAATACCGAGGACAATTAAAAGTGAGAGTAGTAATAGTAACAATTGACTTAATAAGGAAGAGTATACAAATTGAATAGACAAAAATGAAAAAATGAAAAAATGGAGAGTTGGTAGAGCTAAAGTATGATTGGGGATTACCATACTTTAGCATAGAGGGATTAAGACCATGAAAGTTGGAGGGGTTGAACGAACTTTTTCTGTACACAGAGATCTGGCTTTTCTGTTTCGATAGCCAAAGCTTCAGCAATACAGATGAGTCGGGTACGTAGGGATTTGGGTAAATTACTCTTTGCCTTGTAGATGACTTCGAAAGCGGAGGCTATAGAGACAGGGTGATCATTATCGACCAGATGTTCAATGATCGCCCTTCTTATTGCTCCACTACCACCTTTTCGTAACCATGCAGGATAGTGTTCTTGCACCCTCTTGGACAAAACTCGTGTCGAACGACCGATATACCTAGCTCCACAAGAGCAGGTGAATTGATAAACACACATAGAGTTGGTCAACAGCGGGAACTTGTCCTTCAGGTTATTGAACAATAATGGTCGACTAGAAAAGGCTATTCTCAGAGATGCAGCAGGGAATGTTCTTTTCAGGGACTGTGATATCCTCCGTTTCATGATATCGGAAGATAAGTCCCCTTTGAATTCCAAGCTCATGTAAAGTATCTTCTTGGGTACGGTTGATAAATCACGTTTTTTAGGATTTGAATGAATATTCTTATCTATAAAACGTGGTGGAAATCCATTTTCTATTAGGATTTTCCTCAAGATGTATAACTCATCTTCCACAGTATCAGGGCTACATATGCGCCGAATACGAGTGGCAAGCGACCGGATCAGGTTTCGTTTTCGACCAATGGGTACCCAGCTGTAGAAATTTGTCAGTTGACCATTCCATGACAGCTTGCGATTAATCGATCTTTTCGGGGTTCCATCGGTCCTTCTTGATAAGTTCACATCGAGGAAATGCATGCTAGAGTCGTTCTCCATTTCGAGTGTGAATTTTATTGCCGGATGGCAACCATTAAATACATCTAATATATTAAGTTACAATCACTATTACAAATAATAAAGGTGTCATCTACATACCTTTTATACATTTGAAAACTTTGGATTATAGGCTTCAGCTGATCATTTTCTAGACTGGACATAAAACAGTCTGCAAGGAGAGGACCCAAGGGAGAACCCATTGCAATACCATCCTTCTGTCTGTAGATTGCTTCATTGAAAGTAAACTGTACATTCAATGTACATCTCTGCATTCACACCTATGTTTCAATTCCCTCACCGGATATAACCTTTTTTAAAAAACCATATATATACGATTGTACAGCTTGATGATAAATTCGTTGAAAAGAGTCTCTTCGCTGAATCACTTGTTTTGATTTTCTATATGTTACAATGGGAATTTTCCATGATTTATAAATAGTTCTCAGAAAATTACGCTTATATAGATTTTACATAGGCGGTTCAAGTTCAAATAAAGTGAATATGCACATGCGTGAGATGCTGAGTGACTAATAAACTAGGTAACAATACCTGAGTCTAATTCAAATCATAGAAACAAGAGACAAGCGAAATTGCACTATATTAGAAGGAGGAGAGGTTTAAGCCAAATATTACATAACCAAATGAAACAGAGAAAAAAGGCATCCAGTTACTAGAGCGGACAAGGAATGTCTGATAACTGCTTCTGTCTGAGCACATAAATTGCGTTTTATGCGTTTGATGGATAAAGTTGATGGCAAAATTGAGGAAAACTGTGCTTTGTTGTCTATTAATAATTTTAGAGGATTTCGTGAGATCCACCTCAGGACTTGTTTCAAGGAGATGACTGGTAATGACACTATTATAAGCGTTTGTTCCCTTAAGATGTAAACAGCTTTTGGTACATGTTCAGAAAATACGCGGTATGTCCTTCTTTTTGTTCTTAAAATATAACTGCCTCCACAGATTCACGTAAATTTGTATACACTGTTAGAGTTAACATGAGAAGGGTATCTGTCGACTTTTCACTGCACCAAAGACCATGTTGTCCGATAGATGGGAACTAACTTAGCTTCAGAACAGTCTCTGGCTGATGACGTACTCAATCTCTTGTTGACTATTGCTGCAATATTTTCGTCTTTAAGTCGAGCGAATGAAGACAGGATTTTTCCCCACTGTGATTTGTTTGATGTTCAAGCCTTCACATCTCCCATACTTGTTAATGAATCTCTGAAGGTAACCGTTGTTTTTCAACAACTTTTCGAGAATTATAAATTTTTCCTCTAATTTCTCTGTAGAGTATATTCTCCTAGCTCTATAGTACAGAGTCTTGACTAGTGCTCGTTTGAAACAAGGGGTGAATTGGGAGAAAATTCGTTGGTTAGACGAGTCGATACGGAACTTATTTCTGTATATATTGTAAAAGAATTTTCTTCTTACACTCTTGATTTATCCACAGTGAGCAACACCTTTGAAATGAATAACTCGTGTTTCTTATTCTACATTAATAACTGTGCTTCGGTGGCACAGCGTTAGAATGCTCGCTAACCATTCCTAATGTGGTCCAGGGTTCGATCCCCTCCCGACGAACTCCTTTACCTCTCTAAACCAGTAATAACACTGATTAAAAGGAAAGGTTGAGCATGAAGGGGCTGGCAACCCCATCCCGTAAAAATAAACACCTCTGCTACCGAAACTTCAAGTCTCTAGCTTGAATTCGTATGTTCCACTCTGGGAACGTAAAGGAATTATTATTTCCTTTAATTCCTAGAGGAACATAGGGCCTCAGCTCCAAGTCTCCATTGCGTTCTGTTTTCTGCTAGAATTTTCACCTGGCTTCAAGTCTGCCCACACGCTTTCATCTCCTCTTCAAATGACCTCACACTGACGACTAGCTCTCCGCTTCCCTTTCGGGTTCCACTGGAGGGCTTGTCTAGTGATGTCACTTGATGGTTTTCTCAGAGTATGGCCAATCCACCTCCACTTCTTCCTGCCTATTTGTTTCACAATCGGTTCCTGCTCTGCTGGTTTGCTCCCAGAGATCTGTGTTGCTGATCTTTTCTGGCTGGCCATCTGATCTTGAGTATTGAACGAAGATGACTGTTAATGAAGGTCTGTAGGGTGTTTGATGTGCTCTTTATGACACACCAAGTCTCTGATCCATATAGTAGCACTGACTTCGCATTGGAGTTGAAAATCTGGATCTTATTTTTCATGCTGAGTGCTGTTGATCTCCACACAGACTTGAGAGTAATGAAAGCTTGTCTTGCTTTCCCGATCTTCACTTTGATATCTTCATCAGTTCCGTCCTCCTCCTCCTTCCCAGATAGGTAGGTAAAGGAGGTTATTTCTTCCAGGTTCCTTCCATTTATGCTGATCGTTGTCTGTTGTTGTTTCTGTCGGTGCTGCCTAGAAATCTTCATCACTTCTGTTTTCTCTATGTGTACTTGGAGTACGATTTTTGATGCTTCTTCTGCCAACTTGTTGCTTTTCACTTGCATCTCTTCCAGTTTGTGGGAAATCAGACATATATCATCGGCGAAGTCCACATCTTCCAAGTTTTTTGTGTGAGTCCATTTTACGCCTGTTTTCTCTTTGCCCGCTGTCTGTCGCATTATCCAATCTACTACAATCAGGAAAATCATTGGCGATAGTAGGCAGCCAGCTTGTCTTACTCCCGTCCTCACTTCGAAGGATTCCGTAAGTTTCCCGTTATGGATTGCTCGGCATGCAGCATTGTCGTCCAACTGTTGGATGAGATGCATAATTGTCGGTGGCACCCCGTAGTAGTGAAGTAGTTGCCAAAGCACCTCTCGATCGACGCTGTCGAAGGCCTTTTCAAAGTCGAAGTTGAGATAGATAGGTGACTGCCATTCCAAGCTTTGTTCAATGATGATCCGTAGTGTAGCGATTTGATCAGTACATGACTCGTTTCTCCCGAATCCAGCCTGTTTCGATCGAATGTTTTTATCCGGGGCTTGTTTGATTCTCTCCAGGATGATGCAGCTTAGTATTTTGCTTGGGATGGACAGGAGCATAATTCCGCGCCAGTCCTTGTATTGACTTAGGTCTCCTTTCTTTGGCAGTTTGAATAAGTATCCTTTCTTCCAATTCTCGGGTACTTTGCCTTCTTTCCACACCTTCTCTAGTAGTGGCATCATCAAAGGAATAAAAAAACATTAATAACTAAATTATTAAAATAATTGAAATAAAAAAAGATTAAGACTAACTCTCATATTGAAGACTGTGTTGTTTGCTTCATTTTGATTTTCATTTTATTGTTTTTCTTTATTTTTGAATCTTCTAGATTGTATCTGCTGCTCAGAGTGGTACAATATCATTTTGGTTAATTGAAACAGGTCAACGAGTTAAAAGTATCTCTCGTAGTCATGGTGAAAGTGAACTGACGTGTTTAGTACAAGATCCAACAGAGACTAAATTCTATACTGGAAGCACTGATGGTACAATTAAGGTATAGTGATGAAAGAAAAAAAGTTTTAAAGTGAAATATATATATATATAAAAGTATGACTGTTATCAGTGTTATCCGGGTAATAGCTGTCACCTTAATGTGACAGTTGGGCTTCTGTATGTCTCCGTTGGCTGAAATGAATGTTGCTGCAGGTGTTCCACTAGGCCAGAAAGGTATATTGAGCAGTGTAAATCTTTTACACTGTTTTGAGGGTTTGATGGCGAAGTTGAAGTGTCGGCGAATAAAAGTGTAGTGGCAGTAAGTTGTTTCACTCGAACGACAAGAAAGACAGCGATGTTATCATCCGACTTTGGGGAAAAAGTGAAGATATCCGACCAGGTGATCTTCTCATGCGGAACCACTGATGTCAGCGATTAGGTGTTATCTAAAAAAAGCAACGTTATTGTTGTCAATAACGATAACTGTTTGATTATTATAGACTAATGTAACTGTAGAACTTGATGAAGAAGAACAAGTTATTGAAAAGAATATTCTTCATTCACTAATTGTCCTTTTGAATATTAAAAAATGTAGTTTGAATATCTACTCTGTTTCTTGATTCATTTAGATGTAGACCAATGGCGCTAGGGTAAGGGACTGGGAATTTTTGATTCTCAGGATTTTTGGAATATGTTTTGGAAGCTAATAGATACCTACCTTCCTGTACTTCCAGTGTACTTCCTTTGGCATATACTTGTGGATTTGTAGACATAGTTGGAGGTAAGTGCATTCAGATGGGTACCTGCTCACTTTCGATTGAACAGAAACAAGTTTACTTGCCTGATAAATCATAACAAGGAAAACTCTCAATCTTTTTTGATTCGGTGTGATACATCATCTCCTTTAAAGGTAAGCTGAATTTATCTGTGAGATGACATGGTGACACAGTCAAGATAGATAAATATACTAGAAGGATACCTGGATCGGACAGTATTTAAACAATTCTACTTTCTGTCCAATAAAAAATTATTTATTTATTGACAAAAACACGAATGACGAGAAATCCAAACTTGTCATTCATTGACTCAGTGCTAAAGAAAATCAAATTCCTGAATTTGGAATACAAAGGGGATCAGGTTTCAAATATGCTCAGAAATCATCTCTCTGAATCACTCAGTAAAGCGTTCTTCGTCGCAAGTGTACAAATGACCTTCATCAACCATGAGCTATTATCTTTTCGTCTCTGTAAAAGACAAACTCCCTCGGTTGGTTGTCTCCACTTGCATCTGTCGGTTCACGTGCTCTTGTGGAGCAAGGTACATTAACTGTAGGCAGAAAATGCTTTCCATATGTAAATAAGAACATATCTCAGCATGATTTTACCAGGAGGAAAGGAATGGTGTGTGAAGCTCTAGTCCAGATTACTTGATCGATCGCATTAACTATGCTTTCCTTTGCATACTGATTATTTTGAAAACCTGACTAATTTCCATTGTATGTCCCGTGTCAGTTAGATATCTGGTAAGTCCAACTGAGAATAATTTGATGCTTTTCAAACGGGAATTTGGGGATATTCTCAAAGACTCTAGTAGACACTCTCCTCTCAGTCCTTCCTATGTGCTTCCTGCCGCAAGTGTAGATGAATTGGTAAATGCAGTTTGAGTTGAAATGAGCAGGATACTTATCCACTTTTGACTGGGTTAACGAGTGTACTGTGTTGTAAAAACGTGGAATGAGTCTGGCGGTGGGAAATGTTCTTTTCAATACATCTTTAATTCTATTTTTCTTTCTTATGGATGCTTCTTCGCCTTTGTACAGTAGACAAATGAAGATTGGTTTTATTTCAATAATTCCAAGTTTCGTTCGGTCTAGGTGGAAGGAGAAATCCTTTCTTTCCATAAAATAAAACGAGCTTGTATTATCCTTCAAAACTATGTTTGTTTTTTCTTTATTCAAATTATTGTTACTATTATTATTATTATTCCCACTTTGGACTGTTCGCGTTTGTTATTCTAAGTAAAAAATGTTTAATTCTATCTTATCATGTTTTGGGACGTATTTATTTTGCCTGTAAATCCTATAATTATACACCCCTTTTTTAACATTTATACATTCTATGAACGATTCTATGTATGACATTAATTGTTTTGCCACTTCACACTTAACTATGATTATAATCACAAATATTTTTATTGCATTTCAAACTATTATTCCTTTATGTATTCCCACCAATGCTTCAATTTCCTCAGAGGGATATAGTTTCTTAAAAACCAGATATCTACGATTGTACAGCTTGATAATAAATTCGTTGAAAAGAGTCTCTTTGCTGCATATTGTTCTCAATAATTTACAAACAAGGATTTTCCAGAAGACTGTTTGACAGCTTGCGTAAACTTTGCTCCAAAGATAAAAATTGCATGAAAAGTTGGACTTCCTTGAAAGCGATTGTCTGAAAACGGGTTTCCAAAGAAACTCATGAAACATTTCAGCAAAAAACTACAGTAATTAAAGAACGTTTTTACAGTTGAGAAGATTTTCATATTTATTTCACTTACGTTTAGATGAATTGATGTATTCCACCGTATTACTCCCCTTGCTATAACTTATCCGGCAGGTAAACTTGTTTCTGTTTACATCACTAGTTATGCACTTAATCAAGTGAAAGTGGACAGTTACTCTTCTGAAATCATTTCCAACTGTGCGTCGGTGGCACAGCGGTTAAGACTCTCACCGACCATGCACACGGTCCGGGGTTCAATCCTCAGCCGACGCACACCAGATATCAATTGGTCGGCCTGCAAAATTTCGGCTACCTATATCACACGCTGAAAATTCCATAGCTGTACCAATAATACGGTGTGGAATCAAGCTTTAATCAAAAAAGTTTTTAAAATTCACATATTACGTGTTAGAGGAAAGATAATCGAAGGACTGAAAGTTGATTCTCTATCTGCTTCTCCAAACATATTCCAAAACGCCTGAGAGTCAGTAAAATTTTGTAACAAACTTTCTATAAAATGTTATTCAAATTAATTAATATCCATAAGACCTCTTTCATTGTTTCAATAAAATTTTTATTTAGATTTGGGATATGAATGGTTATTGTTATCATACATTAATATGTTATGGTGGGTCGCATGCTGAAGTTGGGCAAATTGTTATCCTTAAACGAGCAATTATTGTAATGGGGAATTCAACACATTTCACTGTATTTCGTACAACTAATTTCCGGGATCATTATGTTTATCCATCTGAATGGAAAGGTGGTCCAGTAAGTTCATTACTATAATCATTTGCTTAAATATAAGAACAATTTGAAGTATTGGTGTATTTTCTAATGTTAGCTTAGTAAAACAAAAGATATCTACTAAGTTTGTTTATGGATGGATATCAGTTGAAGAACCGTTGAAAACCAGATATTACTGGACATTTTTTTGTCTCACTGTCGGAATGGTCAACGACCTCACTTTGTCACCTGAAGGTCCTGGGTATCGATATTACAGCGGTGGGATCAGTCGGGCGCACTGATGAGGACTCCTAAGCTAAAACGAAACAGTTTTCTAGTGATTCTCTAATTGATGTCAGCTCAAGACCAAGTTTGAAGACAAGCAAATCCCTGCAAACTTACATTTGAATATAATATCTGTGATTTGTCGTTCACAATATTTCTTTTTCAAAAAATTTTGAGTTTGTAGGCATTTTGATTAGTTTCACTGTCACTGCTGAAAACCGGTCAACATTGTACAGCTATCTTTTGTCCTAATTTTGAAACCTTTTTGTGTGGTACATATCATTGATGTTATGGTTATGCAATATTACGCACCTTCACTATTTAGCTAGTGGTTTGGAATTATTCACTGACTTGTGGTTTTTGAACTCGGTGAATTTGTTGTATACTTACACCGCAAATGAATGATATTATTGAGGCTTTATTTCCTTTTCTTAGGATACTATGGTTTAGACAGAATGAGAAATGATCACATAAAATATTTAAATTTGATTTTACAATATCACGTAAGTTTCAATTTTCATAAGGATATTAGGCAGGCAACCAATGCATTTCAATATTGCGCTGAATTAAACAATTGACATTTTCACCGTGGTTTTATGAGATTGCTGTTGGACCTTCGTCTTCTTTCAAATTAATCTGACTGTCACCAACATAGTAGACGGAGTTTACTTAGTATTATTATTATTGTTCCCTTGGGTTCCTAGTGGAACATAGGGCTTCAACTGCACGCCTCCACTTGCTTCTGTCTTCTGCTGTACTTTTCACTTGCATCCATGTTAGTCCATACTGTTTCAGCTCCTCTTCACACGATCTCCTCCATGTCACTCTTGCACTGACGTCCCACTCGCCGTTTCCCTTTCGGGTTCCACTCGAGCACTGGCCTGACGCGCGATGTCACCCAGAGGCCTCCTCAGCGAGTGTCCAATCCATCTCCACTTTCTCCTGCATATTTGTTGAGCGATTGGTTCTTGTTTTGTTTGTTCCCATAGTTTCCTGTTGGTGATTCTTTCCGGCCGGCCATCTGATCTTCAGTATAGTACGAAGACAGCTGTTGATAAAGGTCTGTAACAGGCTGTTAGAAATATTGTTTGTGACCCGCCGCCAAGTTTCTGATCCGTATAGAAGCACTGACTGACTTGACGTTTGTATTGAAGATCCGAACTTTGTTGTTGATGCTGAGGAGTGACGAAGATTTCTAGATTGGTTTCAGATTGATGAATGTGTTTCTCGCCTTCCCGATTCTCGATTTGACATCTTTGTCCGTTCCTCCTGTAGTAGAGACAATGCTCCCTAGACAAGTGAAGTGAATGAAGTAACCTCTTTCAAATCCCTCCCGTTGATGGTGATTGGCGCTGGATGTTGCTGTTGCTATTGTTGTTGTTGGTTGGTTATTTTCATAACCTCCGTCTTGTCTATGTTCACCTGGAGTCCTATCTTCCCCAGCTGCTTCTTCGACCAGTTTGTCGGTTTTCGCTTGTAAGTCTTCGATCTTCTGTGACAGCAAACATAAGTCATCCGCGAAATCCAGGTCTTCTAGGTCCTTCACGTCGTTCAAGGATATCCCTGTCTTCTCGTTTCCCACTGTCTGAAGCATAATCCAGTCCACCACAATTAGGAATATCATTGGTGATAATAAGCACCCTTGTCTGACTCCTGTGTTTACTCCAAACGCCTCGCTGAGTTTTCCATTGTGGATCATTTGACATGTGCCGTTGTCGTACAGCTGTTGAATAAGGTTGATGAATATTTGGGGTACGCCGTAGTACTCGAGTAGTTTCCAAATTACTTCGCGGTCAACGCTGTCGAAGGCCTTCTCAAAATCTATAAAGTTGAGGTAGAGGCTTGATCGCCGTTCCATGCTTTGTTCGATGATGATGCGTAGAGTTGCAATTTGGTCAGAACATGATTTGCCTTTCCTGAATCCAGCTTGTTCTGGTCGGAGTTCTGTATTCAGTGCGTCCTTGATTCTCTCCAGGATGATGCGACTCAGGATTTTACTTGGCGTCGACAGGAGCATGATTCCTCGCCAGTTCTTGCAGAGTCCCAGGTCGCCCTTCTTTGGTAGTTTCACCAGGTAACCTTTCCTCCAGTCAGTAGGCACCTTTCCCCCCTTCCAGACTCTTTGCAATAATGGAGTCAGCATATCTGCTGTCGTCTCCGGGTCCGCTTTCAGAGCTTCAGGGGGTATTCCATCTGGTCCAGCTGCTTTTCCAGCTTTCAGAAGCTTGATTGCATTCACGACTTCAGCCTTCGTTGGAGGATTGGTGTCAACTTGCAGTTGTGTACGTGCAGTTGTTGGTATTTCTGGACGGGTTGTAGGTGGTGGTCGGTTCAAGAAATTATTTAATAAACAAAAAGAATACTACTTCAGATTATACCTCCATTTTTGGTGTTTGTATACGTTCATCCTTCAGTTCTAGACCTGTTTATCATGTGTAACAGTAGAAGACGAGGGACTTAGTAAAGGAATGTTTACTTGGAAATCGGTATCTCCATATTATGAAATTATGTATACCTTAGCCTCAAATCAGCATTTGCAAATATCTCTTGTGTTGTGCTATTTCTGGCTTTCATATTATGTGTGTTTCTTTGTGTTCCTTTTACGTTTCCCGAATATCTCCGCAACGCTGTATCGTTTGCTTTCTCCGACATCAAATCTATCTCCCTGCTATTTGATATTTGTATGCCAATGAACGTCTATTTACATACTACTGATAAATCCCATAAGTAGCATACGCAACAATGAAGTGCTTGTTGTTTTAAACTAATAGAAAAGATATATAAATAGCTGAGGTAGATGTTTCCAGTGTTGTTATGTCCTGTGAATTGACTTCACTGTGAAGGAACAGAACTGAGGATACTGTCTAAAACGCGCCTACGAAAACTTTGCAGTTTAACGATTGAGGTCAGAGAACACAATCACACCAAGAAATGTTGTTTTGGTGATGACACAACATTTTGATTTCGCGACATAATCCTCATTCACTCAATAATCCATTCTCAAAAACAAAAGAATTCGACAGATTTCTGTTATCTTTAAAGGAATCAACATGATAAATACAATAATTCTGCTTACTGAACTAGTGGTTTTTTATCTATATTTTACAAGTGTTGGTCTGTATTGATCTGACTGATTCCAAATCCGACCAGTTAGAGGACTGTGGGAAAACCAGAGAGTACTGGACATCTGTGTCATTGTAGTTAAGGACTCCTCATCAGTACTTACTCGTAACCCCAACAAGGACCAGGTTACAAGCCGAACCCATTGACCCTGCAGCCTCATGGATGTTATCCTATGGTTCATGAATTCCAGGTTCTGTAATCGGCGGGTGTTTGTCCTCATAGTCGAAACTTAGTGGACCTCAATGATTACAGCCTTATTTTCCTTGTAAAATTAATTTTATCTTTCTGGCAGAGGCTGTTTGAGGGGTTTCTTTTCATTTACCAAATGGTTAGTTAACCCTTAATCCATATTAGTTTGTTTTGCAAGAAGGATATATCACAGATTTGTTACCGGATGCTCTGAATATACCTCATTATATGTATATAAATGCCTTTTGTTAAATAAGCTTTCCCTTACGCCAACCGAGTACCGGGCTGTTAACTGGTTGCAGTCTTATTTCTCAAATAGAATACAGTAACTGTTTATAAGGGTGAATTTTCTTCTGCCTTGCTTACTGAAGCTGGTGTTCCTCAAAGTGCTCTTCTCTCTCCATTTCTTTTTCCTTTCTTCTCACGAAGTCAATTTCGTCAAATACGCTGATGATTTAATCGTCATGCTTCCAATCAGACTGTAGCAAACTTAATAGCTTTTGTCGGACATCAGTCAGTGGTCTAAGCTAAATGGTCTTACGTTAAATCTCTCCAAATGTCAGACATAAAAGTGATCTATACGAATTGGTTAGTACACATGATGCTTGTAGCATAGAGGAGACTGTAATAGAAACTAAGTCTAACACAAAATACCTTGGTATAGTTCTATCCTCTGACCTTACTTGGTCATCCCATATTTTATCGATCTCCAGGAAAATGCTCCGTCTAAGCTACTACATTAAGAACCTAAGAGAATCTGAAATCACTCAAGCTCTGCTCGTGTTTCTACCTATTGTACTTTACTGCTCCCCCTTCGTCTTTCCTGGTCTGCTCAAAAAGCACTGTGTCATTTTGAGAAGGGTACTGAGGGTTGTCAGTACGGCAAGTGATGTGCAACTTAGTCAGCTTGTTACTGCACTAGTTGACAGACATCTAAGCCCATGCGAGAAATTGTCTAAATCTATATTGTCTGACCCTCGACAGCCAGCCCCTCTATTCTAAACTCTTCCCTCCGTGTATCTCATCTTGACAGAACAAGAAGTCAGTACAAAAGATTATATGCTCGTACTACCAAGTATAGGAACTCAACGATACCATATTTGGCCCATGTTCTATGCGACAGAGACAGTATTAAGTGCGAAACCTATGAATTACCACGTTGTTAGCAAAATAACTGGCTCTTTTATTATCTCTTGTTTGTAATCTACCGCGACACCATCTCAGTT
Source organism: Trichobilharzia szidati (assembly GCA_944472155.2). Classification (NCBI taxonomy): domain Eukaryota; kingdom Metazoa; phylum Platyhelminthes; class Trematoda; order Strigeidida; family Schistosomatidae; genus Trichobilharzia; species Trichobilharzia szidati. Next base: position 77,233,498 of record OX235273.1, read on the forward strand.
AAACGACACTTTCAGCTACTAACATTATTACTACTATTATTTGCAATTTTTCTTGTGGACATATGACTTCACTGTCACTACAAATACCAAATAAGAACTCCCACTAACAATCCTGTAATATTATCTTTATAACCATCTTTAATGTTATTCGATAAAATTAGATGCAATGTTGTACCAAATGCTGGAAATTCCACACTGGATCATTGGCGCTGTTTCGGAATAAAGCAAACTATTATTATTATTATTATTATTCACATCACATTTGATGTGAAACGAAGTAATAAAGAATTTCCTACTGCCAATGTTACTGATTGATGTGTGTATATTGACCTAGTCAAATCTAGGGAAGAAAAATCCTTAGAAATCGGTTCCAATAAGAGTAATCTATGTGATTGGATGTGAATTATACCTTAAGAAATGTGAATAATGACGCGACTGCTATTAATATTACGGCAGCCTTTTACATTTATTTAATATAACATTGCTTGCGCTCAAATTAGGTGGAAAAATCAATAATAAAGCCCATTATCTAAGATTGAGTAAACATTTATACAATATCCGAGGCCATCTACATATTGTGAACAAAGCTGATGAATGGTTTGGTTGTACAATCTCACAGTGGGCATTACATTATGTCATTTAACTTTGATAAAGTTATTGTTAACTAACGAAGGAAGAGTTATTAAAATAAATTTGAAGGTGAAGAAAAAATTTATCGTTAACCAGTACGTAAGAGGAGTTCAGTAAGGCTATTGGAGTTACGTAATAAGATGAATAATATAATGAGTGAGTTGTAATCAGGATTCACATAGAAACGAGGAGGGAAAATGTGATATTAGGTAAAACTTCAAGAGAAATAGAATCGGGTTCCAGTGGCTTAATGTTCTACAAGCTAGCTCGCCTTGTAACCAGAAAGTCCTGGATTTGAACTCTGAAGGTGGATGCGTTCTGCCAAAGAGTCCCAAACCAGGACGAAACGGCTGTCCAGTACTCCCGGGTGGTTTTCCAATGGTTCTCTAACTGATGTCAGCTCATGATTAAATCCTCCAACCAATCAGAAATAGAATACCTTGTCAACATTAGTCATTCTATCTCAACAAATTCCTCCTTCAAAATAATGTACAATGTGTAGAGTAACCTGTCAAGGCGAATAAGCTTTCATCTCCTCTGAGTATCTCTGAAGCTCTAGTCATTCAGATAAAGAAACTGGAGCTCTGCATACAAAAAAGGGAATTATTCAACCACTCCTACATACTATGCTAGCGACTCCAGTGTTTTTTCTATTGATTTGTTTGTGTTTTTTTTTCTAAAACCCTTTATCACTGTTCTGTTTCCTTCGAACTCATTGCGTAATATCACATTTTCCCTCATTGTTTCTATGTGTGTGCTGATTACAACTCATTCATTACGTTATTTGTCTCATTACGTGACTGTAACAGCTTTATTCAACCCCTCTTAACGAGAAGTGCTTCTTTGGACTAATAATTCAGATGGCGTTTTTCTTTGACTCTATCCCATTAAATCAATAGATCTGTCTACCAACCGGAAACGATTATAGATAATCTTACCGTCAATCTAATATTTCTGTCTCCAAATGTTAGTTTTAATTTAATTCATCTCAAGTCTGATGACGAACTGGCTTCAATTGGAGAGAAGAGCCACTGAAAACAAGCTGGAAGTACTGAACACCTGTTTCGTCCTTGTCTGGGAGTCTCCAGAAGTACACACCTATAACCTTATGCTTCCAGGGATTGAAACCACTTTTGAAGTTACATATAGAAAGAATACACGAAGCTGTTTATCAATTAAGATATGCAAAAACTAACGCGAAGTTTATTTAAATCTTATGAGGAAGCCATGAGACCAGAATAAATGGATGAACAAAAGAATGGAGACTGGCTAAATCAACTATTAATTTGGAAAATCCCACTGTCATTCTGTATTATTGATAAATTCCTTCAAAAGTGGTTAATCATCTTTATTTCTTTTTTGGAAGAATCCAGTTCAAGTCTAGTGTGGCAACTGCCATTTACACATGACACATAATGGAAGACAATACGACACGACAAACCATTTGAGTCTGATACAGTGATTGAATATTGATGCATTACATAAGCTAATTCTTCTACTTTCGACTCTCTGTAGAACTTTTTCCGGGAACATTTTTGAAACTAAGCTGAAACTTTACTCTAAGGTTTCTCAATTTTCACATATTTCCAAAATGACGTCAGGGGTATTAAGTAAGATACTACTAGGTTTATTTACTATTGAAAAATATTATCACATATCCTAATGACTTGTGTTAATCATAATATTTAATTAAGAATAACTTTTAAAACTTAATATTTTTCTATTATCAAAAATAAGGAACATTCAGACGATGTACTCAGTGGGACAGCACTGCCGCCAAATGGTTTGATTACTGGGTCCTATGATGGTGAAATAGTTGTGTGGAATACAAATTCTGAATTGGCGGCTAGACGTATGACAGCACGTTGTAAAAATTTTTCTGCTGAGGTAATTAAAAATAAAACTTTTTATGAAATGACTTTTATGTATTCTGATGTGTGGATATCCTGCTTTGAAATAATAAAGAAGAGATTTATCTCATATATTAAAGTTCGCGCTGAATTTGGTGTTTGGAAAGGCAGGAGTAGGAAAATACTGCCAGCTGTCGCCGATGATTTTCCTAGTTGTGGTGGACTGGATCATTCGACAAACTGAAAGTGGGGAGCCAGAACACAGGAATACGTTGAATTGATAAGAAGACTCTGGTAGATTTGGACTTTGTGGACTATTTATTTCGAGTGCCATACAAACTCCAAGACATACAAGTTATCAGAAAGAGCAGAGAAGACAGGATTCCAAGTGAGAATACAGAGAAGATAGAGGGGATGAAGATAACTGACAACCAACAACAATAACAACAGGCACCAATCACTACGAAGAGGAGAAATTTGGAAGAAGTCACCTCTTTCACATATCTAGGCAGCCAAAGGAGGGCGACACGGATAAAGTTGTCAAAACAAGAATAGAGAGGCAAGGAAGACACATTCATCGCTCTGAAATTCGTTCGGAAATCTGCTACACTCAGTATAAAGAATAAAATTCCTATTCTCAATACCAATGTTAAGTCATGTGGTTCTCCTAAATAGGTCAGGAACTTGCACTAGGCGTAAGTAAAGCATTTTGAACAAACAGATGAAAACTTTTATGAACGGTTACCTTCACTGGCTCCATAATGAAGATCTAATGGCCAAAAGGGATTGTTAACAAGAAACTGTGGAAACGTATCAGTCAAGAAGCTATTACTCAACAAATATGTAGAAGAAATTAAAGATGGATAAGACACACACTGAGGAGATTGCTGAATGAAGTTGCTCACATGGCTGGCCCTCGTGTGGAACCCAAATGGGAAACGGTGAGTTGGGTATCTAAGGGTGAGGAGGAGATGAGGGACTATTAGCAATCCATGGGCCCAGATGAAGAGAACTGTAGAGAAGAGAGTGAAGTTGAGGCGTGCCTCTGTTGAAGCCCTAAGTTCCATTCGTAAAACCGAAGGGGATAACAATGACACATTAGGTGCCGGATACTCTAGATAACAGAAGACTTATTAGGGTTTCGAGAGCCTGATCTGGTGTCGGATCTATAAACTAATGTTACATCACTGCCTTGCGATGTGACCCTCCTCTGTCTTGTACATATTTTATGTCCTTTTATTCTTTATAGTTTTTTTAATCTTACTAATCTGACTCGGCTTTTGTTTACATTGTGTAAAAATATATATCTTGTACGTTTCTAGATTACCAGTAGCACACTGCTTCGCGTGTAACACATTGTTTTCTGGCAATTTGAATTGATGAACTCTTGTGCAAAGTTTCTTTACTGATCTATTAATTATACATAAATACTGGGTATTGTAAGGAATTCTTCTGAATGGATCGATTCTAGTTATCTCAGTATCCAATTTATAAGGCAGACTTCATAGACGAATTCTAGTCATTCGGAGGGAGCTTCGCCATTTGATTCAGTATGTTACAAGTTCGCTTAAGTAGCTAGGCATAATTCGGATGATTGGAATTGAATAGAACCAGGCTCGGTTCCAAATGAGGGAAATAATTGTCCAATGTACAGACCAATTCGATCCGGCTGGTCAGGGAGCACTACTGCCAGTTGATGTGAGTATTATTCAACTACTCATTTAAACCAGTCAGTAGAAATTGGTGTCACTTGGGGAAAAATTTAAAATCACTCGCCAGTCAATGACTACTTTGTTGAAGCTTGGAATACCTGAGATCTCATCTAGAGTATGTTATCATTTAACCAATAAGTTTAATAGTGAGACAAAAAATCTGCTATTAACCTAACTTTGAGACTTTGAAGAGGGAAATCCTAATGTTCATGAAACATTCCCATCCGAATAATAATAAAAACTAGAAAAGTAGTTCAGCGAAGAGTTTTTTTCCGGAGAATTGATTTTTTATAGAATGGTGTTCTTCAGTTGTCCAACAGTCTGCGGAAGCCAAAAGAACAAGATCTCGCATCTTACCACTTCTCCGTGTTTTTTTATTGGACACTAGTCCGCAACTAGTGTAATGTATCTAGTCCTTTGTTGGGTGCAATGGTTTAGTGGTAACGTCTCAGACTGCAGCGCTGCGTGATATGGGTCCGAATATCAGAAGGGACATGAGTTCCTTCAGTGCTGCAAATACGCCTTTCTGACCAGTTATTTTTCAAATAGCCATAAATGCACTGAAAGTGAGACTAAAAGAAGGTAATCACCTACAACACAGAACACAATTATCCGTAGAAGAGATAATAAAAGGGGTGGAATTCTGTCTGACAACAACATATTTCACATTTGAAGGGGAAATATACCAACAAAATGAAGCAGTAGCTATGGGATCGCCTATCTCACCACTAATAGCTGACATATTCATGGACTTTCAGGAAGAGAATGTACTTAAACCATTCAGGTCATCAATAAAGTGTTAGTGGAAATATGTAGACGACACGCTAGTAATAGTGAAAAAAACGATGTTGAGAAACTCTTCTCGCACATAAACAGGCATGTCTACTCAATAAAATTCACTATAGAAATAGAGAATGAAATTAGGGAACTGCCTATGTTAGACTGCAAAATAAAAAGAGTAACAGATGGTAGCATAAAAACGACGCTATATAGAAAACCACACACTCTGGAAGATTCCTTGCTTATCACTCAGCTCATCTACTCACGGTAAAACAAGGATTAAAACAAGGTCTTGTAGATAGAATACGTAGACTTAAAACAACACCAGAGGACCAGGGTAGAGAAATAAACGTCCTATTCAGAATGCTACTCGACAACAACTACCCAAAAGGATTTATCAAAGATAATATAAAAAGGGAAAAAAGAGGGTAAAAGCGGAGAATGACAAGATGGAAGAATGCAAAATAAACAGTCACATTGCCACACAAAAATGGTACATCAGAGGCAATTCGAATCAACCTGAAGAATATTGATATTCGCACAGCGTTTAAACCGACAAATTTAATCGAAAATAAAATAAATCAACTGAAAGATCCCATAAAAAGGATGGACAAAAACAATGTGATTTACAAAATATCTTGTGCTGACTGTCCGACTAAATATGTGGGTCAAACGTCCAGATCACTCAAAATAAGAGTGAGTGAAGATAAACTCCTAACTAAAGGTCAACCAACAGGAACACAAGCTTACAAGAAGTTAGAAAAAATTCATCTATAGCTGCATATGCATGGGATAAAAACCACAATATCGATTGGAGCAATGTTTGTGTTCTAAAAGCTAATATGAACAAATGGGAAGAAAGACTTATAACAGAATCTATATTCATTAAGCTCACACCGGATACATGTAACAAGGGTGACTCAGTACAACTGTCAGCAACCTGGGATATAATTTTGAATACAAAAACATGAATGAGCAAAAATAATGAACTATATATATGAGTTCAGATCATAAATGTGTGAACAAAACAATTCCAACAGTGGTGTGAACAAGGGCAGTAATTTTGCTCGAAATATTACAAATAACAAAACTTATCATTGTGTGTAAACTATTGAAATATAATTATACTTCATCAGTTCCAAAATAATTGAGCGCCTAGTAAGCAGTAGACTCTTTTTTATTCCTTTACGGTACCAGTGGAACATAAGGCTTCAAACTACATGCAGTGGTGTTTGTTTTTACGGGATGGGGTTGCTAGCCTCATGTCCAATCCTCCCTCTTTACCAGTCTTATTACTGGTTTAGCCACGCAAAGGAGTGAATCTGTTGCTAAGAATTGGGTTAGTACAGTGGTGATTCCTTACTGCAAAGAAACATCAGGTGAGATAAAGCGAATCCTTAACAATCAAAATATACGAGTGTACTTTCGTGCAACTAACACCTTACGCTCATCACTGGTGAAGGTCAAGGATACGATAGAAGAAGGCAACCAATAGAATTGTGTGTAACAGATCAATTGTGGGGATTGTGACGCTGTATGTCCTGGAGGAACTTCCGTACGAGTAAATATAAGACCGAAAGAGAGTAAACAACACCTAAAGGTGGTTCTATAAACATCTGTAGACTTGAAGAAGCTAGAAAACAGAGCAGCGATTGCACTGCACTCGATAGAAAAAAGACACGAAATCGATTTTGATGGGACTAAGGTTCTATAGAAAGGTTTGTTTTGAGTAAAGAAAGACTGATTGCAGAACCCATGCAATTATGGGTGAATCCCAACTGTTTGAACTGACGTGAAGGTGGGATGTTTGCTGATGCATGGCAAGTCCTGATTAATAAATAAAGATGGAATATGTACCACTGATTAATCATACTTGATCTAAATCCCCGATTGTCTATATCTTCTTATGGAGAGGCTAAGAAATGATTTACAATTGTTTTCCCTCCATACCCCCCACACACACCATTGAATATCACATATACACATATATATTCTTTCATACTCAGTTACCTCCGATAATGAACTTTAGTCGAATGTAATCACTACAAATATGATTAAAAAGTACACTCTGTTTAAAGTCTTTAGCAAAAGTAGACTAATATTTTTTAAAGTCTGAGGTCAAATTGTGATTACAGCTCATACAACGCGCATCCTGGATTCCACTCCTGGTAACCATCCACAAATTAACTTCTAATTACATGCCAAGACATCGTCGAAGCATCTGTACAAGAAGCCAACATGTCAACCTGAGATGGAGCACTTCAGTCCAATCGATCGATGGGAAAATCTAAGAATTCAATTTAATAATTAATATGACCCGTTGTACAAGAGGTGGCTCTCGTGGGAATGCAGGTACATCCAGCTGATGACGAGTCCCACATAGGACGAAATGCGCATTGTCCTGGATTCCACTGCTAGTCACCATCCGCCAACTAACTTCTCATACAATTTTGTTCATTATATTTGGATGCCTGTTTCATCACTCATATGATTTGACAGTTTTAAAAAAACAAGAGATGTCCTTTTTATATGTAAATGTCTGTTATGTTAATTTTGATTAATTTCCCTGAAGAAGTTTGGGCTACCAGTTTGCCGAACGTAGGGAACGTTGGAATTATTCATTTCATTTTCACTGAGATTTAACAAATAGAATTTTTAAATATGTCTATTAAATGATGAGGCTACTTATTTTAGTAGTTAGTTTCTGTCGATCTCACTGGGTTTTCTTTAAAATTTCATCTTCTCTCTTCTCTCCAAGTCACCAGATTTTATGTACAATATTTCACGTCTTATATTATTATCTACACGTAAACATATTGGATCAGGTAGTCAAAAAGGTGCAAATCTAGTCTCATGTGGAGGTAATGGAATTGTACGCTTTTGGAATGCATATTCATGCATTCTGGTGGGTGAATTCTTAGCTCATGAAAATGGTAAATTAATTTCCATTGTGTATGTGTTTGTGTGTTTGTCGGTGTGAAATGTTTTATTTTCTTAAATTTACGTTTTTTCACGTTTTTTAAAAACATATTTTATGCACTTGGGAATAAACGTTGTTGATATGGCGATAGTGGCCTAGTGTGGATAACGATTTAGTGTGTTAGTGATTTGGTGGAGTAGAATGATTCACGGCTACACACATGATCCCAGTTCGATTTCCAGTTAACGAACACCGGTTAAACCTCATCCGGTGGAACAAAAACACTACTGCCACTGGAATTGCAAATCTTGAAGATCTATATTCCACTGAGAAAGCAAAATTATGAAGGAGAGAGTAAAATGTAATGTGATCAGCTTCACCTATAGGCACCACAAATAAGGATGTCAAAGTCAGCGATGATTGGAGCGGGGAAGCAAGATGGACGTTCATTACTCTGAAGTCGGTATGCAAATCTACAGCATGTAGCATGGGAAAAAACATCTGAGTTGCGTTTTTTACATTAATTTCTAGTCATTCAAGGCTTTTATATGGTCAAGAGATTGCCACGCGTCGTCAGAAGGATTTCTAGGAAGGGCTGTTGTTGATGTTCATCATCCCTCGCTTTTTTATCTCGATGCTGAAGGTCAGATAGCCATCCGGCTGGTAAGGATAAACAATATGAAACTCTGGAAGTGCAGAGAACCAACCAACCAACAACCTAACGCTTAATAAATATTATTATTATTGTTTCCTTTGGTTCCAAGAGGAACATACGGCTTCAGTCCCACGTTTCCATTGCGTTCGGTTCTCCGCCAACGTTTTCACCTGGTTCTGAGTCTGCCCACATGCTTTCTTCTCCTCTTCGCATGACCCCCTCCTCCATGTCACCTCCGCACTGACAGCCAACTTGCTGCTTCCCATTAGGGTTCCACTCGAGAGATGGCCTATCGTGTGATTTAGCTTGATGGTTTCCTCAGAGTATGGCCAATCCACCTCCATTTCTTCCTGCTTATTTGTTGCACAATTGATTCCTGGTTGGTTGGTTCGCTCATCGCCAGAGATCCGTGCTGCTGATCTTTTCTGGCCAGCCATCTGATCTTGAGTGGTGTTGAGCGGAGACAGCTGTTGATGAAGGTCTGTAGTTTGTTCGAAGTGCCCTTCGTGACACGCAGTGCAAGTCTCTGATCCGTATAGGAAGTAACGCTGACTTCACATTGGAGTTGAATATCCGGATCTTATTTTTTATGCTGAGTGCTGAGTGTTGATTTCCACACAGACTTGAGAGAAATGAAAGCTTGCCTTGCTTTCCCGATCCTCGTTGCTTTGATATCCTCGTCAGTTCCGCCTGTAGTTGAAACAAATATACATAAGGAAAATCTGATGCCATTTTGTTTGAAAAAAGTATTCAGAAACATTCCAGGGTCATCACTTCTTCCATATTTTTTAATGTATAACTATCAAACATGGTTAGAAAGTTGTAAGATATATAGTAATACATACATCCATATGAATGAGAAAACGAAGAAATAAAACCTTTTTTATTTTAAAAATTTCAAATGTCTTATCAGTAGACTAATACTGACTTAAAGCAAGATTATTAAACTTAAGGTGAAAGCTTGTATGATATGAGATTTTGAATCAGTAGCCTACAAATTCTTGAGTTTTCTTTAGTCTACGTGGTGATAGCATCACTTACTAGGAATGCAGGACTGTCTCTCTGACGAACCCCAAAGGGGATGAAACATGACTTCTGAATTCTACTGTCACTCAAACAGTATCATGTCAACCTTAGGACATCGTTAAAGCATCCGTGATGGGAGCTGAAATGTTGGGCAAGACTAAACAATTCACAGAAACGTATTCAGTCAACGAGAACTATTCTCAACTTAGATTGGATGATATTAGATAGTTGGAGGCGATTGGCCACAGGAAGCCTTGGACCTAGGTTTCGTGCTAGTTGGCACTCACCAATCAGCAAGGCGTATCTGCAACCTTGAAGGAACTCATGTCCCTTCTGAGATTCGAACCCTAGTCATCCAGTGAGTTCTGCAGTCAAAGAAGTTACCACTGAGCTATTCAGGCTCGCGATTGACCCCCTGTAGGTCTAATGCTTCCTGACGATTGCCTCAAACTATCTAGTATCATCAAATCAATGTGCTCCGTGATGGAAGACGAGGTACCTAGAATGGTGGCCATATTGTAAACCTGACTTTTAGAATTCAGTCTGCACCAAAGAAAGGACTAGACACGTCACACTAGTTACTAGTTTCCAATCAACCTATTCTCAACTTAGTTTAAAAACTGCTCCGCAAACAAAAGGAGAGATATTTCACAGTACACATACCGCCGTGTATATTCTAAAATAAATTGCGCTGTAATGTGCGTTAATTATAATAATGTCTAAAACCGTCCAAATACTTTCCTAGGCAGCATTGTTGCAACTACAGGCGGCCCCGATTGGGGATGTCAAGGTTAGCAAAGAACAGAAAAGCAAGAAAAACCTTCATTACTTTGAAGCCAGTATAGAAATCTGCCTCATTCATCAGGTTTGACATGATATGCATTTTCTTGACACTGATACGAAGTCAGTCATACTTCTATATGGTCCAGAGACTTGCACTATGTGTCTCCGAAACCATTTCCAAGAGGCTACTGAAAGATTTCATTAGTTGCTGCCATCGTTGGGTCCATGGTGGAGATATCCAGCAGGTCATATTGGATAAGCAACAAGTAACTCTCGTAACGAACTAATCAAGAAGCTATTACATAACAGATATGCAGAATGAAATGAACACGCTCTAAGCAGACCCTTAAATGAAATCATGCGTCTATGCCTCGAATGGAACCTGAATAGGGAAAGGCGGATTGGTCGTGGGTCTGAGGGTGACGTAGACGAGACTGTGGGGAGGACAGATCAAGAGGGTTGGGCAATCGTGAGGCCAAGGGGACCCCATAGAATAGAACAAAGTGGAGACATTCTGTTAATGCTCTCTGCTCCACTCAGAATCCAAAGGAATTATAGTAATAATAATAATAAAAGCCATTCAAGTAGCTAAAAGCATTGAAATAGTTACATATCGATCAGTGTACTTTAAAGGTGCTGCATTAGTCATATGATATATAAATATATATATGTAAGTACGTACTTTAGAAGAATTGGAACTATTCAAATCAGTGTGAAATAAATCCTCATACTTAAGTAGACAAAAAGTAAAAGAATACACCAGATAAATATTAATCTATGAAGTTGGTGTGGTAGTGTTAATGTTTTGTGGTTGTCGTCTAACTAGACTAAAATGCGCCTCCAAACATGATACAATAACCATTTGATCCCTTACAAACATTTCTAACACTCAGATAGATACAAATATCAGACTGAACTGCGGGAACAACGGCAAATATTTGTCATTCAAAATATGTGATACATATAGTTTACAAAAATTCAGGAATTCGAGCTGTATGTAAGTAAACGAATCTGATTGGATACATGACACCGAAAATTCTCGGAAAGTTAAGCCATAAAAAGGCCAGTCAAAAACTGTCCAATCAGATTATCATACTAATGCATGTATAAGTCATAACTTCAGGGTTAACAATGATAGGTTATCTGTACTAGCAGAAGTGAAAACTTCTTTCATTATGTGGAGGTGTTGTGGCACATTGGCTTGAGCCGTTGACTTTCAGAATACATGTACTTCAGCCTAAACCAACAGAAGCCCTCATACATTCATTATATGTAACTTATATTTGCCTGCTTAGTGGAAAATGTCTTTTTTTCCACATATCTGAACAGTTTATTTGTTACTAATTCTTACCTAATTACAATTATCAAGTATTAGTTTTGTAGGGATTTTGTTTGATTGGATGGAGGATTTCATCATGAGCTGATATCAGTTAAAGAACCATTGGAAAACTTGAGAGTACTGGGACTTTTCAGTAGTACGGACCCTATGGTTACAACGCGAGCTCGTAGACCATTGAGCCACTGGGACCCGATCCAATGGTCAGCATATGAACTCTAACTTCTGCCAATTCACAACATAGCGCGACTATTTCTCAATATCTTCTGCGATGAGTTACTGCCCCATCTTCAACCTGCTGTACCCTATTGGTCACGGCTTCCCACTAGAACCCCAGGTTAACTGCCTGAATGGGGTCAGTTGCTGGTGAGCATCGGATTAATTTTCAAGTATTAGTTTTGTAGGAATTTCGTTGAATTGCATGGAGGATTTCATCATGAGCTGGCATCAGTTAGAGAACCAATTAAATTGATTATTTTTAACCAGAATTATCTTTTACCTGTGACATTCAAATTATTATTTTCAATTTTATTTCCTCATTTTTCAACATTTCTTAAACGAAAAAACAACGAACAAACAAACAGCTAGTAGTATTATCATGGCTATCGATATTAATGATGAGTATTTAGCAACTGGTGATGTCGAGGGTACAGTGAAAATATGGAATATTAAAGATTATTGTTTAAATGAAGGTGAAATGGAGGTGGATTGTGCACCAGGTAATTAATTATACAATTTTAATCCATTCAATCTTTCCTTTTTCCTCTACTGTGGTTTGTTTTTCCCGTTACACTTAACTTGAAAGTGTATGAACATACATTAAGGTAGAGTAGTGAGACGTAATTAATGCCATTGGAGAACTGTTTCCTCCTAGTTTGTGACTATTCATCAGTGATTACTCATGACTCTAACAGAGATCGAACTCAGGAACTTCAGGTACCGAGGCGATCTTATTGACCATTCACAGCCACTGTGTTTAAATACAATGACTTATCAGTTTGTGATATAGGGTTACCAACAGCCATCACTATTGGTGATCATGAGGCTTAACTTTGACCTAGCGGGCCTCACCGTCTATGATTTCTTTAAGCGATGTTAATTCGAATATTGTACGCCACATTATTTGATGTTACGGTACACATTTATTATATGTAACATACTCTTATCTCTATGACAGGGTCTAAAACACCAAGAATTAATAGTGTATGATCTTAGATCTTATGGTCTAACATGCTGACACGTATACCCTCACATTTCTCAAATATAAGGAAGATGGTTTCGCCTATGTCAGTAAAACATATTAGATGTCGTTCATTTATTTATGTTCTTATGTTTCAAATACAGACAATCATTTCATCAACCTTAAAACCACCAAAAGGCGTGTGTACTACCCAACAGTCCGCTCCGTCATTCTTTATGGCTGTGAGACCTGGCCATTGAGAGCGGAAGACATTAAAAGATTAGCTGTCTTTGATCATAGGTGCCTGCGTCCTATCTTCCGTGTGAAGTGGTATAATAAGGTGAGCAATATTTAGGTTTGGCGTTGAGTGCTAGGTAAGGCGGGGAAATCAGTCGACGAGACTGTGAAATTACATCGACTGAGATGTTTAGGACATGTGTTACGTATACCTAGTCATCGCCTTTATCGACTGACGGGCAATGTTACCTGATATAGGGCCAGGCTGGAAAAGAGCTAGCGGCGGTCAAACCAAAACATGACACCAGTCAATGAAATCTACAACAATTAGTCTAAGCCACGTAGGAAGGTGTAGACTGCTGTCTGGTTTGGGTCCTCAGGACGGTGAAAACCAATGATTGGAAACAATTGGTGACATGGCTCAAAATCGTTCTCAGTGGCTGGCGCAGATGCATCCACTCCTTGTGACTTATGATTTCAAATGAAACTATATTGTTCTCCGTTATTACTATTCCTTTGTCTCACACCTCTGTTTGCTGTCATTATTATGCATTTCTCCTACTTCCTTCTCTTGCTTTGTGTGCGACTTGAACTGCCGCACATATGTGCAAAGTTCTATGTCGAAAATAGACAGACAGACAGACCGAAGTAATACGGATGAACGAAGAAGGACTACATCGTTTAAACATCTGAGTCTCCGTTTCAGATAGTTCCTCTGTCAGTGTCTTGTTGTTTTTTTACAAGCGAGACACCTGTTAGATTACTTCACCCTTATTCGGAAGACTGACAACTGTTACTGAAGTTCTTTGATTCGTGGTTCCTTATCGTCAGCTACTTGACATTCATTCAACCATGATTCTACTGTTTGACACATTAAATGTTTTCTGGCCTTCATCAGTTCGTCGACTTGACTGTGTTCAATAATTGCAGGCTTACGGAATGATTCCATAAATTCGGAAGCTAGTGGCTGCACTTGTGAATCTTCATCCAAGGGAAATAACGCATGTCGCAGAAGATTTGTTGGTGTTATTCCCAAAAGCATTAGATACGCATCTTAACATAGTTGTAGGCTCTTGAATTCCTGGAACATCTGCTTGCTGAAATTAACCACTTGACAATCTTCGCCATCAATGCCTTCCATCCAGTTCCTTGAAAACTATCTTAGATGGCGTATTTTTAAAGTGATGATTCACAGGACGACCAGCTTAGACTTCTAACCTTGCACACCAATCAAATTAGAAACGTCTTCAAAGACCTGCAGTTGAGAAAATGGCACTTACTGAAGTGGATGAGACTGACGACGGCAGAAATAGATAGAATATATATTACGGAAATTTTAAAATTTGAATTGGTGTCACAATTTGTAAATAATATCGCTTCTTTCTTGATCCTTCATAGTGTCATTATCTTGTAACATTTTTTTCCAGTGATGCATAAATTTTTCATTGCACTTTTGAAGACATTATTCGATATACTGCTGATATCTATTTGAGAGTAGAATACACCAATCCTAAATACTCATTCATGTTCCTTATCTTTACATCTAAACTTAAGTGGTGCACTATTGATGCACATCAGAACATCGGTTGGACATCATGCATCCACAAGCGTTTTATGAACTTCTTAAAACTTATTTTTCCTTATCTCCTTGGAACATAAGTGTCTACAAACAGAAAGCTGGTTATGAAATATGTTTAACACCAAGTTATGTTCATTCAAAAGTCCCTTAACGGATGAAATGTACCGTGAAGGTAATTCAAAACCTTAAATGCTGAATGATAGAAAGAAAATTTAGTCCAGTATACACTAATCACTGATTATATGATGGAGATTCTAGAGTTCTGACGTGAAATAGTGGCTAGTGGTGTCTACCAAATCAAATATATGAAAACAAAATGCTGATTGGTTACACCCGGTGAAGAATGAACAAGGGATGGAATTCATGATCCCTTGAATGAATACCAACATGTCTTGGGCTTGATCTCTGATAGACTCATATGATCAGCATTTTGTCAGAGAGTTCTATCCTATACTGAATCAACTGTCCAATTCTCCTGGTCCTTAATGACTGTCGGATTGAAAACGGTTGGCGAAGAAATACATCTCCAAAATAAAGTGAACTGTTTTCCTGAATAGACACACACAAAAAACTTGGAGGATCTGGACTTCGCCGATGATATATGTCTGATTTCCCACAAACTGCAAGATATGCAAGCGAAAAGCAACAAGTTGTCAGAAGAAGTATCAAAGATAGGACTTCAGGTGAACATAGAGAAAACAGAGGTGATGGAGATTCCTGGGCAACACCACCAACAGCAACAACAACAACTGACAACAATCAGCATAAATGGGAGGAACCTGAAAGAAACAACCTCCTCCACCTACCTACCTAGGAAGCATCGTTTCAACTACAGGCGGACAAAACTAACGAGGATATCAAAGCAAGAATCGGAAGAGCAAGACAAGCTTTCACTACTCTCAAGTTTGTGTGGAAGTCAACACCACTCAGCATGAAAATGAGAATAAGATCCGGATTTTCAACTCCAATGTGAAGTCAGTCAGTGCTACTTACTATACGGATCAGAGACTTGGCCAGTGCGTCATAAAGAGCACCTCAAACAAACTACAGACCTTCATTAATAGTTGTCTTCGCTCAATACTCAAGATAAGATGGCCAGAGTCTATCAGCAATAGAGATCTCTGGCAATGAGCGAACCAACCAGGAACCGATTGTGAAACAAATATGCAGGAAGAAATATAGGTGGATTGGCCGCCATACTCTGGGGAAACCATCAAGTGACATCACTAGACAAACCATTGCCCGAGTGAAACCCGAGAGGGAAGCGGCGAGTTGGTCGTCAGTGCAAGGGTGACTTGGAGGAGGTCGTGTGAAGGGGAGATGAAAACGTGTGGGCAGACATGGAGCCAGGTGAAGACTCTAGCAGACAACAGAACGCAATGGAGACACACGGCTGAAACCCTATGTTCCTGTAGGAATTAAAGGATACAATAATAATAATATAATTAGGAATGTGACATTTATCAATTTACATAGCTTCTGTCTTAATGAATTTGTGAGTTTGTATGGCAGAGTCATCCAATTTCTAGAGGGAAAGAGAGGAAATACAGTGTAAGGTTTTCAAATTCTACTAATTTGTCAGAGGTGTAATGTTACTTCTACTTGTAACTGTAACTGTTCATCCTTTTTATACAATCGAATAGTTGTCAATCAAATATATTTAAAATTTTAACTATTGTTCTAGATTTAATAGGTAAATGGAGTGCTCATATAGACTTAATTTCTGGTCTGTGTTTTTGTTCACGTGTGGAACGTAGAACGCTTATAGCTACAGCATCTAGTGATTGTTCAGTAGTTTTATGGACCCTTGAAGGTATGAAGATAGGCATATTTGGACAAGTAAGTCTCTTTTTACTTTTTCTTATCAATTTCATATTCTTTTCTAAAGCGGAAATTTTCCTAGCGCTGAACATTACTGAATATATTTTGAAATATTAATAAGAGGCGTAGGTCTTTTTGTGCTATAAGATGGTTTCAGACAGTCGGCCACAGGAAGCCTTCCAACTAGGTTTCGTGCTAGTTGGCACTCACTGTTCAGAAAGGTGTATCTCCAACTAACCTGAAGGAATTCATCTCCTTTCGGAGATTCGAACCTGCATCATCCGGTTCTGCAGTCAGAGAGCTTACCACTGAGCTGTTGGGACTCGTGATTGACCTCCTGTAGGACTGTATTGTGTACTTTGATTGGAAACTAGTTAGTAACTAGCGTGATGTGTCTAGTCCTTCCTTTTGGTGCAGACTGAATTCTATCAGTCAGGTTTGCAATGTGGCTAGCATTCTAGGTGGTTCGCCATCATGGTGTACACTAATTTGAAGATATTAGATGGTTGGAGGTTACAGATACGCCCTACTGACCGGTGATTGCCAACTAGCACGAAACCTACGGCTGGCAAGGCTTTCTGTGGCCGACTGCCTCCAAACATCTAGTATCATCAAATCAGTGTGCACCGTGATGGCGAACCACACAGTGTCATGCTGACCACACTGCAAACCTGAATGATAGAATTCAGTCTGCACCAAAGATAGGAGTATACACATCACACTAGTTACTAGTGTCCAATTAAAGTAATCTTTTTGTGCGCCTTTGGTTTACTGGTGGAATGCTGGCCAACTACACCTCACCTGGTTAGGGCTTGATCCCCAGTAGACGTACTTTTAAACTCTAACTTATTCGATAGTAGGCCTGATTAAAAAGAGAAGGCTGAGAGTGAGGCTAACAGCACTACCCCCGAAAAAAATAAATAAATACCACTACTACTAAATTTTCAAAGCACAAGAATGAAGCCCCGTGATCCACTCGGAAAGTGAAGAATAAAAAAATAGACCTCATTGTAATGGATGAGCTTAATTTCAACAGAAGGCTTAACATTCAATCTTAAGTTGTGTAAAAAATAATTTTGAAAGATCGCGTTTTCTGATATAAATCTGTGTTGCCAATTGGTGATGTTCTGCGGAAATGATTTGAGCTGGACTGGATTGAATTTTCAAGGTAAGACTTTTCACAACAGTGCTAAACTTCATAAAGGATATGCAAAGGTGAAGAAAAGGATAGACGTAAAGAAACTGTATGAAACAAAAATGTATTCGATAAAGCGAAGTCTATGAAGGGAAGACAAAAATAAGAGAAGGATGCCTACTATCACTAATGATATTTCTGATTATGATGGACTGGATTATGCGACAGACCATGGAGAGCGAGAAGAGAGGAATACTTTCGGCTGACAAGAAGATTGTAAGAAATTTGCAATTTGTGAACGATTTACGTCTAATGTCACATTGACTCGAGGATCTACGGACTAAAACCAACTAGCGAAGATAAGAAATTTGGATATTCAACACCAGCGTTAAATCAGTCAGTGCTATATAGGTCAAAGACTTTCAGTGCGCATCAAAAAAGGCATTTTGAACATCCAGCTGCAGACTCTTATCAACGGCTGCTTTTGTTGACTCCGCACTCAGGATCAGATTACCAGAAATAGAGAATCAGTAACAAGACATTCTGGGAACGAATCAATCAGCAGCCTTTTGCTTAAGACATTTGCCGAAGAAAATATAGATGGATTGGACACACGCTCGAGTGACCGTCGGATGAAATCACGCCCCGGGCTGTAGCTTGAGTGGAAAACGATGAGTTGGGCGTGGATCCAAGGGTGACATGGAGGAGATCGTATGAAGAAGGGCTGAAAGGTTCTGGATAATCTTGAAACCAACTAAAGTGCGTCGGTGGCACAGCGGTCAGGACTCTCGCCGACCATGCACATGGTCTGGGGTTTGATCCCCTGCCGACGCACACCCGATATTAATGGTCGGCCTGCTAAATTTCGGCTACCGATATCACATGCTGAAAATGCCATACTTGTACCAAAAATACCGTATGGAATCAAGCTATAATCAAAAAATAAAATAAATAAAGAGGACTCCAGAGAATAGGACGAAACGGAGATGTGCTTCTGATGAAGCTCTATGTTCCACTCAAAAAGCAAACAAATAATGATAAATAATAATAACAATATTGGAGAAAGAAAAATTTATCAAAAAACACATGACAAAGAAAGCGGAAAAGGACTACTCACTATCTGTAAACAAGAAGCCTCTCTATATACGACTGCAATTCAACGGTGATACACCAAGTGAAATAATTACGAAGAAATTAAGAAAATCAGTTCAAAGAACTTTTAATGCTGGCAAACTAAACGACCGATGGTGATTCCTCGATTGAAAGCTGAATTACCTAGACTAGCCACTTCAAATTGTATCTACCAATTCAACTGCGCTTTTGGAGTGAGTTATATTGACCGTTGCTCTAGGAACTTGATTTTTCGTGCTCGACAACATCTCCCAGTATGGCTAAGTAAAGGGTCTAGTGGATATTGGACCATCTGGTGCAAACCGGCCACAAAGCCACCCAGCGTTGAAGAATGCTTCTCTATCATCTACCGGGTACAAAATAAATTGCCAAAATATCGAGGTACCGGATGCTCCAAACAGCAGAGGCTATTGCAATTCGCCCCAAACAACCAGTACTCTGTGTGCAAAAGAAGCAAGTTCAGCGCTTACTACTGCTTTGGCCTTCAGTAGAGACTATAAATTCATGAATTTGTATTATTATCTTTCCTAATTTTCGTGAATATTCTGTTTATTGTTATGGTGATGCTATCGGACTGTAATCCACCGATATAATTATTATTGATTCGATGATATTCAAACAACATTAATGTTGTTCATAACACTAATTCATCCATTCATTATAATGTATATATAACTGTAGAGCCTGATGATGAAGTTATCGAAAAGAGCACTCTCTGTTCAGTATCCATTCTTTTCAAAGAATAATTACACTAAAAATAATCACAATGTTGCACAACTGGCAGATAACAAGGAATGAACTGAAGTTTGCTATCGGAAACAATTCTGAGCCATAACATCAATATTGATCTACAGTCGTTGATTCTTATCGTTTCAGGGAAATCAGCTAGGCAGTTTATACTTACCTACATGGCTCAAATGAAGAGTCAGAAAGCTTCGTGAATTGATCCCACGTTTTGGTTTGACCAACTTTGACTATTTTTCAACCTAATCTTATGTTGGTTCTCCATGTTAGTCGAGGAACACGATATCATGTCATGCATAAATTTTAGGTATTTTATAGTGTTGGTTTCTGCACTCAACAAACTTATCCAGATTACTGGGCTTACAGAGTAAAATATTGGTTTGTGTACATTTCGTATTGAGATAAATCCGAATTGTCAGTTTATAAATGACTATTATAATGCTGATAAAGGGTATTTAATCCATTAGAAAGGTTGACTTAAAAATATGCCCTATTTCTCCTTTTGACAACAAGAAGTTTGTGATGAATTGAGGCAGTTAATCTCTGAGATTCAATGGTCCATAAATTCAACCAAGGACGAATTTTCCTGGAGTTCTAGTGGGAAGTCATCAACAGTGCGGAGTCCACCAGGTCGACAGTGAGAACAAATACTCGCCGATGACATACTTATTGGTGATCGCGCTAAGTCACAAATTGGTAGAAGTTAGAATTCATGGGCTGGCAGTTGGATGAGATGCAAGTGGCTGAATGGTCTACAACCTTGCCTTGTAACCGGAAGGTCCTGCGTTCAAAACCAGGTTTATTGATACTGCCGACGAATCTCAAGCTAGGACGAAACAGATGCCGAGTACTTCTTTGAGGGTTTTCCAACGGTTTTCTAACTGATATCAATCCATAATCAAACTTGAAATAGATCAAATCCCTGCAAACTAACTCTTGAGAATGAAAAGATTTATTTTTGTTATTTAAGCGGTTTATATTGACAACAAAGGTCAAAGGTTATTATCACTTCGTAACTGAATAGGTCACAGTGTACTAGAAATAACGATGTGTGAAAAATCTGACGCGATCGAGTGAGTTGATAGCTAATTCATCAAGTGATGAACAATCATTTGAAAACAATTCATGGGAAACAAGAGAACGAAAAAGTGAGCTGACACGAACAAGTGAACTGATAAATACGCACTGAAGTTGCCGGCAGTCCGATCCTGCCTTTTTATGCTTTGGTGAACTACAGCATACATGGAGAACTCTGTGTCGACATCTTAGGAGCAGTGGATTAATTGTATCTCCTTCAAATTTCACATTTACAATTAGTTGTTCCTTCAGTAAATAGAGGTTTTGTGGAGGATTAATGAAAGCCTCATTAGTGTACTCAATAAGAAGAGATTTCCACTGTTTTTCATTTCATAACCATTCTTAAAATGAGTTTTAAACATTTAAAAAATGTCGCAAAGTGACTAGTAGACATTCAACTTGTTTTCTATTATATCTGCCATTTATTAAAAAGGAAATTCGATGGAAGCTGGAAAATATTCAACGAGAGAATGCTTTACCATCGATAGCCAGTACAGAAAGTTGTCCAGAGGGTACATCTGGCGACCTAATAGCCGATATACCTGCACCAATTGATAGCTTAGAAAATTTTCTAGAAACTTCTCGTGTAAGTCAACAGATATTTTGAATAAAACTAAGTATTTTGATTGGACACTAGTCAGTAACTAGTGTAATTTGTGTCTGTAGTCCTTTGTTTGGTGCAAACTGAATTCTCACATCAGTCAAGTTTGCAATGTGGCACTTTGAATTGTTGATAATAGATGTTTGGAGGCAAACTGCAGGAAGCCTTGGACCTAGGTTTCGTTTCTTCTGGTCTTACCCGAAGATATACAAGGAGAAAGTTGAGAATAAAGAGGGTGTTCAGTGCCAGACAAGATAACTTTAGCCAAAATGTTTGCAAGAATTGAAATGCCTATTGAGAATAATGTCAGTTAGCTTAGTCAAAGGCACATCACTCACCCTATTTACAGTCTTCAGTGTTCTACACAATACAGCAGAGTCTTTTTTGAGAAGTCCAGCGGAGAATAATGGCGAAAAATAAAGGAGAATGGGCAGAATACATGAATTAACGAATTGTAAGCGAAGAGGTTGAGTTATGCCAGTGGAAAGTTTCAACTTCTTGATGTAATTAGTCAAACGGAAATGTTTCTTAGAAATCAACAGGTTATGGGACGACCAACAGAGATTCGAAGAGAAAATGATGCCGAAATGAGAGGTATTCGATTTACTTCCTATCACAGTGCTGTCAGTATTAGAGGAATAATGCTACTAAATAGGTCCCCGCAAGTCTTGTTCGCAAATGAAACTAAAATCAACAATATGACATGTAGATGGATTTAATTTAAGACCATTTAGGTGAGACTATTTATTAACTTCAAACAAGAATGCATACATATGAGAGCAATCCAAAGCAGAAACTGCTGAGATAGAAATGGTAAGATCATCGGTATATTGAATGAAGTTAGCTTTGGAAGAATATGGAAGGTAATGCAAAAAGACAGAAAAGAGGAATGGAGAGAGTATACCAAGGCCTCGACGCACGAAATGAAGCACCTTCCATTCAAAACAGTATGTTGTTTTCTGCCCAAAAAATGACAAGACAGCCACATTGTGACCCAGGAATCAGTGTTTGCTGAAATCAGCTTGCTTAGTAAAAGTGCCCTAGGAACGGAATCCAAAGCAGCAGTGTAATCTCAAAAGGAGGCCTGAACAAACTCTACGCCTTTATCAAGATTTGAAACAATATTGTGGTAGAGTACAAACGACAGTATTTAATGTACTTCTATTGCATTTGTAATCAAATTGCTTTGGGTCATTAAAATATTTCAAAGAAGATTTAATAACATGCAAGAGAAGTTTTTCCATAATTTTCAAAGATGGAGATATGATGTCGATTGGCCTAAACTTTAGACCTGATGCAGAAGATGACTTTGGTACAGGGACCACATTTCTTTCTTTCCAGACAACAGGTACTGTATCTCTGTGAAATGATGCATTAAAGATTTGAGTAAGAGGATAACACAAGATATCAGCACATTTCTGAAGCAAAATGCTTGATACATTACAGGGTCCTAGACACTCGGTCATATGTGACATGGAGGAGATTGTGCGAAGGGGAAATTAAAGCTTATGCCAAATCTTGGAGTCAGTCAAAGAGGAATTCAGGGTACAGTGCGAAAGGAAGACGTGCTCCTGAAGTCCTATTTTCCACTCAATATCCAAGGGAATTATATATATATATATATGTATAATTGTACAGCCCTTAATAAGGAACTAATTCAATAGGAATCCCTCTCCTTTCTCAATCTTCTGTCTTCTTGTACAAATAAAGAATGGAGTGAAATTTTCTTAAATGTCATTATTTAACACAAATGTTTATGGATTAATATAACTTTTACTTCAAAAGGACATTTTATCTATTCAAAGACCGTCTTCACCTTGTACATGTAGGGACACAAAGTCGTAAGACATCTTCAGCTCAAATGAACCAACTTACACTGGCGTAGAACATAAATTGAGAGCACTGATACGGTTGTGCATCAAACGCCTTTAGTAAGCCTCAGCAATATCACGACTATCTGACAATTGATCAATATTGCTACTTATCACTGTAATCATTCAGTATATACTGATTTAAATACTATCTCGTGTTTATTTTCCGGTGTACAAGTTATGCATTTATTTATGGTCCGGGGTTCGATCCCCGGCTGACAAACACCTGATATCAAATGGTCGGCCTGCTAAATTTGGGCTACCGATATCACATGCTGGAAATTGCATTCTTATACCAAAAATACTGTGTGAAATCAAGCTATAAATAAGAAATTTTAAAAATTTATCATCTTACTATTTTTTGTCATAAAGAAAGAATCAACAAGTCCTGAATTCACCGTAGAAATGTCAGGAGAGCTAGACGGTGAAATGTCACTTGAGGAAATGAATAAAGCTTTATCAAGTTTTCGTGTAAATGCCTGGAAAAATACTGTGCTAGGTAAGTGAAGTAAATCTCAGCTTTATTCTATTATGCTTTTGATTAGAAAAATTTAGTTGAAAAGTATATATAAGCCACTTTACTTTGTCATTATTTGTTTAAGTCTATCACAGGGGACAAAAGAAAATTTGAGCCAAGAATATTCTTTCTAATAATTTCCTCTTTTGGTTGTACAGTTATATATATATATATATAAACCAACTGGGAGTACTGCCAGACAGCTGTCTCCTCCGTCCTAGTTCGGGACTACTCTGCAGTACGCACTCACCGCCAGGGTTCGTACCAACGACCTTCTGGTTACAAGGCGAGCTACTTCGTAGACCATTAAGCCACTTGGACCTGCCAATTCAGTGGCCGGTCCATGAATTCCAACTTCTGCCATTTCACAACATACCACGACCACTAGTGAATGTCATTGGCGGCGGGTATTGGACCTGCTGTACCCTACTGGCCATGACGTCCCACTAGAATTCAGGTAAGCACCTACCTGAATAGGGCTAGCAGCTTGTTAGTATCTAACTAATTTTCAAATATTGGTAGGAGGTCGTGACCAGTAGTGTGCAGCAAGTTGGGTGTGAGGACAAATATCCGCCGAAGACATTGGCTAGTGGTCGCGCTATATCGTGAACTGGCAGGAGTTGGAATTCATTAACCAGCCATTGAATCGACAGGACCCAGTGGCTTAATGGTCTACGAGCTAGCTCACCTTGTAACCAGAAGGACCTGGGTTTGAACCCCTGGTGGTAGGTGCGTACTGATGAAAAGCCACAAAGTAGGATGAAGGAAACAGCTGTCCAGTAGTCCCTACAGGTTTTCCAAATGGTTCTCCAACTGATGTCAGCTCATGATGATATCCTGTAACCAATCAATCAAATACCTACAAAACAATACTTGAAAATATATATAGATTATTCCAGAGTAATCATCACTAACGACAGTAATGTTTTTTAAATATTGTCATTTTGTTAGGACCAATGAAATTACGGTTCAAGAAAGATACATAAGTTATAATTAGCATAAAAATTTGATAGCAAGTAGAATATCACATGAAACTAAGGTAATCTCTACAACAAATCAAGGATCATTAAAACCTTGATGGCCAGCGGGGTAAGGAAAGCGTTTAAATCAATTTCTTTTTGATATACCGATTAGGTTTCTTAATTTAGATTCCAACAGCTAACCTCAGCAATATTTAGTGTAGTAGACGAACTCTTGAGGTAAAATTAAGCTTATTTGGTATGCGGTAGATGACTTTTGAAGGCCTTGTTTACATTAACTTCGTGTTCTGTATCTACGAGATGACAGGGTATAGAACTATGAATGGACTTGTTTTCTCCCCTACTTAACCACTCATGATGGTGTTCGAAAATCCGACAATGAACACGCCTAATTGTGCGGCTTATGTAGCTGGCTCGATAGGAGCAGTCAAAATTATACATACACCTAGAAGAGGCGAAATTAAGTAGGTTGTCTTAAGTTTCCGAACGCAACATACGGATGGTTTTGAACATACAGCGTAATTCAGGAGCACTGAATGCTATTTCTACCGATTTCTTTAGGCCTTGTGTTAATATCTCGCTGATGTTATCCCTGAGGAAATGAAGTTGTAAGAATAAGGCCTTTTTCGGAACTGTTGGTACTTTAGCCTGTCTTGACTTTTGATTCATAGTTTTATCGATGAATTTTTTCTGGGTAACTGTTCTCACTCAGCAACTGTCTTATAATATTAAGTTCTTCATTAAGACATTCATCAAAGTAGACTGCTCTTGCTCTGTGGCCGACCAAACACTTATTAGATTGCATTTGTACTTCAAACGCAGGAAGCTGAAAAAAATGAGTATACTGACCGGTTGATGTAGGTTTTCCAAATAAACTTCTTATTGTGCCATCCTCTCTTCTAGTCATAAGGATGTCTAGGAATGAAATACTAGAGTCTCTTTCTTACTCGATGGTAGAATTTATTGCAAGATGGACATCGTTAAATTTGTTCAGGATGTTCTTTGCTTCATCCTTATTTTTCATAATCACGAATGTATTGTCCATATACTGACAGTAGAATTCTAGTTCATCAATCACATCTTTCAGATGCACATTCTCTAGTTTTGCAAGGAAAATGTCGGCTAGAATGGGTCCTAGTGGTGACCCTATTGCCACACCATCAATTTGTTTGTATTATTCCTTATTAAATAAAAAGTGAACATTCAAAAGAAGCTCTTTTATAAAATATATTGGAATGCCGACATCGATGTTTGTCTTATATATTCTTCACATACAAAGTCTACTGTTTCTATAAGTGGTATATTGGGGAATAAGGAAGATACGTCGAAAAAGCCTTATTGTTTCAATCTTTTCAGTCGGATCCAGATAAGATGAGATTTTTTGGAATATTAGACTGTCATTAAGAATGGTATTCATCTTCTCTAAGTAATCCGTTTTGTTCAAGGTAACCACTCCTGAACCCTTATCAGATCTTGTTATTACTATGGTATCGTTTTTTCGGAGAATATCTCTGGCTTTCGGTCAAAGTATTATCTGAGTTGCGTTTACTATTCATATAATTACAGCAACAATCGACCAGAGTTGATATAAGTCTTTCAACAGCTTCAGTTGATTAGGGTATTAACCCTTCGGTTTGAGTGTAGAGACTTTCAAACTGAACTTGTGCATCCACTTTATTAGTTCTAACATGAATACCACAAAACGTAGGATCAAGAGAGCCAGAAGAGGAAGTTATCGAGGAAAAATTTTCTTTTGTCTTCTAAGTGAATAAATGAATATTTTCGCTATGGTGAAATCTAAGTTTGTTTATCTGGTTGATTGCATCAAAGTGTTCCGCTTCTCTCTTTTGATATATCAGCTGGTATTATGGACGCCTCAACGATGTCTTTGGGTTAAAATGATACTGCTTGGTGGATGATGACTAGCACTAGAATTCAGAGTGAAAATTTCGGCCTTGTTGGAACTCGTCAACTACTGGATGTACCTAGTGAATGATGGTGTTCTCACTAAGGCTCGAACCCAGTACCCATCGTCCAAGACTTTAACGTATTATCCAGTCGACCGATTGTGCCTAGAAACACACTTTTGGTACAGCGAGAATATGTTATGAATAATTTATAAAACACAAAATAATTGAGCAAAGAATATCCTTTTCGATAATTTCCTCTTCTGCCTCTACAATTATATATATATGTTTATATACATAGAATATTCTAAATTAGTAGTCAATAACAATATTAGTGTTTTGTAAATACCATCAATTTGTTAGGTAAGATCAATGCAATTATAGTTCATTAAAGATGCTTAAATTATAGTAATAACAAAGATATAGTAGCAAATAGAATATCAACTAAAATTAGGAAAATCCCACAAAATTCATGATCATTCAAACCTAGATGGCCAAGGTAAGGATAATGTTTGAACTAGCTTCTTTTGGATGCACAAATTAGGCTTGTTAATGTGGATCCCAACAGCCAGCTTCAGCAATATTTAGTAGTCGAACTCTTAAGGCAAAATTGAGATTCGTTGGTATGCGGTAAATGACCCTGAAAGCATGGTTAACGTCAATCTTGTGTTCTGTATCCACAAGATGAGATAGAATAGCGCTGTGAATAGATTTTGTTTGTCCTTTATTTAACCACACAGGGTGATGTTCGGAAATCCGACGAGAAACACGCCTAATTGTACAGCAGTTAAATTGGTAGATACACATGGAAGAGGCGAAATTAGGTAATTTGTCTTTTACTCCCGAAGGCAAGAGAGGAGTGGTTTTGTAGACACAATGTAATTCAACAGCCCGGAATGCCCTTTTTACCGCATTTCTAAAGCGTTGTGTTAGTATCTCTGATGTTGTCTTCGAGGAACTGAATTTGTAAGAATAAGGTCTTTTTAGGAATTGTTGGTACCTTGGGCTGCTTTGATTTTAGATTCATATTCTTGTCAATAAACTTTCCTGCATAACCATTTTCACCCAGCAACCATTTAATATTTTTAAGTTCCTCATCAAGACATTCATCCCAGCGAATTACTCTTGCTCTGTGAACCAAGCACTTTATCAGACTGCGTTTGTATTTCAAGGGCACAAAGCTGAAAAAATGAGTATACTGACCCGTTGATGTACGTTTTCTATATACACTTCTTCTTATTGTACCATCTTCTTTTCTGGTCATAAGGATATCTAGAAATGAAATACTAGAGTCTTTTTCTTTCTCAATAGTAAAATTTATTGCAGGATAAACCTCATTAAATTTATTCAGGGGTGTTCTTTGCTTCCTCCTCATTTTTCATAAAGAAAAATGTATCATTCATGTACTAAATATTGCTGAGGCTGTCGGTTGGGATTCATATAAACAAAACTAATTTGTGCATCCAAAAGAAGCTAGTTCAAACATTATCCTTACCTTGGCCATCTAGGTTTGAATGATCATGAATTTTGTGGGATTTTCCTAATTTTAGTTGATATTCTATTTGCTACTATATCTTTGTTATTATTATAATTTAAGCATCTTTAATGAACTATAATTGCATTGATCTTACTTAACAAATTGATAGTATTTACAAAACACTAATATTGTTATTGACTACTAATTTAGAATATTCTATGTATATAAACATATATATATAATTGTAGAGGCAGAAGAGGAAATTATCGAAAAGGATATTCTTTGCTCAATTATTTTGTGTTTAATAGATGTCTGAATAAATATTTTTGCTATATTAATTATTTATCTGGACCGAAGTGTTCGGTCTTCAGGTGACAAGTCTGAAATAGGACAAAATGGGCGACCTGGACTCTACTGCTTGTCACCATTCACTAAATAACATAATTTCGCCATCGATTAAAATCTTTAGGGATTTTGGTGTTGATATGCAGTGATCTGATTGATTTCAGTTCAGATCACGAGGTAACATCAACTGATTAACCTACAAGTAATTACAGCTATAAAATCTTGTTTAAAGATTCTAAATTGCAGTCAGGAGGGGACCTGTTTCAAATTTACAGTTTCTGACTTATCTAAAAAATAGAATCAGTGCTATTTTCATTTAAGAAGATTTTGATCCAGCCTGATGTAAAGTGAATCAGATCCATTATTATCAATTTACACACTTTCAAGTGAAATTTCACCCCACTTTCCTTTAGAAACCAAAATTATTCAGATATCAATATGTGAGCTGGTTTATACTGGAAATGGTAATCAGGAAAGCAAGCATGATTGCGTAGAACTATGCACTGCTACTTACTGATTGAGATGAGTAATGGTATATCACTCAGCCTCAGTCAGTGGTAGTTTCTGGCCAATTAGTTTGAAGTGATCAACCACTGAACGGTGGTCGTCTTGTTCGTTTAGGGCTAAGCATATTGCAGGTGGTCTTATAGTTTAAATTCCTTATTATTTATTCGATGTAATTGGTTAATCTAATTATTGATTACATTATAATTAATAGGCAAAGTTTATCAGGAAGTACGTTTGAGTAAACGCCAGCGTAAACAACCAGTACTTTTAACAGAATTGTTTGATACACACGCTGAAGGTGCAAGTCAAAAGAATCAGGGACCGTATTATGTGAGTACAGTGTTTAACTAATGTATATATATATCTATACACTTGTTTATCTACTTATATAAATCAATTCAAACAAATATGGGATCAAAATTAAACACCAGTCGACTGATGTTTTATTTTTTCATGAGACAACTGCTGATCCAGTCATAGCACAATGTACGTTAACACTGAAACATAAGAAGAAAGCTAGAATGAGAGTTCCATTTGAAATGTAGGACTTGAACATCACATCTCCATTCTCTGACATTACTCTCAGTTGATGCCATGACTACCGACAAATTTTCATTTCCTCGTCACATGATCTTCTACATGTTACCTTCAGATATCCTAATCTGTTGCTTTGCGTTTAGATTCCACCAAAAAAGTGTGACAAGCATATGCTCAGTTCATCTTCATTTCCTTCAGCACGTTTGGTGGGTGATAGGTTGTTGGAATGGTTCGTCGCACTACTAGAGTCCCTTGCTGATTATCCATTCTGGCCATCTGGTCTTCAGTATTAGGCCAGTGATTACCTGCGGAATGCACGTAATTCCAGATGACGAGCCCCAAATAGGAAGAAATGCGCATCTTGGATTCCACTGCTAGTCACCATCCACCAAGTGATCACATCTGGTGATAAAAGTTTGTACCCTGATGAAAATGTCTTTTCATTAGTACGCCCTCACCGGATTTTGAACCCAGGGCCTGTTGATTTCGAGGTGAGCCAGCTCGTAGACCATTAAGCCACTGGGATTTGACCCAATAGCTTAATGGTCTGAGAGTTACCTCGCCTTGTAACCAGAACGTCCAGGGTTCGAACCCCGGTGGGTGCGTACTGATGGAAGGTCCTAAACTAGGACGGAGGAAACAGGTGTCCAGTACTCCCTGCAGGTTTTCCAATGGTTCTCTAACCGATGTCAGCTGATGATGAAATCCTGTAACCAATCAATCAAATCCCAACAAACCATTACTTGAAAATGTCTTTATTGATGAACGCTCCAAATATCTGAATTGTATAGAATCACTGATTTAATTTACTCAAAGTTCTCCCTCTGATAGTGATTGATGCTTCCTGTTATTGTTGTTATTTTAGTTGGTGTTTGGATATCTTTATCACCTCTGTCTTCATTATGCTGCACTATCAGAATGACTTTTTCTTTCCTACCGACTGGGTATCTGAGCCAGAAAAAGCAAGTGTCGATGAAAATTCATGGAAGCTTGTTGAAAATGCGTGAGCCAAGTCTGTTAACCATAAAGAAGCATTAAATTGACATCAGTATTAAAATGGCGAATGTTTTTCCTTGTGCTTAATGCTGTGGACCTCCACAGCGATTTCAGAATAATGAACATCTGTCTTGCTTTCCTGATCCGATCCTGACTGACTCTGATATGTCAGGTACTGTTCTTTTTGTAGTTGAGACTATACCGTCCAGTTGAAGAGAGTGAAAGAGATGACTTCTTTTACATTTCTTCTGCTAATTTTGAGTGGTTGTTTGTTACTGATCGGGTATCTTTCCCACTTCTATTTTTGGTGTACTCATCTGAAGTTCTCACTTCACTGCTTTCTCTGCCAATATTCGCTGACATTTTCGGTGTTTCTGCTATTTGAAATTTCTACATTTCTTCAGTGATGACCATAGTGACCATAGTTGACCATAGTTTCTTACCTGCATCGATATGAAATAATACAGGCCGTGTTCTTTTGACAGCTAGTTTATGTTGTTGGACTCATAGCCGAAGGGGACACCCACTTCGTGATGAGTTTAACGTCGTTTTGATTTGATTATCTAATGGTTGGGTAGGATTTTTGTGTGTTTGCAAGCTTTCGATATACATTATTATCTTTAAGAAAATGATTTGCCTTCTTCGTGTAATTTCTGCTTTTCCATGATTACTGTTGATCTTCTTTTATCAATTGAGCGTATAAATATGTTCTTTGTATGTCTTGCTCTTAAGTATCAATCTGGGTACTATACTTTTTTCTGCTTGATCATGGATATCATAAACACTGAAGTGTTTCTTATCGTATTTTCCTATTTCATTTTGACGATTTAAGTGATAATTCCTAGGAGGCGAAGAAATGTATCTTGGAAGAGTCATCATTATTGTAATTCAGTCTTTTCTGTTGAAGTTTATCTTCTATTTTTGATAGTCAGGTAGTGTAATTTCTTTAGTTGATGAAGTTAGAAATCTGAACCATTTTTCATTGAGGACAACTCGTCTTCATTCTTTGTGGCACTACTCAACGTTGATAGGTGTTCCGGCTTGAAAGTTTGTTCTAACTATTCATTTTGACTTCTAGTAATTAGCTGTTGGTACTTTTTTTCCTTTCGGTTCCAGATGGGACATAAAGCTTCAGTAGCACATCTCCACTTCGTCCCATTCCCAGTAGCCCTCTTTAGCTGGTCACATGAGTGCCCATTGTCTCTCATCTCCTCTTCGTCACACAACCTTCTCCATGTTACCCTCACACACATGCTCAACCTGTTTTTTACCCCTCAGGCTTCACTAGGGGGCCCATATGGCTCGATCCATCTCAACTTTCTTCACCTTATTTCTTTAGCAAGCGGTTGTTGGTTAGTTCATCCCCAGAGTTTCTTGTTACCGATCCCTTCTGGCTATTTGATATTAATTACGGAGGCCAAGAAGGCAGAGATTCTGCCACCTATTGGAAATGGTTTTCGGGACACACTAAGTCTTAAACCCACATTGTTCTTCTGATTTTCACCTCCTAATGGGCAAATAATACCATCTACTGTATATTAAGTGTGTTCTATCCTTCAGTGTTCGGTCGTTATTAGATTATTCTCAGAGTTTTTAACTTTTTTTTCTTCTAACGTTTCTTCGTCAGTGCCTTTCACCAATGATAAACAAATAGTCGTTATTTATCTGAAGTTGTTACTCAACATATTACTCATATCCATTCATAAGTAGTCTACGAATTCGACAACAAAGCACCACTCTTAGCAAGGTGAATTTTCTTAATTTTCTTTGTCAATTTGGACATGTACAATGACAAAAATGGGCCGAGAAACAACGGATCATATAGCGAAGAGGAAGAATGAAAGATCCTTATGAAACAAAGTTTAGACAGCATGAAAGGAAGTCATAAGTAGCAGAATATGGAGAGCTTGTGGAAATGGGAATTTCAGTGTAGGATTTCTGTACTTTACCATTTCTGTATATCGTTCACCAAATGGACAACTTCGGTAGCAAATATTGCTGCGTCCTGCAACTACCTACATTATTCGACATATCAGAAACTAACAAAGTGAAATGTTTTAATTAAAACTGAAAGAGGGGAAAAAAGTAATGATATCCTTTAAATACAGTCAGAAGAACATGCAAACACACAAGTTAACAGTAATTTAGATATTATGTAATCACTTCCCATGACTGGTCTGTATTATTATTATTTCCTTTAATTCCCAGAGGAACATACGGCTTCACCCGCGGGTCACTACTCCGTTCGGTTCTATGCTAGAGCCTTCACCTGGCTCCAAGTCTGTCCACATGCTTTCATCTCCTCTTCACATGACCTCCTCAAACTCACCCTTGCACTGACGACCAACTCGCCGCTTCCCTTTCGGGTTCCACTCGAGCAATGGCTTGTCTAGTGATGTCACTTGATGGTTTCCTCAGAGTATGGCCAATCCGTCTCCATTTCCTCCTGCCTATTTGTTTCACAATCGGTTCCTGGTTGGTTCGCTCATTGCTAGAGATCTCTGTTGCTGATCTTTTCTGACCGGCCATCTGATCTTGAGTACTGAGCGAAGACAGCTGTCAGTGAAGTTCCGTAGTTTGTTTGAGGTGCTCTTCATGACGCAACAAGTCTCTGATCCGTATGATAGCATTGACTTCATATTGGAGTTGAACATCCGGATGTTATTTTTGATGCTGAGTGCTGTTTACCTCCACACAGACTTGAGAGAAGTGAAAGTTTGTCTTGCTTTTGCGATCCTTGCTTTGATATCCTCATCAGTTCCGCCTGTAGTTGAAACGATGCTTCCCAGGTCTATAGGTGGAAGCTAATTCAGACGGTACAATCTTCCAGCCATCTGGCACTAATAAAGGCCCCAGTAAGCTATCCTGTTTGGAGCTTTTGGTGTTTCACGTAGATCAGTTATAATGATAAATACTGATAGTTGATCTGTGACTAACAAATCAATACTTTAATGCCTTTTTCAAAGTGAAAACTTAAATAGGAGAGACTTATGTATGCCTAAGAAGATTAGTTTATTTTTAAAGAGTATTTTCATATTCTTTGAAGTTTCTACAGTTACTGGCGCCAACCCTCCCTCAAACCCCGATCTTCACCCTTTTTCCCAACTTAGGATTGACTAGCCAATTAAACGAGCCAACGAAGAAGTTATCTCCAAACAAATTTGTAGAAGGGAATAAAGATGGATTGAACATATACTGAGAATACCATTGAGTTACGCGCTAGGCAGTCCTTGAAGTGGGACCCACGTTCAGCGTGGGTTCAACAGTGACATGAAAGAGATTGTGTAAGTAGAAGGGAATGAAAGCTTAAGGACAGTTGTAGAGTCAGCTTAAAAAGAATATATAGTTGAAGGATGAAGCTCTAAGCTCCACTTGAAACTCAAGCGAATGACAATAAAATGATAACAATATAAGAAGATTAGTTGTATGCAAGATTTTAAGTTATTTTTAATTTAATCATTTTGATTAGTTCTTAAGTGTAGATTATCACCTGGGAGTACTGGACAGCTGTTTCCTCCATCCTAGTTTGGGACTCTTCGGCAGTACGGAGATCAAAAAGGGACAAGGACAAATAATAAGGATTAAGTCAACATGTGGTGTAAAAACATCAGAACAATGATGTACATACAGTCTAGGAGAAAGAAGTATAACAATATAAAGTTATTATAATAAAGGTTTTTTTGTATTTCCCAATGAATAGAAAACAAAACGATATTGTTTTTACTGAAGTTTTGATATTTAAAAGACCAAATCCCCGAAGATTTTCTGTCTAATTGTGTCTATAAAATAAAATGCTTGGAATGTGGTGCAATGTACATCGGACAAACATCGACAGAGAGAAATCAAAATCAGAAGAAATGAGCACCGTAGAGCATCTGTTCGACCACCGAGAAATCCAGTTAGTGAACTAGAGAAGCTTGAAAAATCATCAGCCATAAATCTATGAGCTATAGAATCAAGTCACAAATTTGATTTTGACAATATTGAAATAATGCAAAATTTTTCAGAAATCACAAAGAAAATCTAATCCCATCAAAAGCACTTCATATTGACTGGAATCCAAATTGTCCAAATAGGAATGATGAACTAAAATAGAACTTGACCTGGTTACAACATCTCCGTCCCCCATGAAATGACAAAATAAACAGGAATGTGATAAGCAATTTCATTACGTAAACACATGTTGCTTTTATAATTTTATACAATTATCAAATGCAACAGTCGACACACCTGGTTTTGTTATCTTTACCAATTGGCCAACTTGACAACTTTAAAATTACCCCAAATTGATGAACGATGATTAAGTTGTTATATATAAACTGAGATTTTGTAAATTCTGGTTTAATATTACTTCTGTAATAAAGCTATTAGCAGTAGCTTTAAATAGCGAAACATCAGTAAAAACAACAATATAGTCCCTTGTTTTTCATTCATTGGGAAATACAAAAAATAAACCATTATTATAATGAATATCATATATACCCAATACCGAATTTTTTTTCAAACTGTTAAAAGTGAACTTGGTTTGGACACATATAATTGTAGAGTTAAGTGAAACATACAAATAAATATAAATATTGTGCGTCGGTGGCATAGCGGTTAGGACTCTCGCCGACCATGCAAATGATACGGGGTTCAAACCCCCGGTTGACGCACACCTGATACCAATGGTCGGCCTGCTAAACTTAGGCTACCGATAGCACACGCTGGAAATTCCATACTTTTATGAAAAATACTGTGTGGAGTCAAGCTACAATAAAAAATTAAAATAGCTCAGGAGAAACTTATCAAACAATTATTGTCATATGCACAGTATTTGCATCATTTGTTATATTTCTCTTTTACCTTTTTAAAAAACAATTTGAACTAATCAGGCTTTACATCTGAGTGAATTGGATCAAATAACCGACATGGAACAGCCAGATTTTATGTTTCATCCAGAAAATTATTTCACAGATAAAGAAGAAATTGCATCGATTACAGTGAATAAAAACAATCCTGAATCTCCTCAGCGTGAGTTTTTTCTCTTTTGAAAAATAAATATTATACTTCATAAGAGCTATTCAGCTGTTTTAGTTATCCTCGATACTGCTTTGCTCAGTGATACTGCAGTTACTAGTGATAAAAGTCGAAGATGGTTGGTTTGAATCACGGTGGTTCCTGGCCTTCGACATCTTTGACCACGAGGTAGCTAGGAAACTACTTCAACACTACCGAGCGACCTGTGCCTTTATCAATCTGATTTAGCAGCTATATGACAATATCACATATTAAGGGATTCACAGAAGAAAACTCAACGGAGTCTTTAAAGTGAAGACAGGAGTAAGACAAGGCTGTCAACTATAACCGATGATATTCCTAATTGTGGTAGACTAGATCGTGCGACAGATTGTGAGTGAGGAGCGATAGGACAGGAATACACTGCACTGGCTGATAAAAAAACCCAATAGAAGATCTGGACTTCGCGAACGATTCACGTCTAATGACATAAGCTCAAAGAATAACAGACGAAAACCAATAAGTTGTTGTGAGAAGCAGACGGTGTAGATAGGACTTCAAGTAAACATGGAGGAGACAGGGGTGATGAAGATAACCAGCCACCCAACAACAACAAGCACCAGTCACAATCAGTGAAAGAAATTTGCAAGAGGTCACATCCTTCACTTATCCGGCCAGGCGGCATCGTTTCAGTTACAGGTTGCACAGATGTTGAAGCCAAAACTAGGATGAGAAAGGCAACAGACCAAAGTTAAATCAGTCACTTCTTCTATATGGGTGAGAAACATCTACTGCGTGTCACGACAAACATTTCCAACAGGTTGAAGACTTATATCAACTGTTACCTTCTATCTATACTAAAAATCAAGTACCCAGAAAGAATTAACAACATAAAACTCTGGGAACGAAACAGTTAATAACATTCCGAAGAAAATGAAGATAAATACGAAACACATTGGGGAAGGCGTTGAATGACATCGCGTACCAGGCCCTCAAATGGAAGCTGAATAAGAAACTGTGTACTGGGTGTACGTCCAACAGTGACATAGAGGAGGAAAAATGAGCTTATGCGCAGTTGTGGAGCCAGCTAAAGATGGCTACAGAGGACAGGATGAAATCCAGATGTACTATCGAAGCCCCATGTTCCCCTCGGAATCCAAAGGAATAATTATTATTATAACAGAATAGCTCTTGATCAGAGACTGGAATTAGATCATTTGTTCGATTGATGAAATTTTCAAATAGTGTGTGAATATGAAGTACCTCTAGTTTTGCATTCACATCACCCATTAAAATTTCGATATCGCCATCTAGAGTCTTGTCAATTACTGTTTGCATTAAGCCTTCCTTTTATTAAGTTTTGTTTAACTGGAAGACAACTGTTTATTTCTTCAACACTGAACATGATGGATTAACCTTGAAAAGATTAAAACAAACCCTTAGGTGTATTTAAATGAAATTACAAAATATCATATCATCATCAAAAAACAAGACATGGTTCTTCTCACTTATTAATTTTGTGTAGACAGAATTCGTATTCTGAGGGATGGAAAAGTGACTCAATTCTCTTAACTATACAAATTCGATACAGCTAGTGAACAAAATCCCCATAGACCCATACCTACTTTCATGACTTGTTTAGTAGTCAAGGTTGTATATCACAATGATCGAACAACCTAATGTGAACAAATGTCCCTGCAGGTCCTATCATGCTAGAAAGACCTATTTATTGGTTAGTAAATAAACTAAAAGCAGTCGACACCGTGCGATCTTAGAGCAACGTTCAACTGCCGGTGAATCGTGGTGTAATAGCTAGCAGGAAGCCATTACTCTCAGAAGACCACAAAGTCTGTAACGACAGAAGACAAGGGCCAGTCAACAGATCGTTTATTGAGAAAATCAACAGATATTCAGATATTTTTATGTACATTATTATTAGCGTTATTTTTGGCAGGGAAGCAACGTCTTCTGATTGGTTGATTTCTTGCTGAAGGTTATTCTGTACTGCTTGTGACTATTTCTTAGAAAGTTAAGCCATATATCTGCAAATCGTATTTGCACACGTTAAGTCTGCTGTGACTGGTTGGTGAGTTCTTCAAGGTTAAGCTTTGTTATTGTGTTTTTTCTCATGATCCCGATTCGGGACGTAAACATTGACATAAATTGTTGTCTATAATTTTGGCTTGCAGACAGCTCTCCTCACATGTCAACCGTGAAGATTTTTCTTCCTAGAGAAGTGTTGGATTCAGGTAAAGTTGACCCCTGAAAATTGTTCATTCTGACTCATACTGTGTTGGTGGGGGTGGTGAAAATTCAGTTCAGCTAACATGCCTACTGATTACTGTTACTCACTGTTTATATGATCAAAGATTAGTTTTATCCAACTAGGCTAAATATCGGCAGGCACTACTTTAACTGGTTAAAGATGATCATTAAAAATT
Organism: Trichobilharzia szidati; assembly: GCA_944472155.2. NCBI lineage: Eukaryota > Metazoa > Platyhelminthes > Trematoda > Strigeidida > Schistosomatidae > Trichobilharzia > Trichobilharzia szidati. Next base: position 77,271,271 of record OX235273.1, read on the forward strand.
CTCAAAATAGTGATTACTGAACAAAGAATATTCTCTTCGATAACTTCTTCATCAGAGTCTATACGTATAGGTTCATTATAATTGAAGAATTGCATGGAGGATTTCATCATGAAGTGAAATCAGTTAGAGAACCATTGGAAAACCTGGGAGTACCGGACAGTTGTTTCGTCCTAGTTTTGGATTCTTCAGTAGTACGCACCCACTGGGGTTCGAACCCAGCACCTTCTGGTTACAAGACGAGCTAGCTCGCAGACCATTGAGCCACTGGGACCCGATCCAGTGGTCAGCATATGAACTCTAACTTCTGCCAATTCACGACATGGCGCGACCGTTTCGCAATGTCTTATTCGATGAGTTACCGTCTCATCTTCAACCTGCTGTACCCTACTGGTCACGGCTTCCCAGTAGAACCCCAGGTTAACTGCCTGAATAGGGCCAGTCACTAGTGAGCATCAGATTAATTTTCTAGTATTAGTTTTGTAGGGATTTTGTTGGATTGCATGGAGGATTTCATCATGAGCTGATCGGGTCCCAGTGGCTCAATGGTCTACGAGCTCGCCTTGTAACCAGGAGGTCCTGGGTTCGAAACCCGGTGGGGTGGGTGCGTTCCGTGAAGAGTCCCAAACTTGGACGAAACAACTGTCCAGTACTCCCAGGTTTTCCAGTGGTTCTCTAGCTGATGTTAGCTCATGATGAAATCCTCCATGCAATCAAACAAAATCCCTACTAAACAATACTTGAAAATTAAAATATTATTGTCAGTAATAACATTATTATTAAATTGGTCGTTTTCCTAGGAACTTAGATTTTCATACTCAGGAATACTTAGTAGTGTTGTAACAACAGAAGACAAGGGCCAGGCAACAGATCGTTTATTAAGGAAATCAAGGCATATTTATATATTTTCATGTACATTATTATAGTTTAATTAAGCAAACAACACAGTCTTCTGATTGGTTGTTTCTCACTGAAAGTTAATCTTGCATCTCTTTGTGGCTGTTTCTTGAATGTCATATCATCTATATGCCAACTGTATCCGTCTGCGCAAAATATTTGTTCTCATTTTCTCACGACCAATATTGGGGACATAAACATTGACGTAAATTACTGTCTACCAACTTTGGCTAGCAGCCAGCTCTCACCACAGTGTGACTAAATAAAGGTCTGGTAAAAAATACCAACAGTTCAACAGATAAGTTCAATGACGAAATTACTTTATTTCGAGGACTGTTGGAAACCAAGGTATACTGAACACCTGTTTCGTCCTTTTTGGGACTCTTCAGTAGTACACACCCGCGGAACAATCAGCAAGTGAACCTAGAACCTTCAAGCTACAGGGCAAGCTTGTTCAATATTAGAACACCTCACTGGAACAGGCCATAAGTGAAGCCCAATTTATGCGTTCAGAAAGAAGCAATTATCAGTCTTTCCTTGACCTGGTAACTGGTCACTTGATTACGTAATCTTTAGCTTTGACCTTTCCCTCTTTTAACTAGTATAACTTCGCTTGTCTCCCTGGGTAAAAAATATATAAGTATAATTTTCTGAGCAGTGTTTATTAAGTTTAAAGCCTCCGGTCAACTGACATCATGTAAATTTTGCAAGTATGTTAAAACTGTTTTATATATAGGCTAAATAATTTCTTTAGACTGTATACAACTGATGAGAAACCAATGAAATAAATGAAGATATCAGCTAACTTTGCAAAACCTGTTGTTTTTGCCATATTTATGAATGCAGCATTGAAGAATCCTTTTTTATCATTTATCGGGTGCAGCAGAAGCCACTGCAATTTGCTTTAAAAAACCGGAGTTCTGCGTGGAAAAGAAACAGGATCACCAACTATTGCTATCCTGGTCTAATGTGGAATCTATAACTTCATAAATTCCACATTATTTTTCCTGATTTATCTGATATTCAGTTTAGTGTTGTATTTATGCATATTATTTCATGTTTATGCTTTTGAAACCTTTCATCTTAAATGATTCGATATTAGTTGGATAAACACTAATGTTGTCAATAACAATAAATCCCTAAATAATATGGAAATATCATAGACGGAGGGTGCACATGCCTACAAAGTATCTTCAGAAGGACGTCCAATTGAAAACTTATTTAAAAAAGGGGAAGTGTTAGGACGGATAAGCTTCTTTATTAAACGTGAAGTCATGATTTATGCATATACTGATACGACAACCTAACTGAACAGTTTTTAATTGGTTTATTTATGGCTTCAGTTTCTGAGGGTAACGGCCAGTCAGAATTGTCTACTTATTTGTGACTTCAATTTCTGAGTTTTTTGTAAATAACATATGTGGCGTTTGCAACAGCTGGGTATCAAGAAGATCAGAACAACACCATATCATCCACAGACGAATGGTGTAACAGAGAGAAATAACCGTACAGTTAAGGATTGGCTGGCCTCGAAGGGAGGTAACTGGCAGACAGAGCTTCCATTGATTCTACTAACACATCGTGTTTCCACCCAAGAAATAACAAAGAAGTCACCATTTCAGTTGATGTATCGGAGGAAACCATGACTACCGATACACAGAACAACCTGGCCCCTCCATCGTGAATGGAATATGACGAGGTTGCGAACGGAATGAAAAGCATAAACAGAAGAAAGAAGCCGTGAAATCTGAACAGGAAGGAAAGTAAAGGGGAGAGAAAGGAAGGACGCAGTGGGATTTGGGGCAGGTTCACGGAAACTTCTTCCAAAGTGGGAAGGGCTATACACTGTCACCGAGAGACGTGGTCCCGTTTATACCATCAAAAGAGGAAATAAGCAGAAACGGGCTAACATCGGCCAATTGATGAAATGGATACAGTGGGATAAAGAAGCTGGAACCAAGGTACAACAGGAAGGGGTAGAACCAAGAAGGTCAGAACGGCTTCGTTCAGAACTATTTGATAGGGGGATAAGTGTGGGGTGTACTTCTGATAAGACCTATCATTAGTATATTTATATATAAAGAGATGTTCATTGGTATAGAAACATCAAATGATATGGAGATAGTTTTGATGTCAGAGAAAGCAAATGATTTCCGCGTTGAGGAGATATATGGAAGATGTGAAAAGAAGACAAAGAAAGGCAATATGAAGGACAGAAGAACCACAACACAACACAAAAGATCTGTGCAAATTACGATTCTTAGATAAAGTGTACATAAATTTGCTACATAGAGATACCGAATTCCAAATAAGCAATTCATTACGAAGTCCCTCGTCTTCAACCTTTACACATATACTATGTATTTTGAACAATAAAAGTTGTTACAATTCTTATTTGTTTAATTCCACATAGTAACGAAGGTGATAATAATTTTCAACTTGATATGAAAGTTTGAAGGTACGAATATAGACTACAAAGGGCTTAGAGACAAGATTGCTTAGGATTAGATAACAGTTACAACGTATGCAAAACTAACATTTGATAACTGGAGAAATAGTTTTAAAGGCGAATAAAAGGTGATAATTGTTTTCAACTTGATATGAATTACAAGAGGCTTAGAACGAATTACAGGTGTGAACAAAATGAGCATGGAAACAAACTGAGATTAAAATTTTCAACTTGAAATGTAAATTAGGAGGTGTGAATATAGATTACAAGAGGCATAGAAACAAAAAATTACACAGGATTAGAATATAATTGTAAAATGGTTATTCTAAACGGATTACAAGTGTGATCAGAAGGAGCATGGGAACAAACTTAAAATAACTGATTTTATAACTGAAAAAATAGGATGAATTGAATGAAGGTAAAGAGAGAAAACTACACACACAGATAACAAAACAAAATCCGAAGGATAAGGGAACATACCGAACCAGGTGCATGGTAGTTGTAAAGGCTGGACTAGTTTCTTTTGAACACATAGCTCCGGCTTTTCGATGCATATGGCGAGAGCTTCCGCACTACAAAGAAGTCGGAAGCACACTGTCTTTGGCAGATTTTTGTTTACTTTGTAGATGACTCTAAATGATGAGTCGGTTGAGATTCTGTGACAGGTATTGACAAGATGTTCAGTTATTGCGCTTCTGATTGAACCAGTGCCTCCTCTTTGCAGCCATGCTGGGAAAATAAATAAATAAAAATAAAAGTTGTTGTCGCCACAGTTAAATCTTACTTTTGTGTCTCCCACAGTGTCGCGAATATTTTTATGTGATAAGCTGGTTATAATGTCGTGTCTGTGGGAACATTCTAATCAAGTTAGACGACAAACACAAATCAATAACACTCCGTTATAACGGGATATAACTGCAGAAACTGATGAAGAAGTTATCGGAAACATTATTCATTGTCCACTAATTAAGCCTTTATAGATTATATTATTTCCATCCATCCAAATCAACAAGAGAAAGTCCCTGGAAGCATGTAATCTATTTTCGTTTAATTTCTGTTCTTTTAGAAGTCTTAGAGGAGAATATATCGAATTTCCAAACGAACGCATCTGGTGTAACATGTTAGTCTAAAGATAATTACTATTATTCTTATTATATAAAGTTATTTATTGCAGTTTACTGTTTCACCGCGTTTCCACTTTCGTTATGTGTTCTATTTTTCATCTGACTCGAAAAAAATAGAAAGTCTCTCAAATTATTTACTTTATTTTTCCAATTTTTCTGTTGTCCTTATAGCTGTTACAAGTCATTTCAATGAAGAAAGTTTATTTCCAGATTACATTATAAATTTCGATAAACAAATGCAGCTTGTTAATAAATTTGTGAACACCCGTCATTCTGTAAGTATCGTTAAAGTTATCCTAGATTGACAGCCAAACGTTCACCGTTAAACGATTAAACTCGAAGTACACCTATCTAGTTTGCAATTAATACCTTGTTTATTATTCTGTACACTGTGGCATAATATGTATATTATAATTTGTTCTGAGTGGAACAGGTGACCTCAGTGGTATGGTTTCGCGACTGATCAAAAACTTTCATCCCTTCCTCACATGATTTTCTCTATGTCGGTCTCATATTACATAACCTGTAGCTTTCCATTTGGGTTCCATTCCAGGGCCTAATGTGTGTGATTTCACTTGAAGATCTCTTCAGAGTATATCTAATCCGTCTCCATGTCGCCTTCTTGACATTTGTTCGGCCGACTACCAATGTTCCTTGTTGTTTATTCAATCTGGCCACCCATATAATCGTTGTAGCTCCCCAACCGGATCGATTGACTTTCCCTTCTTATCTCAACATTATCCCTGAATTACCTTACTCTGACTAGGTGTTTACTATGTGTTTGGCGATTCTTCAACCTCTGACTAAAGACAGCTATCCTATTCAGGTCTTATGCCTGATAGCAGTAGTTGATAATTAATTGTATTTTTTGATTATTTATATTACCTAACAAACAAACTTGGTACATTATGGGCACCAAGTGATACACCGCACAAAATCTTATAGTTTTTGTAAGTGCTGGGATACTGACAAGACATCCAGACCAGAGCAGGTCGTTGGCTTAAGGGACCACCACTCGCTCCCTATCTTCTGACTTGAAGTTTAATCCACAAGGTAGTAGAACAGCATCGGAAACTGCCTTCCCATGATATTCGGCGGCCAAAACAGGTTTGTATTCCATTTGATGCATTCAAGTTCTAGAGCATATGTACAACACAGACTTGAAATCAGGGTTTTCCATCTCCCCCAGGTAGACCAACACTTCCATTCGTCTGCCTGTAAGCGCCAATTGTATGTGTATGAAACACTCCTATCGCATAAAGGCACTGAATAAAACTTACATGGAAGAAGCTGTGAATGCGTAGCCATGCGCTAGCACTTTGGGAGGAGAACCTAAGTCCACTCTCTCTCGACTGCATCTAGTCGTCTATGGTAACTGTCACTTATTCTACTTAATGGGCTATTGTTTATAGCTTCTCATTCTAATAGCTTTTATTCTGAATACGTTATGAAGACATTTGAAGCATGTTCATGCTTACATTTTTATTTCACCTCTTTCATGTGTATCTACCAATTTAACTGCTCCGAACACCAGCCTGTGTGGTTAGGTAAAGGACAACCAAAGTCTATTCACAGCCCTATTCTATCTCATTTTGTGGATAAAGAACACAAGACCGATGTTAACGAGGCGGCTTTCAAAGTCACCTACCGCATACCTACGAATCTCAATTTTGCCTTAAGAGTTCGACTACTAAATATTGCTGAGGTTGTTGAGATCCATACTAACAAAGCTAATTTGTGCATCCCAAAGAAGTCATTTCAGACATTATCATTAGCTTGGCCATCTAGGTTTGAATGATCTTGAATTTCTGTGGAATTTTCCTTAATTTTAGTTGATATCCTATTCGCTATTATATCTTTATTATTATTATAATTTAAGCATCTTTAATGAACTGTAATTGCATTGAACTTATTTTACAAATTGATATTATTTAAAAAAGCACTAGTATTATTATTGACTACTAATCCAGAATATTCCATATATATAAACATATAAATAATTGTAGAGCCAGAAGAGGAAATTATCGAAAATAATATCCTTCTTTACTCAATTATTTTGTGTTTTATAGATGTCTGAATGAATATTTTTTTATTTGATAGCGTTCTTTTGCCTATGCATCAGTGCAGTAATTCATTTCGTTTTATTCAAACTGATTCTTAGGACGAAAAACATTACTGAATGGAAAAATATATTTTTTAGAAGTAAAAGGATACAATTTTAGTTAAATAATGATGTAAGGGTAAAATTACCGCCAATCATACACATCGTCAGGGCTTCATTCCTAATCTACTCACTTTTAAACTTCTTAGGGCCACTAGTAACCTTGGAAAACAAGAAGAGTAGGGTGTGAGATTGACAGTTGCACCTCGTAAAGGCAAAACTACCTCTACTGAAACTCTAAAGTCTAAAGTCCTATGTTCCACTGAGACCTCTAGGAAAATAAAGTTGACTTAGGGAAACTTTGGCTTGAACGAATTTAAACTCATCTAAAACGTATTGATGTCAAACTAGTATTTACTTTTACTGTTGAATTAAGTGTTTTGTATTCTCTACGCCCAATTTTACACGTATTGGATAAAGAGTAATTGCCTCGGTCAATCAAGTTTCATACACTGTATCATTCCTTCTAGATGCACTGCACTAACCAAAAGTTTGGTTATCTGAATACTACTTATTAATGTTATGCAATAGGCAGTTCGAATTTCTTAAATATATATATAGTAATACAACTGCCCCTAACTTACTGATTTCAAAACATTTTGTAGCTAAAAAGTGTAAGGAAGATTTCATTGCTAACCAACTTCGATTAGACAGTCACTGATGATCAGGAGAACTGGACATCTGTTTCAGCCTAATTTTGAAACTATTCAACAATACCCATTGTGTGAGCCCATCGGCGAACAAACTGAAGGCTTCAGTTACGAGGCAAACACGAGGCTATTCATATGGTGGACTGCACATTGGTATTTCTGTCTATTCATGATTAGTGCCACGTTTATCTAGTGTCGTTGATGAGCATTTGTCTCTAAATTCGACCTGACGAAATCTGCCGACTACAACTTCTCATGATAACTCTAGAAAGTCCATCATCCAGTCAATTACTAATGAGCATGGGACTAATTTTACCATATGAACAGATGTATAAAACTTGGGCACTGTGGTAGTAAGTAATTCCATATTAGTTTGTTTATTAGATGTATCACACAGTGTGGAAACAGTATTATTTACTGGATGACGTTTCGAACAAAATTTATTGTTCATAATCATATCAATTGTAATCACACGACTTTGACACTTGAGTTTTATAGTTTCCTTTGTTTTCTCCTATTTGTCGTATGGGTAGTAGAATTTTCCAGATATCGGGGACAGGTGATGAATCATTCCTATTACACGTATTTGCAGTTGATTCCTGTGACATTAGATTTTAAAACTGTCATCCTATCCCATCCTATTGTGTGGTTGTGTGTAATTGCATGTATAGCTTTAGCTGAACTATTCTGTAGATTTTTTATCTTATTCGGGTCAACCATCTAGATTTTGCCAGGTTTTTATGCTCGGCTAGTCTGACTGACTGTCCCTGTTCTACTAGTTTCACCTATGTATTTGACCTGACAATCATTGCGGTCGGTCGGTCGGTCGGTTTTCGACATAGAACTTTGCACATATGTGCGGCAGTTCAAGTCGCCACAATCTATGTAGCACGCAAAGCAAGAGAAGAAAGTAGAAGAAATGCATAATATAGACAGTAAACAGAGGTGTGAGACAAAGGAATAGTAATAACGGAGAACAAAAGTTTAATTGGAAATCATAAGTCACAAGGAGTGGATGCATCTGCGCCACTGAGAACGATTTTGAGCCATGTCACCAATTGTTTCCAACCATTGGTTTTTACCATCCCGAGGGCCCCAACCAGGAAGTCTACATCTTCCTACGTGGCTTAGATTAACTGTTGTGGATTTCATTGATTGGTGCCATGTTTTGGTTTGACCGCCGCTAGCTGTTTTCCAGCCTGACCCTATATCAGCTAACATTGCCCGTCGAGGAAGGCGATGACTAGGCATACGTAGCACATGTCCTAACCATCTCAGTCGAAGTAATTTCACAGTCTCGTCGATTGATTTCCCCTCCTTACCTAGCACTCGACGCCTAACCTCAATATTGCTCACCTTATTATACCACTTCACGCGGGAGATAGAACGCAGACACCTATGATCGAAGACAGCTAATCTTTTCATGTCTTTTTTTTTTTTTTTTTAAACAAAAGAAAAAAGACAATCATTGCAGACAGGGTATTAGATAAACTCAATTGTTTTGTTTTAAAGGCTCCACAGGATTGATCCTTTAACCGAAAAAGCTCGTTTCTAATTGAGTTTGTGGGTTTGAATGCCATTTTTATTCATGCCTTGCTAAGAATTCTGCGTAAGGCTTCCGAGGTTCCTTCTTTGTTTGGAATTACTACTGATGATTTAGATTCCTTGTTAATGTCGTCATTAATATTATTATTATCACTATTATTATTATTGTTACCATTATTATCGTTATTATTATTATCATTATCGCTACTATCATTATTTATTTTATTTTGACATTTCCTTACATATTTCCTGATTAGTTTATCCGGGTAATTATTGAGTTTCAAGGCTTCTTTTATGTGTATCAGTTCCTGTTTTAGATTTTCCTTAGTACTACTTAGTTTTTGTGCTCTGTCATTTAAACATTTCACCAATCCTATTTTTACTGTCAAAGGATGGGATGATCGAAAGTCCAAATATCTGTTTGAATGTATGGGTTTCCTGTAAACACTAGTGCTTAACTTCCCATCTTCTTTCCTTTTTACGTTGCGATTTAACATAGGGAGCTCCCCTTCCTGATTTTCCAATTCATAAGTGAATTGAATTGCTTCAACCTTCGAGTTAATGTGTTCAAAAAATCCACCTATATCTCGTGTTCTAAGTACAATGAATATGTCATCTACAAAACTCCACCATACTTTTGAGGTGGGGGTGGACGTTTCAATCGCTATGCTTTCCCACCTATCCATGAATATATCTTCTATAACTGGGGATATTGGTGATCCCATGGCAACTCCCTCAGTTTGTCTGTATATTTTCCCTTGGAATTTAAATACTGTGGAAGTCAGGCATAGCTGTGCTCCCAGCATTATGTCCTCAAGTGGCACTTTTGTCCTAAGTTCGAGTTCTTGGTCAGAAATTAGTTCGTTTCTGATTGCCTCTATAGTCATATTTATTGGTATACGTGTATATAAACTGACAATGTCAAAACTGACCATTTTTTCTTCATTATCTAATTTTAAATTATCTAATCTATGTTTGAGTTCATAAGAATTAGTTAGTCTAGATTTCGAGTGGATTTTTAGGGGATTTACTACCATGGCTAAATATTTAGATAATTCATAAGTAGGTGAATTTCTGAAATCAACTATAGGCCTAATAGGGTATCCTGACTTATGAACTTTAACAACACCATACATCCTACTGGGGTTATTAGTTTTGGGCATTAAATTAAACCACTTAGACTCACCTAGAAACGGCTTCATTCGGCGTATAAGGTCCGCTGTGTATTTCTTAACTTTATTCATAACTGTATCTATTGGTTTACTAATTTCCGCATATGGTCCTGTTTGCATGTGAGTATTTACCTTGTCCAAATAGTCTGATTTGTCTAATACTACTGTTGCATTTCCTTTGTCTGACTTTATGATAACTATATCCTTGTTATTCTTAAGGCGTTCCAGGGCTTCTATCTCTTGTTTTGTCAGGTTAGGCTTTCCACATTTTTGTCGTTTTAATGTTAGTGCACATTGTGCCCGTACTTCATCAGCCGTAGTTTTGTCTATCCCACTTAGTGCTATTTCTACTTTAGGCATGACATCCTCAGGTTTCTTTACGACGTTTTTTACGATTTTTCGATATGTTTTGTTACAAATCGATATCAGTTAGGGGATCACTGGATATGAGCCCATTTTTTAATAGTTCACTGAATGATGTCAATTTCTTTTTAAAATAAAAATCTTCTTTGTAAACTTCGTTTTCATTAACAACAAACACATTTTTTATCTCTTTTTTGACAGTTTCTTAATCTGAAAAAGAATAAATCAACTGACAATCATAATAATGCGATGACTTGGGACAAGAGACAACATTCAAAATCCCAGCGGAAATACAATCCCGTGCATTTACCTCCAATAATTAAAAAGTAAACAAAGTTATACCAGCAGCTTACTTATCTATCTCTAGCTTCTTTCTTCATTTTATTTTCTCTCTTAAAATGTACAGTGCACACATGTGATGATAATTCATGACTTCAATTAACTTCCTATTGCATTTAAAAAAAAGAATACTGTACTGTACACTTTATAATAACTAATGTATGTCTTATCTTCACAGAGTAAATGCATAATTACCGACTTTATCAGTAAAGATAATTTTTCGCTATTTTGTTTTACATTATGCTTACTTTTTTTCAA